>JARHVA010001775.1:1372500-1990000 GCA_037957365.1 Torreya grandis | reverse complement strand
CTAATGATCTCCTTTAGGGCCGTGATTTTTCTAGAAGTCAAAATTATATCCAATAAAGGGACCCAAAATTCATTTATTTAAGTGATATTTGTAACACCATATATCTTATTCAAAATTTCTTGGAAATTTTGACCCCTTGAATGGTAGAAGTAGGGCCTTAGACTGTGAAGTTGCTTAGGTTGTCAATCCATTCTTAGGACTTACTAATGATGTTATGATTTTGAAGCCATGAGTTTAATATGACTTGCCTATATGTCATTTTTGTAATGGGAAGCTTATAATACCTCTCAAAGTATTCCCACTAATAAATACTACTAGCATCTTGCCTAGTCTAAAATATAATATTTTTCTAGAAACCTTACCATTGAAGAATAAATAAAATAGTAAGTCAATGTAGGGAATTACCTATGGTTTAGCCATTTCATTGTGAAGTCCTACTACCTTGATGTATAAGATATCATATTTGTAACTCTATGTGAAGAGAGAGTTGGTCTTCATCCCTATATGGCTCGACTACTTCAACCTTATCCTAAATATTTGAATAATGCTTGAATATATGGTTCAAAGCCATTGAATCAAATATTGTATTTATGAACTCATTGGAACCTAAAATGAAGTAAATTTATGGAATTTGGATTCAAGTTAAGGAATCCATTGATGTTGGTAAAAAATTCTTCACTCTATGTAAAAAATTGTAAATTCTTGGTTATAATGGTGTCCTAAATTCATAATTTGTAATGTTATGGATAGTTTAAAGGTAGTATATTTAGACAAAGAATGGTAATTTAAAATATATTTATTTGGATGCATTGGATGTGATAAGTGAATGATTTAACTCTTTAGTTTGTGTGAATTAAGTGTAGCAACAACCTTTTCTCTTTATTTTTCCATTTAAAATTCATAAAACTAACTTTTCATAGCCTTTTAAATGCCATATGGTTTCTTCTGCATGTTTTTGGATGCTTAGTCATCTTAGTATGATAAATGTCCTTTTTTTCTCTTATGGATTTAGTAGGGTAATCCTTAATATTATTATTATGTGTACATGGAGGACACATATATGTATGTCATTGTTCTACTAGTGATTTAGGTGTGATATTCTATGCTTTGCTTCTTGGGGCCATGAATAAGCGAGATGGTGACAAGTGGTAGGATCTCAATGTTATGATTAAAATTTTAAGCTTTGTACCCCATGTATGGATTCATTGGTTATTGAGATGAGAAATATGATGACACATGGATGGATCTCACTATTTTACTTGTCTTAGATTGTCTATACAAATATTTTTGGTAACATCACCTTCAAGTTTTTGAGTTAATAAGATGATGACATGTGGATGGTTCTTGATACTTTACTTCCTTGTGATTTTATACACAAGTCCCTATAATAATGTCACATAAAGTAATATTGGATGATCAAGATGATGGTATGTGGATGGTTCTTGTATGTAATAGGAAATGCAATAGATTCTATAAATCAATCCTAGCTCAGAGGAGATAGATCCTACTTACACTTCCAATTAGGGATACATTAGATAATCAGGGTCATTACAAATATGGATCTAATAGACCTAGACAATGGATATCTTATCATAATAATATCACTATGGAGGGTTCCAAATCCTTCAATCATGAAAAACTATGTAATAACCCTAACTAGTTTCTATGTTTTCATATTCATTAAACTAATAACAAGTAAAGCAAAATCTACTCTAGTGCTCACCAAAGCTTATGGTATAAAGTGGGGGAAATAAAAACTAAAAGTTAACATACATACATACAAGAATATTAATTAAGTTATATATAGGTAAAAACCTAATGCATGGAAAGAGTAGTATTATTTAAAATCCATTACTTATGGTACTTCTACCTACTAAAGAGAGGAGCAAAGTTAGAGATACTTACCTAGAAGATGAACCCATCAAGACTCAATTTCTCCCTTCATCAAAGGTGATTCAAAAGAGGTTATTATGGTTTGTAAGGATCATTAATAAATGCCAAATCATATAAGACTTCTCCACAAAACAAGATTCTTCTCCAAGTATAAACCCTAAGATAAGACTCCTCAAGTAGAATGGTAGAAGAATAAACTATAAAGAAGTACAAATGAATAATTAACTCTTGTTATCTCTCTAAGAATAGAGAAATGGATGTGTTTATATAAGTGGATATAAATATAAACCATTATAAAATTTTATGCTAATAAGGTCAAATTGATCGACTTAGTATTAAAATTAACAAAAAACTAAATAGGTAATGAACTATATCAGCTATGGCTGACCTAGTTCCTAGTAAACTTTGTAAACAACAATACAAGGTTGATGTGGCCTACATAGTCATGTAAACTACTAAAAATGGGTTTAGGTTATGGAAAGGGATAATGAATTTGGTAAATGACTAGAGGAGGGTGTAAAATAAGAGGCCAAGCTTAGGGTAATGGATTTTAGGAGATGGTTGGATTGATAACAAGTGGCAACAAGGGACAACAATCCTACAAAAAACAATGGTTTGCCCACCCCTTTCTTGGTACACCTTTTAGGAGATGCACTCAAAGAGATTGAGACTTGATGGGTTCTAAAATATAAAAATCATTAGTAATTGATAAATTTTTAAAATATTATGTGTATATGTATGCCCCACTCAAATCACATCATGTGTCACTTAGGTGCAACAGGGGATGATACTTTGAGAAAGAAAATAGTAACACACAATGCTGAAGATAAAAAAGGTTTTAATATTTTAAAGCATAGAATAAATAAAATTAAATGATTGAAATAGAAATAATTAAAAAATTAAATGTATGCATACCTTGACTTACCTTTATTGTTGTATGGTTGTTCGTTGTGTTTGTAGTTTTGATCACATAGGACATAGAGATTGCTTTCGACAAACCTAAGGATACAAAACTAAAGAACAAAAAAAAACAAATGAAAGAAATCCAATATAACTAGTTATATGTGGATGGGACATACTTGAAAATTTGGCAAGTTGGGGTGACAAGTGCTATGATAGACCAAATAACCAAGTCAAAATTTAGAGTAAATTGGGTAACCAAAAAGCCATGGATACTAAAAACCAAAAAAATCAAATAGGTAAACCTTAAGTAATAAAGGCAAAATCACCAAGTCAAACCAATTATACATGTCAAAAATAGATGGTAATCAAACATCAATATAAAAGCATTAACAATCCTTACTTAAACAAAGATGGGCAACTAAAATTATAAAACAACATTGATGAGTGAGAAGTAATGATCCTTACTCAATAATTAATGTAAAAAGATGCATAAAATGGAAAACAACATTGGTGAGAGAGAAGTAACAATCCAACCTCACTCAACAATGGAAAAATTACATAAAAGTAGAGATGAACTCAGGTGTCCACAAAAATGGTGGTACAATAATGACAAATGGTAAAATAAATCAAGGCATATCTATAAATGTAGAACAATGGTGAAAATAAATTAATCCATAGTTGATCAAACATATTGTCTTATTTTGAAGATAAATAACACTAAAATAAAGTTGTGGTAGCATGTTTGTAAGATATGACGAAGAGGGAAGAATAGAAAATGAGAAAATAGATTTAGAATCACACTTTTCTTGTCAGGGAAAAAATGAGATAGGTGGAGGGAAGAATGAAGGAAAAACTAAGGTAGAGTAACTCTTTATTGAAGTCAAGACACTCAAATTAGGTGTTAAAATATAGGACTTTCAACCTTAAGGACTCTGAAGAACTCCTAACCACATAAGTCTTTAGGTCAACAAATGAAATATTTAGATCATCCCATGAAGGATATATGCATGAAAATTAAAATGGACCTACCTTCCCACAACATGTCCCCCATCCCCCAAGACCCTTTACATAGTCGTTGGTCTACTATGAAGATTAGGTACTTGCATGAGAAAGTAGGTAGCACCATAGAGTTTGTTTAAGTCTCTTATTCCAATCTACTAGCCTATCATACCCTAATGGACCTCAACTATAGTGTGAGGCCAATTATGGAGTTTGAGCTTCAATTAGAGATAGGATATGTGTTTTTAATCACATATTTTGGTGTAATTTTGACTTTAGATATTTATATGTTACCTTTTGTATATCATTGCTTTTTGTTTCAAATGATTTGGTTTTTAACTTTCTCTATGTATTTTTTTATTCCTCCTCCATACAAATTCAAAAACCAAACATCTTTCAGTTGAATACTTGTGACTTGGTTTCTAAGAGAGAGAACACAGAGAGCATGGTGTTTAAGAGTCTCATAAAGTTAGGTAAAATAAAAGTGTTATCTTGACTTTGACCTTGTTTTATCTAATGTGGAGTGAAAAGAAAGGAAATCAAGAGGAATGAAACATGAAACAATTTGAATGACTATAAATTGAAAAAAAATGTGACAAAGGGAAAAAAAAGGATAAAATGATAGTAAATTGTGATTCTTGATCATAAGAATGATGGAAATGTAAGATAACATGCTAACACAAGTTGTTATGCAAATTTCGTTTATCAAAAGAAGCAAAATCTACATCTAAGAATAAAATCAAAAACTTATAACCATTGAAAAACACATTCTATATAAGAATAAAAAAATATGGTGATTTAAAAGTAAGGCCAGGTCCTATCCATGGTCTTACACTACAGCTCAAAAAAATAAACCTAAGGAGATGCCAAATCATGTGAAAAATAAATGGGATAGGAAAAAGATTGTATTTGTGTGGGAGGCTAGGTCCTATCCATGGTCTTATACTAAAACTCACAAAGAGATACCCAAGGGATGCCAAAAAGTATTTGGAAAGTGAGAAAAGAAAGAGGATAAAATTACATCATGAGGAAGACTGGGTCTTATCCATGGTTTCACAATGTAACTAATGAGAAAAAGGGGAGACCAAAAGGAAGGACTAAGGTTTGTGGAAAGAGTGAACTATTGTAGAGGGTGAGACCTATTTAAGTATCTTATAAAAAGTGTTAGATAAATAACGTATATAAAGTATGAAAATAAGGGAAGTATTTAGGCAAAATACTTCTTGAGGAATTGTACATTGATGGGCTCTTTGAAAATATCACCTTCATTGGTTTGAAGGCGATAGGTACTTGGACGAAGAATATCTTTGACTAAATAAGGGCCCCACCATTTTTGGGCATATTTACCTTCTTTGTCATGAGTGTATTCTAATTTAAATACTATATCACCAATATTAAATGTGTGAACTTTAACTTGTTTGTTATGTTATTTGGTAATATGGGCCTTATATTGGTGATTATGTTATCAAGCAGAAAGATGGTGCGCGTCAAGGAGATTGAGAGCATGAAGGTGAGATTCACAAAATTATTCATTAGGTATGATACCATGAAGAGATATACAAAGAGAAATAATCTCAAATTCTAGTGGGAGGACTTATTTATAACCATAGACTAGAGAGAATGGTGTTGCCCTAGTGGTAGTGTGTATACTAGTGAGATAGGCCCAAATAGCAAGATAGAGATGAAGGTGCCAATCCATGCAAGTTTAAAAAATTATATTTTGGAGAATTTTATTAATAATTTTATTGGTGGCCTTGGATTAGCCATCACACTTTGGATGATAGGGTTTGGATGATTTATGATTGATTTTAAATTTATCATAGAGTTGTTTGACATCTTTATTTTTGAAATTACCACCATTGTCTGAAATGATAGTATAAGGGACACCAAAGAGGAAAATGATTTGATTAAGGATGAATTTGGAGATGGTGGTATTAGTGAAATTAAAAAGGGGTATAGCCTTGACCCATCTGGTAAAATATTATGTGGCTATGATTATAAAGACATGCCCATCTTGAGATCGAGGTAATTTACCTATGCGATCTAATCCCCGCATGGAGAATGGCTAGGGAGATTCTATAGTTTGAAGCTCAATTGGAGGTGAATGAATTAAATCATCATGAATATGGAAAGGATTAAAAATTTTATCAAGTTTTGTTGCATCATTTTCAAGAGTTGTCCAAAAGTATCCCATACATAAGCATTTATGAGTTGTAGCATGTTTGCTATAGTGGCCACCATAAATGCCCATGTGCTTATTCAAAAAGAGGAGGAACTTCATTTTTCATAACATAATAGAGCAAGGTACCTTAATAGTTCCAATAATATAATATTTTATATCAAAATACATACTTAAAATCTTGTTTGTAAATGTGAGTCTTTTTGTGAGAATCGAGATTAGGAGGATAAGTTTGATGTTTTACGAATTAAATGATGCCTTTATACCATGGGATTTATTGAATGGTGATGGACTCAATGTGGTAGATAAGTGAATATTATTTTTTAATAGAAGATGGAGATTTTATTATTTGGATAAGAAAAGTGGGATTGATAAGAACTTGGTACAGATAAAAAAGAGATGTTGAAGAAGTAAGAGAATCAATAATAGAATTTTGATCTTGAAGGATAGGATCAATGGTGAAAGAAATGAAATATTTAGTGATAGTGGTTATGATTTGATGATAATAAAATGATGTTCTTTATTTTACATTGGTAATCACCATTAACTTGGTGGTAAATAAGTTTAGGAATCGCCTAAAGCATATAGATATTGAATATCTAGATCAAGGGATGCTCTCATGCCTAAGATTAAAGCATCATACTCTACCATATTGTTAGTGACATCAAATGTTAGGAAAAAATATAATGGGATTGTTTTTCCAAGAGGGATCATAAGGATACAACCTAACCCATATCTTTTAAGACATTTAGTTCCATCAAAATTAAGGGTCCAAGTATTCTTGTATAGATTGACATTAATTTTAGGAAGTTTTTTGATAACTACTTTTGGTTCAGTAGTATCAAGAAGGATAAAAGATTCATCAAGATTAATTGTTTCAAGATCAATAGTGAACTTATGGAATCATATTTAATATATATGTCTTGGTTGAGACCTTAAATATAAATAATATTGTCATCAAGAATACTATCTTGAAGGTGGTTAGTAGTGGGCACATAAGTTGTAACAAATTGATCAATGATGATTTGTCCTTTGATAGCTTTTTGAGTAATAATTCAGAGATCAAATTATGTGAGAAGGATCATCCAATTTCTATTTCTATCTCTAGGAAGAAAAGATTTGGAGAATAAGTGATGAAGGGGATCAAAATGGATGATAATATAAGTGGTTTGATAAAGCATATAATGTCAAATTTTATTAGGAATAAAATATATGGTGAGGCAATCACATTCAACTTTTGTGTAATATTTCTCATAATCAATGAAGCCTTGACTGATATAGTAGATAGCATATTCTCTTCCATTATAATATTTTTGGGAAAGTATTTCCCCAACTAATATGGGTGTGGAATAGGTATAGAGGATCAAAGGTCAATTGTTTGAATGGGGATGAAGAGTAGGTGGGTGAAGTAATGATTCTTTCATATTAACAAATGTTTTTTGATAGTGATCCATCCACTCTAAATCATTAAATTTCTTAAGAAGATAATTGATGTAATAGATATGATAAGCAATTTTAGGGATGAATCATCTAATTGCCCCAAGTTTATCAAGGTAAGTTTGAATGTTTGGAATGGATCAAGGGATGGGCATGTTGACGATAGCATTAATATTAGCAAGTTCAACATCAATGCCATGGAGAGAAACTAAAAATCCTAATAATTTTCTAGATGTGACACTGAAAACACATTTTTAAGGATTTAGTATAACTTTATATTTAAGAAGGTGATTGAAGAAGATGGCAAGATTAGAAAGATGAGTCTTGCAATATTTAGATTTAGAAATGAGGTCATCCACATAGGTTTCTATAATTTTGTGAATAATATCATGAAATATATGAGTCATTTCCCACTGATAAGTAGCTCTGACATTTTTTAGGCTAAAGGGCATTTTAACATAGCAATAGGTACCCCATTCTATGGTGAAATTTGTCTTATGTTGGTCTTTGGGGGAAATGTGAATTTAGTTATAGCCTAAAAAACCATCCATGAGAGATAACATTTCATAACAAACTATGGAATCAATAATGGCATCTATTGAAGGTAGAGATAAATTATCCTTGGGACAAGCAAGATTAAGATTACAAAAATCAATGTAAATGTAAATGTAAATGTAAATGATCATAGTGATTTTTTCTAATAGGGACTATATTAGAAACCCATTCAAAATAGTCCACTGGTTTGATAAACTTAGGATCAATAAGTTTGATAATTTCTTGATGGCATAAGGTGGAAACTTTGGGTGGAAATTTCCATTGCATTTAGTGCATAGATTTAGCATTAAGATAAGTGATGATATTGTGCATGACAATGCTAGGGTCAATATTAGGCATTTCTTTGTAGGACCAAATAAATATATCATGATATTTATCAAAAAATAAGCTAAAGTTATCATGTTCAACATGTGTGAGTTCATGAGAAACTGTAATAGGTTGAGGGTATGATGGAGTACCATATTCAATGTGAGTAATTTCTTCGATAAGCATAGCATTTCCATCTTGGATGTGATATGGTGCATTATAAAAAGAATAAAATGGATTAGTTTTAGGGTCATTAATGGTGACTATAATGTCCCTAGAGAGGGATATAATAGTAGAATAACTAATAGAATAGTGAATAGTGGTTTAGTACCACATGCATAAGAGTAAGGAATTGTGTAAAGGATAATTAGTATAAATAAAGATGTATAATTTAGTGTGAGGCATCCAAAAAAATATTTGTAATAGATCTTGCTTTAATAGGAGGTTTCCCCCTTGAAGAGGCTAGTGATATGGAGTTATTCCTTCCATAAAAGGAATTACGTGTGCAATCAACATTTTTAGTTCAATATATGAAATTTGGATTGTTATTGTGAGTTGTGAGAGTGAGGATATTAACATTGGTATCAGAGTACTTTCTTGAGCCAATTTTTTTCCATTCCAATAGAAATTGAGATTAGCGAGATAGTTTTCAATCATTTAGTTTTGTGTAAGAGATTTTAGAGAGAGATTTTTGAGTGGTATTATTTCATAGAGTTGAGAGAGGTATTTTTTGGATATATTAGGAAATTATATTTATCAAAATGTAGGTTTTGAAGAGCCAGTTGGATAAATGAATCTGAAATCTACCAATTCAAAGTGTATATTTCTATTTTTTCTCAAAAAAACCTAGCTATCCTTTTGCATACTTCTCTCACATAGTAATGAATCATGATAATTTTTTTCTATATTTTTTGAACCTCTACCTCATCTTTCCATAACATTTTCAAGTTTAAATTTCATTGAGTATTGTAAAAGTTATCACATTTTTAGTGACTACCTATATTATGTGCAAAAAATTAAATTATTGGTCGTATTGTAAAGGATGCATTTTTTATTGAAACTGACATCCACTCCTATAGTTTTCATGGGGATTCTCATTTTCTATATCATTACTTTCATCAATGCATCAACTCAACTTCAACAAATTAGTACTATTAAGGAATATCAGACTAAGTTTAAAACATTAACTAATGGCATCTCTACTGCATTCTTCATTCATTACTTCATCAACAAACTTCAAGATGAGATTCAAGAAGACATTCAAATATGGCAATTATAATCTATATAGGAAGTTTTGGGCTTAGCTAAGCTTGAAAAAGATTGCATCTACTATATTCATAGTGAGACACCTTTTTTTTACATCCATGCAAAACACCACCTCTTCAAGACATCAACAAACTAGACAATTATTCCCTTTTGGATGTACCTCAGCATGTTCTAAATGAGCCTATTCAGGAAATCACCATGCTTGATCAGGCCCCCAATGAGCCCAAAATGACAATCATAGAACCCAAGCAAATAATTGAGTCTTCAAATCCCTCAAAAAAATGCTAAGGGGGATGGCATGTATCTTTAATTCACTCATTAGGATGACTATTTTGATCACCCTTGCTCTCGCTTTGAGGATATGATCATCATGGTTCAAATTTCACTTCAACCTTTAGTTATATTTATTATGTTCACCCTGTTGATGTACATGTTCATATCTGAGCACATGTGAAATAAATGAAATAAGAAAAGGACGCATGGATGTGCCTCTATCTAGTCTTCAACCTATTTTTCATATCTATATTTTGGCCTTTATTTGCTCCTCCTCCTATTTATTATCATGTTTTAAGGGTGAAACATATTTAAGGGGGATAGAATGTAATGTGCCTAGAGAGGGGTATAATATTAGAATAACTAATAGAATAGTGAATAATGGTTTAATACCACATGCATAAGAGTAAGGAGTTGTGTAGAAGAGAATTAGTATAAATAAAGGGGTATAGTTTATTGTGAGGCATCCAAGAAGTCATTTTTAATAGAGCTTAATCTAATAAGAGGTTTCCCCTTAAAGAGGCTAGAGATATGGAGTTATTCCTTTTATAAAAGGAATTGTGGGTGTACTCAACATTTTTAGTTCAATATATGTAGTTTGGATTATTATTATGTGAGTTGTGAGACTGAGGATCTTAAGAGAAATGAATTTGTTAAAATAAGGGGCTTTATTTTTGAAATCGTTAAGTTTGTGATGTTGTTAAGGAAGTTGAGGTTATCGAGCATGAAGTAACTCAAGAATAGCTTCATCGCTAGGCAAAGTGGGAAAAGGATCATAATACTTAACATCTACTTTGAGATCAAGAATTTGATTACCATGGAAATCATATTCAAAATGTATATGATGGACATCTATGGCCTTGGTGTCTAGATTGATCAGATGATATTGGTGTATCATTAGTTTCTTTAATGGGGGAAGAATAAGATGTAATGATGGGTCTGTAGAGAGGATTACAAAGAAAGTTAGTCAAGTATTAGTCCATAAACAATGAAACATGCATAAAGAACTAACTAACCAAGCCTATCTATTCCTATAAGAGTTACAAAGGATAGCAAAAAACAAATAAAATAAATAAAAACCATATTACATTCTCAAATGGATTCACCATACCCATGTGGCTCAAAAACATATTCTCCCTTGATCAAGCATCCTTGTCTTTGTCAACAATGGTGGTGAGCTCCTCCAATGCCTCAAGAACACTCTATAAAACCTATGCTCTTGATTCCAAATCACCAAACTAGCCTATCAATGAAGCTTGCAAACAAAATATATGATCTAATGCAAAGCCTTTTGAAGATATTTGAGCATAATAACCTTTAAATATTCAAGTTTTTAAGATATTTGAGCATAGTATCCTTACACCAAAATAGCTTAGAAATGATGTTCATGGCCTCTCTATTTATAGATTTTTGAGATTGGTTAGGATCAACCTGAACCATCCATCTTGAGATGAAATTGTGTGGTTGAGGATAATAATAATATTTGGAATTAAATCTATAATTATCTTCATCATAAACTTGGAAAAAGGGGCATTGAAGAGGCGTGGGAGGCATTAACTAAGCATGGGTGACCCATAATCTTGATATTTGTGGCATTTATGGCCTAGGGATGTCTTCCCAAGAAATGATGTCACCTGATGATGCAGATAATAAGAATCAATTTTCAAAAAGAAATATTCAACAAATCTCATGTAAAATCCACTTAAGATCTTGATTTGGATCAATTAGCCTTAAACAAGGTTAATCAACATTTGTGCAATTATTTGAAAATTGGCCCTTAATTAATCAAAATAGTCAAAAAGTCATATTACTAGATCATAATTTGAATGGAGAGGAACTGGAAGGTGACATTAGATGCATTTGAATCATATTCCCATTTAGGATGTTGCCAATAGTAAATAACTAAAGTACGTGATGTGTATCAATGAATTAAAAGAAAAGAGTGATCTAGAGCACAAAAGGTGAAATCATTATTTTGACTCAAAATGAAATAACCAAAATTAGCCAACCCATAAATTGTATTGCCCCATTTAGGGATACTTTGAACTAAATTGGCACTTTTAAATGACAAGTTCAAACTATTTAGTGTGTTTTATGGATTTTGACCTAAAATGTGCATTTGAGTGCAATTCGAGTGAGATTGACAGTTTCAACACAAATGGTGTTAGGAATTGGATGTCTACATTTTGCCCCTATTTGAGAAAGCATAGTGAGACATTCAAATGAAGCAATGTATTTTCAAAGAAAAGATTTGTCAAGAATAAATTGGAACAGACCCATGATGCCCCCTCGAGAGTAAAAATTAGGATGAAAGAAAAGGATGGACTCTCAAAAAGATAGAGAAAGTGAAAGATTAACCCATGGAATAGATCACATCTAGATGAGCTAATGCTTACACATGTGATTACCATCAATAATAAAAATATAATTAGAGGTATAACATGCCCCAGATATGGGGGGAATGGAAAATATACAATCCATAAATGTAAGGGACATACTATAAACATACCCAATTTGAGAGTATAAGCTGCACGCTTATGGCATTGATCAATCCTAAGACAATTTCACACTAAACATTACCATCATGGGCTTTAATGTGGAGAGCTTGGAATTAGAGGAAAAAATAGAATCTTCTACTTCAAAAAGGGAAGCACCACTAGAACGGGGTATCCAAAGACAAGATAATAAGAAGTGCCCTAGTAGAGCAAATGTGATCATGATAAAATAGTTTTTCCCCAGTAGGGAAAATCTTGATCATTAATAAAGAATAAATAATGATTTTTCCCTTATAAATCTGATTTGATTCAAATGTAGTTTAGACGTTATGCCCCAGCATGGGTAATTGGTAAGCAAAATATCTCAAGGTTATAACCAAAAAGATAGGTTAAAGTGAGTGGACACAAACGTAAAAATGATGGTGTAATGGCTTAGAAAGCCATATAAAACCTAGTATATGAGAATGTAAAAAGTGATGAGAGAGATGAAAAGAAGAATAGAGATAGCTGAGCTGACCTCAATAAAAATTGAGTGTTGCCTACATATTTCCATGGACTCATGTTCCAACATGAACTTTAGGCTAATGTAGTTCACCCAAGTTTGGGAGAGAATGGAATGAGGAATGATGAAATATGACCAAGAATTGATTAGAATCACAATATATGTAAATATATGCACATCTAAGCATAGAATTGAGTGTTAAAATTCATGTTACCTAGAAGCCTAATTCCATATCATGAGCCTAGGTTTTGTAAAGTGTTTTTGAGAATCATTCATCAGAGTTGATGTTGACATTAAGACTTTGAGACCTGAGCACAAAGTGCTTGCTATAGAAAAAGAAATTAGGAATCATTAGTATGAATAACTTAGAATGACATAAGATTCTAATTACACTGAGCTAGTTCAAATTTGAATATCTATAACTAAGGATAATGGTAAAATAATGACCAAAACTATAGTTACAATGATTGACATTTAAATAAAAAAACAAAAATAAAGAAAAAGACAAACATAAATGAACCTAACTGAAAATCAATATATGATCTATCAAGACTTAAGTATGAACAAAAAATGTTTAAAAATAAAATGCAAGAACATCTTAACAACATGAGACCAAGATATGAATAATCAAGATCCATGTGGACTATCAAGGCATTATTGAACACAAAAGAGAAAAGCAAAATCAAATAGAAAAAACAAGACACCAACAATAATCAAATAAACAAAATGGTCCAAGAACAATGTAATAACATAGGATCAAGATATAAATAATCAAGATCTATGTGAATCATCAAGATGTTCTTAAACATAAAAGAGATAAACAAAAAAAAAAAGAAAAAACTCAAGACCAAGAAGAGACAAGAAGTAATAAAAAGAAAAAAGAAGAAATAAAAGGAGAGGTGTGAAAGCACAAAAAAATACCAAGAAAACATAATAAAATACCAAGAAAAATCAAATAAACACACATAAACAAAAACTAAGTTAGTGTGGTTTAAAGCCAAATGTTCATGCATGTGCAGTAGAGGCATTACTTGTCACCACATCATAACAAAGAAAAATGACAATTGTTCCCTAATTAAAGAGGAATAATGATATAAGAAATGGGGGAAGAGAAGAAAAGGAAGGGGTTAGTCGAGATGACTTCAGATGTATAAGACAAGTGGGCATTGCCTACATAGTTCTATAGATGCATGTTCCAACATGAACTTCAAGCCAAACATAGTTCTCCCAAGAAATGGGATAGAAGAAAAATGATGATCAGACCAGCATGATTAATATTATAGAAGAAATGGAAGATATAAAAAACAAATGAGAATGGTTTGGAAAAAAAGAAGCTGATGAGATGAGAAAGAATGATCTTACAAAATGACAAGTGCATGGGATAAGATGAAATGAACTAGTGTTTCTATACTTGCAAAATGGCAAGAGCATTCAAACTTAATAGTTTCTCACAAACTAGTGAGAACATGAGATGGTGGAATGGGAATGTACAAAAACAAATGGTAAAAAAAAGAAAAAGAAAAGAGGAAGGGGTTGGTCAAGCTGACTCTAGATGTATAAGACAAGTAGATGTTTCCTACATAGTTCCATGGATGCATGTTCTAACATAAACTTTAGGCCAAATGTAGTTCTCCCAAGAAATGGGATAGAATAAAAATGATGATCAGACCAGTATGATTAATATTATAAATAATGAAGAAATTTTGTGCTCAGCTATTGGTGCCTTGATGAGGTTTTCACCAATGAATTTGTTTTGATCATCCCATAGCACCTCCAAGAAAGTTTCACTAAGGAATGTTGACTTTTGACTTTGATTATCTTCTAGTGCTTCTGAAAAAGTTTCACTAGAAGATGTTGAGTTGTGACTTTGCTTGTCCCCTAGCCCCTCTAAAAAGGTTTCACTAGGAGAGTGTTCTTCTGCTATATGAATGTGATCTTGGCCTTCTTGTTCTTATTTAACTGCTATGTTGTCATGGATGTAGTTCAACAAAGTGCGATTCTTTCATTCCTGGTCGACACTTATGGGAGGTGGAATGTCAATATAATGGTTATGTTGGGTGGTAATAATGTGATGGTGAAAGGCAGTACAATCCTCATAGAATACACTAGGGGAACTTATGTCGATGTTGAAGTAATCATCCTCAAAAATTATAGAAGGATCGTAAATATATTCAAATTAATCTGTAAGGAAATTATAATTAATGTTGTAACAACCAATGCTATAATCTATTTCTGACTCTGATTTTGAAGCAATGGACTCTAAATCCAATGTCACAATTGATGTTGAGTCTATTTTTGATGCTAAATCCAATTTCAATTCAAAAATGAAACTTGACTCTAATATTGAGTCTTCATCTGATATGATTGTTTTGATAATGTTCTATTGAATGCTAAATTTTTGACAAGTAATGGCCTATGATGGCATAATGGGATCAATAAAAATTGATTCATCTTGGAAGGGTTTAACATAGAATGACTCATCTAAGTGAAACCCCTCAAAAAGAGGGAACCGCTCAAGGGATGTCTTGATAAAATCGTGTCTATCAAAGTGAGACTCCTCAATGAGTGGGAAAATATCAAGAGATAACTCTATCAAGATTGGTTTGTCAAGGAAATGAGGCTTTATAAAAATAGGTAACATATGAATAGGTAACTTATCATAGTTTATCTTGTTAGAAATAGGTGTTCCAATGATTACATTTTGGTTTTGGTTCATAATTGGTTTCAAAAGATCAATTTTGAACACATTTTGATCCTCATAAGATAGCTTTTGAAGAGGTAATGGTTCTTGTTTAGGCTCTAAGATCAGCATAGAATTTCTAAAGTGGGGAACATTTGGTTTAGTGGGAATGATGGTTTGTGGTTCAATAATGGACTCTCCAAAGATTAGAATATTGAAGAAGCGATAAAAAATAATTGGTTCATCAAATAGAGGTTCTTCAACAATAGGTTCATCAAAAATTGGTGATGGGCCAAGAATGGTAATAAATAGATGCTTCTTAGTTTGGTTTCTCATGCAAACCAAAGGGGGAGGTCCTAAGATGGTAATGACTAGATGCTTCTTAGTTTGGTTTCTCATGCAAACCAAAGGAGGAGGTCCTAAAATGGTAATGATTGGATGCTTCTTAGTTTGGTTGATCATGCAAACCAAAAGAGGAGGTCCTAAAATGGTAATCTTGGTACATTGTGGAGTTTGATTACTTACACAAGGCAAAACATCAAATTCTTCTTGATATACCCAATCATTATGATCATGAGTTGGATCATAAGTTGGATCTTGACTATGTTCCCATGACTAATTTTTGTGAGGTGAAAACAAATCTATCTCACAAACCATATTGTCACCATAGGGGTCTCGACTAAAGTCATAAAAGTTATTTTATGTGGCCATTCTATCATAAGTTAAATTATCCATGACTGCAACATAAGTGTAGCTAGACACATCTACATTTAATGAAGAAAACTCTGAAAATAAAAAGACTTAAAGTTCTGCAAACCCTGAAAAATGATCTAAAGGACAAAATGGTTCAAACTTGGTTCAACTTGGTCAAAGGGGTGGAACTACATCTCAAAAGTAGTTTGTGCTAATATTTGGCATAAAATAAGCTAACATCAAATGTTTTTGAAGAAAGGTTGCATTTTCCCAAACAAAGTCATAAAAAATGATGAGGATAGGCACTTGAACAAACAAACAATCAATAGTGTTCAAAATTGGGTAATCATTTAACCAAAGCTATGCAACCCAAAAGAAAAATATATGTATACCAACCCCATGAATTGAGGCCTAAATATAAATCAATCAATGTTTGGATCCAAGTTTTACAAGGTTAATTGAAAAAGCAATTTTGAAGACTAGGATTAGACCAAACAAGCTAGACAAGATCGAACAACATGATTGCACAAGACAAAGGTTCAAATGGTATACACAAAATGGTTTAAAACAAATAGTTTTTAATACAATGGTAAACAAGTTTTGAAATAAATTGAGTAGCCTAATGGCATAAGCATACTCAAATAATGTGGTCAATGGTTATGTTTCAAAAAATCAAAGGCAAAAAAGTTTTGACATGATTTGGGTAGCATAACGCTACCCTTCTTAACTTAAATACATGATTTTGACATGGCTTATGGAAAAATAATAGCCTCAAATCATACCAATAAAATAATGACCAAAATGCACTAAGTATAATCATCCAAATCCTAGCAAGGGTATGGTAATATGGGGTTAACTAAACTATCAAGTTTTGATCATTCTAGGGGAATCAATTACACAATGACTTTCATGTCAAATGATGCAAAAGATAAGCATAGAAATTTGGTGACCACGATATTTTCTAGTTGTTAAAATGTCTTTTCCTTTTTATAACCACTACATCTTATTTTTCACTCAATGTAGTGCGATGTCCAAGTGCATATACGTCCCATGTGCAACTCTAAAGAATAAGTGAAGTCAATGTCAGGAGGTGAAACCTTGGGTCAAAGATTCCCTAAAAAATTCATGGGAGGTAATGGCATTCCCCTCACAAGCTAATTTTACATGAAATAAAAGACTAATATAATGACTTTAGGGTCATTTTCAAGATCACCCAAACTTTGATGAGTTTCTGGATAGTGCTTTAGATGACTTTCTTTCTAAGCCTTGGACTAGGCTATTTGCAATAGGAATGACGCTTTTGATTCCAAGGGTTCCCTAAAGGGGAAAAATGGAAGAGCATACATGTAACATTCCTCTTTTTTCCAAACAAAAATTAGATCAAGCAACTATTGAAGACAAAAATCTTAGAAACATGAGTTCATTTTTAAGCCCAAATGAAAATGAGGTGGTGTTCATTTGACCCCTTAGTGTTAGTTATAACTTTGAAAACTAATGATAAAAACACTTCTTTAAGCACCTTAAATGTTACTTTAAGTACCAAAATAATGTTCCTAATCCATTTTAAAACATGTAAAATGTGTTCTAAAACATGAGTTATCAAACTTGAAATCCGCTAGTTACTTGTCTACCCTTAAGAAATCACCCCAAAAGCAAATATGTTAGATTAGAAACATTTTAAATAGATTTTCCAAATTTTTTAAAACATTTATGAGAATTTAAGATAAATTAATATCAAATTATTAAAATTTAGGAGAAAACATGTGGTTTAAAAAAAATAATCATCCAAAATAGAGTCTGTATGATCCTAAACCAAGCATTTTAAAATAGCTCTCAAGTTTGTATTTTTAAGAAAACACAGTGACTGACATCGGTTATATACCACTAACATTAGTTATGGCCAATTGAGATCTAACCAATGTCAATTTTTCTAACCAACATCGATTGATCCAAGTAACTGATGTCAGTATTTCTTGTCAACATAAGTTATTATGTAAAACCGTGACAACAAAAAATGGCAAAATAAAGTTAGAAAATCAATTTGAAAGAGTTTTAAAGGTCCAAATGGATATTTTATATTTTCAAAATGATCTCCTTTATGTTTGAGATGTGTCTTTTCCCACCAGACATACCAATCTATAGAGAGGATTACAAAGCAAGTTAGTCAAGCATTAGTTTATAAATAATGAAACATGCATAAAGAACTAACAAACCAAGCCTATCTATTCCTATGGGAATTACAAAGGATAGAAAGAAACAAATGAAAGAAAAAAACACTATATTACCTTTCCAAATGGATTCACCATACCCATGTGGCTCAAAAACATGTTCTCCCTTGATCAAGCATCCTTGTCTTTGTCAACAATGGTGGTGAGTTCCTCTAATGCCTCAAGAACACTCTATAAAACCTAGGCTCTTGATTCCAAATCACCAAAGTAACCTATCAGTGAAGATTAAAAACCAAAATATATGATCTAATGAAAATCCTTTTGAAGATATTTTAGCATAATAACCTTACAATATTCAATCTTTGAAGATATATGAGCATAACAACCTTGCACCAAAATAGATTAGAAATGATGTTCATGGCCTCTCTATTTATAGATTTTTGAGATTGGTTAGGATCAAATTGAACCATACATCTTGAGATGAAGATGTGTGGTTGAGGATAATCCTAATATTTGGAATTAAATCTATAATTATCTTCATCATGACCTTGGAAGAAGGGGCGTTAAAGAGGCATGGGAGGCATTAACTAAGCATGGGTGACCCATAGTCTTGATATTTGTGGCATTTATGGCCTAGAGATGTTTTAAAGAAAGGATGTCACCTGATGATGGAGATAATAAAAATCAATTTTTTTTAAAAAAAATCAACAACTCTCATGGAAAATCCACTTAAGCTCTTGATTTGGATTAATTAGCCTTAAACAAGGTAAATCAACATTTGTGCAATTATTTGAAAATTGGCCCTTAATTAATCAAAATGGTAAGAAAGTCATATTACTAGATCATAATTTGATTGAAGAGGAATTTAAAGGTGACGTTAGATGTGCTAGAACTGTATTCCCATTTAGGATGTTGCCAACAACAAATAACAAAGATACATGACATGCATTGATGAATTAGAAGAAAAGAGTGATCCAAAGCACAATAGGCAAAATTATCATTTTGACTTGAAATGAATTAACCAAAGTTAGTTAGCCCATAAATTACATTGCCCCATTTAGGGATACTTTGACCTAAATTGACACTTGTAAATGACAAGTTCAAACTATTTAGTGTGTTTTGTATATTTTGACCTAAAATATGCATTTGAGTGTAATTTGAGTAAGATTGACAATTTCAACACATATGATGCTAGGAATTGGATGTCTATAGGATCTATAAGTGGTAGATAAAATGCAATAATTTCTAGTGGTTCAGAAGGTAGGAATTGTTCAACCACCCAAGGAGTATCAATAAGTGGAAAATTAATGGGAGGTACATGACCTCTAGGATCTAATTCAAAATCCATGGAAATGGTATGACAAACACGACTGAAATCATGTATTGAGATAAAGTTTTTTGATAATGTTCAACATCCAAGTCTCAAGATTGAGCTTAGGCCATGATATAGTTATCATCATAGGCTAGAGAAATGATAAATGCTTGAGATTTAGGGGGATTTTTAGAAAGTGAAATTATGAGATCACTAAATTTATGTAGAGACATGATTAGAGGATCTTGGAATAATTTGGCTAGTCCATAATCATTGTAGGTAAATGCATCTTGTGGGTAAGAAGGTTCTTGAACATTGCATGAAGGGGTAAAATTAGTGATTTAATCAATGATAGGAATAGTGAAATCATGAGGTAATAAAGAGGGAAGAAGCCACTTTGATATATAAGGAAGTAGCTTAGTAATGTTTCAAGTATGTTGTAAGTAATTAGGTTCATCATCATCCAAATCAACAAAAGTGAATTGCAAGTCTAGATTGATGTTGATGAATTAAGGTAAGGGAGAATTGTTGATGGTAAGAATGGTAGGAATGTGATATTGAGATTTTAGATTGGGAAGTTGAATAATCTAAGGGTTGGGATCACCCTCATGCTTATATCATTTGTCATTATGTAGGAACTTGATGCATTGGCTATTGTAAGAAGTGATGGCCCTCATTTTATGATTCCAAGTGTGATCGAGGAGAATGTTATAAGATAGGGGAAAATCAAGTACCATAAGTTTAGTTTGAGTAGTCTTAGGTTTGATTATTAGGGGAAGCCAAATACAACCAAGTGGATTTTGATTAGTTTTATCAAATCCATGATAGGTGAGGTGGGTTTTCTTAAGATGATCCTTATTATATCCAAGTTGTTGGATAATCCACAAAGATGTCATATTAATATTGGACCCTTTGTTAACTAAAAATTTATGAATATGGGTAGTATTAATGGATATTTTAATGAATAGGGGTACATCATAAGTACAGAAAGGATTTCATCATTAATCATGTCTTCATCAAGAAATTAAATGGATGGTTTAGAAGAAGGATAGATGGATTCAATGGTATGCATGTTCTTAGGTTGAGGCTCAATAGAGGGTGGTTACTAATCTATAGAAGATGGATCTTTAATTTATTGTAATTATTGCATGAGGAATTTATGACGATAAGGGGAGGTAAAAACTAACTCCACAAGGGGAATCTTGTAAGTCATGGAGTTACTTTCTTTGAGAAAGTTCCAATGGGATTTAAAAGAAGAACCTCTATGAGGTCTAGAAGGCAAGGTAGATTTTAAAGGAATGGAAGTTGTTGGGGCTTCAGAAGAAGGAGGTGGTTCCTCATGGGCTTCCTAAGATAAATGAGTGGTTGTAGTATCTTTGAGAAGTTTTTTTTCCACATATGGTTCCTTAGGTTTTGTGATAGGATCATTGTGAATTGGTTTGTAATGATAGTTGACATTAGATGTGTTAACACATTGAGAATTATTGTAATATTGGTCATAGTTGGCATCAATAGCACAAACATCCTTGGTATTTTGTTGATGATTATATGTGGGAAAATATTTTTGGTTATTTGAAGAAGAAGATTTGGGAGATTGTCATTTTTGAGAAGCAGTGTTATATTCTTGAGGACGGAGTTGGATCATGGCTTCGTGATTGGAGGAATCACTAAGCATGTAGGAGACAACAAATTTAGTAATCCCTTAACAAGATTTATGGGAATGACTGATGTCTGCATGTAACCAAAAAAACTAATTAGTTTCATACCATTTAGGAGGATTATTAGGATAAGTAAAGGATTTAGAGGGTGGTAAGAATTATTTTATTTGTTGTACAATTAGTAGTATGTGAGAACATGGGGGAGTGTCAACTTTGGCAACTTCAGTTTTGGTTTTAGGATTGTTTCTAGTGATGAAATTAGTATAAGTTTGAAAATATCCTTTAAGGAATTTGGTATTAGGTTCAAATTTCTTCATGAGGAAGTCTTGACATTTGGCTTGGTGAAGATCTTCATCAAGCATTTGAGGAGGAAAAGTGTGAACTTTATATTGAAGTGAAGGAATTAAAGCAATTATGAAGAGTTTGAAAAAATTATCATCAGTCATGTTATATTAAACCTTAAAATCTAAATATTTCCATCATTTGATAAGATCATTAGTTGATTGTGTGGGAGATTGATTAGCATTGATGAAATGGCAAAGGCAATTTTTAGGAAGGTCATTATGTTAAAACTCCTTAACTAGAGGATTGACTAAATCTTCAAGTTTCCAAATGGAATGTTGGGGAAGCTAGTTGTACCATTATAAAACATCACTAGTGAAGGTTTTATCTATAAATTTAGTTATGGTGAAAGTATTAGTTTGGATCCACTCTTTATAAAGTTTTCCAAATGCTATAAGAAAGGATACAGGGTCTTTAGTCCCATCATACTTGATAGTTGGTGATATATTACCAATATCAATGGATATGATGAAAGAGCTAAAGTCTCATTTTGGATGTTTTTAATAATTTTTTATTCATAATAGATTGAGTAATAACATTTCTTGAGGCATCTCTAAGAGGTGGAGGAATATAATTTGGATTAGCTTGAGGATTTAGAACCAGAGGTTGATTAGCCATATTGATCAAATAATGTTGTAATTACATCATTTGAGAGATATTATAAGTTTGCATTATGTTCATTTTTTGTATGAATTATGCAAGAATGTGAGTCATATCAATTTGTAGGTTTGTGTTTATAGGAAAAATACTCAAATTGGTATTAGGGGGGAGGGTTAGTGGAAGATGGATTACTAGTGGGATTATTGGATAGACTTGTGTCAATTGATCCCACATTATGTTGAAAATATTGAATATGAGAATTGTCTTGATAGTTAAAAAAGGATTGGATCCACCTACTTCATCTTGGGGTGTGATTTGAACCATGTTACAATTCATAGAAGGAGGGGAAGAAGTGTTCCAAGAGTGAGGATTATCTTGGGAGGAAAAGAAAGGGAGAAAAGAACACCCCATATAGTGTCTAAATGGATTTACGTCATCCAAAAAGATTATAATAAGGGACTTCATGATGTTTTGAAGAAATGAATAGAATGCTAAGGAATGAGAAATAGAGAACTAAGTTAGCCAAATAGAAAACTAGGGTCAACAATCAGATACAAGGATGACTAGGCCAACTATGTATTACTAAAAAGGGAGATGACAAGAGTATAGAGTCAATTGGGTTGACTTAGTACTGCTAGATATAAGGCAAATAAGGATCCAAGGTCAACCAAGTTGACTTAGTACTAGAAATAGGGGAAAACATGGTCTAATAAGAATATAAGGTTAACCAGGTTGACTTAGTATTGTGACCTAACTATTAAAAGAAGGTACAGGGTTAATCAAGTCAACTTAGTACTATAACCTAACTATTAAAATAGAGTATAGGGTTGACCAGGTCAAATTAGTATTATAAATAGAGGAAAACATAGTTTGTAAGAGACTATGTTGAGCAGAATGATAGTGTACTAAAATAGGGAAAGTTTTTGCAATGTGATTTGAAGCAAGAAATTGAACCAAACACACAAACAATTAGATTGATGGGAAAGATCCAATTGGGGCACACAAAACATAACCTTGTACCAATGTTGATCAATGTAATTTTTTTAAATACAATAAATAATAATCATAGAGAAAGCAGTCAACTAAAAATTAAATGCTAAATGGCCATCTTGAGTGTTGTTAGATTATTAGAAAGTGTTATTTTAAGTGTGATAGGGAAGTTGGTTGAAAATATGGAACTGCAAAAGCAATCTATGGATGGGTTTAGGACATTTAAGTTGAAAAAGATCTATATTAGCAATGGTACTAGCTTGATATTGGGTTGTACACCCCCACTTCATAATCCTAAAATAATAAGGGTGTCAGGTGCTTAGCCAATATATACCATTAACTATGTGTGTATACTTGGCTAGAAAACCAAGTCTGCTTCCCCCTTGGTGATGAAATCTAAGTAGGTAGGCCTTGGAAAGATAAATGTTAAATGCATTTTAAATATTGTGTGATTTGATAGTGTGTGTAAAAATAACAAAATAGTGTAACTAAACAAAAAAAATTAAAACCACCTAATTAGACTATGTGAGATAATCTAAGAATGTAAACAATTGAAAAAGAAAGTGTGAATTAATTACTACAAAATAGTTGTTAATTCCCAAATTAAGAATGGTATAGATTTAGTTTAGATGATGTCATTTGTAAACAATGCAAAATAGAGTCAGTGGGTTTGTTACTATTCTGTGGAAGCAAGAGTCTTTAAGAACAAAGCTGACTAAATCAACTTAGTCTTTTAAATAAAAGATAGGCTATAGAACTAAGTCAACCAGGTTGACTTAGTTTGTTATAGGATTTTATTTTTGAATACTACAAACTTACACAAAATAGAACTATAATGAAGTACTGAATTAATAGAGAGAGAAAGAGAGGAACCTTGGTGGGTTGGAGGATGATGAGGATTAAATCTTTTTTGTTGAATTCCTTGAATACTACTTTCAAGTTCCACAAACTAAGTTGACTATTTCAACCTAGTTCTATGAAACCCTATTTACTGAAAAAAGATAAGATGAATAAGTGAACTTATATGACTTAGTTTGTTATTATGAATGCTAAATGGAGGACTAAGTCGACCTATTTGACTTAGTTTGTTATTTGGATGTTGAATGAAAAATGAAGTTGACAAATTTGACATAGTTTTTTTTTAATCTAAGACCTAAGAAGAAAACTATATTGACCTATCCAATCTAGCAACTTGTATATAATAAAGACTTACACAAAAAATAGAGACATTTTGATAGGACTATGTGTTAAACCTGTGCACAAAAGTTATAACTATATGGACCTGGTCGACATAGTATTGAAAATATAGAAAATAATAAAATGATAAAAATAAAAGTGTGAAAGAAAAATTGCAAGGATTAGATTCATGCCAAGTTCACTAGAATGTACTAATGGGAAATGAAATAGATTTTACAAATCAATCCTAGTTTGGAGAAGATATATCCTACTTACACTTTTGATTGGGGATATATTAGATAATTGGGCTCATCACCAATGTGGATCCACAAGACCTAGCAAAGGGGTCTCTTACCACAATAATATCACTAGGGAGGGTTTCAAAGCCTCCATTCAAGGTAAACGATGTAATAACCCTAATTAGGTCTTATGTTTTCATATTCACTAAATTAATAACAAGAAAAACAAAATCTAATCTAGTGCTCACTAAATCTTGTGGCACAAAGTGGTGAAATAAACAAAAAACTAAACAAGCATAAAATAATCCTAATTAAGCTATGTATATGTAAAACCCTAATGCATGGAGAGAGTATTATTATTTAAAATCCATTACTTATGCTACTTTTATCTATTAAAGAGAGGAGCAAAGTTAGAGATACTTACCTAGAAGATGAACCCCTTGAGACTCAATCTCTCCCTTAGCCAAATTTTCTTCATAAGAGGTTATTTTAGTTTGTAAGGATCACTAAGAAAGGATAAAGCATCCAAAATATCCCCACAAGACAAGATTCTTCTCCAATTAGAAACCCTAAGCTAAGACTCCTTAAGTATAATGGTGGAATAGCATAATGTAAAGAAGCACAAGTGAATAATTAACTCTTATTGTATATCTAAGAATGGTGAAATGGATGTGTTTATATAGGTAGATCTAAACCTAAACCCTTCTAAAAGTTTAGGCTAACAAGGTCGACCCAGTTGACTTAGTATTAAAATTGACAAAAAACTAACTTGGTAATGAACTATGTCAGCCATGGCTGACTTAGTTCCTAATAAGCTTTGTAAATAACAATACAAGGTCGATGTGGCCAACATAGTCGTGAAAACTACCAAAAAGGGTTTTAGGTTATGTAAAGTCCTAATGAAGGTGGTAAATGACTAGAGGAGGGTGAAAATAGGAGGAAAATCTTAAGGGAATGGTTTTTAAGAGCTAGTTAGATTGATAACAAGTGGCAATAAGGGACAATAATCTTACAAAGTACTAATGGTCTACCCACCCCTTTCCTGGTGCACCCTTTAGGGCATGTACTTAGATATATTGAGACTCAATGGGCTCTTACAAGATAGAAAGTATCATTAATTGATAAAGTTTGAAAATATTATGTGTATATAGTTCTCATTATTCTTCTTGCCTAGAATCATATGTATAAATTCTTTACTAATGTCACCTCTAGGTTATCAAATTATAGGGATGATAGCATGCATTTTCAAATTTTGTCCTTCAAATGAGTAGAATAATGTTGCATGGAAAGGATGGCCTCTGGATTATTTTGAAAAATGCATAAGTGTGAGATATTATTTTAATCCACAATACAAACATAATAAACTCAATGTAAGTCAAACACATCAGCCTAGTTAGCCATATAAGTCATAAATAAGACCATGTACATAAGCACTTAAATAAAATTGAAAGCAAAGATTAAAGCATATAATGTAGTTAAATCATAGCTTTGATTCCTTTATACCTTGAAAACACCCTAAAATAATGAGATGAAGCCTATGCATTATTTTAAGCAAACAACCATAAACTCAAATAGTCAAGTGAATATCCCAAACATTAGATAAATTTATTAAATGCATTATTTTTAGAATTGTATATCATATAATTCTACTTAAAAAAACATGCAAAGTATGTTCAATTATTAATGGGTCCCTATCTGAAAATGTTAAATGGGGTGTGTGTGTTAGGGCACAACAAATGGTGACTCATAGGGGAAAATACTCCCGAGTGTTTGAGAACCTAGAATTTTTGGTAATGCATCATGATAAACATTGGTTATCACAAAGAAATAATAAGGAAACCAAATTCTAAATAGACTCTTACTTTCCCATGCAACATACTAACCCCTTCCTTTCTTTGGATTTGTGTGTGATCTAGTGGAATCAATTCCTCTTGGTTATGAAAATTTTAGCAGAGACTTGAATAAACATTGTTTTTGTTTTCAATTTTTATTTTGTAACTAAATATTAAGGTAAGCCTAGGCATTGCTCTAATGTTGGCCAGATGTTTTTAGCACTAGATTATATATACCTTTGATTCCACTCAAAGCATTATCTACTACCTTCCAAGCATCTATAGCTCTGACAAAGATTGTTTGAATCACCTATTCTCCTATTATTTTGTATTATGTTTTTTGGAATAGATAGAAGAAGGGTTGGGAACCACCATTGGTTGGGTGTATGTATAAAAAACTTATTTTGGCCAATATTTCCCTATCAGTCTATCTCCAATTTTGTGTTCATCATTTCTCATCCAAGTTTTAGCATGAAATAGTGCAATTAATCCTTAGAAATGGAAAGTCTTTCTAAATTTTGCATGAGAATATTAGATTAAATCCCAAAGGTTTGGTACCTATTCAATCCAAACAGAACCTAATTTAGTTATAACACATACCTTAACTCTATAATCTCTAGTACTACCTAGAATAAATTCTTATGAATTCCAATGGTGTTTCCTTATATATTATTCCCTTATTTTTGGCATGTCCTTGACGACTTCAGTATAGGAAATTAGTCAATCTATTCTATAATTTCAAGGAACTAACTTAGAAAGCATAACAACTAATCTATTGAAATCAAAATGTAGAAAGCAGGAGAAATAATCTTGAAAGCAATAAATTTATTTTATGAAGAAGGAAATCTATTCTATAAAGTAGTAAATATATTCTATAAAGCAGGAAATCTATTCTAAATCTCCACTTATAGTTTACTCAGATGTATCTTTAGTTGGAGCATCCATGAATTATTACTTCAAGAACTATCCATTGATTAGAAAGGTGATGTCATTATCTTAGAGGTCCTTCAATCAAAAGACATTATTACCTAGGATTCCTAATATATGATAAGGTTCATTCCACATAGTAGTGAACTTATCATGTTTCCCTTTCTTTTCATGTGATTTATCCCAAAGAAAAACAAAGTCTGAAATCCTGAAGGCTTTTATCTTGGATCTCTTTTCAAACCATCTCTTAACAACATCTTAATGATTGTTGAAGATGTGCAAGGCTTTAATTATTGCATCCTCCATATAGACTATGTTTAAAAGTCTATATTATACTCTTTCATCTTCCCCAATATACTTTTATGTGAATTTATATGTTGGAATCTTGAGAGTAATAGGGAAGACTAGTTGTTATGCATGCATTAGTAGAAAAGGTGAAGCCTTGAGGGCTTATATATGTTTGGTTCTATCTACCCATAGTGCATATTTTACTAAGAGATGCCATTATCTTAATTTATCTTTCATTGATTCCTTGATGGAATCTATCATACTTTTATTGATATACTTAGCTACTCCATTACCTTACAGATGGTAGTTCGAAAAGAACTTGATTATGATTTCATTATCATAGGCCCATTATGTAAATTTAGAATATTGAAAAGTTGGACCATTATCACAAACTAAGGAAATGGGAGTGCTCAACCTAGTCAATATATTTTCTTCAAGAAACTTGATGACATTGATTATTCTAGATTTTTTGGTGTCTATAGCTTATGTCCACCTAGTATAATAATCAGTAGCTATGAAGACAAATTTGTGTCCTACTGAGGAGTTTGGGTTTATCATCCCAATAAATTTGAGGCCCCATTAGGAAAAGTTGCATCCTTTTATGAATAGTTACAAAGCAATGGTAGCATTCACTTCTCTCTTCCTAAACACTTGTAAATCATGGCAGGTCCTAACATCGTTATGTGCATCCTTGAATATTGTAGGCTAGTAGTATCTCATCCTTAAAATCTTATGGGTTGTAGTATTTCCATAGGGATATCCACTACCAATATTCTAATGTAATTTATCTAGGATATACTTAGCCTCTTATTTTTAAATGTATCATACTTATATGCCTTCATAGTTCTTCCTATATATGATTCCTTTCTTGATCATGTAGTGAGCTGATTTCAGCCTAAGGGCTCACTTCTAATCTCTACTCAATTTAGGAGGACATGTACCTATGAGTAGAAAATGGATGATCTATGAGTATCGTTTGCCCATATCTACCTATGTTTCATTAATTTTATCAATATTCATGTGTAAATCAATTCCAATCATCATCTAGACGATCCCTTTCCCTCCTACCATCTTTAATGGTTTAATCTCAAGATAAAAATTTTGTAACTTTTCCATGCATTTGCCTCTTCTTTTGTCTAACTCATTCTGGCCAAGTGTGATTTTCATATCTAGGTCAGGGACAATGGCATATGTTTAACTCCTTAGAATTTAATGCATAAATTTTTTGATAGATTTAATTAAGGTAAATATTTGTTTTCCACTCATGGAGTATTTTAACTCCACATCCTTCAGATTCATGATTATGAAGGCAATGGGATGTTCACTATCTTACACCTTTTGTGTAAGTACTATAGTAAAATTATGTTTTGAAGTAAAGGAATAAATATATAAATATTTATTGAAGTCTAGACTAATCATAATTGGAGCTTGGGGAATTATAATATTTATTTCTTGAAAATATTTCCTAGCCTCTGTTATCCACTCAATCTTGGCATCTTGTTTTAGCATAGCATTCAATGGCTTGCCAATCTCTACAAAACTAGAAATAAATTTTCTTACAAAGTTAAATTTTCCAAAGAAATGTTTTAATTCTTTATTTTTTTTCGGTGGGGTCAACTTAGAAATGTATTGAATCCATTATAGGTCAATGTAGATCCTATATTTAGTCATGGTATAGCCGAATAACTTTCCTTCAATAACTCTAAACATGTTCTTATTTCTATTGGAGGAGATTCATCTATCCAAGACCTTCTATAGATGGTCTACATGATCCATTATTTATTTTGAAAACATAGTCAGTTCATACATGTAGATGATGATACACTTCCCCACCAATCCTTGAAAGGTAAAATCCACAACTCTCTAAAATGTGGCCAAGCAATTGATTAGGTCGAATGGCATCCTTTTATATGTGAATGTTCCCCACTTGGTGGTGAAATCAGTATTTATCCTATCTTCTATTTCAACCAATAATGGTTGTAACCTAAGAATCCATACAAGAAAGACATCATCTCAGATCCACTTACCATCTAAATTACCACATTTAAAGAGGTTAGAGGGTAATTATCCTTTTTCTAACACTATGTTTATATTTTTAAAATCAACACAGAGTCTAATTTTTCTATTCTACTTTTTGACTAGTATGATATTAGCTACCCATGTTAAATGCCTAATTGAGAAAATAATTTTAGCATCTATTAGCTTTAGTACTTTAATTTGTATGAGAGATTACATGATTGGATTCACTAACCTCTATATTTGCCTAAAATGATTTTTTTTTAGCTTCAGGGGAAAGGTATGAGTGATCACCCTAGGTTCAAATACCTTTAGGTCATCATATGTCCATGTCATGACATCCCTATACTCTATAATCAATATCTTCAGCCTTTTCTTTTCATTTTTTGTGCAACTCAAGCCCACATTTATAAACTAGGGATGTTGGTCAGTTCCTAGATTCTCTTTAATGAAATCCAACTCTATTGCTTTAAGATATTTTTTATTTTTGGGTTGGGGATATACATCAAAATATATTTCCAAGGATGCCATGTCCAAAGGGATGCTATTGTACTTTAGTTGTAATATTCCCTCTTCTCCCAAGTTTTCAATCTACATTAGCATAATATATATTGTTCATTTTTTATCTGGGCTTTAAAATCTCTATAATTATTCATGAACTACATGATATGTTGATCATATTCAAACACTTATAATTTGTCTATATTATCTACAATATAAGGACAAGAAACTAGTTCCACTAAGAATTTATACATTTTGGACTCTTTGAGTAATGCCATATTGGTAGTTGAAGCTACTAACAAATCGGTTATCAAGTCCTACTCCCTGAGAATGCTTTGATGTTAAATAATTTAAAGGAATAAATCAAGTCCCAAGATTTGTGTTTGTACTTATTTAGATAAGTGAGATTATATTGATACTTATTCTTGATCTGGTTAACCACTAATTCAGAGTAACTAAATATTTATAGTTGCTTAACTTTATGTTTCAATGTGAAATGAAGGTTGAGGATTAGAGATTTATACTTCAATTTATTGTTTGTGCATGGGAACTGTAATATTTAAGCCTCTAAGTATTGATTTCCATTTGAGTAAGTCAAATTTATGATAACATTGGACCATTATTTTGATCTAGCTCCATCGAAGTGAAGATTCCATAGCTAAGAAAGACCTTTAAATTATTGTTCATATATTGCATGTTCCTGTCTAGTAGTAAATGTATACACACTGGTGTGTAAAGATATGAAGTCCACTTTCTCATTGGTGGAATTATACTCAATAATCAAATGTTTCATATTCATCTCTTTATCCACTCAAATTTATTTGGCCACTCCATTCCAAGGAAGCCACATCCAATAAATTGGTGGCCACGTGCCCATTCAACATTTTTGACTAGTCCCAACTCAACAATAGGTCATATGATTCTAGAATGTTCATGACCAAGATATCAATGGTATGTTGCACACATGGTTCAAATGCTAATTAAATGCACACATTTTTTAATTCACCAACACATGGGACTGAATATTTATCTGGCTATAGGACCACTCTCTTTTACTTATTTAGAGTTAAATGTAACTTCTAGAATATAGATGGTTACATCACATTGGTTGAGGTTGTTGATTCAACCAAGTAGTTGTGTAAATTATTTATAAACATTCTAAAAATTAGAAAAAATAATGGTAATTTAGGTTTATCTTTATACACCATGATATTGGAATGGGTATCTTTTGACTTGTCAAATATCCTCCCAATTAGAGCTTCAAGAAATAGTTCTCTTTGTTTGATGATTTGTGATAACTCATGGAGGTTAATGTTATCCTTTATTTTATTCATATCCTTGATAATGTTGTGCCCTCCTTTACCTTGGTGTTCTGATCTTTATAACTAGTCTTTCTCCTTGGGAGGGGATATATTGTTGTTGGCCTTAGGATTAGAATGAGTAATAGCATTATTATTTAGAGGCATCAAAGTAGTGATAGGTCACTTATTCCTCAAATTGTACTTGCTCCTAGATTGATGATATTATTGGAAAGCATGAATCTCATCAGATTTATCCTCATGTGATTGGGTGAAACTTGAGTCAAGGGTCGTTGGTTATTCACCAGGTTCTAATTTTGAGCCTCAATATTTCAGTTTACATTCATAATTAGATTTAAAGTTGAGAAAATAGGACCAATTTTGAGTAGGGATAAGGACAAAACTAAGGATTAAATTGCTTATCTATGTTGATAGCTTTGGAATAATCCAAAGGTCATGTACCAACATTGACATCTATTCATAGAAATAACATGGTCATGAGATCAAGGGCATTCTTGTACATTTCAAGAGCCAATACCTCTTCAAGTTGATAATCAGTTTCAATCCTACTATATATTTGTTTAAATCTAGTATTGAAGGCTCAGATTGGCTTATTGGGTTCTTGCTTCATACTATAAAAATGTTGATAAACCACACTTTCACTAGTGACTTGGCTAAACTATGCCAAAAAGGTGTTTTGACACTCTTTCCAGGAAGTAAGGGAATCTATTGGGATGTTTATAAACTATTCATAGGCTACATCTTACAAGGTGAAAAGGAAAAATCTACAACCATGTCATCATGGGTTACATTCAAGATCCCTACAGTATTTTTGATGTACTTGATATGTTCTTATACATTCCTTCCTCCCAAAGGAGAAAAGGAAGGTAGATATTTCTCAAGGTTTCTAGGTAAATCATGGAAAACTCTAGAAATATTAATAGCATAACCTCTTATCCAAGTTAGTACTTGAGGTGGAACTTGTTCTTATAGGTGAGCCATTGGGAGTAACAAAAGATGAAGTTATCTACCTAGAGAGAATTATTGATACCTGGGTTCTCTCCTAACTCTTTTATTAGACATAAATTTTCTATGGATTTTTAAAGGTGGTAATAGTAAGTTATTACATGAGGTAGACCTGCTTAATCTTTTAGGTGCTTCTAGTACAACTCAAGTGATTATTTTTAAATAGAATAGAGGCATAGGTTCAATCCCTCCTTATAACACCAGATTTAGTACCTCTTAATGTGGGTTTTATGCACACCACATAGACCTTTATGAGGTATCCACTAACATTTTAGGATCAATGAAAGGATTTCACTCTAAGGCATGAGTAGTAGGGTATTCAGTTTTACAACTTGTTGGTGTAATAATGGTGAGAGATATATATTTTTTACCATGGATGGGTTGAATATGGATGAACCTAGATATAATTTAAATGGCTAGAAGGATGATGGTTTTAACTAAGGTGGATGAAACTATCAAAATAATCTCAAAAAGAGAAAAAGTAAGGATAGAAAAAAGGACCTATGGACCACACAAGATGAAAACCTTTCAAGACCAGAACTTGAGCTAAGGTAGGATAAGAAATCAAGATAACAATATTTTTTATAAGTTGTAATAGCAAATAAATAATCAAACACATTAAGGATTTAAATGGAACCAAAACATAATAAACTTAAACATGCATAATTGAAGGTTACCACATCTGCTAGATTATTATTGCACATCCATGAAGAGGGATTATAATTAGCATGTGAAAGGCATTCAAATTAGATATATCTTAAAATGAATAAATACATTAAAAATATAACTCATGCACAAACAAAGAACTAAGATAATAGAATGATAGCACTTCTTACACAGTCCATAGAATTGGATAAGAATCAAGATTTGCACATAAGATTAAGTCAAGCAGAACTTTTCATAATTTTCTATTACTCTCAATGACAAAGTTATTCTCTTTGATAATGGGAGGATACACGTATAAATAGTCTTAGGATGAGGAAGGTCTCATCTCTCAAGTGAAGATTAAAAATACATGTCCAAACATAGGACTTGTATCCAAATTTCATGTAAAGGAAGCATGTACAACATTGATCTCTCAAAATAGAATTTTAAAACTAAGAATATAGTATATACATGGTCTGTAAATTTTAAATAAAGTTATGACTTATTAAAAACATGCAACTACATATTTATTTTTACATTAATGTTTATGTGTTACCACTAGCCAAAGAAGGAACTAGAGATGATGGAACCAAAGTTGTAGCTGAATTAACTATAGAAACTATAGTTAAACCTAAAGTAGAAGTTAGAAATGGGATGTAAGTAGGCCCATTCTAAATGTGCACTATCATGTAATTAGGAAGTTGAGTAGTCTAAGGTAAATTAGGCATGATGTGAAATATTTCCATTGATTTTTTAGCTACTTCCTTCTAAATATAAAGACATTGACTCACCTAGAAGTCTATGTCATTGGTTTCAAAATAAAGCAATGGAATTTTGAAAAATTATGGAATCTTATTCATCACCTTTATATGGGTTCCTAGTATGGATTTACATTTATCATTCAAGGCCTTAGTTCCTATGATCTTTTCCCTTGTAAAATTAACTATCTGTATTATTTCATCATTAATTATGTAGATAGTGCCTTTTATCTCAGCTCTAAATATATCCACCATTGTTCATAGAACATTTTCAAAAACTATCCTAGAGACCAATTTCCCTGATGTGTATTTACTTGAGTGACACTTAAATCTGTTAGGATAGTGACTACCTCTCTTTCCTAATTTATAAACTAATGAACAAGGGTTCACATCTCCTGGTACCACTCAAGCAAACTATCTATTTTTGCTTCTACAGGATTTTGGGCCCATGCAAATTCATTCGTAGTTATTATATTGAAATGATTATAATATTTAATCCTAGTTTTTTGACCAAGTAAATGAATCTTTCCATCAATATATTTTAATTTTTTGAACAATTATAGAACACCTCCCCATTTGGGTTGAGAAGTGGCCTTTGTAGATTGTATTTATTCAATGGTGTCAAAATGCTTCTTTAAAATCCCTTATAAAATATACAATATCTCTTTTAGGGCCTAGATTGTGCTAACCTTTGGATGCTTCTATACTCCCTAATCAAAAAATTTGAACATTTCCTTTATAACTCCCCCTATCACATCTACAAAATTGTATGGATCTTCCCTAATTCTATTAGGGTCTGAAGGGTTCAACTTCTTTCTCTTAGTTAGAGATAAGATATCTTCTCTCTAATCTAGTTATATCTATTGACCCTCAAAAAATATAGTATTCCACTTGACTTTTATCTAAGTACTAGTATGTTGGTCAAAATAGAATTTAACTATAGCCTACTCAGTTATAACCAAGTCTTATCTACTTGTCTCTTCTTCTTGTTATAATTGCCTGATCCATGTTTGCTTTATTTGTTTTGTCGGTGGATGATTTTGATCATTTTAAAGGGATGATCTAAGGGTAACATATTTGTGTGGGAATATGTACCTATTTAGAAAGTGAAGGTATTGCCTTCCTCTAGTTGATAACCCTTCTTTGGACTGGTGTTTCAATTATGTATTTAGCCTTCTATGTTGCCTTGCTAAATGAGATTACTGGTGAGTATGACTAGCTGGCCTAGACAATAGGAATATCTATCTAGGTGTTCATCCTAAGAGGAGTGGCCAACATGGAAAAAATAGAGGTAAACATAAAGTTTTCAAAATGTACCCCTATGCTAGGCCCAGTAGACTAAGGATTGGTTCTATTAAAAATGAATAGGTCATCAAGGTGTTGAATATATTTTGCACATGGTTTGTAATAGAGGTATAAGAAAACACAAAATTCATCATAGTGGTGGCCATGGATTCTATAGCAATAGATTGGGCTATAGTAGTCAAAATGGGAAAAGTTGTAGCCTAGGGCTGGGTAATCTGGCTTAAAGAATCCAAATAATTTAAAGAATGTGTTGCACCAATGTTTACTACTAAAATTGAAGGAGTAGATATAAACTAATAAATTTTAGGACTTAAAACCAAAGGAGGACTCACTGGAGTACTATTTTTTATAATGGATGGAGATAGAGAGCTTGGAGGTGTACTTAGGGATTACCCCTTGAGCTTTAGTTTCCAATTCTAATTTTGCCTCTTTTTCAACATCTCACTCTTTATATTATAATATTTCAATAGAAAATAAGATAACATATCCTTTGTTGACTTCTTTGGATTTATCTATCAATTATATTTTCCCTAAGTATTTTCCTCAGATAGTTATTCATCTTTTGAATCTAACTTTGTAGTTTCATTGATTGAGCATGACTCCTTAGTTTCAGGACCTGATATGAATTCATATTTATTGTTCCATATTTTATCTTCTTCATCATTGTCATAAAATATGGTAGGTCGGATCTTCTTGTACCCCATCTTCCATCACCTTCCTATTTAGAGACTTTTGCATGTTCTTCTTTCACTTCCACCTTTTGGGGATAAATAGGTGGGGTCTTGGGCTTCCTTGTATAGGGGAGTTTTTTTTAGTAGTAGTATAAGTTGTCCTAGTATGAGGTGGATAATACAATGAATGCATGGTTATTATAAGTGATTATGGGGTGACAAGAGTAGTTACTACTATAATAATGATGCATGGTGAAGTGGGTTGACTAGTAGTATGGGTTGTTAGTGTTGGTGGTGTCAAATAAAAATAAGTAGCATGCATTTGAGATAGAAATGAGGGAAGAGTTACGTATTATGAAATAGTTAGTATAAGGAGAAGCAACATGGAAAATATATAGCTTCTTTATTAGGACTTGTAGGCCTTTCTTCTTCAACTCTACATTGTGGAGAGGCATTAATAATTACATCTGTAGGAAAATTTAGAGGAATCTTAGGTTTCTCTTCAATATGAGCTACCATAGATGGGCTAGATTCTTCTTATTTTCCCTCTTATACCTAAGTAGGGGATCCATGAATGTATTTAGAAACCCATTAATACTTCTCAATCCTTTTTGGTGATAGTAGGATTATATTAGATTCTATATGCCATAATCATTGACATATTAGCTTTGTGCATCTTGATAACCACTTTAGAGTCATATTCAACATTCATGAATATACTATCATGGTCATAGTCTTGATGCCCATATTTAATTATTACTTTTCTTTCACAGTTCCTATGGTGTCCTTTAACATTCCCTCTAGGATCCCAATGTTTTAAAAGTACCTACTTGAGCTCGTAATGTGTCCTAATCTTTCCATTGATTTTTATGTGTTCCCACCTTGTGTACTAGATTATACCAATACTAAGAGTGGTTGGATGGATAAATACTTGATTTTACTTCTTTAAATTAGTATAAATACTATAAACTAATTTAGTACCAATTTCCTACTCAACAACTATATCCGGCACAATCCTTGGTAGGTATAAGAGTGTGACTTTGTGCCCTCAATTCTAATTATTATATGCTCGACATAAATCCAGTAATCAACCATCTTTAAAATGGTCTTAATTATCATATCTAATAATCTAGGCATATTATTCCCATATATAGCTTGATACACTATGGGGTGAAAGATCTTGGTTATCTTTTTCATATCCCTCATAAATTTGTGCACATGAAGAATATTAAATTCATCACATACCATATTATTAGGGTACTTAGTGGATAATTGCTAGGGTTGATCATGGGATGAATGTATAGTTACAGTCACTACATCCACCACATAAGACATTCTATATAAATTTTCATTAGAGGATCTCTTGATATTGGTGAGTTTTGAAAATAGATTGGAGCTAATGATCTCCCCTACAGCCATAATTTTACCAAAATGAAAATTATGTCCATCAAATAGATCCAAACTTTAATTACATAAGTGATAGTGGAAACACCATATGTCCTATTCAAAAGGGACATGTAAATTTTGACCCCTATCCTAAAGACCACTATGGGCATGGTATAATTAGGGCCTTGTGTAGACACCTAAATCTAGCCACTAATGACCTCCAACCAGGCTTTTGACCAATTTCCACCTAAAATGTGCAATTTGTCCTAAACACACTAAATAATGTGGAATTAACATATTCAAGTGTCAATTTTGGCTAGGGTATCCCAAAATGGGATAATGCAATTTATGGACCAGCTAACTTTGATCAAATCATTTCAACTCAAAATGCCAATTTTGCACCTAGGTGCTCTGGATTGCTCTTCCTATCAAATCTCTTGCATGAGATGTGTGTCTTCATTATTTTTTGTTGGAAACATCCTATTAGACTTCCAATTCTAATCTAGTCAAATTTTAGACCAATAACAAGGCATTCTGATCAATTTGAGTAATTTGTGCACAAAATGCTTAATCATGTTTAAGAGCTCATTTAACCAAATTAAAGCCTAATTTAGAATTCCATGCAAACTTGTTGAATAATTATTTTTGTAAATGAATATTGAATATTTGTATCATCAGGTGACCTCATTTCTTGGGAAGACATCCCTAGGTCATAAATGCCACAAATATCAAGATTATGGGTCTCCCATGCCTCATAATGACCCTCCATGCCTCTTCAATGCCATTTTTTCCAATGTCATGATGAGGATAATTATAAATTTAATTTCCAAAAAATGAATTAATCCTCAACCACACATCTTCATCTCAAGATGGATGGTTTAGGTTGATTATGAGCAATATCAAAAATCTATAAATAGAAGGCCTTGTATATTGAATGTTAAGCTTAATTTGTGCAAAATTATCATGTCAAACTAATTCCAAGAGCTCTCACATGCCAAATTTATGATGCAAAAATATTGAGCCAAGCCAAGCCAAAGCCACAAGGTGCCAAGGAGAAGAGGAGATAGCCAAGCCTCCTTTGATGAAGACTTCATGAGCACAAGCTGAGCAAGCCACTAAAAAAAGCATTTTAGAGCATCCAAGGAAGGTAAAAAAAGGTTTTCATGTTTGATAACTAATCTCTCCCTAGTACCTAGGCCTAGAGATGTTATGCTAGTTAGTGTGTTTCTTTCATTTTGTTTTCATTTTGAGACTAACACGATAATAATGTTCCTCTCTTGAGTCAAATTCTTAGCTCACATAATGGCACACCTGATGGGACCCAACACATCCCACACATGAATAAGATCATTTTTAAATTTTACAATCTTCATTTGGATCATTAAAACTTTTGAAATTTTATTTTCTAACTTTGTTTTGCCATTTTTTTCTTTGTCATGGGTTTACATAGTAACCGTTACTAGTTGAGTAAACCACCAACAAACCATTGTTGGTTAAGTATAACCATCATTGATTAAGTTAGCAAAATGGACATTAATCTACATAACTATCATTGGTTAGTAAAACCATCATTGGCCTACATAAATGTCATTGTCTCCATTTAGTATAACCGATGATGGTCACTGTGTCTTTTTTACACAAACCTAAGAGATCATTTTTCTAAGTTGGTTATTTCATCTTCAAAATTGATTCTAAGCTAAACATCTTGATGACATTTTTTTGTAGGTTTTACTTGAAAAATCATTAAAGCATGCTTAAATGGATCCTTTTAATCTTCTTTTAGGGTGTGTTAAAATGAATCAAACTTTTTATTTTGGTGTTTAAAGGAAAATCATTTAGGGCACTATTGTTTAAATCTTGTAGTTAGCTTTCAAAGTTAAAAATTAAGACCAAGGGGTCAGATGAACACCACCAAATATTTTATTTGGGCTTAAAATTGAACACACTTGCCAATTTTGTTTTCATTATTTAAATTATCACTTTGTTTTCAAAAAATTCAAATATGTTGCATGTATGCTCTTCCATTTCTCCCCTTTAGGGAACCCTTGGAATCAAAAGAACTTTCCTTATTTATAAATTGCTTGGTCCAAGGCATAGAAAGAATGTCATCTAAATGCTATGTACCTAGGGATATGATGTATTGGTGTATATGGGTCGATGGAGATGCTGACATGTGGCACACATCCCCTTAGTTAGTTATATGGGTACAATATATTAGGATAATAGAGTAACTTATGGAAGTAGTACATTGGGTAATAGTCGACCTACATTGGATTAGGAGGTTACCCATCCATGGGTTAGATAGATGTATATATAGGGGATGAATATCATGGTAAAGATATCAAGTAAGCATTGAGTCTTCTATTGTAAGAGGATATTGGAGGTTGTCCCCTCGAAGAGACATTGTGGAGTTATTCCTTTCTAAAGGAGTATTATATGGTGTTTCCCTACCTTAAGGGTATTTCTATATCTATTGAATATCAATATTATTACAAATGGTATCAGAGCTTCAATTTGGGCAATTTGTGGAGTGAAACCCTAGTTTTTTTTTAATCATCAATAAATTTTGATTGGTTGTGAATTTTTTCACAAATGTTTTACTGGATATGGATAATATTTCAAATAAGTCACATTAAAAAAATTGAGATTTTTTGATTCATTTTTAGGGAGTTATTTCTATTTTAGGGTTTATAATAATTTTACTATATCTTCTGAAATATAAGTAATTTTTATTCAAAATTTTTTCTAGAAATGTAAGCAAATATAATAAAAGTACAGTAAAAAATTCAGAATTTTTTGAGTTGTTTGGAGTGATTTTTTGCGATTATATGGATCAGTTTTGACATTTTAGGGTTTCATGAACCTTAATTTTTTTTGTGGATCATGGAATTGCAAATATTTTCAGGGGAAGATGATATTGATGCTAGAGAATGGTGGCTCATTTTGGAGAATCATTTTACAAAAACTTTTGGGCAAAGACGATTAACTCTTTTTTTATTTGGGCCTGCACTAGATTGGTTTGATCAGTTGAGCTATACCGAAAGGTTTTCTTCATGGAAAGAAATGGAACATATTTTTTTAGATCGAAGGGCTATAAAACAAGAAGCAAAAAAAGAAGAATCAGTAAAAGAAGAAGAAGTAGAAAAAGAAGAAGAAGAAATAGAAGAATCAATAGAATAACAAGAAGAAGAAGAAGTAGAAGAAGCAATAGAAGAAGAAGAAGAAGAAGAAGAATTGGATGATAAAGGTTCAAATTATTTGGCTCCAAAGAAATTTGAGTCAATTTTTCAATTTCATGGATGCATTCAAAAGAAGAAGGTGGTTGTGTCCATAAACCCTACCAACAAGTATAACTTCATTAACATGAATGTGGCCAAGCATCTACATGTTCAAGAAAAGAATATCAAAGAGGTTCAAATAGATGGTGAGAATATTTCAATGTTTGAAGATCTAAAGCTCATTATGGAAAAATATGTTTTGCATTCAGATTTTTATGCTTTGGATATGGATGATATGGATATAGTTCTTGGATATCCATGGTTGGAGACTTTGGGAATAATTAATATTAATTGTCAAAAAAAGTTAATGAAGTTTTGGTTCAGGAAAAATAAGATCACTTTACAAGATATCATAGTGAAAAAGGCACCAATAACAATCCAAGTAGATCATAAGGATGAGATTGAAATAGGTGATGAAGATCATGATAAAGATTCAGATGATATAGATAAAGACACACTACAAATGAACAATTCATCTACTCAAGAGACAAAGAAGGAAAAGGTGGAAGAGGTAGAAGCAAAGGTGGATAAGGTCAAAGTATTGGAAAAGGTTGAGGTATATAGACACCCACATCATCATGAGAGGAAACAATCATGGAACCAGGTGAGGAAGTGTCATAACAACAATCATTTTGTCTATACAGGAAATAAAATTTTCAATCATTATGGATATGCATGGAATCCAAAGGAAAAAATACTATGGCACATGGAATGAATGGGGAAATAACTATGACTATGCATGGAAGAATACCTACTATGGTCATGTTTGGAATCAGAGTAGCACAGTGGAATATGGTACATAAAATAAAAAGAGGAATAATTATGATTGGACACCAAAGCAGTATAATTATGATCATAAATGCAAATAGAGGAGCACAAGGGAATTTGGAAACAAGCTTGGAGAGCTATCACCTACCAAGATCACATATGGATGGCTAGATGATCGAGATTGGAGACAAGTGTACAATTATTTGAAGCACACTCATTATTTGATTTCTTCCTATGTTTCGGGGATGAAACATGTCAAGGAGGGAAGGAATGATATGTACTTAGGGATATGATGTATTTGTGTATATGGGTTGATGGAGATGCCAACATGTAGCACACATCCCCTTAGTTAGTTATATGGGTACAATATATTCTGATAATAGAGTAACTTATGGAAGTAGTACATTGGGTAATGGTCGGCCTACATTGGATTAGGAGGTTACCCATCCATGGGTTAGATAGATGTATATATAGGGGATGAATATCATGGTAAAGATATCAAGTAAGCATTGAGTCTTCTATTGTAAGAGGATATTGGAGGTTGTCCCCTCGAAGAGACATTGTGGAGTTATTCCTTCCTAAATGAGTATTATATGGTGTTTCCCTACCTTAAGGGTATTTCTACATCTATTTAATATCAAGATCATTACACTAAATTACTCCCCAAAAACTTGTCAAAGTTTAAGTGACCTTAGAAATGACCCTAAAGTCTTTCTCTTATGTCTTTTATTTCATTTCATCTTGGCTTGTAAGAGGGACATCATTACCTCCCATGATTTCTTTATGGAAGCTTTTAACTAAGGTTTCACCTCTTGGTATTGACTTCACTTACTCCTTCTAAGTTGCACATGAGATGTAGTGGCACTTTGGCCATCACACTACATTGAACAAATAGTAGGATGTAGTGGTTGCAAAAATGACTAGAACTTTTTATAACAAGCCAAGTGATACAAACCCAAAATCCATGATTTTATTTTGTATTGTTTGACATGAAATTCATTTTGCAATTGATTCCCCTAGAATGTTTGGAAACTTGTAGATCTTAGACAAATCCCCACTTTTCACAGAAATATTATTGGTTCAACGTGCACCTCAAGGTCCATGTCATAACACTATCATTTGAGAGAAGGGTGGTGTAAAAACCCTACTATATAATGAAAATATACTTTTGGATGAACACTTAAAATCCTCTCAAATGATGTATATTGATGGATTCCAACAATACCAAGAAACCTTGTCAATTTAGGATCTAAGATAAATTAATTAGTTGGTTTGTCTTAGATTAAAGTCTTATTTGAATTTAAAACTTGGTGTAAAAAAATGATTCAAACTAAACACATGTTCCCTAATTTTTTTTAATAAGGAGGTGTTATGCTTCCCACGTAAAATCATCAATTTTCCTTGTTTAAAGTTCATCAAAACTTGGAGTCATATCATCTACTTTGGTATAGTTATGTTACCTAATTGAGTCTAGACCTTTGTCAAAGTTTTTTAAGTCCTTCATTTATAATCTAAATTCAAAATTGTACCTTTATAAGTTCATAGGGTTTATGTGTTAAGTGGGTTCACCATTTTCACTAAACATGAGGGAACTTAGTTTCAATTTCCAATTTGGGTTGAAGGTCATTTAAGACTCATGATCGTTATCACCACTTGATAGACTTAAGTCATTTTGTGATAAATACTTGAAATTTGAGTCTATGCACCAAAACATTTTGAGTCAAAAAAGGTAGTGTTATGTTGTCAAATTTGTGAGAAATTATCTTTGCCTTAGCTATTTTTTGAAATAAGTATTTTGTTACATCTTTTTGGTAGTCTAGCACTGTTACACTGCCCAAAACATTTAAGATATTGTTTCGTAGGCCCTCTTGCATAAAGTTCAAATTTTTTCTTACATTTTCAAACCAATCCAAGTATGCCTTTGTGAACCTTTTTCTAACATAGTTACGTTTTTCACTTTTTGTCTAGCTTATTTTTCAAAAGAACCAAGTTTTATACCATTATTTATGAGAAAACAAATTATCTCTAAAGTGCCTTTTGTTTCATACCTTATACCTATTTAATCAAGTCCATGTCCAAGAATCCAATGCCTAGTGTTTGTTACAAGTGTTACAAAATTGTTAGATTAAAAATTTCATCTTTTTTAAAGTCTAGGTTTTAACATCGTTTGGCTAAGAGTCCTAGTGCATGCCTTGTTTGAACCTAGATTTTGATGCCACACTTTGGCCAAAAGACCTAACAAATTTTAAAATTTCTTAGATTAGATTGATTTGAAACACTTTAACCTTAGATTTTGGCATTTTAATTTTTGTTTCATTTACTTAATTTTTTTATATAAGACATGTAATGTTAGGCACTTAATGTTAGCTTGTGTTATCATAAATCTTTACATAAACCTTTTTGATCCTTTTGATGAATCTAGACCAAGTTTGAACATCATAATTTATACATTATATTTTTAGATTTTGTAGAACTCTTTGACCTTTTATTGAGAAAACATTTATTATGGATCATAACATGTATTCCTACACTCATAGTGGACTCATGTACAATTCAAGGATTAGTAATGTGGTTACATAGGAAGAAATGGTGTAAGACCCCTATGCAAATAATATTTATTATGAGACAGATCTGTATCCTTCTTATAATATTCAATTAGAGGCACAAATCCAAGATCTATTGGCTAAATATTCGGTTAATACACCACCTTATTTAGAATAAGACCAAGAATAAATTGCACAATACCTAGCTACAATACCCATAACTAATGACCCAGTTATTCAACAGTCATGCTCTACTAATATGCCTTCCACTTATGATCCATTTTTATTTGAGTGTCATTTATTAGAGATTAAAGACAATATTTTGGTTGGATCCATAGAGTTATGGGCCAACTTTCCAGCAGACTTCCCTCGTGAGAATTTACCAAGCTTAGTGAGAATTCCCCACAACATAATTTACGATCAACAAGCTTCTTCTAATGATCCTTTAGCTCTAGTCCAAACAACATATTAGGACCCTAATATACCTAACAAAGGAAAAAACCTCATGGAAGACCACTTTAACCAAATGTAGATGGCGTATAAAACCTACCTAAATCTAGCACACAATCTCAATCAGATGACCATGTTGAGAAAACCTCTTATTGATTTAGTTCCTTCAACAAAAGTTTTGATAGAGTCAATTGGTTAAGATAATTAGAATTTAGATCCATTCATACAAAAATCTTCAGTAGACAACTTGTTGCATATGCTCGTTATTGAGGAAGTGTCTTCTTCTACATAGAATAATGAGCAAAATATAGTGGACAATGTGCAAGCAATGTCCAATCCAAATCAAAATGGTACTAACACACAAACAACTAGTCAACAACATGTACCTATAGTTAATACCATGAGTGGACCATCATACTAGGGAATAGGATTTTTTACATCCCAACCTCAACTAGCTACTTCATCAATTGTGCAACCAATAGGATTAGGTAGTCGAACAACACCCAATGTCACACATCAACAATAGAATGTGATGAATCCTACTCCTCCTCAATAAGTGAAGAGTAGTATTCCACAATATTAGGCACAATCTAGTGTACCAATGCAATAGAGGTTGAATGTATTTCCACCTCAACAAGGGGAAAGTAGTGTTCTACCTCATTAGGTAGTGACAAACATACTTCTTCAGTCGTATATTAGTGTACCAATCCAAAACCAAATAATGATTAGCCAATAACATGTAAATATTGGTCAAAAAAATATGTCAAATATTCAACATATGGTCAATTCCAAATAGGGATTTGTGTAACAAAGAGGTTCCCATGTTTCTCAAGTACCTACTAGACAACAATCGGTTCAAAATGTACAACAAGTTTAGAGATAAGGTCTTGGTCCACAAGTTCCCACTCAACAGAAATGTTAGATTAGTTGGTAGTATGTCCTTTTTTAACCACAATAGGCACATTATAGTTATATCCCTCCATCCTAACCATAAAATCCTCTAATTTAAACTTTCATAGCCAACCCAAACTAGAATATTGCATAACCAAATATGCAATTTCAAGTACATCCTAATCCATGTATGCATATTCTTGGTCCATTTCCCAACTAAAATAATATACCCCAATAGATATCTCTATCATACCCTGGTCAAAGTGTCCCACTTATGACCTCCCAACCACCTACCTAAACAAATTTTCTCCCTCAAACTAATGTTCTTTCTAGTTTCATATCCCAAGAATTGTAATAGATGAAGGATGCAATTGTTGCTACTCAAGCTGGGAAATAAACTAAAAAGTTTAATTTAGATGATGTGTGTTCTTATCCATTCAACATGGAGTACTTGCAGATACCATTTCTTTCAAGATATGAACCAAAAAAAATTAATAAATACAAAGGGAAAGGTAACCCTAAGACCCATTTAACTGAGTTCTTTGTCGTATGCTAATCAGTGGCATATAGAGATATATAACTTTTATTATTGTTTCCAAGAATCTTGGCTAGACAAACCTTAGAGTGGTTTTTAAATTTGCCTAAGAATTTAGTAATAGATTTTGTTGATCTTTTTTATAAGTTTGTGCAGCACTTTTCCTATAATCTTGAACATGAGATTTCATTGGTTCACTTGACACAAGCAAAACAAAAGGCTAGTGAGAGTTTTGCAAGTTATCTATAGTGATGGAGAGCCCTTGCAAGCTAATTCACTCACAATTTACTAGATAAACAATTAGCTACTATGTTTACTAAAAATTTATATAGTAAGACAAATTATCATCTATAATTATAGTGTGAACATACTTTCAAGGAGATCATCGATAAAGGCTTGTTGATTGAGTGAGCCCTTATTAATAAATAGATCATCAAGCTTAAGTTAACTAATCAATATCAATGTACTAATTAGGAAAGTGGTCAAAACCAACATCTAATCCAAACACAAGCATCAAAACTAGCATAGGCCAATAATCAAGATAGACCAAAATAATTCAATTGCAATAGGAATGTTGTGGGTAATGGATTAACCGAGTCACATCATGACCAAACAATGTAAACATCATTCTCACCACTTTTTCAACTTATTCCTACCCAAAAACCTCTCCAACCAACAATACAAGCACAACAACCAAGACCTGTGCAACAAGTACAACAACCTTTACCATTACAAACCCATCCTTTAAGGAAAATTATGCTTATGCATTGTGTCTTCAGTGACCTAAGAAAGCCTATTGAGTCTATATTTTACAAACTTGTTACCACTAGTCTGATTAGTTGGCCTATACCAAAACATTATCCATAAAGCATTCATTATCCTGATTGGTACCATGAAAATAAATTCTATGAATATCATCAGTTCAATGGGCATAATCTATGAAGATGTTTACAAATCAAGCATTTGATTGAGAATATGTTGGAGAATAGGGAGATATCATTAGATAATGGTGCTTCCACCTCCAATCAAACTCTTGGGATTTATCAAAACCCCTTTCCCCAACATAACACATAGTAGCAACATAACAATCAACAATAACAACAACACTAATTAGTGCAACAACAAAATCAATAGTATCAAAAATAAAGGCCAAACCAAAATAATCAATAGCAAAACCCACAATGTCAAAATAATAGACAAAACCAAGGTTAAAATGGTAACAACCAACAACCTACCATGTAGTTACACATGACTACAACAAGGTTTTAATTCATATTGTAGGGGGTAGCATTAATACCATCTCTATTAATCCTAGACTAAGCACTAATTAATCTAGACCATTGCTAAATAATACCACTCAACCAAATTAGATGGATAATCCTTATTTGACCTGGGACCACACATAGGTGAACCAAAAAAATAGGACTTCTACTTTTGGACCTTATACCATTAACTCACCCTTGTCATGTGACCACATATAAGTGCATCAGCAATTGAGACTTGTCCTATCTAGTCTCACACCATTCTCAATATTTCTTAGTAATTATGGTTCATCATCTAAACCTGATTGTGAAATCACAACTCAGAGGTCAAATATTACTATCCTAGGCCCACAACCATCTACCACTTTGTCTATTATCCAACCAACTATTTTGCCTTAGAATAAACCATTTGCCATTGACTGGGACAAGAAGTTTCTTATTGTGGAACAATTACAAAAGACACCAGCACAAATTTTTATTTTAGATCTACTTAAAATGTCAAAAATCCATAAGAACATTTTAAATGAGTTTTTAACCCAATCCACTGGTGCTAGTGACATATCCCTTGATAAATTTCAAGCTTTGGTTGGACACTTAGCTCCATCCCAACAAGTCACATTCAACCAAGGTGATATGTCTTACCTTGGCCCACTCCATAATAATCCATTATACATAAACTTTTATATAAAGTAGCATAAAGTGAAACATGTTCTTATAGACAATGGATCAGGCCTCAACATAGTGTCTTTAAAGCTCATCAAGCTTCTTGGTTACACAATGGTAGATCTTCAGCCAAAAATGATAACTATCAAAGACTATGATAATCAAGAAAGAGAATCATAAGGAATCATTAGATCACCAGTTATCATAGGGCCTTTGAGCCATGATACACTTTACTATATAATTGTTCTTGATTTATCATATAATATGCTTTGAGGAAGGCCTTGGTTACATGAGATTCATGCAGTCCTATCAACATTGCACCAATGCATCAAGTTCTCTCACTCAGGTATGGAAGTGAATATTCTAGGTGATTTACACCCATATGAACACTACAAACATCTTGAGTATGATTTTTAAAGCTACAATTACCAATACAACATGAATCCAAGTTCTAATTAGGATAAAGGAAAGGCCATACTTATTGATCCTTTATAGGATAATTTAATAGATCCTAAAACCTTAGATTCCCTTTCCCACATGTAACCTCCTGAAGCTTCCAATCATTTCACAATTTTAGATAATGGTCCAAGGGAGTATATGACTCATGATACCTTCCATATTTCTAATCTTCCTCAGAATCTAAAGACCTTTGGATGACCTAAAAATGCCCCACACATGCATTAGCAATAAAAGAACAAAGATAAGGGACCTGTCATGTTTATACCATCATCTGGCCTAGAACCAAACCCTCTTGAAGGGGATGAATTATGGTTGTGTAATGGCAACCAAGATGATTATTATAAATGTGCAAAGTATCTTATTCCTAATGGGATCATGGAGAATCAAGATTATGAAGGAAGAGGCCTCAAACCAAATCAACAAGGAACCATTGAGCCAATTTTCATGACTAGGTATAAAAGACCATATGGACTTGGATTTAAACTTCCTAGGGGTGACCCCACATATCTTATTTGAGTTTCATCACCAGTGTCTAGTGATAATGATGCTAAGAGTGAAGCAGAGTCTGATCATAACCTCACCTTTGATGACCTAGCTGAGACTAACCTATTTGATAATAATGCCATTTGTACCCTTAACCAATCATTCATCATAACCCATTGCCATTATACTATCCCCAATTGATAGAATGAGACCAAAAAGAATCCAATTTGTTGATTAATGAGTTTTAAAATGATGAGGCATTATGTGAATTTTTAGGCCTTAGAGACAACATTCCATTGGGAGATCATAAATTAGTATTCTCAATTACATTGGACCCTGAAGCCTATTTTGAGAGCAAGTGAACACCCTTAGCAAAAATAAAATAAATAAAACATTAAGGTCCCAAAGTGAAAACCTCTTTGAGGCACTTTCTAACCAGGGAAAAATTAAAGATAAAGACTAGTCTAGTGGTGAAAACTTGTTTCAGGAGCCATTAGATAGGGGTGTTCATTCTTCTTCAAATTTAGTCTAGGAGACCACCAATGATGAACTTGCCTATGGATCCAAGTTTAGTTTTGATCAATAATAAGTGTTTGATAAAATTATATAGGAATTTCTAACTATTTTTGTCACATGGCCAATTCTCCCATTGGGGGACTTAGATTCATCATGCCTAGGAGATGTTGAAGAGCACATCCTAATAGAGGAACCTGATATAGTCCAATAGTTCAAGTCTTTGCCTACTATCCTGAATATGGTTCAACCCTTCTAATCAAAGATATAATAGAGGTAAACATCAAGACTCCATTAGACCTAAAATGGATAAAATTAAGCATGTCACTCATTGAGGAGGAACGTGAAGTATTTACAGCTCTATTGAGAGAATCTATAGATATCTTTGCATTGGATTATTTTGATATGCCAAGTTTGGACCTCGCCTTAGTTCTGTACCACTTTTCAATCAATCCTAATGCCAAATTAGTGAAACAAAAGCTCCATAAGATGCATCTTCACATTGTTATCTTGGTAAAAAAGAGTTGGAAAAAATCTTAGAAGCAGGATGCATTTGATCCATTGACTATTCAAAATGGATATCTAATGTTATACTTGTTAGCAAAAAGATTGAATGAATCAAAATTTGTACTAATTTTTGAGACATAAACAAAGCTTGTCCTAAAGATGACTTTTCATTTATTAATAGTGACATGATCAATGACTCCACATCAGGTTATGAAATTATTTCACTCATGGATGGCTTTTCAAGATATAACCAGATCAGAATAACACCAAAAGACCAACATAAAATAGCATTTACCACTCCATGGGGAGCATTTTATTATCAAGTAATGCCATTTGGTCTTAAGAATGTTAGAGCTACATATCAAAGGGCCATGACTATCATATTCTATGATATGATGCATGATATTATTGAAGACTATATAAATGATATATTAGGAAAATCTAAGACCAGGGCTGACCATCTAATAGTGTTACATAAGATATTTGAAAGATTGTGGGAGTACAAAGTTAGACTCAATCCAAATAAATGTGTTTGTAGTAACCTTAGAAAATTTACTTGGCTTCATTGTGTCTCATATGGGCATTAAATTTGATCTTGTCAAATTCCATGCTATAATCAAGATGCCACCACCAACCAATTTGAAGTAACTCTGAGTTTACAAGGCAAGATCCAGTCAATCCAACACTTCATCTATCAGTTAGCAGACAAGTGTCATCCAATTACACATCTTCTAAAGAAAGGAGTTGCATTTCATTGGGATGATCATTACCAAATATTTTTTTAACAACTCAAGGACTATCTTACTAATCCACCTATTTTGTTACCCCCTATGCCAGGAAAGCCATTCTTGTTGTATCTATCATCTACCGATAATGTTTTGGGTGAAATTTTGGCTCAACATGATAACAATGGAAAAGAGCATACAATATACTACTTAAGCCATACCTTGGTCACATATGAACATAACTATGCACCTATTAAAAATTATGTCTATTCATGGTCTTCATAGCTCAGAAATTATGCCATTACATGTTGAATAATAAGACCATGGTCATTTCAAAAGTAGATTTGCTCAAGTATCTACTATCTAAAACAAATTTACAAAGTAGAATGGTCAAATGCATCATGCTTCTTAGTGAGTTTGACATATAATATGTCAATCAAAAAATAATCAAGGGACAAGTTCTTGCAAATTAACTTGTTAAAACACCCCTTGTAGACACAAAGCCACTCATATTTCATTTTCCTGATGAATCCATAATGACCATCATTGACATACCTCTTGAAGATCAACATTATAATCTATATTTTCATGGTTTATTTACTACACATGGATTGGGGGTAGGCCTCTTATTTATTACACCACAAGGGGATCTAATCCCTAAATCATTTAGAATCAATTTTCCTTATACAAACAACATGGTTGAGTATGAAGCATTTATCATAGGACTTTGACATGTAGTACAATGGAACATATCTCATCTCCAAGTTTATGGTGATTCTTAATTAATCATCAATTAGGTCACAGACCATTTTCAAACCAAAGATGATAAGTTGGTTCCATATAAGGCTATGGTCGATACCTTAAAGTAGCAAATTACAAATATATAATTTGAGCATATATCAAAGGCTAGTAATAGAATTGTAGATGCCATGGGTACTATCGAATCTATAATTTGAAAAATAGAAAAAGCTAGAGAGTTTCATTTCCTCATCAAGAATTTGGTCACACCAACTCATGAACCTTCAACCATTGTAATGATTTGTGATATTGTTGGTCCTAATTCTATCTAGTACTTAGACCTTTACAACTACCTTCATGATCAAGTTCTACCACCTAACCTATCTCAAAACTAAACCAAAGCCTTTATTCATCATTCTACTCATTATACTCTACTTGGATCCACCCTTTACCACCATAATTTTGATAGAACTCTACTTCATTATTTAACTTCAACAGAGTCTACACTAGTGTTAAGAGAAGTTCATGAAGAAGTATGTGGAGGCAGTTCTATCCAAAAATCTCTTGCATACTAGTTATTATTAGCCCATGATGAACATAGATGAAGCTACATATATAAAGAAGTGTGACAAATGTTAATGACATGCTAATTTGATTCATGCCCCAGCACAAACTTTGAAACCAATGTTGACACCATGGCCATTTGTTACATGGGGACTTAATCTCATTGGAAAAATCAACCCCACTTCATCTGATGGCCATAAATATATCCTTATCACCATTGAGTATTTCACTAAGTGGGTTGAAGCTATACCCCTCACTTGCGTGACTGGAAAGCAAATTTCTAAATTCATCTTCAACCATCTCATTTACCACTATAGTATCCCTTCCAACATTATATCTAATAATGGAGGATCATTCAAAAACAAGGATGTAGACCAACTATGTACCAAATATAACATCATGTAACATTTTTATAGAGCATATTACCCTCAAGGTAATGGCCAGGCTGAAGCATAAAAAAAACCATTATCAATATTCTAAAAAATATTGTCAATGATGTTGGCCATTATTGGCACCTACAGATATTCCCTACCCTTTGGTCATACCATACCAATCAGTGTACCCCCATAAGAGCCACTCCATATTCAGTTGTTTATGGTACTAAAGCCATCCTTTCCATTGAGGTTGAGTTACCTTCACTATGCATATATTTCAAGCATGTCTTAGATGATCATGACTGTCAAGTAGCTCACTTGCAAGAGTTAGACCTACTTGATGAAAAATGCATAGCTGTACTCAACAATATTCAAGCATATCAGAATTGACACAAAGGCCACTAAAATCAACATGTCAAGTATAGAACAGTTAAAATTGGTGATCTTGTTCTTAAGAAAAACCAAAAGAATACCATGGCTAAGAAGAATCATAGAGGTAAATTCAAACCAAACTAGATAGGACATTTCATCATTACCATAGATTATAGATCAAAAGTATACAAGCTTGCCACACTAGATGGAGATGAACTTCCTGAGCTGATGAATATTATTCACCTTAAGTAGTACTATGCTTGAGTGCTAAGGTGTATTGTTTGTAAGGACCATTTTAGTGGTGTTATTTTATCACTATTCTTCTCTATACAAATATCATTCCTTTTAGCCCATTCCATCTACTTTACCATCCCATTCTATTGACAAAATGTGTTCTAAAGCTTAGCCCATTTGACCTTGGTTTTTTCCATTCATTACATATTTTTAGCATCAAGGAATCTGATTAGTTTCATTAGTTTTATCAAGTAATTCAGACAGAGATCATATTTTGGAGTAGTATGATAGAATTTTTGGTGATTACATCCTTCATTTGTTATTCCTTTCTTATCACCAGCCTTGCTACTAATTATAACCACCTTTGGGAAAATTAGTACCATTGATCTATGCCATTGTGTCTGAGTTATAACTACCTATGGACAAATTGGGGCAATATTTGTTTATTGATCCTTGACATACCAACTTGCCACTTCATATACCATACTATGCCTTTTTACCAACTGTGCCTATTTTATTTGAATTGACTACTACAATAGTCAAATTCTTCCACTGTAGGGTGGAACTACAGTGACTTGAGGTCCTAATCTGGGACTATGTAGGCAGTGCTTGATACTTTTTTAGGTCAACTCAATCACCCTTTCTATCATGCTCTCACCATTTTACAATCAACCTAAGGAATGCTCTTACCATTTTGTGAGCACCCTAAGTTTCCATGCTCTCACCATTTTGTGAGCAACCTAAGTTTAAATGCTCTCACCATTTTTTGAGCTTGAACCATTTAGTGTCTCATCAGTCTTGATTGAGTTGAGATACTTTAAACATTCCAAAAACATTTGTAAAACCATTAAAAAAACTAAAAACACTGACCACTTCTTTGCCTTAAGGATTCTGGGAACCTTTATTAAATTGTAAGCCAAATCACTTGTGTCTTAGTTTCCCCATCCTTTTTGGCCTTTTTCTCTCATGCACTTGTCATTTTTCAATAACATTCTTATTCTTATATCACATCCATTTTGTTTATTTTCATTAATTATCACATTCTTCCCATTACCTAGGAGAACTATGTTTGGCCTAAAGTTTTTTTTATTGGATATTACATCTATGGAACTAGGTAGGCAACACCTACTTGCATAGTGCATATAGAGACAGCTCAGCCACCCCCTTTCTTTTCTTCTATTCCCCCATTTTATTTGTTTGTTAAGTTGTCATATACTTTCTAGGGGCAATGTTCATATGGTTTTTATTGTGTTGTTTGTTTGTTTGTTTCTATTTATTTTATTTGTCTGTCTGCATGTTTGTTTACTTTTAGTATTGTTGACTTGATTCAGTTTATGTGTGTTCATTAGGTGATTATTTGCCCACACTTATACTCAAATCTATCCATATTCATATCTTTACATTATCATCACATTTTCTATCATTGGTGTATTATTTCTTATTGAGAATTAGATTGCAGGAGTCAGTCTTACGCATATTTCAACCAAGTCCTCATGATTTTATACTATGATGCCTACTAATACATTTTATAACAAACTTTAGATTCAATAAGTCTATTCAGTAATGGCAGCATCAAAATCTCTTTGGCATTGGTATCTTGATTCAATCCCATTCATATCACAAATAGAGTAATTAACCATGAAAGAATTTCAACCTTTATTAGTTTGGATGAGTATTTCCCTACTAGTAGGTTGTTCCAATTCATCATTACCCTCTATGTTAAGTTTTTCTCATCCTTGACCAAGTTTTTTATGTTTGTAATAATCGAGGTCGAATGATTATAATTGCTTATGGGAAAATCATTGCACACCATCCCACTTGCATTTCTCAATGATTATAATCGACTTTGGGAAAATCATTGTGTTGTCACCACTTTACATTTTTTTCCCATACAAGGGTACTTTGTTATCTTGTTTGTCTGTCCTAACTAGGGCAGCTCCATCTTCTTAATGATTATAATCGCCTTTGGTAAAATCATTGTGTTATCATACCACGTTGCCACTATTGGGATATAATGTTTATAACCACCTTTGGGAAAACCATTGTACACCATCCCACTTGCATTCTTAGTGACTTTGACTATTTTTTCAATATCATTATGTTTTCACCCCATCATCTTTCATTTCTTTGGTCTCCTCATTTCACTTCTTTCTTTTCAAGGGACCGTTTATTGACCTACTTGTGCCAATTATTCCATCAAGGGGGCATCATACAATTAGTTTATGATCATTACAATTGTAGGCATACATGAATTTTAATTATTCAAGAAGACATTGATGTGCTTATAGCCTACAATGCCTTCCCAAATAGGGGCAAACTGTAAACACATAAATCAGGCCACCAATGACCTCTAACTAGGATTTTGACCAATTTCTACCTAAAATGTGCAATTATGCCTAAAAACACTAAAACATGCTAAATTATGTGGAACTAACATATTCAAGTGTCAATTTTGGCTAGGCTATCCCAAAATGGGACAATGCAATTTATGGACTAGCTAACATTGATCAAATCATTTCAAGTCAAAATGCCAATTTTGCACCTAGGTGCTCTAGATTTCTCTTTCCTATAAAATCTCTTGCATGAGATGCATGTCTTTGTTATTTTTTGTTGGAAACATCCTAAATGGGATAATGGATCCAACACATCTAACATTGACTTTCAATTCTAATCCAGTCAAATTATAGACCAATAACAAGGCATTGTGATCAATTTGAGTAATTTGTGCACAAAGTGCTTAATCATGATTAAGAGCTAATTTAACCAAATTAGATCCTAATTAAAAATTAAATGAAAAATTATTGAATACTTATTTTTGTAAATGAATATTGAATATTTATATCATCAGGTGACCTCATGTCTTGGGAAGACATCCCTAGGTCATAAATGCCATAAATATCAAGATTATGGGTCTCCCATGCCTGATAATGACCCTCCATGCCTCTTCAATGCCCCTTTTTTCAATGTCATGATGAGGATAATTATAGATTTAATTCCAAAAAAATGAATTAATCTTCAACCACACATCTTCATCTCAGAATGGATAGTTTAGGTTGATTCTAAGCAATCTCAAAAATCTATAAATAGGAGGCCTTACCTATTGAATTTTAAGTTTAATTTGTGAAAATTTACCATGTCAAATTGATTCCAAGAGCTCTCACATGCCAAATTTATGATGCCAAAATATTGAGCCAAGCTAAGCTAAAGCCACAAGGTGCCAAGGAGAAGAGGAGATATCCAACTCCTTTGATGAAGACTTCATGAGCACAAGTTGAGCAAGCCACTACAACAAGCATTTTAGAGCATCCAAAGAAGGTAAAAGAAGGTTTATTTTGTATTTTAGTTATATGTTTTATTCATGTTTGTTAACTAATCTCTCCCTAGTGTATAGGCCTAGAGATGTTATGCTAATTAGTGTGTTTCTTTCATTTTGTTTTCATTTTAGGACTAACACAATACTAACCATCCTCTCTTGAGTCAAATTCCCAGCTCACACCTTGGACTATGAAGTTTCTTGGGTTATCAATCCATTCCTACAACTTGCTAATAACATTATGGTTCTGATGTCATGAGTTTATTGTGTCTTTAATATATGTCATGTCTAATATGGGAATACTATAACACCTCTCAAAGGCATTCCCATTGATATACACTACTTGTGTCTTACCCAATCTAAAATTTTATATTTTTCCAGAACCCCTACCATTGAAGAATAAATTAAACAATAAATCAATACAAAGCATTACCTCTAGTTTAGTCACTACATTATGAAGGCTTACTACTTTGATGGTGAAGAGATCATATTTGTATCTATGTGTGAAGAGAGAGATATAATACTCAATCTTGTATGGCTTGACTACTTTAACCCTATCCCAAATCTCTAAATAATGCTTGAACTTGTGGTTCAAAGATATTGAATCAAATGTTTTATCTGTGAACTCATTTAAGATTGCAATTGAGTAATCAAAAGTAATTAGGATGTGAGATGAGGAAGCCACTGATATTTTTCTCAAATTATTCACTATGTGAAAATGATTTTAAATTCTTAATTGCAATGACATTTTGAATTCATAATTTTTAATGCTAGATCTAGATAGATTGAAGGCAATGTATTTATATTAAGAATGGTAAATCAAAATATATTTCTTTAGTTTCATTGGATGTAAGAATTAAATGAATAAATTCTTTAGTTCATGCAAATTAAGTGTAGCAACAGCCTTCACTCTTTAGTATTTTCATTTGAAATTCATAAAACTAAAATTTTGTATCCTTTTAAATGCAGGTGGCTTCTTCCACATGTTACTAGATGCTTAGTCATCTTAGTATGACATATGTCTTTTTTTCTCTCTTTTGGATTTATCAGTGGTATACTTAATGTTATTTTTATGTATACTTGGAGGACATGTGTTTATATGTCACTATTATATTGGTGGTTAAGGTGTGATATTTTATGATTTGCTTCTTAGGGCTATGGGTTAGTGAGATGGTGATAAGTGGTAGGATCCCATTGTTCCACTAAAATTTTCAAGATTCATACCCCATGTATGTATTTGAGGGCTATTAGGATGAGAAAAATTATGACACATGGATGGCTCTTAATGTTCCACTTGCTCATAATAATTCATAAAAATCCTTCTATTGACATCACCTTCAAGCTACCAAGTTAGCAGGATGATGACACATGGATGGTTCTTATTACTTTGCTTACCTAGGAAAATTTGTACAAGTCCTTCTGGTGATGTCACCTTTGAGAAGTTTGGATGATGACACATGGAAGGTTCTTATTGTTCTACTTGCCTACGATCATATGTATAAATCCTCTACTAACATCACCTCTTGGCTATTGGGTTAGTGGGATGATGACATTCATTTTAAAATTTTATCTTTTAGATGAGTGAAATAATTCCACATGAAAATGATGACCTCCATATGGTTTGGGAAAATGCCTAAGTGTGATATATTTTGTTTAAGTCATAATACAAACATAACAAACCCACTACAAGTGAAACACATTAACCAAGTTAGCCATATAAGTCATAAATAATACCATGTACTTAAGCACTTAAAAGAAAATTAAAGGTGAAGAGTGAAGCATATAATACATCTTAGGCACAACTTTGATTCTTTTAAGCCTCAAAAACACCCTACAAATAATGATATGAAGCTTGCTGATTATTTTAAGCAAATAAACATAAATTTAGATAATCAAGTGGATATCTCAAGTGTTAGATAAATTTATTGAATTCATGATTTTCAACATTATATATCATATATTTCTACTTAAAATAACTCAAATTATGTTCAATTATTATTGGTCCTTATTTGAAAAAATTAAATGGGGTGTGTGTGTTAGGGCACAACAAACTTGTCTTTAGCATGATTCAGACTTGGCTCATGACTACTCCTAGTGATTGATTCACATTATGGGAAGAGTAAAGAATATTTTACTAATAAACAATAGTCTATAGATGTGTACTAAATAATTTCCAATTCTTACATTAAGTGAGGCCTTCATTTACGTGTGTGTGTGTAAAAGTCCAATTGGGTAGTTTTTCATGCCACCAAAATGATAGGCAAATGGGAAGAGCATAAGTATATATTTGATTTTCAAAAGTATTTGTTGATAAGATAGGGTCAGTAGCATCATGCTCATGTCAATATCAACTGGTAATATTAACCTAATATGACATTACTGACTCATGCATAAGAGGACTTAACTGAATATCTGGAGATGCATGTGTAGGGTAGTAAGTAGGTTTTAAATAGATAGTGAGGTTCTTGTAGCTTTGTAACAATAAAATAGAAGGATAAAACTTAGAGGTAGTATGTAGGTGTGAGAGAATGGTAGGCTAGGACCATAGTTATGTACACAAGCCATGTGTGGTAAATGTGTGTCAAGATTATCATTTTCAAGTACTTAATACTAGATTTTAGTATCTATAAATATCTCTTATTCAAATGATTTGTGACCTTATTTGACTGACAACTTATATACTTAAAAACAAATGAATAGATTTGAATAAATTTAGCCCACTTCATGTGATGTTAATCCAAATTATTTTTATTTTTTATGAACTCTAGTTTTGATGTTCTATGTACAACATGAACTCCTTGAGAACCAAGTAATGTACCCACTTCTTAAGAGATTATATCATAACATAAAATTAATAATCATAAACATAATAATCCTACTTTGATTCATTCATATTCTCACTAAATTAATAAATGGGCTTACCATCTTGACTGAAAACCACTCCTATGGTTTTCCCACTAGCATCACAATCGACTTGAAACTTGTTGAAAAGGAATTTTTTTTAAAAGTTGGAAAGAAATGCAAGAAAGTCCCTAAATATGACTCAAATGAGAAGGATAAATTTCAATTTGGGTTTTATCGTGACCTTTTTTTAATTTTAGGGACCAAATCAAATGATGGAGAATTTAAGGAAATGGATTCATCATAACCTATTACACTAAAAAATATAATGAGGATCCTAGGGTAACCATTTCTTTTGAATCTATGAAATATCCTATTGAATATAATTTGATAAAGTGGCTTTAAAATAAGAAACAATTAAATCATGAAAAGATCAAGGAAATTGCTTATCAATGGACAAATGAGGTTGGTCTAAAGAATAAGGTTTTCTCAAAGAGAGAGTTGTGGTTGTCATTAAATGGCATGTTAGTAATAAATAGGATCCTCATCATGTGACCATGTTATTAGTAGTTTATCTCCACATGTGAAAGGAACAATAGCCTAAGTTAAATGGCAAAAGCTCTGCTAACTAAGCCATGTGTTCTTCCAAATGTTAGTGCTCCTATTTTATTGTTTTTATGATGTTTGACTTTGACCCTTGTTTTTTTCTTGGGTTGTTAATCGTTAATTAATTTATGTTATATTTTTTTATCAATACTTTCCTTCATACCACATGTTTTTTAATCAAACATGTACTAATTTTTATCTAATGAAATATATATCATTCTTTCAAAAAAATGATTTTTTTGAAAAATAATTTCTAATGCAACAGTCTACTCAAACTTCTTCCTATCACCTTTCATTTTTTTCATAATGCATGCACATAAATTATTGAAGTTTCTAATGAATTTATAATATAATATTAATAACCCATTAAATATTCTAGATTCAAATGTACTTCTATGTGATGACCATTCAACAATTACTCTTACCTTTTTAGGGTCCATTTCCAACCCATCGTGTGAAATTACATGTCCAAAATAAATTGCTTTTCCTTAATGAAGCTACACTTCAAGTTGACCAACAAATTTTCCTCAAGTTTTTTCAACACCAACTGTAAAAGGAAAACATTCTTTTCTTTTAAATGTTTTAAAATAAAAATTTCATCCAAATATACAATGAAAAACCTACCCAAGTAAGGTTTCAACACTTTATTAATGAGTCTCATAAATGCACTAGGTGAATTTGATAGTCTAAATGGAATAATATGCCACTCATACAATCCATCCTTCATCTTGAATTTGGTTTTCCACTTGTCACCTTCTTTAACTTTGATTTTGGTGATGTCTACTCTTTAAATCAATCTTTGTGAAGTACCTTGATCAACTAAAAAAATCCATCAAATCATCCATTCTTGGCAATGAAAATATATATTTGATAGTGATATTATTAATTTATCTTTAATCCATAAACATTTACCAATATCAAACCTTATTAAGTTCCAATACTATTGTAACTTCTTATTTATTTGTCTCTTGACTTCTTCATTTTCCATATATGTCAACCTATTTGCTACCTTGTTTGGAAAACTAGATCTAGGCATTGGATCCATATGATGAATAATGTTTCTCATAGGTGAAAATCCATTTGACAAATATTTAGAAATAATTTTATAAAACTCATAAAAAAATTACACTTCATGTCGACTTTCACTCACCTCTTTTGCATTGACAACTTGCATTAGCTTTAGGATGAAAACAATTTATGTTTTTTCCTTATTTACCTCCTTTGATAATTTCTTACAAAAAACTAACATAACCTTAGAATTGATGTCCACCTCTTTTTATCTTTCCTTAAATGGGATCAATGTGAACCTCTTACCATCCTTAAAAAGTGTGTTGGTGTTTTCTCTACCATCATGCATGACCTTTCTATCAAATTTACATAGTCTTCCTAACAACACATGGCATACATATATTGACATTATGTCACTCAACACTTCATCTTTGTAAAATCTGATCTAAAAACTAATAATACAATTCTCATTTATAATTACCTTATGACCATTAATAAATAAAAAAACCTTGTATAGTTTGGGATGCAAAATTATTTGAAGCCCAAGATTCTCCACCATTTATTTCAAATTTAAATTATTCATCTTTCCACTATAAACCATAACCTTTCAACACTTACCTCCCACTTTGCATATAGTCTAAAAAAATATCCTTTCTCTACACTAGTTCATTCTTATCCTTGGTTGGTTTCAACAACACTCTATTTATCATATGAACTTCACCATGTTCTGGTTATTCTATGCGAGTTGAGGACGTAACACTTTCTTCATATGCATGAGTAATATGATTTTTTTCTTCATTTTTTCTATTATTTTTCTGAAATACTTTAGGACATTCAAAATTTATATGTTTAGCATCTCCACATTAAAATCAATTACCCATTAATCCTCTACCTCTTCCAAAGTCTCTTTTTCCTTTAGAAGAATATCCTCTTCTTCAATGGTTCTAATTTATATTTTAAGAAGTGATAACTTCTCCTTCATAAGTATGTTATCCTCTACCATTGATTGTTTATCCTCTTTGTAGATTGAAACCTTCCTCTTCCTCTAGATGTATTTTTTTACCTTTTTGATAACTTTTCTTCCATCTCAAATACACATTTTTAGGCTTATTCTATCAACTTTAGCTTGAATATTTCAAACTCATCTTGAATGGAAATATGAATTCCATTCACATACTTTCATATACTATCTTGACCATCCTCCATATGACCAACTAAAATGTTAAGCTTATAGAATTATTTTATGTGGTATTTCACACTCATCTTCATTTATCTTAGATTCTAAAACTTTTCGAGAAAACTCAAATGATAATCAAAATGTAGGAAAGTGATTTGTGATTTGTGTTCCACATTTTTCCCACTTTACCACCAAATTATGGTTCTCAACATGTGGGTATGACCACTCTCAAAATCATTCTCATAGCTATGATAGGTAGTCACCTCTATCCATAAGGTTTTTAGTTCCCTCAACTAAGCATAATGGTTGGGGTTCACCTCCCATCATGATAAGTTCGTAAGGTCAGTCTTAACTGATTCTCCATGCGTGTGAAACAACATACTTTACATGTTAGAATCCAAATCAATACATATGCAATTGATCTAAAAAATAATTCTAACATAGGAGGGTAAGTGCATGGAATTGAGAGGGGGGTGGGGGGGCGAGCCAAATAAGAAACCTCTTTGGACATGTTTTTCCTAAAAAATAAGAAACCTCAACTTGTACGTATTGTTTGAGATAACTACACTCAAAATTTGAAGATGTTATGAGAACATGAATTGTAGAATTTCGAGTCTAGTTTCTAAACTACTAATATTTTTTCTAAATGATCAAGTATAATTAAGTCAAACATTATAAATTAGAAGAGGTAATATTGTTTTTTTTTATAAAAATCACAGTATATATCTTTCTGTGTATCCCATCATTTTTTAGCATCGTTTACTTTTTTTTAAAACCATTTAGTGGAAATTTAGATAAGATCATCTAGTTTATAACATATAATTTTATAAAAAAAATTAATGAATATTTTTTTTTACTTATTTCACAAATCAGTGGGCCCTGAAATATGATAAATAATGCATAGCTGATCATACATCCCCTAACCACTTCAAAAAATAATGAAAACTTTTTTTTTTTTTTTTATTACGTGTATATAATTAAGTCTAGTTTGTAACACTTTAATTTTTTATAGTTAAAAGCAATGAAATGAAAGATACATAAATAAATATAAACATGTATAGTTGTGGTATATATCAATATAAAAAGACATACTTATAAATAAATATAGATAAAAACCTTAAAGTAATATATATATATATATATATATATATATATATATATATATATATATATATATTACTTTAAGGTTTTTATCTATATTTATTTATAAGTATGTCTTTTTATATTGATGTATAGTTGTATATATAAAGATGGGAGTGTAGATCATAAATTTAAAAGAGGTTGGTCAATTGTTAGTGAATAAAATCAAAACAACTTGAAAACATAACATCTCAATCCTAATCCCTAGGTTGAGCTATGTGAAAAAAAAATAATAAATGCATATTATACTACAAAAACAAATGTTTATACCTCCCTAGAATATTTGATTGAGAACCATTCTAAATAGATTGAGTTTGGCTTATACATGTAGAAGTCTTTGGTAATGTTTGATTCTACATGTGGGCATCACCTCTCTTTATCTACACTTGGTCTTTGGCTTGGCTTAGCATGAAAATTGTTGAATTATGGCCTTGAGATTTGGTAGAGATTCACTGCCTTAGTTGAGCATTTTGAAAGAAAGTGAAGACCCTTTCATTTATAGATTTTGAAAATGATTGCAAGCCATCCATATTGAGATGAAGATCAAGGGCCCAAGATTAGTCCTCCATTATCATAAATGACAAACATGGAGTGTGGAATAAAATGGGTAGAGTATGTCATAGAAATGTAAGAGATTTAAATCATGACCCCTTTGTGAGACTAACATGGGTGTAAGAGGAAAAGTATGTAAGAGAGGTGTAACAAATTATCTTGAGTGTGTAAGTAAAATGTAAGACATGTCAAAACCTTTGCTTCCTTACACATTTTTCCTTATGATGTCATCCATTTGTGAGGCAATATTTTAATTTTGAATTTAAAAAATAGATAATTTTTAAATCCATGGATTTTTCTATTAGAAGAATAATTAGACTTGATTAAGTGGTATTAATAAATAATTATAATAATGGTGAGTTTGGTAAGTTTAAAAGTGTTAATATAATATATAATTATAATTGACATGAATTGTTTGATTTTAAGTGTTTACATGTTTCCCTTATTTGAGAAGGTGTTGCAAGACACTAGGTACATTAATATCTATTCAAAGAATACAAAATTCATTAAGAATAAATTTGATAATGCTTGAAGAATAATGTGTTCATATTTTGTTGAATCTTGATTAATTTACTAAACATGAGTCCACAAGGAAGTCCCAAAAAATGTTTGGGATTCCCATGATGCCCCCTCAAGGGAATGATTTAAAAATAAGATTAATGGATAGCCCTCAAAAATAATAAAATGAAGAAAAGTGAAATTAACCCATGGATGAGATTAATCCATATGAGAAAATGATTGAATGCATTTATTTCCAATGGTTAATGAAAATATAAATAAATTGGCCCCAAGATGGGTGGAATTGGGAAGGATACATCCCAAAATAATCAGCACACTTTAACTTGCCCCAAATAGGGTGAAATTTGTAGGCTTTAAATTAGAAGAAAGAGTAAATGATGGAATTAGCCCCAAAAAGGGTGGGTTTGGTTGATTACAATAATGTGCTCTAGTAGCACATATTTTGATCATTATTTCAAATATTTTCCCTAGTAGGGTAGATTTGATCATTGATCGGTCTAAATGATTTTGACCCAGTAGAGCGGATTTGATCAATCTAAATGGTTCTCCTATAGAGTAGTTTTTTTTTGACATATGATGATTAGGCAATTGATCAATTGGTTAGATCGACTGGTTAGAAAGCATATTCAAGGATGTAACTTGTTACACAAATTAATGAGGAGTGGACATAAATGTAGATGTGATGGTATAATGTCTTTTCAAGAAATGAATAAGACACAAAAAAAATAGGCACATGAGAATGATTAGAGGTAATGAAAGAGATGATGAAGAATAATGATGTGATTGGATTAGATGAATATGGTTGTTAATAAGAATGAAATAATGGTGGCTGATCTGACCTTAAAAACTAAATGTAACTGATCACTACCTACATAATCCAAAGGAACCTCAAGCCAATTTCACTCTCCAAAGAATTGGGAGAAAATGGAAATAAAAAGAATGATAACTTTTGGTATATGTTCAAATGTGTCATGAGTAGAATATAACCTCATCATGTAGTCTAGTGATTATATTAGATTGGTAGACAGGGATCTTTTTATTATGACATTACCAATTATACCTCTAAAAAGTAATTTTGATGTAACATGTGATGATATGCAATATGATATAAAACACCATGATGACTTGGCCATGATGTGTGTAAGGACTGACCCTTAATATAGTAGACAATTTTCAATAATGCACCAATAATAAAAACCATGATGATAGTGTCAATGTATGCTAATGGATGGGCTCATGTAGACTATGTGATATGAAGCATCATGGTGATTACCTTATTGGCACAATGGACTAAGTCAAGGCAATAATAAAAAAATAAATAAACAAGCAAACACACACACACAAAGAAATTGAAAATAAAAGAAACAAAAAACATATTATTGTTTAACTAAGTCAAAATCCATGTGTGAAGGCTCGATGAGATTGGTAATTTGATGGTTCCCCAAAGCAATGATACATGCAAGGGAAGGACACATCTCAAGGTAGTTGATATTATTGGAACCAATAATGAGTTTGCCCTAATAGGTTAGATTTGTGAAGGACATATCTTAAAAATGGTTTAGGACATGAAATTATTGGTTAAGTATTTGTTTGACTAGATCTAGGATAACACGACTATTTTTAAATTTTATGGCTTTATATCTCTCATGGATATTGTAAGCATGTTTTGGTTTTTAGAATTTTTTGGAATATTTTAAATGTTTTTGAGTTTTTGGCATCTCAAATCAATGGAGGATTATGAGGTGTAAAATATTTTAACATGATAAATAGTGAGAGCATGGCTTAAATTTCTCATAAAATGGCAAGAACATGGCTTAGGTTAATCATAAAATATAAAGAGACTGGAAAATGGGTGATCGATGTGACCTTAGAAACTAAGTACTACCTACATAGTCTAAATGGACCTCAAGTCAATGTAGTTCAACCTTACTAGGGGATATTATTAATCAACAGTAGGTTAAGGTAGGTAAAAGGCATAGAAAAATTAATATCATAGGATTAATTGAAAAATGGTGAGAGCATGGAAAATGGGGTGATTGAGTTGACCTCAAAAATTGAGTGCTACCTAATATTCCAAATAGACCTCAAGTCAATAGAGTTCAACCTACATTGAAATATACTAATAGTCACCATTAGGTTGAAAAATAGGAATGACACAGGAACATAATCAAATGGTATATGGTAATGAATGATATTGAAGGAAAGGACTAGGATTCTCTAAGTACCATGTCACGTGAGAAACAAATGTGTCTAGTCAATAAAGTGTATTGCATGTAATAAGCTAGAATGTTTCCCAAATATGTCTTAATATACCTTCCACTTTCATAACATGGTAAATATACGAAGACTAATGGTCATAATAAGATGGGCTAGGTTGAATAAGATTGAATGGATAAAATGGATAAAATGGCATAAACTACAATGGTCTATAATGTAGATAGGGGTTCCCCTAAGTGTCAAGGTACTTGAAAACAACAAATTATTTATACATGATGCCACAAACCTAGTTTTCATCATGGTACTTTCCCCAAGGCACCATAAGCACAATTTTCACCATTAAAAGAATTGTTTAGCTTTCTATTTTGATTTTTGTATATTTTTAATTGATTTTTATATTTTTTTGGATTTTATAGCATCTCAACTCAATGGAGAATTATAAGAAGCATAATATGGACCCTTTTTTGTCTAACTAATACTTGATTGAAATGGTTGCTTTATTTGAATCATGTTACTAATATGAATGAGATAGCTATTGTCATATCTTCATTGCTTATTGATTATTCTTCCTTCAAACCTCTAGACAAGATGTCTTTGTATCCTATAGAAAAAAGAGTGCCACCAAGAAGGGTAAATAAGGGTAGGCATGGGATAAATGTTATAATTGTATAATGGAATATAGGTCTTGAATGGATAATAGGATTAGAATAGAATGTATAGTGGTTGATGGATAAATGAATATTAGGATTTTTAGTCACAGACATTATTGTTGATTCTAGATTCAACTTCATTTTGGTTGTGGCAAGGCTGATATTGACTTCTATAACTTCTTCATCAAGCATTAAATAACTAATTGACTCAATTAATAATGCCTCAAAGAGGTTTTCATCAACAAAGTCTTCTTTATTATTCTAACTTGGATTATCCAATAGAGGTTGAATAAGGTTTCCCTAATGAATGTTGATAATTAATTTTAATTATACATTAGTGAATTAAGTAAGGTTTCACTAGAATATTCTTATTTTTAACTTTTATTATCATCCAATACCTCAAATAAGGTTTCACTAGAAGATGCTAACTTAAAAATTTGATTATACCGTAGTTCCTCAAACAAGGTTTCACTAGGAGATTGTTCTTTTGCTTTTATAATGTCTTGATTTCTCGTAAATTTTTCCATTGAAATGTCATCATTGAATAAGTTCAAAAATACATGAGTCTATCAATCCCAATCGACATTTGTGTGAGGTGGAATGTCAAAGGGATAATTTTGAATAATTTAAAATTATTACTTGTCTAAGTCCAAACAAGACTATCATAAAAACATCTAAAATTTTCTAATTTTAAATTCTCTTCATTGAAATATATGGGGAATATATCCCAATTATTATCATAATCCTAGTCTAATTTATTTAGATTATATGGAAATTATTCTTTTTATAATACTCTCTTGTCTAGTTTGGGGGCATAAGTCTAGATTATCTAAAATAGTCCTTTCAATATAATGGCTAGGCTAGTTAATGGTAAAGGTATGGGTAATGGAAATGGAATGGTAAAAGGTAGTACAATCTTCATAGAGGATACTATGAGAACTTGTATTGATTTATAAGGAAGCTTCCTCAAAAACCATAAGAGAATCATAAATGTTTTCAATCAGATATGCCAGAAATGTGTAGCTAATGTTGTAACATCCATTAATATATTCTGATTCTAAAGCTAATTTTAAATCAAGAGGATTTGAATATGATGTTGAGGTTGATGTTTATTCTAATTTTGATGCTAAATTTGATATTGGTTCTGGAACATAACCCTATTCTAATATTGGTTATGAAATTAAACCTGATTTTGATGTTGAAGTAATCACGAAGAGGGCATGTTGAATTACATTATCCAAAAGTACCTTTTTCACCTTTCACTTGGAAATGGAGGCTTTGGGATGAAAAAAAGTTTGAAAATGGGGAATTTTTCGTAATGGTTTAATAATGTGTTGATGCTCAATAATAATAAGTTCTTCAAATATGGGCTCATTGAAGATGGGTCTTATGTTAAATAGAGGCTCTTTGTCAAATACAGCTGGATCAATAATGATTTAGATTTGGTTAAAAATGAGTGATCTAAAAAAAATATCTAAAATGGCTTTATTATATTTATCTTGTTTTGGAAGAGGATGTATATGATCATGCTTGGGAAGGGGGTCATGACATATCTCGATCGAGTAGTTATCAAACTTAAGCATACTTGGCTTGTTAATAAATAAGGCTATAGGAAGGGAAAATGGCATAATAGGTATAGATTATTGGTTTTTTTATGGTTTTAAGACCAGATTATATTTTATACTAATGGTCAAAATGTCAAAAGTAGATGCAATATGAGTTATCTATTTGCTAAGATGGGTGAGTTGACATATCATATTTTGACATAATGATGGTGATAATAGAACAAAATTAGCACTCTAAGATTTCATTACTTGAATTAAACTTATGTTAATGCCCATAAATAAGGATACATGTAAGGGGAATTAGATGGAATAAATTATCCCCAAAGAGAGTGGACTTGATCTCACTTAGAATTTCCCCAAGGACGGCAGTCTTGGTCTCAATGTAATTGGAATAGTCCCACATAGGTCAGTCTTGGTCTCAATGTAATTGGAATGGACCAAAAATGGTGGTCTTGGTCTCAATTTATTTGGAATGGGCCCAAAGAGGGTGGTATTGATCTTGATTATCATAGGCCCCAAAGAGGGTTGTCTTGGTCTAGATTGGAATTGGTTAAAATTGTATGGATTTGAATAGCCCCAAATAGGGTGAATTGCCATAGATTAGAATGGGCCCAAAGAAGGATAGTCTTGGTATTAATTAGAATGGGCCCAAAAAGGGTGGTCTTGTAATTATAATAATAATTAAAGAGGGTGGTATTGGTCTTAATTATAATGAGCCCCAATGATGTAGGAGCATCACTCCTAGTTATAATTTTGGCTTGTTCTAATCAATTTTGGTTTGATTAGTTAGATATATGGGTATTAGAGGTCTTAAATTTCACTCTGGAATCATATACAAGTGTTTTGAGTAGGTTATATAGCTTATAATTTGAATTTGGTACTTTCCCACCAAAATTTAAGTTCAATTTTTTGAATTATTTTCTTTAGGTTTGGAGACTTTTACAAAAATTTGGTGAATGTTAATGATGGATTTTGGTTTTTTTTTGTGTATAGAGGGTATTAATATGAATTATAGTGTTTTAATCATCTTAGATCATTTTATTGGTCATGTTTGGTCAATGGTCTAGTTAAAAATATGTTTTAAGTCCATTCAAGACTTACATTAGAGCAATCTTAGATAGTTAGAGACTTTATAGGAATATATACTATTTTGTAGAAGATTTAAATAAATTATAATGGAGGTGAGAATGAAGTTTTGATTCTCCAATAGCAATATATAAAGAGAATGCATTTCTAAGAAGGACAAAATTATCAAAATTTTGTGCAAGCATATGTAAGACATGAATGGCAATGAAAGAGTTTAGTTTTTGGGAATGTATTTTGTTTGGAAATGTAGCATATATGAGTGTAATGACACTATTTCATTGAATTTATTGACACATTTAAGGAAAATTTATTATCTATAGGTACATAAAAGGGTAAATCAAGTCTATGCATAGTCTAGTATAAACATCATTTAATTTCAAAGGGATATTGGAGTTTCTTGTATTATTTACATGATATTTATGCTATAAAAGTTGTGAATAGAGAATAACAATTGAGGATAACTTGTTTGGCGACTCAAAACCTCAAGAAAGATTCAAAATTATACCAAGCATTGTCATTGATTATTGAGTTTGGCATTGATGTTGTCATCTATGTCAAAGGTTCTTGTGAAGGTGCATGGTTAAGTAAGCTTTGAGGTATGTGTATGATGGCTCCTTATGCCAAGCATAGTGCATGGTGTTGCCATGAAAGAGAAGTGTGTGGTCATGAGATAAAATGGTTTTTTTGGTAGTGTGAAATGTATAAGGTGATCAAGTACATATTTGATAGTATGTCATGTGACCACGTCATTCTTGAAAAAGAGAATTTGAAGACAACTAATCATGTATGGAAGAATATAGTGCATAAAAAGCATATTCATGTCATGAAGAGACATGTGCATGGTGATCATGAAGATGTATGTGCAGAAGCAGGTGAAAAGTTATGACATTATTTTAGGAGTATGTAAGGCATATGATCAAGGTGTAGATGTATCAAGGAGAGTTTCAAGGTGAGCCTATATGGGTAGGACCTATAGATCAAGTCTACAACTAGACCACTTATAGACCTTACCTGACCTAATGAGGTATAATGGTATATTTTCAAGGCATGTGAAGGTTGTATGGCTATGTATAAACATGAAAGAGCTTTCTTGAATATGTGATTGAAGTGGAATCACATGGAAAGAGGCATGAAGGTTAGTTTTAGGGCCTATTATGGTTTGCAGGACAAGATCTAGAGAGTAAAGAGAGAGTGTGTGACCTAATGAGGGGTCATGATCATATTTCAAGGTTTTTAAGCTCATGTAAGCATTTTTAGAGGTTAGGTATGTTTTTTCAAGTTTTTTCATGTAGTTTGAGGTCATAGTGTGAAGGACAAGGCATGAAAAGTTATTTGGAGGTCTCTCAAGTATACATAATGAAGGGTTCTCAAACTGAGAAGGTTTTTATTATGCTCATTATCTTTTCAAAAAAAATCATGGGAACCTAATAATTTCATGATATATGGGGAAGGGTCTTAGATAAAAATTATAGGCTTTTATTTTTGGATTGAGGGGTTATGCTTTATGAATGATTATTAAGAATGGAAATAGGTTTAAACCCTCTTAAGAACCCTAAAAAGGACTTGATGTTGAAGATGTTGATCAAAAGTTCCTATAATGGGTTGGTATGATCAAGTAATATATTTTAGGTTGTATTAAACTCTCTCAATAACCTCCATATGTGATTGAGTTATCAGGTGTGTGAGTATGCCCTATAGAAAAGTGTTAATTTCTTAAAGATTTATTGTAGCAATTAGAGTTGACCAAGTCAAAGTTTTAAAATTAGTGGATAATGAATATTGAGACTCATTTTTCATGTTAATTAAGTTTTATTTAAAATTTATATCCCTTAAGTGTTCTAAATGCCAGTCATTAACAGGCCTAATGGTGCAAACAATGAAAAACCCAAGTAGAAGTGAGAAGATGATTAGGAATGTGTTATAATGATATAATGATGAAACTAAGTACATGGATATTTTTTTAAATTATTTTTTGAAATTTTCATGTTTTTTATAAGTTTTGGATGTCAGTGGTTATAGTTAAAAAGTTGCTCACAAGTTGACATGTCTAGTTTAGATGAGATAGTGAGTTATAAGGTCATGAGATTGGTTTGCAAAACTAATATTAGCCATTTGAAAATAGTATATTTAGATAAAATAATGTTATAATAATATCATAGGTGTTTCTATATGATTTTCCCTTTCACATTCAAAAAAAAGGAAATGAGAAACTAAGATAAATGGTCTAGGGCTTGTATGTACCCAAATATAGTCTTGCGCACCAGATTCAGACGATAGCAGGAACTCCTCTTTGGTTGTGGAGGATGACACCTATAGCAAAAAGAGACTCAAACACGAAAATGGTTAGATGGCTAGAAAGTGGACTGCCAAGCAAAATCTTGGTCCTCAAAGTGCAAAAGATGTCTCGGGGAATGACAGTCCACTGTTAAAAAGTAGAATATTGACAAAAACAAAAATGATAAAAATAGAAATAAAGAAATGAAAGCAAATGCGTACCTGTTTGCAGTAATTTGCTTTGCACAGTCGTCGACGTCGGTGGTCCTGTCGACGTCAGTCAAGGAAGGTCACCGACGTCAGTTAGTATGCCGATGTCGGTAAGGGAAATGGTTGAGGTCGGTCAGGGCAATGGCCTGGGACAATTTTCAGGACTAGTTTCAGTGCAGTCTAGTCAATAGAATGGTCTGCAGAATGGTCTATGGTAGTTTGAGAGTTTGTGTAGGGTGGTAAGACAGTAGATAGAATCTTTAAGAAGAACTAAGGTAGAGGGTATGATGTCAGAAAAGGGGGTAAATGGTAGGAAAAAGGCCTCTCAGGCTTTTCGGGAAGCAGTTTAGCCAGGTCGATCAGAATGGTCTTCAGAGGGTCTATAGGACTATGATAGCTTGTGCTGAGTTGATTGGACAGAGAGTATTTTCTGGAGAGGGACTAAATGGGTAATAGAGGCAAAAAAGGGGGATAAAGGTGAGAGAAGGCTTTTCAGCCTCTCTGGGAAGAACAGGTAAGGTTGTGTCAAGGATGCTTGGAATAGACAGTAGACAGAATGCTAATATATTTGAAATGACACTGAAATAAAAATAGTGCAAATACTTAGCTGTGGCACGAGTTGGCAGAGGTGTAGGAGTTGTGTTTCCATTGTGGCTGGTGATGGAGATATCATGAAATCTTCAAACCTGTATGGAATGACTGGTGCCAGTCCTCTAAGCCTGGAAAATGCTGTCAAGAATGTTGATACCTACAAGAAAACAAGAAGCAAGAAGGCTGGAAAACAAGAGCATGAGAACTTTGTTTCACGGGAAGAGGATTTGAGATTCGTGATTAGCCATCTATTGATTAGCAATTCATGATTAGCCTGAGTGAGAGGTAAGAACTCAATTTAAGTAAACTGACGTCGATGATCCCACCAGCATCAGCTGACAGTTGACCAATGTCGACGGGTGGAGAATGAGTAAAAGGGCCATCAAGCCCATTCTCCATCTGCCAAGTGCATAATCCATTGGAGAATTGTCAAAGGTTGGGCTAAATACGCATGAGAGTTGGTTAGCTGGTTGGAAAGGAGTAAGAATAGGTCTTGGGTGAGTCACAGGGTGGGAAATGGTCCAAGGCAAGGTGTCAGACGAGGTGTTATAGGTGATGTGTCAAAGGGGGGGTTATTAATTCAAAATAAGTTATTATTTTAAATTAGTAATTGTGTGGGTTAGGAATGGGTTAGGAATAGACCAAGGGGGAGGATGACCAAGGGTTAGACATGATTTTGGTGTCTACATTTGCCCCTTTTTGTCTTGTTGGTTGTTCTAGCAAACTGCAAGACAAAAATAGGAGTAGATTGCCCCAGGTATAGGATGAGATTGTTTTCATCCTGTTGGTTGTTCTGGCGAACTGCAAGACAAAAATAAGAATGGGTTGCCTTGATTATGAGATGAGGTATTCCCCCTCAAAGTGGGAGTCAAGGGAAGGAAACCTAAAATCGAGTGTTGATTTGACAGAGAGTGGATGAAAATGGTGAAGATGGAGTGTGAATGTTGCAAAAGTCGTGATTGCGTGTATACCACTTCACGAGATGGTCAGGTTAAATTATCACAGGTTAAGGTCAAGGAGTGCCAAAATTGAAAGAATTGAGCCCCAGCATTTAGTCGTAGCTAATTGGGTTATTTGATCCAAGCTATAGCTCTAATGGTCATCGTGTTCCAAGTATCCCAGGCTTAGGAAGTGCTCCTGAAAACACAAAAATGTCACAAGTAGTGGAGATCAACTGGCTTGCGATCCTATACTTGTGAGGGTTAAAATATGGGTTACAGATAATTTGGCTAACCATTCATGAGGTAGCATGCATGCAAAAAAAACCAAGGCAATGTTGTCTTGGAAGTGGTTGTAGTCGAAGGAGATAGTTGCGATCTCCATAGTCATTGGTCGAGGTGGATGGATGGACGAAGGAATGGCCGAGCTAACCTCAGAAGACCCCATGTCAACTGAGTGCTGCCTACATAGCCCCTGTCATTAGGGCCTCAAGCTGATGTAGTTCTCCCAAGAGGGAGGAAAAAGGTCGAAGTTATGGATTGTTTTGGTCGAGGTCAAGTCATAGTCAAAGGTAAGATAGTTTGTCCATTAGGTAGATGAACAAACAGATGTGGTTGAGCTAACCCCAGAAGATGTCCTATCATCTGAGTGCTGCCTACATAGCCCTAGTCTTAGGGCCTCAAACTAATGTAGTTCAGATGAAGAGTTAAATTGGTTGATGATTGATTTGGTTAGGTGTTGAAATGATGAGTATAAGATGATGTTACAGCCTTTTCCATATGAGGTGATGGTGTATTCTGTAACATTGGTCGAGGGGTCTTTCATCCCTAACAAGTTTCCATATTTGTGATGGATGTATGCTAAAAATGAATTGAGTCTATTTATGCTTCAGCAAGTAATGGTTTATGCTTAACATAAATTGTGTAGGCCATAGTTTCCATGTGTATTGGTGTCCATAGAAACTAGTGTGAATAAGTGAGTGGTCTAAAAAAAGTTAGGTTGGGTTGGATGGCAAATGATGTGGTTGAATGTGACCAAAGGTAAGGAGGAAGTGAAAGGAATTTTTTCCCTTTCATTGAAAAGGACCATAATGATAACATAGGTAGGGAGTTTTTAGAAACAAAAGCCCCGTTCATGCATTACTTCGTTAACCATTGATTGTGTTAGAGAGGTAATCGAATCACTTTGACATTAAAATGAGCTCAAAATCCCTTGAGTAGGTGATGTGATATGTGAGGAAAGGGTAACCCCTTTTAGTAGGGATAACTTTGCCCCTTTTTATAGGAGACCCTGAGACAACTACAAGCCAAGTCCATGACCCAATATGTTTTTTTTTTTTTTTTTTTTAGCAGACTGATCAATGTGGGAAGTCTACATAGAGATGTCATTTTGTTTTGTGGTCATTTATGAATCTGATCGATGTGGGAAGCTTCTAAAAAAGTGCTATTTGTAGCAAGATTTTAGTCATAGCCATCCTTCGAGGGAGTGGTCTATATTTTTACTTTATATATATATGAGGGCTTGGAATAGCTATCCTTCGAGGAAACAGTCTATTAGTTATAGCAATGATAGTATAGATGTCCTTCGAGGAAGCAGTCTATTTTTTAAGTTTATGACCTTTGATATTTTGACATCAATTTATTTTTATTTTTTTGACAGAATGTTAAGTCATGGACGAGACTATAGAAGTTCAAGGGCTCCCTTTTATTAGGACAAAGCATTCATACTTTATAAAAGGGTTACATAGGGCTTGCTTTAGAGAAACAGGGTTGAAAAAAATGAGTATTAAGAGGACAAGGGTTGCTCAAGGGAAGAGATCAAGTTAAATGTCAAGTGAGCGAGTACTCGACTAACAGTAGAATGGTCGCAGATGCAAGGCATTAAGGGACTCAAGTTCTGGTCGGCCTTCAAGAGAAGATAGATGATAAGTCCCTGATCCATACTTGTGCGTGATGATGTAAGGTTTGAGCTAATTAGGAGCAAATTTGCCTTGTTTACTCTATTCCATATTGGTCACGTGTTGGTTCTCTTTGAGAACGAGGTATCTGATGTTGAAATCTCATTCTCTCAGATTTTTGTTATAGGCTCGTTTGATGTGATTTTGATAGACATGGAGATGGTTGAGGGTAGCAAGACGATGTTCATCGAGTAACTCAAGTTGAGCTAATCGATCTTAATGAAAGTCATCATTAGAAAGAATGTCATGGAGAGAGATGCAAAGAGATGGGATCTATACTTTGAGAGGTAGGATAGCCTCTATTTCGTACACTAGAGAGAAAGGGGTAGCACCCATAGAGGTTCAGATGTTAATGCAGTAAGCCCACAAAGCGAAGGGAATGTGAATGTGCCAATCCCTTCTAGTGTTGTTGACCACCTTCATGAGAATTTTAGTTAAGATTTTGTTGGAAGCCTCGGCCTACCCATTTGCTTGTGGGTAGTAAGGTGAAGAAAAGCTGAGTTTGATGCCAAAGGAGTCACAAAGCTTCTGGACAATTTTGTTTTTGAATGACTTGCCATTATCGGTGATAATTTTGTGAGGTACACTGAAATGACAGATGATGTGGGTGTTGATGAAGTCGACAATTTTGTTGGCTTTTGTGGAGATGAGAGGAATAGCTTCCACCCATTTAGTGAAATACTTAGTGGCGGTGATGATGGACTGATGACGAAGAGACGAATGAGGATTAATCTCACCGATGAGATCTAAGCCCCACTGTGAAAAAGGCCAAAAATCTTGAGCGACTTATAGGGCGTGGCTAGGGAGATGAAGTAAGTTAGCATGTGTTGGGGATCAACCAACAATTTGATTACACTTATGAAAGCAATAAACCACGAAATTAAATCAGATAGATAAGTAACTAGAATGATAAATAGCAAAGAACAAGAGATACAGAAACTACCTTGAAAACTTGTATTAAACTCTTTATAGAAGGATTACAATGAAGAAACTTCTTTCTTCCACACCTCTCTCAGATGTACAGATCTCTCTCTAGATCTCTTTTCCTTAAGAGCTCTCTCTCAAGTACAATCAACTCCAACAACCTGGAATGATACAACTCTGTACTGTTCTTTCAACATTCACACATTGAACTATAATAAGCTAAGAAGATCTAATTCTACATATAGAATTAGGAGACTTGAGCATGCACTTACAACCAATAGTTAAGCCTCTTGAACAAGGGCTCTAAAAATAGTCTTACTAATAATAGAGACGCGAAATTAAGACTACAACTTAAACTCATCATGCAAACACTCAGTTCTGTCCTCAAAAATAGCTTTCTGGATGCACAGGTAACCGATGTTAGTTCCTGCCTGCTTGCCTATGACTGACGTCAGTTGATCCTCTACCGATGCTGACGTCTCTTGAACTGCACCTAACTGACGTCAGTCGCTCCTAACTGATGTCGGTGATTGTGTAAACCTGCAACTATCAAATTTTCTCCTTGGTGAAGCTTTTAGGCTCCACACCTTAACAATCTCCCACTTGGAGATAAATAGCTACACCAGTACCTGTACAACAACATCTTCTAGCTCTTCCATCTTCAACTCAATCATGAAGACCAACAAAAGTTGAATGAAGATTCAACTTCTCCTTTATAACCAGCTTGGTTAACATATCAGCAGGATTCTTATCTGTATGGATCTTCTCCAGCTTCAACTCACCATCCTCCAATACCTGTCATATGAAATGGTACCTAAGCTGTATGTGCTTAGTTCTTGAGTGAAAGGTTGAATTCTTAGCCAAATGGATTGCACTCTGACTGTCACTATACAATCTACAACTCTCTTGCTCCTTTCCTAACTCTTTCATGAACCGTGTCATCCATATCATCTCTTTGCTAGCCTCTGTGGCTGCAATATACTCTACTTCTGTAGTTGACAAGGCAACAACCTTCTGTAACTTTGATATCCAGCTAACCGTCGTTCCACCTACAGTGAAAACATAACCTGTGGTGCTCCTCCTGCCATCCAAATCACCTGCCATATCTGAATCTACATAACCATGTAGAGAAGTATCTGAACCTCCATAGCACAAATACTTATTGTTGGTTCCTCTCAGATATCTAAGGATCCACTGAACTGCTTTCCAATGTTCCTTTCCTGGATTGGCCATATACTTACTTATAACTCCCACTACTTGGGCAATATCTGGTCTAGTACACACCATTGCATATATTAAACTCCCTACTACGAAAGAATATGGAACTCTACTCATGTACTCTACCTCATCATGTGAATTAGGACATTGTTCTTTACTCAACTTAAAATGTCCAGCCAAAGGTGTGCTTACTGGTTTAGCATCCTGCATATTGAACCATTTCAACACCTTGTCCACATAATCCTCTTGAGACAAAATCAACCTGTGATTTTTCCTGTCTCTCTTAATGCTCATGCCAAGGATTTTCTTCGCTGCTCCCAAATCCTTCATGGCAAATGTTTGAGCTAATTTCACCTTAAGCTTAGAGATATCCTGCATGTGTGATCCTGCAACCAGCATATCATCTACATACAATAATAGAATAATATATCTACCATTATCCAATCTCTTAAAATACACACAATGGTCAGATTGACACCTATTATAGCCATGCTCAGTCATAAACCTGTGAAATCTCAAATACCACTGTCTAGGAGCTTGCTTGAGGCCATACAAGCTTTTCTTGAATCTGCACACTAACTTCTCCTTACCCTTGACCTCAAATCCTTCTGGCTGTTCCATATATATTTCCTCATCTAAATTGCCATGAAGAAACGATGTCTTAACATCTAGCTGCTCAAGATGCAAATCCTCAATAGCAACCAAATACAATACAACCCATATAGAAGTCATTTTAACAATAGGAGAAAAAATCTCACCAAAATCAATACCTGGCTTTTATGCAAATCCTTTCACTACCAATTTGGCCTTATATCTCATCTGTCCATTCTCACCTTCCTTCAACCTATAGGTCCATCTGTTCTTCAGTGTCCTCTTACCATCTGGTAATTCAACCAAATCCCATGTTTGGTTCTCTTTTAAGGACTCCATTTTCTCAACCATGCCACGCTCCCACTAACTCTTGGACTCCACCTATATTGCTTCTTCAAAACTCTCTGGTTCTCCACCATCAGTTAGCAATAAATAGAATAATGAAGGGGAATATCAAATTGGAGGCTTACTTACCCTTTTTGACCTCTTGATGGGCATCTGAGACTCGTCCACAACACGTTGTCCACCCAAATTCTCTGATAGTGACCGACCTCGGTCACTTCTAGGCCTGTTACTGACCGATGTCAGTTCTGCCTGATCGACGTCAGTGCCTGTCCTATTGACGTCAGTCTCTGTATAACCGACATCGGTATCTGTTCTACCGACATCGATTCCTACCTTGTCGATGTCGATCTCTGTGTTTTCCTACAAGCGATTATTTCTTTTTCCTGTGAGCTCATTTTGGACTATCACCTCGTCCAATTCTCCATTGCTATGCCCAGATTGATTCAACTTCTTTAGCTGATCACTATGCATCACTTTTTCATTGAAAACAACATCACAGCTCTTAATTATCTTGTTAGTTCCTAGATTCCAAAATTTGAAACCAAAATCATCTGAGCCATAGCCAATAAATGTGCACCTCATAGACTTAGCATCCAGCTTCTTTCTATTTTCCTTATCAATGTGCACAAAGGCTTCACAACCAAAAATTTTGAGGAATGAGAGATCTACCTTTTTACCTGTCCATGCCTCTTTTAGAATTCCACCATCCAAAGCTGTAAAGGGTCCTCTGTTAATCAGGTACACTACAATGTCAACAGCTTCTGGCCAAAACTCTAAGGGCAAACCAACATGCAATCTCATACATCTTGCACGCTCCATAATTATTCTATTCATCCTTTCAGCAATTCCATTCTACTGAGGTGTCCTTAGAACCATCCTTTGCCTATGGATTCCATGCATATAACAATACCAGTTGAACTTATAGCTGTAGAACTCACCACCATTGTCAGATCTCAAGCACTTCAATCTTTTGCCTATTTCATTCTCAACCATAGCTTTCCAAATCTTAAAAGTCTCAAATACATCAGATTTCTTCTTAATACAATAGATCCATACCTTTCTTGTAGCATCATCTATGAACATAACATAGTACTGTGATCCTCCAATAGAAGCAAACTGAGCCGGTCCCCACACGTCTGTGTGAACAAGCTGCAACTTATGCCTCTTCTTTATTGACCCAGTCTTGAGAAAACTCACTCTCTTCTATTTTCCAAAAACACAGTGCTCACAAAATTCTAGATCCATGCTTTTCAAATCTGAAAGCTTACCTTTAGACTTAAGAATTGACATTCCCTTCTCACTCATGTGGCCAAGCCTTGAGTGCCACAATTTTGCATCCACATCTGAAGTAGATAATACAGAAGGAGAATTGTTAGTAACACAATTACACAAATAGAGATTACCTACTCTCTTACCTCTGGCCATTACAAGTGCACCCTTGGTCACCTTCCAAGATTCAGATGTGAGAGTTACTGTACAACCCTCATCCCCTAACTTTCCTGCAAAAATCAAATTCCTCTTCAAGCTAGGAACATGCATAACATCTCTCAACACCCATGTGTTGCCATTCTACATTTTCAGCTACACTTTACCTTTGCCAATAATTTTACAAGGCTCATCATCCCCTAGATACACTATTCCAAAATCTCCATGGATATAGTCACTAAAATATTCTCTATTAGGGGTAGCATGAAAAGATGCACCAAAATCTAAAACCCAAGATTCTATATTATTATGCAAAGAGAATATTAAAGCATCTTGTGCAATACCTGCAACCTTTGCTTCTTCCTTTCCTTCATGCTGATTGTCCTCCTTAGGCTTTGACCAGTAATCTCTGCTTATGTGCCCTATCTTTCCACAATTCCAGCATTGTGGCTTCTTGCCATTTTTGGATTTGGATCTACCTCTCACCTTTGACTTAGACCTTGATCTCCTCTTGCTCTTTTCTTTCTGCCTTTCCCTGCTCTCAAAACTTAAAGCGTTCCCTGATGTTTCCTCTGTGCTTTTCCTGCGAATTTCCTCATTCAAGATAACACTAACAACATCCTCTACTTTTAAAATATTTGATGCAAATGCAGTATTACTAACTACCATTACTAAGCTATGCCAGCTTTCAGGCAAAGAACATAATATCAAAAGAGCTTTAATTTCATCATCAAACACTATATTGACTAAACTTAATTGATTTACAATTCCATGGAAATCATTCAAATGAGTAGACACAGATCCACCTTCATTCATATGCAAATTAAATAACTGCTTCATAAGATATACCTTATTAGAAGCTGAGGGTTTTTTTCATACAAATTTGCTAAAGTAGTCATCAACTCTCCCGTTGTTTTTGCCTGTGATAAATTAGATATCACAGTAGATGCTAGACTCAGTCTTATAGACCCCAGAGCCTTTCTATCAAGAACTTCCCATTCTTCATCATCCATGTCTGTGGGCTTCTTTGCAATCCCACCTAACGGTAAGAATAGATCTTTCTGATACAGATAATCCTCTATCTGCATTCTCCAATGCTGATAATTTTTGCCATTAAACTTCTCCATTCTTAGTTTACTTTCTTCTGCCATTGCTTCTCCCACTCAAACAAAAATCCCTACAGAAACCCCTGTGAGTAACCTGTAATCAATACACACTACACAGATCTGAACCACTTGTTAGTGAACCTGAGCTCTGATACCACTTATTGGGGATCAACCAACAATTTGATTACACTTATGAAAGTAATAAACCATGGAATTAAATTAGATAGATAAGTAGCTATAATGATAAATAGCAAAGAACAAGAGATACAAGAAATCACCCTAAAAACTTGTATTAAACTCTTTACAGAAGGAATACAATGAAGAAACTTCTTTCTTCCACACCTCTCTCAGATGAACAGATCTCTCTCTAAATCTCTTTCCCTCAAGAGCTCTCTCTCTCTCAAGTACAATCAACTCCAACAACCTGGAATGATACAACTCTATACTGTTCTTTCAACATTCACACATTAAACTACAATAAGCTAAGAAGATCTAATTCTACATATAGAATTAGGAGACTTGAGCATGCACTTACAACCAACAGTTAAGCCTCTTGAACAAGGGCTCTAAAAACAATCTTACTAATAATAGAGATGTAAACTTAAGACTACAACTTAAACTCATCATGCAAACACTCAGTTCTGTCCTCAGAAATAGCTTTCTGGATGCACAGGTAACCAACGTCGATTCCTGCTTGCTTGCTTGTGATCGGCGTTGGTCGATCCTCTATCGACGCCGGTGTCTCTTGAACTGCACCTGACAGATGTTAGTCACCCTTGACCAACACCGGTGACTGTGTAAACCTGTAACTATCAAATCTACTCCTTGGTGAAGCTTTTAGGCTCCCAACCTTAATAGCATATTGCTGACACTTGATGCAATGCTGAACATAGTCGCTACAGTCTTGATGAAGAGTGGGCCAATAATAGCCCAGGTGAAGGATGTGCTTGGTAACCAGGTTAACACTGAAGTGTCTGCCACAAATCCCATCATGGACCTATTTAATAGCATGAGAGGCTTCAGTGGAGGTTAGACAGCGAAGAAGAAGGCCGTCAAAACCTCTTTTTATAGAGAAGACCCCCTAACATGGTATAGCAAGCAGTGCGTTTGATGAAAGCCCACTGTGCATTGATAGAGAGGTTAGGAGGAATGATAGAATGAGCTAAGTAGTCCACAAGGTGTTTATACCACACATCCTATAAACTAGAGTCTATGGTGTTGACGAGGTTGATGTTAGTGGAAATGTATGAAGGCAATAACACACAATGTACCATGACATAAATTCTTGATGAGGATGATGAAGAGGGAATATGTGAGGTGAGGGAAGCCATGGTGTCAGCAAACTTATTTGTAGATCGAGGAACAGTCTACAAGAGGTAATGGTCAAAAGATGCTAGAAGGGTGTCAACACGGTGCTTATACCTTTGCAAAATTTTATTTTTACAAAGATATAAACCGTTGATTTGATTGACGACAAGTTATGAGTCACCGAAGATGTTGATGGTCTTGATGGTTAAAGAAAGGGCGGTTTGAAGTCCCAAAATTAAGGCTTCGTATTCAGCCATATTATTGGTACATTCAAAGTTGAGTTTGAAAGATAGGGGCATGGGCTCACCCTCATGTGGGATGAGGATGACCCCCGTACCTCCACCGAGTTGACAGTTGGAGCCGTCGAAGAACATCATCATTTGGTAGAATGTGTCATCAGTCGAGAGAGTGGCGATAGATTCATCGAGAAACTCGCACTGAGAAGGTTGATTTTTGGGAAGAGGGGCATCTACCAGTTGGTCAGTGATTATTTGCCCCTTTATGTATTTTTGTTGGATGAATTCCAAGTCGAACTCAGCAAGAAGCATGAGCCAACAAGCCATAAGCTAGTTTTGGTATGGCTTGGAATGCATGTATTTAAGAGGGTCAGTGTGAGTGATGACAAAGGTTTTGTGATTGAGAAGATAGTGACAGAGCTTGGTAGCAGCAAAGACTAATGCCAAATAGAGTTTCTTGATATGAGTATACCAAGTTTCATAGTCGACAAGTGTTCAGCTTATATAGTAGACCGCTTGCTCACAGTGTTGCTCATCTCGGTGCGCGATCATGGCACCTAATGAATGGTTGGTTACTGAGATGTAGAGGTAGAAGGGTTGGTCATTTTTAGGTGGAATGAGGACTGGTGGAGAGACCAGATAGCATTTAAGAGCTTCAAATGCCTCTTGACAGTCCTTATCCCATTTAAAGGAGACATCCTTCTTGAAGAGATGATGAAAGGGTTGGCAGTGGTCGAACAGCTATGAGATGAAGTGGTGGATGGACTGGAGCTTCCCTTGCAAATTGCAAAGCTGCTTGAGATTGGTCAGAGGTGGCATCTCGAGGATAGCGTGGATCTTGGCAGGATCTATCTCGATGCCATGGAAAGAAACGATGAAGCCCAGGAGCTTGCCTAAGAGGACCCCAAAGATGCATTTCTTGGGGTTAAGGTGGACATTATACTGAAGAAGGCGAGAGAAAATGATCTTGAGGATAGTCAAATGGTCGTGATGAAGCTTAGACTTTCCAAGCAGGTCATCCAGATAGTCCTCCATGATTTTATGGAGGAGATCGTGAAAAATGTAAGTCATGGCATGTTGATATGTGGCACCTACGTTCTTGAGGCCAAAAGGCATGACTCGATAGCAAAAAGTCCCCCATGGGGTGATGAAGGTAGTCTTATGCTGATCTTTCGATGCAATCAGGTTTTGGTTATATCCTGAAAACCTGTCCATGAGTGACAACATCTCATGATCGACTATGAGATCAACAAGTTGGTCAATGTTGGGAAGAGGAAAGTCATCTTTGGGATAGGCTACGTTGAGGTCGCGATAGTTCGTGCAGATTTGGATCCCTCCAGTTGCTTTGGTAATAGGGAAAATGTTAGATACCCACTACAGATAATCAATGGGTTGGATGAAAGAGATAGAGAGAAGATGCTGAAGCTCCTCTTTGACAAGGAGTGCAACGCGAGGATGCATTTTTCAAAGCTTTTGCCTAATAGGCTTAGCCTTTGGGTTTTTGACAATGTTATGGATGACAATGTTAGGGTCGATACCAGACATGTCACTGTAGGTCCAAGCAAAGGCCTTGCTATTGTCTAAAAGAAATGTGGTATAGTCGATCTACTTCTAGGCGTCCAAAGATTGACCAATTTTTAAGACATGAGGAACATCAGAAGATGGAAGGTTAATGTCAATGGTCAATTCATTTAACATAACCTATGTTTCAAAAGGGAGGGAGCACTAAATGAAAGAGTCATCGGCACCCATGTGGGTGAGAATGGCATCATTGTCTACACAATGGACAGTGTTAATGGTTGCCGATTCATCATTTATCATGTTGGGATAAATGAGAGGGAGAGACCTAGAGACCCCGTTGAGTTGATAGGTTAGGGGTTCCAAGCGGATGGTGTTTATGCAAAAAAAAACTAGGAGGGATGGAAACCACCGACTCCGTAGGTGAAGGGGGAAGAATAGGTGAGCCTGGAGGAGATTGGTTTATGATGGGTTTAGGACAAATATTTGTAGAAGCCTCGGTGGGTTCTTGGAAACCTAGACCATATCGTTTCTTGGCATTGTCGTCATTGGGTGGTTCGATGGGCTAATGGGAGCCTTGTTCGTAGCGCCCAAAGCCAAAACCCTTCCATGTACACCTATAAAGGTAGGTGTGAGCAAAGGCAGGGTTGCCAAGAAAAGAGAAGTCTGATGTGAATGGTTGAGGTGAGGAGAGAGGATTGCCATCAGTAGGAGCTCGATCCAGCCCCCCATAGATGAGATTGGTTCGAAGGCTAGGAAGACCGTAAGGAACGACCATTCCAATCTGATGGTCATAGCTTAGACCGTGATGAAGCTGTCCATACTCTTATAGAGTCTGAAACATGTCTAGGGTAAGTAAGCGATATTCTCCAAGTGAAAGTCATTGGAAGATATCTTTCATGGGGTCCTTGGTTATTGCTTGAGAAGGTGATGTGAGGGCAACCACCGTTTGCGTACTAGTTGAAGCTTCTGCAAATGGAGGCAGTGTTTGGGTTGGTGTCTTGAGAGGAATGATAATGTCATTTGGTCGATAGGTCATGTTACAAGTCTTGAAAGGGGATGGGTCGGTGGGAATGATGTGGACTTTCCCATCATGTTCAAATTTGACACAACAGTGAAGTGTAGAAGGGATGCAAGCCATGGCATGGATCCAGGGTTGTCTTAATAGCATGTTATATTGGAATTCTCCCTCGATGATGTAGAAGAGCTTTGGGATTGTGTGCGGGCCAATGTGAATATGGAGGATGACGGTGCCAATAGTGTTAGCGGTGGTGTCATTAAAGGATCAAAGGATTGTGTCAGTTTTTGATATGCAATTCTTGGGGAGGGCCAATTGATCAAAGGCGTGGGTAGAAATGATATTAATGCTAGTGCCCCCGTCAATCATAACTCACTTAATGCGGGTTCGATCAATGTAGGCTATGATGAAGAGGGCAGCATCCTGATCTTCTGAGGTAGAGGTAGGAATTTTAGAATCGCTGAAAGTGATAGAGGTGATGGGGAATAAAGAATGGACCAGGGCAGCTAGTGGTTGGGGGTCTTCAGGTTAGACCTCCACTACCTGTAAAGCTCTGATTAGAGCTTGACGATTTTGGGGTGAGCTTTGGATGAGGTCATATAAGGTCATCTTCACGAGTGTTTGGTGAAGTTATTTTAACATAGAGTCATGGATTGCCCCTGAAGAAGAGGGTTGGGATGCACCCAAGATGGAAATCTTGGGCTTTGGTGGTTGAGGTGGCTGGACAAAAGGGTAGGTCCAAGGAATAGTAGCTTTTTCTTTTGCCTTATCCTTTTGTGACCTAGTGGTTATATAGATGGTGTTAATTTTGAAGAGAGGGGGCGAAGGAGATGACGGGGTCATAGTTTGTTGATGAGATATCGATGTCAATGAAGAGGTTTAAGGGATATGGGAAGGTGTTGGAGGTCTGTCGACAGTGTCTTCAAGAAGAAGAGTGTCTTTCTCCATGTATTAGCAAATGGCCACTTTGAGGGCACAGCAATCCTCGGTGTCATGTCCTAACGTACGATGATATAGGCAAATTTTATTATCATCGAACCAGGAAGGTTTTGACCTGAGGGGTTGGAATGGCTTGATAGGCGAAAGGGTTATGCTAGAGGTCTACAAAAGTTGGCACAATATCAAAGTGTATGAGCCCACTAAAGGGTCCGTGCTTGTTGATGTGTGAGATGCTGGTGACTTTTGCTTGGGAGGTGTTGAAGGAGGCTTTCATACCACCTTTTGGGTTGGTGGTACTACCACATGTGAAGATGACACTTTCTTCATGAGAGGTGCCAAATTTTTTAGAGAGGGTAGGCTTGTGGTAGGCAAAGGAAGTAGTGGAGGTAATTTGTTTTGGTTAGGTGTCAGAGTAGGGAGTACTCCTATTAGGGTAGAAGGATGAGGGCCCAAAATGGAGGGCAATGTTGAGGACTACTATTGGGTGAGGCCTGGTTCAAGTCTACCTTCACTTGCGGGTGAGTGAGGTTAGTGATGGGGCAAACACTAAGTGACTTGATGGGTTTTGATATGGTGGATGAGGGTTTATGTTCTGATGTGGATGGTTGATGTTTTGAAGGTTTAGAAGTGGAAGTTTGATTTGTGTTAGCAACTTTGGGGGATTTTATCATAAGAGAGTCGGTGGCATGAGATGAGATAGGCTGGGCAAGATGAGGAACTTTGAGTCACTCCCATAATGCCTGATGTTTTACTTTCCTTGATTAGAGAAGTCCTAGTTTCTCTACTAATCGAGAGAATGGTTGGGAAGATGTAGGATGAGACTTTGGTCCTTCAAAAGATGAGGATGGTTGCGGGGCCAAAAATATGTTAGGTGTGGCAGTCTCAAACCCAAGGTGTGGGGGAGTTATAACTGGATTATCGTTGGTCGAAGAAGATGGAGAGTCAAGTTCTTCTCTTAGTGGAGAAGGAACTGGAGAATGTGGCTCCTCAAGAGGGTAGATGGCAGGGATGATTGTGCCTTCTATGTGTGGTTGAGGAGTAGGAAGGGTAGGGTCCTCCATTGGTAGGAGGAATGATGAAGGTGAGGTTGGTGGTACTGGTATGGCCAAGGCATCCTCTAATATAAGGGAAGTTGATGGAGAACTAACAGGAGAAGAGGATTCATTCACGTGTGATGGACTAATGGGAGAACTAACTTCTTGAGACTGTGAGAGAGGTTGGTCAGATATAAGAGGCGAGACCATGTTGACTGTACATATATTATGTTCCTGGGAGTCATTAGCCATGGTCTGCACATTGTTTTGGTTAGGAGGATGATTGGGAAAGGGTTGTTTAAAGATATCTATGCTTTGATTGGGTGGCGCATTGGGGTTGTCTAAGACAAGGTCACCTTTATCAAACATGTCCTGAATGATGTTCTTGAGAGTCTTACAGTTGCCCGTGTCATGGCCTTTGACACGATGGTAATTGTAGAAGTCATTCTCCCTATACCATGCAGGGATAGCGTGTAAGGGATCAAATTGAGGAGGTGGTCAGATTTGGGGGAGATTGAGAACCCCCTATTTGACAAGTTTATCTAGCATAGATGCGTATGATTCTCCTATTGGAGTATACTGATGTTGCACATATCTTTGCTGGAATTGTTTGGTGATGTAGTCTGATGTGGAAGGTTGAGATTGGTTATTTGTTGAAGAAGATGATCTAACGACTACAGAATTTTTTGATGCCTTAGATTTGGAATTAGAAGAAGAAGGTTTAGAGGAAGAGTCATTGGACTTGGAGTTGGGGTTTTTACTCCGCAACTTGACTTTGTTTTCCTCGACAGCACATAGTTCAAGCTTTCTAGCCATCGTGAAAGCCTCGTCAAAGGTGCAGAATGTTTGGACCTGCAAGGTAGAAGAGATGTGCTTAGCACATGCTCGAGATAAAATTTTGATGAGCTCATTTGGGGTAAAGAAAAGGAGAGCTGATCAATGAGGCCTCTCCAATGAGCAATAAAATTGGCTATGGATTCATCCTCAAACTGCCGGATAGAATACAGATCTGTGATTGAGACCTTTTTGGTGATATTGATAGAAAAGTGGTCGAGGAAGAGTTAGGCTAGCTGGGTGAATGTGAAAAGAGAATGGTTGGTGAGAGAGCTGTACCAGTCAAGTGCAGCACCAGCAAGCGACATGGGGAACATGCATAACAATAACGCATCATCATGCACTATGAGATAACAAGCATGTCTGAATGCTCATAGGTGCTGTTGCGGGTCTTCTTTACTCTGGAAATGAGTAAATTTAGGAAGTTCCCACTGACTGGGATACGGCTGGATCGGGACGGAGGGATGGATGGGTTCATTGCAAATTTGCTCATACGAGAGAGCATTTCGTGAACCAAAAATAGAGGTCTCAAGACTAGACATTTTGTCCATCAGCATTTTGATTATATTAGCTGACAGATTGATGGGTGGAGCACCCCCTAGGTTGTAGGGCATTTGAAAGGTATTGAGAGGAGCGTATGATGTGGTTGGTTGCGCTTGTGTAGGCACAACATATGGGTAGCTAGTTATTGGGGTGGATGTTAAATCCAAGGGCACTTATGTTATGGGGTTGGTGGGCACAAATTGGATAGGGGCCATCAAAGGTAGTTGAGGAGTGGCTGCACTTGTTGAAGGGTAGGTAGTTACTCTTGTATTGATAGGTGCAAGAGTAGGGGGGATAGAGACCACCAGGCTTTGGAAGGGTGTAGAATTTGGTTGAGTAGTTTGAGGTTGAGGGGGTGCCCAAACCCCCATGGAGGTAGGTCTAAAAGGAGAGGCTAAATTTTGAAGATAGGACACGGTCGGGTTATTATTCGAGGTGTTGGCTTGATTGTCTATAGGTTGAATTGTGGACGCTGTTGATATGGTTGTTGTCTCGAGTAAGGAGGTTGGCATCCCATAAATTGGGTTGCCTGAAGGGTCTCATGATTGGCTTCTCATGAGATAATGTTGAAGGGCCTTGACATTGAGGTCAAGGAACCTTTCGAAGTCTTGGTCCCCCTCAAGGACAGTGGAAGGCTGAGTCAGGGTCAGTTGAGTAGGAGTTCATTCAGTTTCTGAATGATACTCCATTAGAGGACTGGTTATGGACAGTGAAGGCAGAAGCGGTTGTTGCCTCGCATGGTCAAGAAGATCCTTGGTTTGACTGCATGTCAAAACCATTCAAGGCAAGAAAGGGTCAGGTTTCAGAAACTGTGTTTTTCAGTCTCAAAAAACTAGAATGGGTGTTGGACAGCAAGAAATTTAGATTTTAAGCTTGCTATTTTGGGAAAAAAGTTTTGGACAGTGACCGACGTCGGTTGAAAAATTGATGTCGATGAAAAAGACTACCGATGTCAGTCAGATAACTGATGCCGGCGAAGAAAGATTGCTGACGTCGGTTGTCAAGGATGCGAAACACCGGAAGCATACAATTGATTACCAAACTTCAAGCAACTTAATATGCGGAAATAACCAGAATCAACAAGTAACTAGAATTCAGAATAACACAGCATATGAGAGACAATACACAACTTGTATTAACACTTTATATAGAAAAGAATACAATAGAGAATATCCCACATCTTCTCCACCACCTTACAGAGGTTTCCCACACCTCAAGTGAACAGTAAATATTCTCCCCAAAGCTCTCCCTCTCACAGGTCCCAACACACAACTCAAATACAGAGTTGGTGTTCACCTCCCATGCTCCACGCACACCACAAGTGCTCCACGCACTCCACAAGTACTCAAGGTACTTCAAGTAGATCTCCCATGAATCTGCAACAACCTGCAATTCAACAGACCATACTTATGGAAGGAACTCCCTTGCCTTCCTCTCTTTCTCTATCCGAGTACACACCTGTACTCCAAGTAGATCCTGGCTGATACTGCTCCCTATTGTGTTGTTGTCTATATGATCTTGCACACCTGCAAATCAAATAGCAATTCTGCTCACCTGTGAACCTCGACCTTGCACACACATACACCTGTAGATCAATGATCTTACTTACCATGTAGATCTCCTATATAGGCCATGCAACTGTGACCAAGATCCTACACTCCTGAAGAATCCAGCTGACTCTCCAAACCAGCACCAACATGCCTAGTACTGCTGTGGAACTAGGAGGAACACCCTTGCTCACCTCACACACAGAAGGAACAAACTTTGCTCAACTCAAACTAGCCCACTTTTCCAATACAACCATGAGTCTATTATATAGATCTCATCAAACAATAATTAGACATCTAATTACAATAATTAGATCCGCAGCTCTCAGTCTAAAAATAGATCTCTTCATGCAAACACTTGGTTCGTTAGCTAACTGCCCGTAATAAACGCAGTCCGAACCACACAGGCGACCGACGTCGGTCCCTGTCCGCCTGGGGGTCACCGACACCGGCCGATCTCTGACCGACGTCGGTTTCCTTCCTGCCCTATCCTGCTGACGTCGGTTGGCCTGACTGATGCCGGTGTCTCTGACACTCATCAACTCTCCTGCAACCTCCTCCGTGTCTGCATCAGTGAAGCTTTTAGCTTTACAACCTAACAATCTCCCACTTGGAGATAAATAGCTACACTGTACCTGTACCTGTACCCCATCTAATCTATTTCCTGGTTTGTATCCCTCTTCAAGCTCCCACCTGAAGATAACCCACCACACATCTCGTGGTGTACCTCCTATCATCCGAGTACCCTACCACATCCGAACCTACAAATCCATGTAGTGAAGTCCTGACCCTGCATAGCATGAATCCCTGCTGCTGGTCCCTCTCAAATACCTGAGAATCCACTTCCCCGAATTGGCTCCTAACTCTCTGACAGCTCCCACTGCATGGGAATACTTAGGCCTATACCAGACCTCATGTGATTTCGAACACTGTACCTGTTCAGCCCTTAGTGTGCTCCGGCTCTGCATCCCGAACCTCACCAACACCTGATTCACATCAGCTCCCACTTGAGACAAAATCAACCTGTGATCTCCATGCCTCCCATGTCAAAGAATTCCGCTGCTCTAAACTCCTCATGACATGACACTGAACTAATCTTACCCTTAGCTCAGCAAAACCCTGTATGTACACCCCTGCTAGCTAGCATACTATCCACATACAACAACAGAATGATGTTGCAATCATCATCCCCCTGGTAAGTCAAACCACAGTAGTTACCCTGACACTGACTAGAGTCATGCTCTGTCCTCCACCTATCAAAACCTATACCACTGTCCTGCAGCTACCTCAAGACCATATGCCTGGTCTTCCGTCTCACGTATCCATTCTCTCTATTCTTCTACTAAGGCATCCATTCGTCTCTGTGCTTTCATCCAACTTACAAACCTACCAAAACTCCCGTTTGGTTCTACATCATATCCCTACCTAGCTCCCACCTGTTTCCTGGATCCTTCCTGCTTTACAATCAGCAACAAGTATGAAGAAGAGGAACACGAATTTGAGGGCCTACTTACGCCTTCAGTCCTCCGTATGGGTGTTTGAGACTCCTTGACAACATGCTGTCCACCCAAAATTCATTACAGTGACCGACCTCGGTCACTCCACAGTCTGCATCCGACCGACGTCGGTTCCATGCGTCTGTACCTGACTACCAACCTGCCAGCGCTGGTGTCCCTGCTGCTGACGTCGGTCCTCCTGACCGACATCGGTCTTACATACTGCCGACGTCGGTCCCATGACCGACGTCGGTCTTACCCTGCCTGACATCGCCGGCTTCGGTCTGCACATGACCGACATCGGCACCTGTCTGTTCGATGCCAGTTCCTCCTGACCGACATCGGTGTCTGTGTTCGCCTGTGAGTGATGACTTTTTACCCGCGAGCTTCTTTGAATCAAAACCCATGTCCAAACTGCTCTGCTCAGAAGTATCCAGCACCATCCACTGGGTTCTGTCTGCCATCTCCTCCAAGTACACCAAGGCTTTCCAGTTCTTAAGCCTATCAAATATATCTGTCTTCCGCTTAAGAGCATGCATCTCCTTCCTGCTCATGTGACCAAGCCTACGAAGCCACGTCTCCGTAATAGAAGAAGAATCAGTAATATAGACAAGTAGATAAAGAGTACCTGTCTTCTTACCACTAGCTAATTCAAGTGCTACCGCTATGAGAGTTCTTGTGCATCTCTCATCACCCAATGTTTCTGAAGAAATTAGCCATATCTCCAAACCTGGGACCTGCATGACCTTCATCAACACCTGTGTGTTGGCCGCCTACAATTTTAGCTTCACTTCCCCTTTGCCAATTCTTTGGCAAGGCTCACCAGCTCCTCTACCTGGGGCTGCATGGAAAGAGGCAACTGAATCTTTTATCCAAGATTCAACTTTATCCAAGAAACTTGCAAACACATCCTGTGCAACAACACCTGCTACATCTGTATCTTCAGTTTCTTCATGCTGATCTGCTACCAACCAACAATGTTCTTTTACCTGCTCTTTCTTTCCATCGGACCGTGAGTAACCATCTGTGCTTTTCAACTCCTCCATTCTTAGCTTACTTTCATCTGCCATTGCTCTACTCCCACTCGATCAGCAATCCCTGAGAGTGCCCTGTAACCAAACACAACCCTACTTCCTGCAACCTTAGCTCTGATACCACTTGTTGGTATCAAGCTCAAGAACCTACAACCAAGGCTCTGATACCACTTGTCAGGGATGTGAAACACTGGAAGCATACAATTGATTACCAAACTTCAAGCAACTTAATATGCGAAAATAACCAGAATCAACAAGTAACTAGAATTCAGAATAACACAGCATATGAGAGACAATACACAACTTGTATTAACACTTTATATAGAAAAGAATACAATAGAGAATATCCCACATCTTCTCCACCACCTTACAGAGGTTTCCCACACCTCAAGTGAACAGTAAATCTTCTCCCCAAAGCTCTCCCTCTCACAGGTCCCAACACACAACTCAAATACAGAGTTGGTGTTCACCTCCCGTGCTCCACGCACACCACAAGTGCTCCACGCACTCCACAAGTACTCAAGGTACTTCAAGTAGATCTCCCATGAATCTGCAACAACCTGCAATTCAACAGACCATACTTATGGAAGGAACTCCCTTGCCTTCCTCTCTTGCTCTATCTGAGTACACACATGTACTCCAAGTAGATCCTGCCTGATACTGCTCCCTGTTGTGTTGTTGTCTATATGATCTTGCACACCTACAAATCAAATAGTGGTTATGCTCACCTGTGAACCTCGACCTTGCACACACATACACCTACAGATCAACGATCTTACTTACCATGTAGATCTCCTATATAGGCCATGCAACTGTGACCAAGATCCTACACTCCTGAAGAATCCACTTGACTCTCCAAACCAGCACCAACACGCCTGGTACTGCTGTGGAACTAGGAGGAACACCCTTGCTCACCTCACACACAGAAGGAACAAACTTTGCTCAACTCAAACTAGCCCACTTTTCAAATACAACCATGAGTCTATTATATAGATCTCATCAAACAATAATTAGACATCTAATTACAATAATTAGATCCGCAGCTCTCAGTTTAAAATAGATCTCTTCATGCAAACACTTGGTTCATTAGCTAACTGCCCGTAATAAATGCAGTCCGAACCACACAGGCGACCGACGTCGGTTTCCTTCCTGCCCTATCCTGCCGACGTCGGTTGGCATGACCGACGCCGGTGTCTCTGACACTCAGCAACTCTCCTGCAACCTCCTTCGTGTCTGCATCAGTGAAGCTTTTAGCTCCACAACCTAACATCGGTAGTAAAACTGATGTCGGTTACTGTGTTTTCCAAAAACTCAAAAAAATTGAAAGTTTTTGGAAAAAAAAGAAGAAAACATCCTCACTAGCTTAAAAAACCAGATGAGAATAGAAAAGATGAAGAACACAAGCAGATCCTAAGCATTAAATCCCTAGGAATAAATTATTAAGATCGTGGTGGCTTATGCCTTAGAATATGTTTAGGAGATTGGCTTTTGAGACGGGTCCTAGAAGAAGTAGTCTAGAGCTGGTTTCGGGTTTGTTTTGGTGCTCAAGAGTTTGTGTTAGGTTTCGTACATGGCCTGGTGCTAAGAGCTTGCTCCCCTCACTTCACGAACCTAGAGCTGAGTTGCGCCGCTTAGCCAAAATATACTTCCCCTAGAGATCCTCTGCTAGAGAACAGAGTGGGCTTTCCCCTTGGTAGTGAAGTCCAAGTGGGATTGCTGGGACGGGTAAGGTATCCACTGGGTGATTAAATCCTAGTCGGGCCTTATCTTAGGTAAGTTTTGATGTTTGATTTGTGCAAGTGATTTAGTTGTGTAACATAAGTGGCCTATGATTAATTCATGATGCGGTTGTTAATTACTAGATGTGAGAGCTAAAAATGCAAGCAAGCAGAAATGAAATGCAATGTGTTTTAAGCCCAAAACGAAATATGAGTTCGGATGAAAACAAGTTGAGAAAGGGTTGAAGAGTATGACTTTTAACTAGTCTAATATGCAAGAAAAGAAAGAACAAGAATGATTCTTTTTAATTTTTGTTGATAGTGTCTTTTGGAAGAGATAGAAGAAAGAGGTGAAGAGGAGAAACCTAATGCACCTATATGAAAAGAAATGAAAAAGAACCCAAGGAAGACCCTAGGGTCCCACTGGGCGTGCCAGAATGTTTCTATATAATTTTTGCTTTCACATTCAAAAAAAAGGAAATGAGAAACTAAGAGAAATGGTCTAGGGCTTGTATGTACTTGGATATAGTCTTGCGCACCAGATTCAGATGATAGAAGGAACTCCTCTTTGGTTGTGGAGGATGACACCTGTAGCAAAAAGAGACTCAAACACAAAAATGGTTAGATGGCTAGAAAGTGGACTGCCAAGCGAAATCTTGGTCTTTAAAGTGCAAAAGACTTCTCGGGGGATGACAGTCCACTGTTAAAAAGTAGAATATTGATAGAAATAGAAATGATAAAAATAGAAATAAAGAAATGAAAGTAAATGCGTACCTGTTTGCAGCAATCTGCTTTGCACAGTCATTGACATCGGTGATCCTGCTGGCATAGGTCAAGGAAGGTCACCGACGTCGGTTAGTATGCCGATGTCGGTAGGGGAAATGGTCGAGGTCGGTTGGGGCAATGGCCTGGGACAAGTTTTAGGACTAGTTTCAGGGCAGTCTAGTCAATAGAATGGTCTGCAGAATGGTTTGTGGTAGTTTGAGAGTTTGTGTAGGGTGGTAAGACAGTAGATAGAATCTTTAAGAAGAACTAAGGCAGAGGGTATGATGTCAAAAAAGGGGGTAAAGGGTAGGAAAAAAGCCTCTCAGCCTTTCTGAGAAGCAGTTTAGCTAGGTCGATCAGAATGGTCTTGGGAGGGTCTGTAGGACTCTGATAGCTTGTGCTGAGTTGATTGGACAGAGTGTATTGTTTGGAGAGGGACTAAATGGGTAATAGAGGCAAAAAAGGGGGATAAAGGTGAGAGAAGGCTTTTCAACCTCTCCAGCAAGAATAGGTAAGGTTGTGTCAAGGATGCTTGGAATAGATAGTAGACATAATGCTAATATATTTGAAATGACACTGAAATAAAAATAGTACAAATACTTAGCTATGGCATGAGTTGGCAGAGGTGTAGGAGCTGTGTTTCCATTGTGGCTAGTGATGGAGATATCATGCAATCTTCAAACTTGTATGGAATGACTGGTGCTGGTCCTCCAAGCCTAGAAAATGCTGTCAAGAATGTTGATACCTGTAAGAAAACAAGAAGCAAGAAGGCTAGAAAACAAGAGGACGAGAACTTTGTTTCACGAGAAGAGGATTCGAGATTCGTGATTAGCCATCTACTTATTAGTGATTCATGATTAGCCCAAGCGAGAGGTAAGAACTCTGTTTACGTAAATTGACGTTGGTGATCTTGCTAGTGTTGGCTGACAGTTGACCGACGTCGGCAGGTGGAGAATGAGTAAAAGGGCCATCAAGCCCGTTCTCCATCCGCCAAGTGCATAATCCATTGGAGAATTGTCGAAGGTTGGGCTAAATACGCATGAGATTTGGTTAGGTGGTTGGAAAGGAGTAAGAATAGGTCTTGGGTGAGTCACAGGGTGGGAAATGGTCCAAGGCGAGGTGTCAGATGAGGTGTTATAGGTGATGTGTCAAAGGGGGGGGGTTATTAATTCAAAATAAGTTATTATTTTAAATTAGTAATTGTGTGGGTTAGGAATGGGTTAGGAATAGACCAAGGGGGAGGATGACCAAGGGTTAGACATGATTTAGGTGTCTACAATAGGATATAATAATGCATTTTAATTCTTTTAAATTAGTCATATAGGTGTTGAAGGTCAATGTCACCATGACTATGCTTTAAGGTAAACTAGCAGTTCTGGGTAAGCAAGTTGTAATGCTAAGTTTGAGACTCTATGCTCTAATTTGAATTATATAATATATATGGTAGATTTTTTTATGAATTTTATTTAATATCCATTCTTTTTTATAAGGTTTTATATTTATCGTAAGTGGTTGAAATGTTAAAGCCAAAATGTCTTGTTTGGTTTTGGTTTGACTGTGTGTAGTAAGGTCAAAAGATTGGTTTGCAAGACCAATATTTGACATTATACCTTATGAATTTTATATTTAATAATATTATATATATTTCAAAGGATATTTTTAAAGTATAAATTTTTATTTTAAGTGTTCTTTCAAGAGTTTAATATCAATTTGTTCATGATTGGGTTTTGGAGTGATCTGGCAGCTCTGAGTGGGCTATTTATAGAGAAATGTTTGAGTCCTTTTATCCTAAATTATGAAATATAAATAACATGGTAATTTTAATAAGTTAATTTAGTTTATTTTTATATTATTTATTTCCATGTTTTTGTTGATAAATAATTTATTATCTTCAGTTGTTCAAGACATACCTTTTTATGTGTGTGAAGGCCTAAAGTGAACAGTACTAATGGTGTGCTTCAAATGGTGGTTGTAAAAAAAGGTGTCATGGACATAATATGAGATTATTTGGGGTATATTTAAGTTATATATTAATTAATCCTACCATGGTTTTATTTTTAAAATTTTCCAAGGAAGGCAAAGTGTAATGTGTGACTAAGAAGGCCCAATAGGTCTCCATACGACCTAAAGAAGGAATGTAGCCTATTGAGTTATGACCGACATAAGATTATGATTGATTATTGTTTTAATGTGTACTAATTCCCATTATGTTAAAAATATAATTGGGTAAGTTTTTGTTGCTGACCAAGAGGTGTATGATCAAGAGGCTTATATAAATATAAGGCAATTTTAGGCCTATTTAAGCATGTTTAGAGAAATTGGATAAGAAAGAAGACTAAGAAGTAGAATGAGGTCACATATACAATCAGAGGGGTGTAGAGTATCTTTAGTGAAGATATAATAGTATGTCTAAGTATGAAGATCAAATTCATATGACCTAATCAGTATTAAAGAGACTTAGTTGAACGAAGAGGCCTAGAAGGTAGTTTGAGAGGGATAAGTGTGTAAAGAGATGAAGAGGTGGTCATAATATATTATGTGAGAAACATAGTGTTATGAAGGTGATTAAATAAATTAGGTGATTTATTTGGTGCTAATTCATCTATGGGGTTTTGTGCCTCCTTACAAGTAGGTGTTTTCTCAAGCCTAGTCAAGTGGGTGATTCACTAGTTGGGGTTGGTGCTCCATGTGGAGTTGGTGCTTCACTAAATCTTGGTTTTTATCTTATAAGATTGTAGTAAATTTTTGGAGGTTAGTGGATTTTCTTTCCCTTGAATTTTCCCCATATATATTATGTGTTATCTTATTTCATTCTCTTGTATGGTTGCTTATGCTTGGTAGATCTATGTAATTATATGAATGGCTCATGAATGTTAAGTTAAATTAAATGAATGTTGTGAATACTAATTCACCCCCATCTCAAGAATTTTACTTCCAATAATTGGTATCATATTAGGTCTTTTGGATTAGGCCTAATAGTTTTAAGGTGATCCTAAGAAGCACAAGCATGGATTATGATGATGACAATGTTTATCAAGATAGCAATGAAGATATTTTTAATTCACAAGATAAGTATATAAGAGAGAGGTTAAAGAAGTGATCTGAGGTAAGTAATAATAGTGTTCCTAATAATGATAATGATTGTGTTGATCAAGTTGGCAATGGAGTTCTATTCTTGGCTAAAGAAGTAGGTTGTTCCAAGGAAGAAGATAACATGTATGATGAAGAAGTCTACTATGATAGTGAAGAAGGAGAATTTGAAGTAGCTATTGAAGCTGAGATCATAAGTGCCCTAGATAATTTAAAAACCAAAATAAGAGGAAGCATGATTTGAGATATATGGTCAAGGATTTTAAGGAACATATATGTAACTTGAAGAGTGACTAGGTCAAAGAAGCCAAAAGGGATGATAATATCATCAAGGATCTCAAGAATTAGTTAGAAGGTGTCAATACAAAGTTCATAACAAAAAAAGTTGATTATGATCAGTTGAGAACAAATCTAGTTTCCTTAAATTTTGAGCATGAGCAGCTCATAGAAAAGATGAGCAAGGTTGAGAAAGAGTGTGAGAAGTTAGAACAAGTCAAGAGAAATAACTTGAAAGTTAACATGAAGAGACCAATCAGGCATCCCAATGCTATGAGGTATTCCAATTCTTTCAATGGTTATTATTTTTCTTGTCATATCTTTGGTCATAGACCAACTGATTATAGAATGGTCTCAAGGGATGACTTATCATGGGACCATGGGAAGAGTGATCAATTAAGAGGTAAGTACAATAATTTTATTTGTTTCAGATGTCATAATAGTGGTCATATTATAAGGGAATGAAAGATGAGGCATTTGAGGAAGATCAATCAAGACAAGAAGGTGTCTAGTTATGCCACTAAGAAGTGGATTAGGAAATCAGATCCTATGGAGAAAGAACAAAAGACTAAGGGAGACAAGATAAAGTTCATCTCATTGAAGAAGAGTGTTATAAAAAAAGTGAGGGTTGAAACTCCTAAATTGCAAGAGAAAGAGCAAACCAAGGTATGGAAGACAAAGATAGTCACATTGAGTTATGATAAGTCCATAAAATAAGGTGGACTATTTACTAAGGTAGATCAAGGATCAGAAGTGAAGGAATATCAATAATACTTGTTATTTGCATCTATTGACAAGGCAGTCGAAGAGAAGAAGAAGGATGACAAGGTGGATGAGCCAATTCCTTTAGATAAGCCTAAGTGGATTCTAAAGAGAGACTATTCATCTCATGATTGAAATATGGATGAGAAGAGTGGATTGGAGATTTAGGAATCTCTTGAGTTCATGGTGTTTTAGTACCCTATGAAAAGAGGTGGCTCCATTAGGATTCATAGAAACATTATTCTATTAATAAAAGCATGAGGTTGCAGTCAAAAAAGGTTTCATCTTGAGAAGATTCTAGGTTGTTTGTGTTATAAGTAAGGAGATGAAGATGGATATTATCCATTCTTATATTGATAGCTCTAAGGTTTAAAGTGTAGTAGGCAACATGATGAGAGATCTAAGGTTGACATCAAGTATCTGAGGTCAAATGCAATCAATTGGTATATGGGAGGTAAGTTTTTTGTATCTATTTATGTGATTAGTTTAGCTTGATATGTGTTAAGAAGGGGTATTGGTGTCAAGATTCTTGAAGGAATATGAGGATGGTTTAAGAGTCCTATTGACTCATGTGTTGAGATATAAAGGGGGAGTCCCTAATTCTGTATTTGGTATCAAGAGTTTGGTAGCTTAGTGTGTGATCAAGAGTTTGATCTTCTTCAATCATGTCAAGGAAGGTAAGTGATCTTGAGTTCCTAGTTCATTTAAAGGAGATATGCTTGGTCTAAGGGGGATCTTGGTAGCTCTAAGTTCTTTGTCAAGAGAGTATTTTTTTTTATAACACAATATAGGTATGCATGGAGTTAAGGGGAGCATGTGTCTAAGATGCTTCATATATTCTATTTGTTGAGTTTTTGATGGACCAGCTGGGAGAATGATTTGAAAAAAGGAAGATAGTTTAGAATGAGGGAGAAGTGACATGATTGAGATAATTTTTCTAAGAGTGGTTACCATGGGTGGTTGCCCTAGTTTCTAAAGATTGTGGGCCATATAGTGTCTTTGACAGATATTATCAGCTCAGGGGGAGAAAGTGTGATTTCAGTAGTTGTAGGTAACCCTTTATCATTAATTTTAAAGGGGTACAAAGATCATAAAGGGAAAGATCTAGATCTAGGAGATGGTTGACATCAAGAGTGGTTACCATAGTTTTTCTGAGTGTGTTTGCCATGAATGATAAAGGGGGAGATTGTTGACCATTGTCATTAATTTTTGAGTTTTGGCACTGATGTTGTCATTGATGTCAAAGGTTCTTGTGAAGGTGTATGGTCAAGTAAGTTTTGAGGTATGTGTATTATGAGTCCTTATGCCAAGCATAGTGAGTGGTGTTACCATGAAAGAGAAGTGTGTGGTCATGAGAGAAAAGGGTATTGTTGGCAGTGTGAAATGTGTCAAGGTGATCAAGTACATATTGATAGTATGTGATCTGACTAGGTTATTCTTAAAAAGAGAATTTGAAGAAAAATAATCAAGTATGGAAGGTATAGTGTATAGCAAGCATAGTCATGTCATGAAGAGACAGTGCATGGTAAGCATGAGATGTATGTGCAGAGGTAGGTGAAAATGTATGACATTATTTTAGGAGCATGTAAGGTATATGAGAAAGGTGTAGAGGAATTAAAGAGAGTTTCAAGGTGAGCCTACAAGGGTAGGACCTACAAATAAGTCTATAACTAGACCACTTCTATAACCTGCCTAACCTAATGAGGTATAATGGTCTATTGTCAAGGCATGTGAAGGATGAATGGTTGTGTATAAGCATGAGAGAGGTTGCTTGAATATTTGAGTGAAGTGATCACATGGAAAGAGGCATGAAGGTTAGTTCTAATTCCTAATGTGGTTTACAGGACAAGGTCTAAAGATTAAAGAGAGAGAGTGTGGCCTAATGAGGGGTCATGATTAGATTTCAAGGTGTTTTATCTCATGTAAGAATTTTTAGAGGTGAGGTATGTTATTTCAAGTATAGTGTGAAGGACAAGGCATGAAAAGGTATTCATAGGTATTTTGAGTATGAAGAATGAAAGGTTCTTAACCTAAGAAGGTTTTTTTTGTGCTCATTAACTCATTAAATATTTACATGGGAACCTAAGTAGTTCATTATATATGGGGAAGGGTCCTTGATCAAAATTCTAGGTATTTTTTAAGATTGAGTGATTATGCTTTATGAATGATTGTTAAGAATAGAAATAGGTTTAAACCCTCTTAAGAACCCTAAAAAGGAATTGAATATTGAGACTCATATTTCATTTCCATGAAGTTTTATTATAATTTATATCACTTATGTGTGCTAAACCAGTCATCTAAGTTAGCTAGTTGTTAATAGGCCTAATGGTGCAAATAGTGAAAAACCCAGGCAATAGTGAGAAGATGATTAGGGATGTGTTATCATAATATAATGATGAAACTAAGTAAATATAATTTTTTTTTAAGAATTTTAATACGTTTTAATTTTTGGTATAAGTTTTTGAGTTCAGTGGTTATAGTGAAAAATTTTCTCACAAGTTGACCTATCTAGTTCAGATGAGACAGTGAGATATAAGGTCATGAGATTGGTCTGTAAGACCAATATTATCCAATTGACTATATTATATTTCTATACAAGAATGGTTTAATGATATAATATGATCATAATAATGAATTTTATGTATTTTAAAGTGGTCATACAAGTTTTAAAGGTTAATGTCACCATGATTGTGCTTTAAGGTAAACTGGTAGTTCTAGATAAGCAAGTCACAATGATAAGTTTGAGACTCTATGCCTTGAATTAAAGTATATGATATATATGGTGTGTTTTTTTATGACATTTATGTTCTATCCATGCTGTTTATAATGTTTTATAGTTATTTAAATGGTTTACATGTTCAAGCCAAAATGGATTGTTTGGTTCTAGTTTGACTATGTGTAGTAAGGTCAAAAGATTAGTCTACAAGACCAATATTTGACATTATATATTATGAATTTAATATTTTTTAATGGTTTATAGATTTCAAATGATATTTTTAAATTATTATTTTTCAAGGGAATTCTTCTTTAAAACTTTAAAGATCAAGTTTTCATGACTAGGTTTTAGAGTGATCTGGCAGTTCTGAGTGGGCTATTTGTAGAGAAATGTTTGAGTCCTTTTGTCCTAAATTGTGAAATATAAATCACATGGTTATTTTTTTAATTTAATTTTTTTTATATGATTTATTTCCATGTGTTTGTGTCTAAATAATGTATTATCTTCACTTGTTCAAGATAGACCTTTATCTATGTGTGAAGGCCTAATGTGAACAGTACTAATGGTGTACTTCAATTGGTGGTTGGATATAAAAGGTGTCATGGACATAAGATGATACTATTTGAGGTATATTTTAGTGGTATATTAAGTATTCCTACCATGTGTGGATTTTTAAAGTGTTCTAAGGAAGGCAAAGTGTAACGTGTGACTAAGAAGGCCTAATAGGTCTCCATGAGACCTAAAGAAGCAATGTATCCTATTGAGTTATGACTGACCTAAGATTATGATTGATTCTTATTGTAGCATGTCATAAGGCATATTATGTGTTAAATATAAGTGGGTAAGTGTGTGTGACTGACCAAGAGGTATATGAGCAAGAGGCTTATATAAATACAAGGCAGTTTTAGGCCTATTTAAGCATACTTAGAGAAAGTGAATAATAAATAACATTGAAGAGCATAAGAAGGTAATTTAGACCATTATATGGGTTTATAGAATATATAATGAAGATATGATAGCATTTTTGAGTATGAAGATCATCATATGACCTAATTAGTCTTGAAGAGACCTAGTTGAGCGAAGAGGCCTAGAAGGTAGTTTGAGAGTGATAAGAGTGTGAAGAGATGAAGAGGTGTTCATCATTTGTTTTGTTTGAAGGTGATAAAAGTAATCAAGTGGCTGAGTTGGTGCTAAGTCATCTAGGGGGTTGGTGCTTCCTTGCAAGTAGGTGTTTATTAAAGCCTAGTCAAGTGGGTACTTGGTTAGTTAGGGTTGGTGCTCCATGTGGAGTTGGTGCTTCACTAAATCTTGGTTTTTATATTATAGTACTATAGTCCATTTATAGATATCAGTGGGTTTTCTTATCCTTGAGGTTTTCCCACATATATGATGTGTTATCTTTTTTTATGCTCTTATATGGTTGCTTATGCTTGCTAGATCTATGTACTTGTATGAATAGCTCATGAATGTTAAGATAAATTGAATTAATATTTTGAATACCAATTCACCCCACCCCCCCCCCCTCTTGGTCACTATTCTTCCAACAACTTCATCAAATCCTACAATTCTACCCATACATGTCTATACACTACTATCTAGAGTCTTGTTCAGGTAAGTTTTGGTAGTTTTTTAATCTTATGTCAATTAAAGAATTTTTTTTTTATCCTTGAGTTATTTTAAACATTTTATAATTTAAACCAGTCCTTGAAACATTTTTTTGTTCTTGAAATCCAAATTTTTCTCTCTCTTGACCTGCAAAAAAGACCTAGTAAAGAGTGTTGACCATTTCATGGTTTGGGTATATAGAGAGTAGTTCAGAATTACAAAATTGGAATGGATAATGAGGTTTTAATTATAAAGGTGAATCAAACACTAGTTTGAAATATTGGCATGTGTGGATCTTTTTAGAGAAAAACTTAGTTTTAGGCCTAAGAGACCTAATTAACAGAAAAAGGTTGGAGTTAGTGTGTATTTTTTTAATTTGGATCCTAAACATTAATAAAGTGTTTTAAACCATTCATGGGTATCTAAAAATGTCAATTTTTTTTTTTAAACCTTTTATGTTTTACAAACCATCAAGAAAAGTTCCTTTAGAGGGTTACTAGAAAGAGACCTAAAAGAGTGAAGATCCTTGAAAATAGTGTAATTCCATTTTGAGTTTGAATCTATAATTTTGTGTGTTGATCAATGAGGATAAAGGGTACTTTAATCCCTAATTAGTTGGCTTGGAAACCTCATAAAATTATCAAATCACCCTAAACAATGCTTTGAGAGGGCTAGTAGAGATAAGCCTAAAGAAGGTAAGTTGTTTCAAAGTTGTTTGTACTAATTCCTCTGCATCAATTTTGGTATTAAAATAAGTATGATACCTAAAGGAGATTGAAATAAGGTGTGCACTCTTAGATAACAAGAGTGAATTGATAGCTTTTGGTCAGCTAGCTTAGAGAGTGGTTTTTGGTCAGATAACTTGGAGAGTGAGAAGACAAAATGCCACCTATAAGGAATAGAGATAATATTCAAACTATATTAGAGGAATTGTCTAACCTAAGGATTTTTTTTTATGTTAGGCTTATATCAGTAGAAATTATTCAAATAAGGGGAGTCCTAATGGGGGATGAAAGTGATATAGATGAAGAGACCCAAGTGCTAGAAGAGGAAGATGGAGAAGTTGGAGATTGTGATGAATAGGGTCTTGATAGAATACTAAAGGCAATAATGAAATAGGGATGTAAACCAAAATTATAATTTCCTACATATTTAAGAAGTTTATATGGAGAATAAATTATTAATTGGATTGTATAACTAGATAAATACTTTGATTATGAAAGTGATCTAGAGGAAAACCAGGTGAAGTCTGCTTACACAAATCTAAAAGGAAATGCTTTCTTTGGTGGGATTTCATCCAAGAAGAAATAATAAATAAATTCAAGTCAAAAATAAATTCTTGGATGGTCATTAAGTTAAAGGGCAAATTCTTGCCAAGTGACTATGAAATAAATCTCTTCAAGAGATTATAGACTTTAAAGCAAAACAAAATGAGTGTTAAGGAATATATAGAGGAGTTTTATAAGTTAGTCATTAGATCAGGTCATAAAAAAGAGGATAAGTAAAAATTTGATAAATATCTTACTGTATTGAGATAAAATTTACAAGATGAATTAAGTCTAGTCATCCCCAAGACTCTTGAAGAATGTTATCAACTTGCATTAAAAGCTAAATATAAGCTTAGAATACAAACACAGTAAAATAGAGGTAGATACATAATTTATATAATAAGGGGTTATAAAGGAGGTATAAATACCTCACATAGAAGCCATGGAGAGACTAACACTTCACAATAATAGTCATTTAATCTTAGAGGTGGATTTAGAGGTAGAAGGCCATATTTCAAAGGTGGATATGCATCAAGAGGAAGAGGATCCAGTGGCTTCATAGGTAAGTGGTTCAAGTGTAATAAGTTTGTTGGACATATGTTTTAAGAGTGTCTATAGGGTCAACAAGCAGGAAGTTGTAGGACTGAAAATAGAAATTAGATTATTCAAGAAACAAAAGAGGAGAGTGTTGGTTCTCCATATCATGTGGAATAACTAGAGGTAGGTGAATATTTACTTAGGAGGAGAGTGTTGATCAAGACATCTAAAGAGAAGGGACCTTAAAAAATAAAGACTCTTTGAAAGACCTCATACAAGTGTTAAGGTAAGTGTTGCAAACTAGTTATTGATTCAGGTATCACAAATAACTTAGTTTCAGTTGAAATGGTGGTTATACTAAGATTGAAAAGGCTGACCCATCTAATTCCCTACAAAGTTTCATGGCTAAAAAAATGGTAATAAGTATTGGTTAATGAACAATATTTGGTGGAATTTCAAATTGAAAGTTATAAAGACAAATCTCGTTGTGATATTATGCTAATGGGCATGTGCCATGTGCTACTTAGAAGGCCTTGGAAATATGATAAGAAAATAACACATGATGGAAGGAGAAATGTTTACACCTTGGATAATGATGATATAAGCCATACCTTACTACCTATGAAAGAAGAAGATGTTGAAAAAAATATTGGTTCAAGTGTAATTATAGTAAGTTAAAAAGAGTTTGTGAATGTGCTGAAATAAGAAGAGTTAGGATTTACAGTGGTACTCAAGCATAGAACAATCATAACATAAACTATAGTGAATGATTTACCTCAAGAGGTATAAGATGTGTTAAAAGACTATGTTGATATCATAGTAGATGAACTACCTAGTGAGATTCCACCCATGATAAAAAAACATTCATCATATTGACTTCATTCTAGGAGAAAACTTGCCTAATAAGGCTACATATAATATGACACCACAAGAAAATGTTGAGATCAAAAAACAAGTTCAAGAACTTTTAGACAAGGAACTAGTTAAGGAGAGCTTTAGCCCATGTGCAATGCCAATAATGTTAGCACCCAAGAAATGATATTTGAAGATGTGAAAAGATTCAAGAGAAATCAACAAGATCACTATAATGTACAGGTTTCCTCTCCTAAGGATTGAAGACTTGATGGATTGTTTGAGTGGGTCAAACTATTTCTCAAAGATTGACCTCAAGAGTGGATTCTACCAAATCAAAATCAGGCATGGAGATGAATGGAAAATAACCTTCAAGACTTATGAAGGTATGTATGAATGGATTATCATGTCATTTGGCCTCACTAATGCACCTAGTACATTCATGAGGCTCATGAATGAAGTTCTTAACCCATTCATAGGTAAGTTTGTTGTAGTTTATTTAGATGACATACTAATTTACAGTCATAGCAAACAAGAACATCTCCATCATTTGCATTTGGTTATGAGAAGATTACAAGAGAAAAAGTTACTAATAAACATCAATAAATGTGTATTTATGAAGAAAAAATTATTGTACCTTATCTTTGTGATATCTCAAGGAGTATTAAAAATGGATAAGGAAAGATTGGAAGCCATAATAGAGTGGCCAACTCCCAAGTCAGTTGGATAGGTAAGAAGTTTCATGGCCTTGCAAGATTTTATAGAAAATTCATTAAGAATTTAAATATAATTTGTGCTTCTATTTGTGATCCAATAATATATACTATTAGAGGAGATAAGAATTTTTTTATGTGAATTGACATAGGTGAAACAAACTTTCATTTTTTAAAGAATAAAATCACTAAACAACTCATCCTAGCACTCCCTAATTTTAGCAAAGTCCTCTAGGCAAAGTATGATACAAGTGGAGTAGCCATTGGGGTTGCCTTAAGACAAGAGGGTAGGCCTATATAATACTTTATTGAAAAACTAAATGATGCTAAGAATAATTACTCACCTTATTACTTGGATTTATATGCAATGATGTAGACCTTGAGGAAGTGAAAGAATTATCTAATGCTTAAAGAGTTTGTGATATTCATAGATAACCATCCTCTATAATTCATTAGTAGTCAGCCCAAGCTCAATCAGAGGCATATGAAATGGATATAATATTTGAAAAAAATCACTTTTACTATCAAACATAAGAAAGGCCAAATTAATAAGGTGGTAAATGCTTTAAGTAGGAGGGCATTGCTAGTTAATGAAGTTCAGCTTGAGTGTGTAGACATTGAATCTCTTATGGAGTTGTATGAGAGTGATGAAGATTTCTAAGAGGCTTACAAGGATTATAAGCATCATGTAGACACCAATATTGTGTTGATCCCCCCTTGGTCCCCTTCTAAACACTTACACATCTTATTAATTTAAAATAAATTACTTATTTTAAATTAATGACATCATCTAGACACCTCACCTTAGACACCTCACCCTAAGACCATCTCCTACCCCATGAGTCACCTAAGACTAGGTCATCTACCCATGACCTATTCTCACTCCATCCTAACCTCCTAACTAACTCGTGCCTAATAAACCCATCCTTTGATCATTCTCCAACGGCAAATGCACTTGGCAGATGGAGGAATGGGCAAAGGGCTAAAAATAGCCCTTTTACCCATTCTCTAGCCACCGACGTCGGTCAACTATTGGCTGATGCCAGCGGGATCACCGACGTCAGTTATTTAACCCGAGCTCTAACACTGAGCTGCCCCTGGGACTCTTTCACATCGATGCACAAACTCTTAGACCAAGCATCAGACTTCAACTTTCACTCTCCTAGGTACATAAACTCTACACAAGTCACTCTAGATTGGATTGGAACATTGCATGAGGACCTCGACATCAGCCACAAGCAGAGCTAATTATTCTTTTATCTTATTTCAGTATTTAGAATACATTAGTAATTAGTTTCTATTTACTATTTCTAAATACTATCAACTAGACCCGACTTCTTCTTGGAGAGGTTGAAAAGCCTTCCTCATATTCTTATCCTCTTTTCACACCTACCCTCTACCTTTGCCTCTCCTCAGACCTTATACATCTCCCTTCAACCTTGCACAAATCGTTAAACTCCTAGACTCCTCTGTCCATCACAAAAATACCCTGAAACCTATCTAAAGACCTATTACCCCTACCGACATCAGTAGTATAACCGACGTTGGCATTATTTACCTATTGACATCGACAGCATAATTGACGTCGATGACTGTGACAAACTAACTACAAAAAATAGGTACGCGTTATCTTTATTTCTCTTTCTTAGTCTTTCACCATTTCTTTTTATACGACACTCTTTTCCATAAATAGTGGACTGTCATCCCTTACGGAGCTTTACACTTTCGAGACCGAGCGTGTTGCTTGGCAGTCCACCATATCATATTCTAACATTCTCTTTGTTTAAGTCTTATTCCTATCTATAGGTTTCTTCCTCCACAGCCAAAGAGGAGCTCCTACAATGCTTGGATACGGTGCGCAACTTAATCCGGGTAACATATAAACCCCTGACCCTTAACTTTAGTTTCTTCTTCTTCTGAATGTAATAGCAAAAAAGCATAGAGAAACACATCCGACCATCTTGAATAAATAACCATGGTTGGATTACATGATACAAGATGGATTATTAGTCAAAGGAATACAGTCATGTGTGTCAAAGAGTTCAATAAGGGAGAACTTGATCAAAGAGAATTATTGTGGGAGCATGTAGGACATTTTGGACTCAATAAGGCATTAGAGCAGCTCACTAGGCATTAATTTTGGCCTAGAATGCAAGCAAAGGTAAGAAGATATGTAGAAAGATATAAGGTTTATCAAATTTCTAAGGGTAAAAGTATAAATATAGATTTGTATCAACCTTTACCTATCCCAATTAGACCATGGGACTCTATTAGTATGTATTTTATCATGGGGCTACATAGAAATCAAAGAGGTTATGACTCTATCTTTATAGTGGTGGATAGGTTTTCCAAGTTGGCACACTTTATACATTAAAAAGCTACCAATGATGCTACACACATAGAAAATTTATTCTTTAAGGATGTTGTTAGGCTACATGGACTCCCACTAAGCATCATATCTGATAGGGACACCAAATTTGTAGGTCACTTTTAGAGGACCTTGTGGAACAAGCTTGGAACAAATATAAGTTTTAGTTCATCATACCATCTTCAAATAGATGGAAAAACTAAGGTGGTTAATAGGAGCTTAGTAAACTTTCTAAGGTGTTTATCAAGAGATAGTCCCAAGAAATGGGATTTAGTACCAGCACAAATAGAGTTTGCATACAATGAATCTTCCAATAAGAGTATTGATATGAGTCCATTTAAGGTAACGTATGGCATGTAGCCAAGAGGGGTATTTGAGTTAATAGTCTTGATCAAAATTGATAAAAGGAGTGATGAAGGGGAGGAGTTTGTTATGGCCATGCAAGAAGTACATGAACAAGTGAAAAGGTAGTTATAGACAAGTGTGGACAAATACAAAAAGTGGGCAGATTTGAAGAGAAGAGAGGTTAGTTTTTAAATTGGTGATATGGTTTTGGCTCACCTGAGGAAGAAGATATTTCCAAAAGGTGAGTATAATGAACTTAAGATGAAAAAGATAGGTCCTTGCAAAGTTTTAAAGAAGTTTTCTAACAATGTTGATGAGATAGAGTTGCCTAGTGGAGGGGGCATCTCTCCCATTTTTAATGTTGTAGACATATATATGTTTAAATAAGGTGATTAAAATGAGAAAAAAATAGGAGGAGAAGGTACAATAGTCCAAGAATGGGCAAGTCAGTTGCTAACAACCAAGAAGGAGGAGCTGGAGATCATCTTAAACAAGAAGATTATCAAGAAAATAAGAAACAAAGAGTATTTTTAGTATCTGGTTAAGTGGAAAAAACATCCTCATTTAGATGATACTTGGATGGTATAATAAAAGATCAAAAAACATGGGCCTACTCTTTCAGACCTCATGAACAACAGTTCATGAGTCTTTTTTTCCCCTTAGGAGTATGATATAGGATCATCACTCCTATTTGTAATTTGGCTTGTTCTAATCAATTTTGGTTTTCTTAGTTATTTATATGGGTATTATAGATATTAAATTTCACTTTAGAATAATCTACAAGTGTTTTGAGTAGGTTAGATAACTTAGAATTTGAATTTGGCACTTTCCCACCAAAATTCAAATTCAAATTTTTGAATTATTTTCTTTAGTTTAGGATACTTTTACAAAACTTTGGTGAATGTTAATGATGGAGTCTTGAGGTTATTAATATGAATTATAGTGTTTTGATCATCTTGGATCATGTTATTGGTCATGTTTGATCAATGGTCTAGTTAACAATACATTTTAATTCCATTCAAGACCTATGTTGGAGCAATCTTGGATAGTTAGAGAATTTATAGTAATATGTATTATTTTATAAAATATTTAAATGGATCATAATGAATGCAATAATTAATTTTTGAAGACCCAAGAATGAGAGAGAAAGAGAATATAGTTTAAGGAAGAGACAGTTACCAAAATTTTATGCAACCATATGTAAGACAAGAATGGCAATGAAAGAGTTTAGATTTTGGGAAAGTACTTTGTTTGAAAATTTAGTGTATATGAGTTTAATGACACTTTTGCATTGAATTTATTGACACATTGAAGGAAGATTGATTATCTACAAGCAGATACAAGGGTAACTCAATATGTATATAGTCTAGTATAAACATCATTCAATTTCAAAAGAATATTGAAGGGTATTCTTTAGAGGTTATTTGTGATATAAAAGTTGTGAACATATAATATCAATTTAGGATAACTTTTTTGGAGACTCAAAACCTCAATAAATATTCAAACTTCATCAAAAGCTATCGTTCTGCCCATACATAACTGTACACTGCTATTTGAAGTTTTGTTCAAGCGAGTTTTGGTAGTTTTTGAATCTTGTGTCAAATAAATAATGGTTTTTTATATCCCTAAGTTATTATAAAAATTACATATACCTTTTCCAATTTAAACCAGTCTTTGAAACCTATTTTTGTTCTTGAAAACCAGCTTTTGCTCTCTTAGCCTACACAAAAGACCTAGTGAAGAGTGTTGACCATTTCATGGTTTTGGTATTTAGAGAGTGATTTAGACTTCCAAATTTGGCATGGATGATGATTTTTTCATTATAAATTTGAATTAAACACTAGTTTTTAATCTTTGCATGTGTGGATATTATTAGAGAAAAAACTTAGTTTTAGGCCTAAGGGACCTAATTAACAGAAAAAGGTTGGAGTTGGTGTTTTTTTTTAGATTTGGATCCTAAAACTTACTAGAGTGTTTCAAAACCTTAATGGGTATCTAAAAATGTCATTTTTTGCATTGAAACCCTATATGTTTTACAAACCATCAAGAAAAGTGCCATAAGAGGGCTACTAGAAAGAGACCTAAAAGAGTGAAGATCCTTGAAAATAGTGTACTTACCTTTTGATTTTGAATTCACAATTTTTTTTATTGATAAAAGAGGATATAGGGTACTTAAATCCCTAATTATTTGTCTTGTAAACCTTCTAAAATTTTCAAATCATCCTAAATAATGATTGAGAGGGCTAGTAGAGATAAGCCTAAAGAAAGTAAGTTGTTTCGAATTTGTTTGTACTAATTCCTATGTATTACATGAAGAGGGTGGCATGGATATTAGATATAAAAATATCCCAAAAATGGTGGATTGTCATAGATTAGAATTGGTCCAAATGGTCTTGATTTAATTTGCCCTAAAAAGGGTTGATTAGCCTATATATGATTCAAATGAAAGAAAGGATGGATGATGTGACTTTATCATTCCCAACTGACATGTGTGGGATATTTAATGGAAAGATAAAAATTGGTCTTTAATTATCATGTGATAGATTTAGAAGACTTGATTTGGCATTGTAACATGGTTCAAGATGAATCTGATCGAATTATAATGCAGTTCAAGATAAAGTGGATCAAAATTATATTGGCTTGTTACATAATTGGTTGGGTACATGGTTAAATACTAACCTAATTTTGGATTTTAATTATAAAATGGTTCAAGATGAACCTAATTTTGCCTTTGAATGTTATTTTGGTCATAGTTGACTTGATTTGGATTTTGAAATTGGAATTGACCTTGGTAGGCATTGAATGTTTAATTAGGTTTGCCAATGAAAATGTTAAAGTGTAATATTTCAATCAAATTTTTTCCATGTAAGTATTCAAATAGGATAGGTGCATGAATCAAACCTTTTTATAAAAGGGTGCACAAATCTTGGTACATCACAGGCTTTCAACAAGTTTGATTTTGGTTTGGAATGTTGGTTGAAAAGGCCATATGATTTGATTGTAAAAATTAACCTATTATTTTAACAAGTTTACTTTATAACATTGGTTTGATTTAAAGATGTGTAAACCTTGGATAGAAGTTGGATTTAGACAATGTTTGATTGGTATTGGTTTTGATCATTTGACATCGATTAAACTTGATTTGATTTGGAAAGTTGATTGAATTTGAACCTTGGAAGAAGGGTTGACTTGTGTTTGAATTTTATAAAAGGCCTAATTTTATTTGATTTGGGTTAACCTAGCCAACCATGTTTGACATTGGACCTGGCTTAGACTAGAATTGGAATTTGGCATTTGAATTGGCATTGGTTTTGAATTGGGAGGCATAACAATGTGGTTTGAACAAGCATTTAGAAATTTGGTCATAGAATGGTGTTGGAATTGGACTTGGAATTTGGATTAGGTTTGAAAAAAAATGGATAGCATAAAGATAATAGTTTAGACATTAATTTGTATTTTAGTCTTGGATTGGTTTAAAATTGTCAATTTGGATTAGGACTAGGCCTTGGTTTAATTTTGGCAACCTAGTTGAATGGTTTGAATAAGAAAGATAGGTATTGGGACCAAGTTTTTTCACATGTCACTTTTTTTTTACCCAAAATTTTGGTAGAGTAATACCTCATTATGTGGGTATAAAAATAACTTGGTACTTGGGCTTGGTTGGTTTTGACTTGGTTTTAAATGTGAATGAGGTTTTCAAAAAAAAATCAAGCAAAAACATACAAGTATTACAAAGCAATTTAGTAACTAATGTGGGTTTACATCACATCCATTGAACCTTTTAAATACTCACCTTGAGAGAGGATTATAAAATTTAAATGTTCATTAAATAAATTATTTTAGTTACTGGGTGGTATTTTAACCCCACCCTTCTCTCAAAAGGTTCTTATGAGCAAGGCATTCTTTGGGGGATGCTATCTTTGCACCCCTATGTCAATGAATGATCTGAAATAAAAGAGGTATTTAAGAATTAATCCAAGATCATTCCATTCATGAGAGGGTCTTATCCCTTCACAACCATTTCAATCGTAAGGGTCTTAGTCAAGTGCTACCATATTTGAGGTTTGCTTGTAATTTTACTTGAGCTTTCTAAATAGTCCCTATATACCTCATAGTATGTGGGCATAAGTTTGTCAATTAATAATTTCAATATCATTTATAATATTTCTCCTTTCAATGGTACCACACCTTGGCCTAGGATATTATAAACAACTATTTGAGGTTACTTTCCTCACATGACAATGTGTAAGAAAAAAGCTATAAATTCATGATGGTAACACTCCTCAATTTGTATACCCCATCAGATAAACAGGGTTTGGTATGATGTTAGGATGTGACTTCCTAGGTTAACACACCCATAAAGACTTGTGGGAAGGTGATGGAATCCACTATACATAATCCAAAGTAAAATAGGGTAAAAGGTAAATAGGAACTTTACATTTCTAAGTCACACAAAAAAGAGAGAGCATACATGTAAAATATCCCCATAAGATAATCAAACAATAAACAGAACTTAAAACAAAGTAAATAACATGAAAATGAACAAGTTTTGTTATAAACCAACTGAAATATGAATGCATTTTAATACCCAAATTAAAATATGAAGTAAGATTGATTTTTTTGACTCAAAATAACACTTATTTGGCCAAGGTTCTACAACACAAATAGTTATAAGTTTGATAAATGTGGTTTTGAGCCAATAAGGATCTTGAAAATAGGTTTGTTTAAGTCTTGGCCTTGTTACAGAATAATTTCGTGAAGCCATAGGTTGATTTCACTAATAATTCCATCGATTCATAATTAGGGCCTACACACAAAACACAAAATAGTTAAAAAATAATTTAGCTACTGCCTAAAACAATTTTTCTACTAGGATCTATGATTTTACTACCAAGGTCCACAATTTCACTGATGTGACCTATGTAAAAAATAGATAGAAAATACAGTAAAATAATTTTGCTATTGAGATTAAAAATTTAGCTATTATGAGCCATAATTTCACTAATATGTAGCATTATTTCACTACTCAGTCAATCAATTTTGTAATTATATGGAAAAATACAATAGAAAATATAAAGAAATGATTTCACAATTTGTAACTGATTGCACCATAGCAAAATTGATTTCACTGAAGATACCTATAATTTTACAAATGGTCAAAATATAAGAAATAAGCTAATGGTGATTTTTCTATTAAAAGAAATTATTTCATTAATGATATGTCCAATTTCATTGTTTTGATGATTTCACCACTACAATAGATGATTTTGATGAAGTGTGTGTCGAATTTATAGTTATGCAATAATGAATTCACTGTTTGGTCTAGAACAAACTTAAATGAAATTTTAACGAAAAAAGTGAATTAGCTTATTTGGAAGGATAATTTGGTATTTAGAAGAAGGTATATGGTCTAGAATAGCTTGTGGGGTACAATAAGTTCTTCATTTTCCACCGGGAATGCCATTATGTAGATTAAGAATCAAAGGGAGGTTAGTCAAATTTTCATGAATAAAATCAAAACAACTTGAAGACATAAAATCTCAAGCCTAATCCATAGGTTGAGCTATGTGGAAAACAATGAAGAAATGAATATTAAAAATAAACATTTATACCTCCTTATAATATTTACTTGAAAACTGGTCTAAAGAGGTTGAGTTTGGCTTGTAGATGTAGAAGTATTTGGCAATGATTAATTTTGTGTGTGGGCAACACCTCTCCTTGTCTACACTTGGTCTTTAGCTTGGCTTGGCATGAGAATTATTGAATGATGGAATTGAGATTTGGCAAAGCTTTTTTTCCTTTGTTAACTATTGTGAAAGAGTGTGAAGACCCTTTCATTTATAAATTTGTCAAATGATTGCAGACCATCCATCTTGAGATGAAGATCAAAGGCCCAATATTAGTACTCCATTAATATAAATGAAAAATATGGAGTGTAAGATGGGTGTAAGAGGGTTGTAAGAGGAAGAGTGTGTAAGAACTTGTCTTGAGTGTGTAAGTAAAATGAAATACATGTCATAACTTTTGCCTTCTTGCACACTTGGCCTTATGATGTCATTCAGTTGTGAGGTAATATTCTAATTTTGAATTTAAAAAATAGATACTTTTCAAATCCATGTATTTTTATATTAGAGGAATAATTAGACTTGATTAAGTGGGATTAATCAATAATTAGAAGAATGGTGAGTTTGGTAAGGTTGAAAGTGTTAATAGAAGACATAATTATAATCAACACAAAGTGTCCAATTTTAAGTGTTTACAGAGAGTGTGAATGATGTTGTAGTCAAATTTTTAAGAAATGTTTTGATAAAATTCACAGTGTTTAGTATGGTGGAAGTTACATTTTTAAAAACAATTTAATCAAAAACACACATTTGGCTATGTGTTTGTAGGTATGTGTCTTTGACTCACAAATCCAAGCCATTATCAAGCTTTGAGGCATGTGTTTAAAATTTTAAACATTAGAACAATGTATGCATAATTATTTTATATGAAAAAACTTTTACTATTACATTGAGCCTAAATCACATACGTGGTTTTAGTTTTAATAACCACATACGCGGGTTTAGTTTTTAAAAGCACATACATGTTTTAGTTTTTAAAATTTTATACACGGTTTTAGTTTTTAAAAGTGCATATGTAGTTTTAGTTTTTTAAAGTGAGTATGTGTCCCTTAATCTATACATTTCTTGCATAGTTAACCTTAACCCTAAACACTAAACACTAAAACCTTAAACTCTAAACTCTAAACCCTAAACCACTTAGGTTCATAGGGTTCAATTTGGCCAAATCACATCACTGATTGCCCTAATTGACTAATTGGCTCAATTTATGACATTAGGATTAATTGAGCCTAAAACCACATTTTATAGTTAAAAATAGGTTTAACAAGCTCATATTGGCCCTGATTGCATTTGTGATTGGACTATAAATCCTAAACCCTTAATCCTTAAGCTTAAACCCTAAACACTAAATTGTAAACCTTAAACCAATTGATTTATCCCTAACTATCATCCTTTAAAGTAAGAATTAAGTTCATAGGGCTTAATTCGGCCCAAATTTCTCACTAAATTCCCCAATTGACTAATTGACTTAATTTTTGATAACATTGGGGCTCATTGAGCCCAAAATCACATTTTTTAGTCGTAAATAGTTTCAACAAAGTTAAATTATCCCTAATTACCTTCATAATTGGACTTTATACCTAAACCCTAAACTATAAATCCTAAGCTTTAAACCTTAAACCCTAAACCTATTTTAATTTAGCCATAACTAACATCCTTTAGAGTAAGAATTAAGTTCACATGGCTTAATTTAGCCCAATTGCATCATTGATTACCCCAATTGAGTAATTGGCTTAATCTATGATGACATTGGGGCAAATTGAGCCAAAAATCACATTATATAATCATAAATAGGTTCAACAAGCTCATATTGGCCCTAGTTGACTTCATGATTGGACCCTATACCACAAACCCTAAACCCTATATCCTAAGCCCTAAACCCTAAGCCCTAAGCCCTAAATCCTAAATCCTAAACCCTAAACACTAAACCAATTGATTTAGCCACAATCAACATCCTTTAGATTAAGAATTATGTCCACATGGCTAATTCAACCCAAAATACATCATTGATTGCCTTAATTGACAAATTGGCTCAATTTGTGATGACATTAGAGATAATAAGCCTAAAATCACATTTTGTAGTCATAAATAGGTTCAACAAGCTCAAATTGGCCCCAATTTCCTTTGTGATAAACTTAAACCTTGAGCCCTAAACCCTAATCCCTAAATTGTAAACCCTAAACCAATTGATTTATCCCAATAAACTCCCTTTAGACTAATAATTAGGTTCACAGGGCTTAATTTGGCCTAGATCACATCATTGGTTGCCCAAATTGATTATTTGGTTCAAGATGTGATGACACTGGGGCTAATTGAGCCTAAAATCACATTTTGTAGTCATAAATAGGTTCAACGAGCTCAAATCATCCCTAATTACCTTTGTGATTGGAACATAAACCCTATAATATAATCCCTACACCCTAAGCCCTAAATCTTAAACCCTAAACTAATTAATTTATCCCCAATTAACATCCTTTAATGTAAGAATTATGTTCATAGGGCTCAATTTATCCCAAATCGCATCACTTATTACCCCAATTGATTAATCATATTAATTTATGATGGCATTGGGGTTAATTAAGCCTAAAATCACATTTTATAGTCACAAATAGGTTCTATGAGCTTAAATTTACCCTAATTTCCTTCATGATTAGACACTAAACCCTAAACCATAAACCCTAAGCCCTAAACCCTAAATCTAAAATCATAAACCCCAAACCAATCGATTTAGCCCCAATTAATATCCTTTAAAGTAATAATTAGGTTCAAAGGGCTCAATTTGGCCCAAATCACATCATTGATTGGACTAATTAATTAATTGGTTCAATCTATGATGATATATTAACACGCATATGGTCATATTATTTGTTTTATTATAGTTTTTTTAATTTTCAAAGTTCAAGCATAGCCTTAGTTGATGTTAGTTGTTAACATTGGAGTTTTATACAATCAAAAAAATATAAACCTAATTCCAACTATAATCTTGATATCATTTTCTTGGCTAAATAGTTTAGTTTAGGTTTAGGTTTTAGGTTTAGGATTTAGGGTTTAGGATTTAAGATTTAGGGTTTTAGGGTTTAATTTTTACAGTTTAGGGTATATGGTCCAATCACAAAAATAATTGGGGCCAATTTGAGCTCATTGAACCTATTTATAACAACCAAATATGACTTTGGGCTCAATTAACTCCTATGTCATCACATATTGAGTCAATTAGTCAATAAGGAAAATCAGTGATGCAATTTGGGTCAAATTGAACCTTATGAACCTAATTCTTATTCTAAATGATGTTAACTACAGATAAATTAATTGGTTTAGGGTTTATAATTTAGGGTTTAGGGTTTAGGGCCTAGGGCTTAGGCTTAAGGGTTTAGAATTTATGATTTAGGGTACAAGGTCTAATTGTGGATGTAATTGGGACCAATTTGAGCTCATTGAACCTATTTGTGACTTCATAATATAATTTTGGGCTCAATTAGCCTCAATGTCATCACCAATTGAACCAGTTAGTGAATTGAAATAATAAGTGATGTGATTTGGGTCAAATGGACCCTTGTGAACATAATATTTACTCTAAGGATGTTAATTGGGGCTAAATCGATTAGTTTAGGGTTTAGGTTTTTGGGATTAGGGCTTAGGTTATAAGATTTAAGGTCTAATGACAAAGGTAATTAGGACTAATTTGAGCTCATTGAACCTATTTATGATTACAAAATATGATTTTAGGCTCAATTAGTCTCAATGTCATCATATATTGAGCCAAATAGTCAATTAGGGTAATCAATGATGTGATTTGGGCCAAATTGAACCATGTGAACATAATTATTACTCTAAAGGATGTTAATTGGGGCTAAATCGATTGGTTTAGGGTTTAGAGATCATGATATAAAGTTCAAGGTTTAGGTCTTAGGGTTTAAGGTATAGGGTTTAGGGTATAAGGTCCAATCGCAAAGCTAATTGGGCCCAATTTGAGATTGTTGAACCTATTTATGACTACACAATGTGATTTTAGGCTCAATTTCCCTAATGTCATAATGATTGAGCCAATTAGTCATTTGGGGCAATCAATGATGCAATTTGGGCCAATTGAGCCCTAGAAACCTAATTCTTACTCTAAATGATGTTAATTGGGGGCAAATCATTTGGGTTAGTATTTGGGATTTACGTTTTAGGGTTTAGGGCTTAGGGTTTATAGTTTGGGGTTTAGGGTATAGGGTCCAATTGTCAATGCAGTTGGGGCCAATTTGAGCTTGTTGAACCTATATTTGTAACTATAAAATGTGATTTTAGGATCAATTAGCCATAATATCATTACAAATTAAGCCAATTAGTCAATTGGTGAAATCAGTGATGCGATTTCAGCTAAATTGATCCCTGTGAACCTAATTGGTTTAGGGTTTAAAGTTTAGAGTTTAATATTTTAGTGACGGTTTAGGTTTAGGGTTAACTATGTAAGCAATGTATTGATTAAGGCACATGTATGCACTTTTAAAAACTAAAATCATGTACGTAATTTTAAAAACTAAAGTCACGTACTCAGTTCTAAAAACTAAAATCGTATATGTGATTTAGGCTCGGTAATCATCAAGCCTATGAGCCAAGACAGTCTACACACTTTTAGGAACGTGGAAATGTTAAAATCACGTTAAACATAAAAAGTTTCTATATTTTGGCCTCCCGAATTTCGTGCACTTACCAAGGATAGGATCTCTTCTGTAAAGGTGACGACAAACCTAGTTTTGGGACCAACCCTCCACTATAAGTTTGCAAGCTCAGACTTAGGCATTTCTCCTCGTAGAGAACGATCTACTCAACAGAGTGATGCCCAAGGTAATCTAGAAAACAATGCACATATATGATGGAATTCCTCCTTGAAAGCAACGATATGCTTAATTTTGGGTAGGGTGATAGACCAAAAGATCGAAATATCCCTGCTTAGAAGTTTTTTCGTTCTTATTACTTAACTTATAATCTTGTTATAATGTTTGTTAAAATAAACTATATTTGTTAAAATGGAAGTGGAAGTGCATGAGATCATTATAATATTTTGTTTACTCCACTAAATCATATAATCTAAAAGCATGTATGATAATAAAAGCAAAAAAGAGAAACAATAACGCCCAAATAACTCTAAATAACCAATGCGGGTACAAAGGGTCACGCAACGAATAAATAGATGCGCAAGAAATTATTTATAGGGAATCTTGAAGCGCAAGGAAGGTAAGATACCCATCGGGGGGTCCTTTCTTTCGGCTTTGGGCTTCCCAAATATTCCTGCTAGGGTAGGCTCGGAGGGTTTTTTCCCCGGCTGTCGCGCACATTCCACGAGTGTCCACCATACACGTGGCGTCACATGGTGGGAAGGGAATCTCACGCAGACGGCATCATACTACGACAGGTGGGTCCCGCAGAGCACGGTGGGCCACCCCACGCACCGACCGACCGAGGCGTTTCCACGGAACGTCTGCTTATCCGCCACCTTTTTCCACCCTTCGTCTATTTCTCTCTCCTACCCTTTTTTCTCTCTCTAATCACTCATGTCGTCACTGTGGGGCGCAGTATTTCTTTCTATCAAACACACCACCAATTCAATCTGGCTGCAGTAACTTTTCAAACCAGAATATTTGACCGTCGGTACAGATTTACTCCAAAATAGACAGGCCCCGCTAATGGTGTACATTTTGTGGGACATATATCCTGCCATTAAAAATGATTTCTACTGATGAGAAAACCTTAACCTGGTACAAGAGAAACCAGGTTCATACATGATACAGGTAGTGTGCTTTGGCTTTTTCCCAGAATGCCCCCACATCAACCGTGCTGGTCTTATCCATAATTGTAGGAATAAATTCACATCATTCATACAGGGCATTCAACTCTTGAGTCTGAATCCTCCAGATTATAGATTTCCCCTAATTGAGTGGGCCAGATTACCACCTATTCAGAGGCAAAACCATGGTGCTTTTATCATTAGCATGACTGCATGATTTCTCTTCTTATTAGGTGTAATCTCAAGATCCATCATCAGATTCCCACAGATTGAGATTTCCTCCGCAATTAATTTGAGGTCGGTCAAAGTAAGCTGTTTGCTATGTGGACTGTTATGGCTTTCTCCACCACATAGATAATGGATTTTATTTGATTTTTGGGCTTTTAAATGTTTTGTGGCGGTGGGACAAATTTTAGGGATAATTATTAGGTGTAATCTTGGAATCATTGAAATTGTGGTCCTCAAGCCTGTTTAAAAAATTCTGCTCAAAATTAGACACGAATTACTGTTTTGAGCCCCACCCTCAGCACCTCAAAATCAAACTTAACTTTTTACCATTGTAGGCAGACAAATTGATCTTCAACCATACAGTGTGGTGTGGTGATGTACAAGTCCATGCAAAATTTAGTTGCGTAGATGGGCAGATCTCTATGTTTGTCTGATAGGGAATCGCAGCCGCATAGCATGAGGAGAAGCAAGAGGAACAGGAAGAGGAAGAGGAAGAAGGAAGACTCAAGAGGGAGTTTCAGGTGAAGAATAGAGAATATAGATTAGAGATTAGGGAACAGTGGTCGTCATCATCAGCGCAAGTGGTGGTGGTGGTGGCCCTCCTGACATGACATGGTGAACAAGGCAAGCGGTATATGCACAAGAGTCACCATCAATGGATTAATGCTGGGGAACCCAAAGACGTTTCAAGTATAATTAGGATTCACACCGATTAATAACCAAAATTCTCACCGTGAGATCTCACCAAATCTTTTCCCAACCTGCCTCTCCTCCTTTGTTTGTTTCCTACACGTTTTTTTGGCAAGGGAATTGGGTCCCAGTGCAACAGTGGAGCCATTGCCATTGCTTGGCTTCTTCTCAGGAATGGACTTTTGGGGCCCATTTGTTTCACGACTTACTGCAATCCAGTACATTGATTACCCCCCACCCTTCCATTCCCATCCAGTCTGCGGTCAAATCAAAGGCTACCATTCATCCCCATCACCCCTCCACCTACATATATGACACCATTCGAATCCCTTGAACTTATCTTCATCCACATCAAAACTGCTTCCAAATGAATATTGACAAGCCTCTGAGATCTGCTGTACAGGGCAGCTTAACTGTTAAGTTATAAGGTTGATGTTAGTGTAAAACCAAGTTTGCAGAGCAAGATTCTCCTCAGAGTTTTTCTGTTTCTGTTTCTGTTCTGTACTATACCTTCTGAAAACCAGATCCTGTGAAAACCAGAATTGTCATGGGACCGAGCTCTACCCAAGTCTGCATAGACTACGCTGGTTGTGAACAGGTATGATATGAGATCTGAGAAACTCCTACTGACATCAGACCAGATTGATTGGTTTACATAGTAGACATCAAAGCTTATCTACTTGTTTGGATTATTATGCTTATAAATGTTCATTTTTAAATAAAATCTCCATCATCTTGATGTGAACTAAACCTTCCAAAGTGTCTCTAAGTTGTTTTGCAAGTGTCACAGTTGTAAATAAATTCTCCATTGTTTGCATTTAAGATATCAGATTTATGTGACTGCAACTATTTGGTACAAAAGATTATGTGACTGCATCTATTTTGTAGAAAAGATTATAACCAGATATTTATCTGTTGTTTTCTATAAACAAAATAGAAAACAACATCAGTGTGATTATGTTCTGATAGGGTGCTATTTTTTTGTATACTCAGGACAAAGACATAAAAGTGGGCATGGAGGACAATGTGATGGGGTGTTCTGGAACGTTACTTGGAGAGAGAAGAGGGAAGCCGCAGCCTGAGCAGGCCTTGAAGTGTCCAAGATGTGATTCAGCCAATACGAAGTTTTGTTACTACAACAACTACAGTTTAACACAGCCTCGTTATTTCTGCAAGACATGCAGGAGGTACTGGACCAAAGGAGGTGCTCTAAGAAATGTTCCAGTTGGTGGAGGGTGCAGAAAGAACAAAAGGCCCAAGAGAACACCTGACGAAACAAACACTCTGTCTACTGCTTCTGATCATGCCAGTAACGAATTTAGCATACATCTGGAGAAAGACATTAATAATCCCACTATCTCGGGCTCTATGTATTTTGGAAATGATGTGAATGTGGCACTTGCCAGAATTCAGGGGCCTGCAAGGCTGGGTGTAGAGGACTCTTCCTTCACAAATTCTAACACTGCTGATTTCTTGGGAATGTCATATGATGGTATTCATTCAATGAAATCCAATGGCTTTTCTGGAATGGAGTTCCTCAAATCACTGAGAAGGCCTGATTGTGATGTTGGTGAGGTGAATTGCTTGTTGGAGCCTCAACTGGGGGGTCTTTCCAATTTGGCTCATTTTACTGGATTGAATAATAGCATGTATCCTTGGAGATTGCATGAGCAGGAGCAGAAATTTGAGCCCCCAGCTAAAGACATTGGTGCAGGATCCATGCTGCTGAATTTAGAGACTCAAACAGCTGAAAATTCAGTTAGGCAGCCAAAATTAGAGCTTCTCTCAGGCTTGGGCTTCACTCAGGAGAAGGAATGGCAAGAGCAATTGCAGCCCAACTATCAAACAGCAAGGAATTCTATCTACTGGAACAATGGAGGACCAGCAGCATGGCCATATTACGCTTCATCATCTGTAAGCTCTCTGAACTAGGAACGTTTTAAAAATTTAGTTGGGTGTCTTGCATTGTGAGTTGGGTGTTCAGTCCATATTTGTTGAAACATCTGGGAGTCTGGAAGGACCATGTAGTTTCATGTGGACCGGATGATTAGTATCATGCTTGTCTGTACAATACAGACATCCGGTGTACCTATGAAACCTTTTGCTTTTTCTTTTTCTCTTGGGGCGCGGTAAAGGCTGAACACTAACTCTAAGCTCTGGCGTATTATTCAAACACAATTTGACCACAATCATGCTTGCTATATTTTAATGACTGATCAGAAGCTTGAAGCTCTTTTTGTTAGGCTTCAAGCGTTATCTAGAATAGATTCTGTTGAAGGACTTTAATGAAGTCTGTTAAGGGCCTATTAGTACATTGAGCAGTATTGACAGAACAACGGTGTGTAGATGCCAGGCTTCAAGTGTTATCTAGAATAAAGTCTGTTAAAGGACTTTGAAGCTTGTTAAGGGCATCAAAGCCTATTACATTGAGCAGTATTGACAGAAAAACATTGTGTGGATACACCAGTCGAAATCAAGATAAGATTGACATGTATGCAGAGATTACCCCAAGTTTTGGGGGTAGAATAGGATCTTACAGTAATGTTTGTATGGTGCAAAATTATATTTTGTGCTGAGGAGAATTCGAGGACTAATTTCTCTTCTAGTGTAGTGTTGTGGGTGGACTTGGCCGGAGAAGGACCAAGAAAACTGTCCTTTCAAATACTTGTTTACACTGTTGTTTTCAAAGGTTTGTAATATTTGACAATAGAAATTTATTTTCTTCTAATAATGATTTATTTTGCTGGTAGCACTGAATCTCTTGTGGCGGTCAATATTTAGTCCATGGAAGCTCTTGTTTCTTTTCCTTTCCCAACCTTCATTTGTGGATGTTCTTATTTTTTTTTCATCCAGAGAAATTCTCAAGTGCAGCTTGCCCTATTGAAAACATGGAACACCATCATCTAAGAGGTTTGATCCTCTTGGGCCAAGAAAAGAGAGTTAAACCATTTAGAAAAATGCCTGTCAGGCTTAATTTGTAGCTGCTTCAGTTTATTATTACACTTGAATAATGGCGGTTTACATAGACACTGTTTTTTCTATTGAAATTGCTTTTATTTTTTTGTGCAATTACAGGTAGAATAATAGTCTCTTGTTATGAGTGTCTCTCAATCTATTTGCCACCTCAAACAAAAATAGTATACATAGAGAAAAATGCCAGTTATATTTTAAGGGTTCTGTCTTATGTATAGTGTGGATTGCACTCGTGTAGATGGCTCTCATTTAGGGAAATGCAGTTCTTGGTACCATAATAGGAGGAAAAAAGATTTAGAAAACCCGATCTCTGCTGATTTCAAAATCAGGAAGCGGTGGAGACGGCAGAAAAAGATTTATCCTGATTTACAATAGTGTTAACAACACCCAGTCGTCTTCACATGATTAGTTGCATAGTCCAGACTCCATCGATACATTCGAACAAAGCAGTTTCGACCTAATTACACCTGAGAACGAGCTAATCCTATTCAGAGCAGATATTAGCAACTATCTCAAAACATGATAACTTTCAAAACATGATAATGATAACCTATATCAAAGATGATGCGCACAGTTATAATCTTTTAGTACACATTTGATGGTTCTTATGTTTCTTTTTAAAATGGGTTTGTCTGGAATCAATTGCGTAACAGAGAAACATCTCATTGTTAAATCTTCTTCAAGGAAAAGAAGATTGCAGCCAATACTTATACATTTATTTTTTCTTTCTCCTCATTTTTTGGATAACACATTCTACATAAAGTATCTATACCAGGGTGGCGTGCGTGCAGGAGCAAACATTCATGAATTGCATTATGATATAGCCAACCAAAAACACAAATATTAGGAAGTATTTATATCAGGGTGGCGAGCATGATACAAGATCAAACATTCCAACCAAAAATAACGTCGTCCACTAGAGTAATTATTTGTCACACTAGATTTTTTCCAGAAAAATTATTGTGGAATCTTTTCTCTCTCAACTAACAATGTTGTTGGAGAGTAAAAATTAGTAAATTTCGTTGGAATGCTATGAAGAATTAGTCTCCTTTCATCCTAAAAGATGGAAGCTTTGTTTATAAACATCAGCTTATAATTAAAAACATATTTAAAGACCATAAGAAAAACTAAGGGTAATAAACAAATACTAGTAGAATAAACAAATATTAAGAATATATATGTATTAATATAGTATATTTTTATATTAAATAAAATTGAGAAATAGCTTAGACTGTTTACAAAAAAATAAACAGGAAGAGAGCATGCCATGCCATAGCTACACTGGCACAAAAGATGTCTAGGAACAAGACAAACCAAAATTATCTATAAGAAGTAGAAAATTATATCGAGAATGTAAGCAACCATAGAAAAAAGCCTAGAGGTAGGAGGCCCTTATCATCAAGGTTTCTCCAATCAATATTAATAGGTCTATTTTCATAAGAGCAGGGTCCTAATTGTCATTGGCATTATTCACTCTCTTTCTTCTTCTTCCATAGTGCTCGTGTATGCTTTGGTAGGTGAAATGGCCAAGGCCAAATGCGAGAACTTGTCTGCATGAGGTGATGGAGCCCATCCATCTCTGGGTGTTAGAGGTGGCACACTCCAGTTCCTATGTTGAGCAAGCAAAGGAGGTGGAGGAGAACCCCAACCACCCTATAGAGCAGGTAGATGTTAGTGACGATGTGGGGGAGACCACCCTTGCCAACTGTGAGAATGTTTATGGGAAAAACTGTTGTAGTGCCCCCCCTTGGAGTGGCCTCCTTGGAAGGTGAGAAGGGTGGAACACAAGTGACATTACAAGGTGCATTTCCCCAAGGATACAGAAGGGTTTGGAGGTGGGAGACCTCCAAAGCCACCTTACTTGGTTGCACTTGTATTTACATAAACACATTGAAGATAACCATTGCCCTTTTATAAGTAAGAAAATGAACATCCACAATAGAATTAGCAAAAAATGATACATTTATTTATTTCCAAATAGGAAAAAATAATTTCCACTCTAAAAGTATGCCAAATTTCAGAGTATATTATAGGAATCATGGGCCAATCTCTTAGAAGGATATTTTTCTAGACAAAAGGTTCTAGTATGAAGGGTCTAAATAAAACATGAATCCAAGACCAAGCATTATATGCTTTCACACATAAATGAAACAAATAGATAAGGGTCTTTGAACGCCCACAAAATGGAAATTTGGGTAGAGAAACCCCTAACTAAACAAGGCATCAACCAAGAGGGAGATATGGATGGAGAAGGCACTAGGCAAAGTGTGCTAGCTTAGGTTCAAGAATAACATTCCATACTGTTTGAAACCATATTCTCCAAGTGTTACCAGCAAAGTGAAGAGCTCACTAAGCATTGAGATTATCAACCATGGGAAAATGAGGTGACAACTATTCACAACCCTTGTTGGGAGTATACTTCTGGAAAGGAGTTTTAACACGTACCATTTCCAATTTTTCCACCATGGGCTATCGGATGTGACTGAAATTTTATGTAGCATCTCTGCATGAATAGCCTTAATAACTTCTTGGTAAGATTATTTACCACTATTTATTAAATAAAACTTGATCTTGGCTTCTATCCAAGAAATCTAAGGGCAAGTTTATTTATATAAAATATCTTGCACATAATGCATTCCTATTTTGAAGAACTTGAGGGCATGCACCCATGGGACCTTAGCAAGGACTTCATGAAAATTGATTATAGGCGATTGCCATAAATAATTTTAATTAATAGAGAGACTATTCCTAAAAATGTTACTATTCTAGAGAAAAACCAAGGTTTGATCTTTTCCCATGTTTTCTATATACTTTTTATCAACAAATGACCCATCAATATTAACAGGGGTACAAAGAATGAGAAGATTTTGAAAACCCAACCCTTTTCAAATCTAATGACCATACAAAGAACCTTTAGAAATGCAATTGTGAATCTTGTGAAGCAAGAATTTATAGGCTTATTTTCCTTCAATGGACATGATGATCCATTTGGTGCACAAAGCAATGCCTTAGTGACTAATGTCTAATAGACCCAAGCCTCTAGCATATTTTGGGAGGCAATGATATTCCCAAGCTACTCTATGGAACCCCTTCCCATATGATGAGCTAGACCAAAGGAAATCTCCAATGAGATTCTCTGACTTATAGTAGGAATTTTTATATTGTACCCAACAAAAGGAGTAGTATACATGAGTTGCAACAAGAAATTTAGAATAGATTTTAAACTTTGTGGCTAAAAGTAGAGGTTTATTGATCTTGTAAGAGTTTTTTCTTAACTTGATCAATAAAATATTGTCAAAAAAAAGGAGGGGGTAGCTTCAAATGCAAAGGGGATCCCTAAAACATGAAACACCTCACTATGTTGGATCCATTTGAAATCATACTTGTTCAACCAAGGAGGCAGAGCTAGGAAGGATTGTCTGTAACATTGATTTTTCGCCAATGAATACTTGAGCTAATAGCCATGAAGAAACTATCAATACAATGCATAACATTGTTGAAATTAGCCTCATCCTTGTTAAGAGTGAGAAAAGAGTCATAAAAAAATGGCCATTAAGTAATATAATAGGTTCATCTGAGGGGGAAGAGATACCCTTGGCAAGACCATACAATTTAGAACTTGACAAAAGACAACTAAAACCCTTTATATAAAGCATATACAAAGATGGAGCTAACTAGCATCCTTGTCTATTGGAGTGGAATAACTTGAATTGCTCTAAATTGACACCATTGATCGAGAGAAAAGCTGAGGCATATGTTAGCAACATCTAAACCAATTGAAGAAAATTAGGACCAAATCTTAAGGTTGTTAACATCGCCAAGATGAAAGGCCACTCGATGTGCTCATAGGCTTTCCAAAATATATCTTAATGAATAAATCTCTTTGATTATACTTGAAAGGCCACTCCATGCCATTCCCAAACTGCTATGATGTTGTCAAAAATGTATTTGTTTTGATTAAAGTTAATTTGTTTAGGACTAAAAATCAATGTTAGGAAATGACAAATGCATATTAAAAGGACTTTGGCTATGATTTTATACAAAACATTGAGCATAGTGATGGAATACTAGTTGAAAATCAATTTTAGGTCTCCCATCTTAGTGTAGACACCTAAATTTTATATTAGACATTTTGGAAACAATAATTGTAACATACTTAGACATTACACTTACATTTGACTTTTGTGCACACTTTCCCCTATTTGTTTATTGATATATTATCTTGAAAAAATAGATTTTATAGATACAACTATTTAGGATCATCCTAGTCTACATATAAATATTCCAAAATCCTAGACAAACCCTCTCCGTACACCAGATCACTAATTTACACTCTAAAGATAATACCAGTAATAGATAGATAGTTTATGTTACCACATGTGTCCACTTCTATGAGTGGAGTCCAAACACACTCAAATTTTATTTTTTTTCTCCATTAGGTTAGTCTAAACATGTTTCATGGGGAATTCATAGTAGGGAATAACAAAGAGCTAGATATAAATAAAAATAATTCCTATAGCTATACTCACTTGGTATGACTTGGCCATTACCTTGAGACTTGAAAATTTGAGGAATCGATTATCACTCTATTGATAAATTATCACTAAGGTATTCACATTTAAAAACCCCTAAAAGGAAAATCCCTAGAACCAAGTCTAGATACACATGAAAGTCAAAGTTGCATGGTTCTAAGTATTAAATTCCAATTTTATCGCATTGCATTCTAGATTGATCATGATGTTTCTCTCTCTCTCTCTCTCTCTCTCACACACACACACACACACACACACACACACACACACACACACACACACACACACACACACACACACACACACACACACACACACACACACACACACACACACACACACAAGTGGGATAACTATGTGTGGTTTGAGTCCTTGTGCTTGTCTATAATGTATGGCCCTTTGCCTTATTTTATGCAAAATCTTTATGTCCCTTATTTTTGACAATATTTATGACCCTTGCATTGCCCTAGGCCTTGTTTATTGCAACATCTTCATGTCTCATGTATGTGGACCTTGCCTTATGTGTGACATTAATTATTGAGCTTGGTGAGCTTATTGACATTGAGTGGTGCCATGATTCATATCATGCACCTTTATTGCATAGTCTTATTTTAGTGATGGTTACAACTGCATACTTCATTAATACATATATCTAGACATGATACTATATGTCATGCATTACACATGTTGCATACATGCCTTAATGGACATATACATTAAAATGATGGCATACTATCCACCTGTTCACATGATTATACATGATGCTATCTATACATGGTATGATATAATTAAATATTATTTTGAGATGAGTAACTTGCATGACACATCCCTCATCTCAAAAGTGGGGAATTACAATGGGCTTGTTGTAGGGACGTAAGCCTTCATGTTCAGAAATTAGATCAAAGTATAGATTTTAGAGATTTAGAATGGTTCAGATATAAAATGGTTCAATTACATGGCATATATTGGCATATCAATATAGATTAATGGGGAATATGCCATGCATATGCAATCACTTTTTAGACACTTGGGTATAGATTCATACACACTTGGGTACTTATGCATGGGCACGTGTACATAGTTTACAGGAACAAGAATTAAATGCTTCCACATACACATACATTTGAAATACAAGTTCTCAAATTTAACATATAGATACACAAAATATATATTAGTTGGTATAAATTCATTTCATATTAAGAATTGATCTTCCACATACACAAATTTGAAATACAAGTTCTCAAATTCAACATATAGATGCATATAATATATATTAGTTTGTATAAATTCATTTCATATTGAGAATTCATCTAAATGATAAAAATAATAAGAACATCCACAATGAAGGTTGGGAAAGGCCAAAAGAAAGCAAGAACTTATATGGACTAAATATTGACCACCACAAGAGATTTAATGCCACCAACAAAATATATCATTATTAGAAGAAAATAAATTTCTATTGTCAAATATTACAAACCTTTGAAAGTAATAGTGTAAATAGATATTTGAAATGACTATTTTCTTGGTTATTCTCTGGCCAAGTCCAATCACCCACAACACTACACTAGAAGAGGAATTAGTCCTTGAATTTTCCTCAACACAACATATAATTTTGCACCATCCAAACATTGCTATAATATCCTATTCCTACCCCATAATCAAATACATGTCAATCTTGTCTTTATTTCTTATGCATGATATAAAATCAAATGTTTCAACCAAAAATAATATCATCCACTTGAGTAATTATTTTTCACATTGGGTTTTTCCCATAAATCTTATTGTGAAATCTTCTCTCTCAAAAAACAATGTTATTGGAGAGTAAAAAGCAATAAATTTCATTAGAATACTATGAAGAATTAGTCTCCTTCCCTTCAAAAAGATGGAAAGTTTCTTAAAAACATAAACTTATATTAAAAAATATTTAAAGACAATATTAAAAATTAAGTGTAATAAGCAAATACTAATAAAAAATAAGTATAATAAACAAATACTAAGAATCATTTTTATTTTTATGTAATAGATCTATATATTAAAAGAGAAATGGTGCATACTCTTTAAAAAAAAAAGGTGGTATGAAGCATGTCATGTCATAGCCAAGATAGACACAAAAAATGTATAGGAATAAGATAGACCAAATTTATCTATACAAGAAGTAGAAAATTACGTCAAGAAACTAAGCTACAGAAAAAGGTCAAAGCTAGGATCGCCCTTATCATTAGGATTTCCCCAAACAACATTTGGTAGGTCTTCCCCCATAGAAGCAAGGTTCTAAATGTTGTTGGCATTATTCATCTCTTCATATTCTTCTGTAGTGCTTGACTTTACTTGTGTAGGTGAAATAACTAAGGCCAAATGAGGGAACTTGTCTCCATGAGGTGGTGGAGCCCATTCATCCTAGGGTGTTAGAGGTGGCACAATCTAGCTCCTACACTGAGCAAGTGGAAGAGGTGGAGGAAAACCTCAACCACCCCACTAAGCAAGCATAACTGATCGATAATGTAGTGGGTACCACCTAGGTCAACTATGAGAATGATGATAAGAAAAATTGCAGTGGTGCCCCACTTAGAGTTGTCTCCTTAGAAGGTGAGGATGTCAGAACATGAGTGATGTTACAAGGTGCATTTCCCCAAGAATATAAAAGGGTCTGGAGATGGGAGACCTCCAAATCCACCTTATTTGTATGCACTTGTATTTGTATAAACACTTTGGGGATAACCATTACTTTTCTATAAGTAAAACCATGAACATCCACAACATAATTAGCAAAAATTGTTGCATTTATTTATTTCTAAATAGGAAAAAGAATTTCCACTTTGAAAGTATGCCAGATTTAAGAGTATGTTTTAGCAATCATAGGTCAATCTCCTAGGAGCATATTTTGATAGAAAAAGGTTCTAATATGAAGGATATAAATAAATCATGAATCTAAGAGCAAACATTATGTGATTTCACTCAAAATTGAAGAAAATACTTAAGTGTCTTAAAACGCCCACAAAATGAAAATTTGGGCCTAGCAACCCTTAACTTAATAAGGCATCAACCAAGATAGAAACCCTAATAGAGAAGGCACTAGGAAAAGTGTGTTAGCTTAGGTTCAAGAATAACATTCGTTGCTTTTGAAACCATCTTATCCAAGTGTTAGAACTAGAGTGAAGAGCCCACCAAACATTGTGTTTATCAACCATAGACAAATGAGGTGACAACTCTTCATAACCCTTATTAGGAGCATACTTCTGAAAATGAGTTTCAACATACCATTCCCAAATTTTACACCATGGGCAAGAAAATGTGACTAAAATTTTATGCAGTATATTTGTAGGAATAGCCTCAATATTTTCTTGGTAATATTCTTTATCATTGTTGTTTAAAAAAAATTTAATCTTAGCTTTCAACCAATAAATCCAATAGAAAGTTTTTTTATAGTAAATATCTTGCACATAATGCATTCCTCTTTTGAATAACTTGAGGGCATGAACCCATGGTAATTTAGAAATAGGGACTTTATGAACATTTATTAAAGGCGACTACTATAAATAATGTTGATTAATAGAGAGATGATCCCTAAAACTATTACCATTCTATAACAACCAATGTTTGATATTTTCCCATGCTTTCCACATACTTTTAACATCAAAGGAACCATTTTAGACACACAAATTTAATAAACAAATGTTTGAAAATGTTTATTCTTGCATCCCTACTTTACTTGGTATTTTCTCCTTCATTAACCAAATAATTATAGGATCCTTCATTGTCTTATAAATAATGAGAAAATAATGTTTACACAATAAGTTTAAACTTTATCCATTTACTAATTCTTTTTCTCTTGTAGGAACTTATCAAGTTTTAATATCTCTAAGTGCATGCCTTAAAGGGTTCACTATGAAAGGGGATAGTAGACCATTGGTTCTTTATAAGATTATTGGTTGACAATATCATACCTAAACCCATTACAAAATCTGCATATTACTTATTTTACCTTACCTAGTATCTCAATTACTATGGTTGGTCTTTCCTCTAGTGGGCCTACTCAAAGTGCCCACATTAATAATTAAGTTAATGATACCATAAGTGCATGTCAATCCACTTATACTATTCAAGTCACCATCAATACTAATAAAATTCTATTATAGGTCATGAATCAAATGGCAACTATTCAAACTAATAGTGCAATCAAATGATGCAAATGCAAAACCAACTTTTGTAATTGAAAAATCATCCTCAACCCATTGAATGGAGAGTGAAAAATCCTAATTCCCCCAACCCCCCCTTAGATATGCATAAGGTAACATTATACCTCAACCCCCACTTCTTAACAAGGGTACCAAACACTTAAAAATGAACCCTTAGTTTCTCAAATTGAAAATATTGACATAGGTGGTATTTTTCCTACTATCACTTATAATGGATCCACTAATCTTGTATTACATTTGAAATATTTCAAAAACTTATATAAATACTGAAGTAAGCTCCATTCCTTTGCCACCACCAAGCTCTTATCTAAAACCTTTGCAGGTGATGCTTTGGATTGGTATAATCACCTTAAGTTTCACACTATATCCAGTTTAAAAGATTTAGTTAATGTATTAATAAATTTATTATAAAATAATGATCTTCCTAAGAATAGCTTAGCTCACTTTATCAATTTTAAACAATAAGAATCTAAAACAACCAAAGTGTTTAGTAAGATATGGAAAGCCTTATCCAATAAATCTGAACATAATATGTTGGAATATAATCCCTTCCACTTGTTCACTAACATTACTCATCCTAAATTATAGTATCATGTTATAAATATATCTCTAAAATATTTAGAAGAAGCCCTATACCAAGCCAAACATCAAGATTTTATCATAAGACAATTTGAGCCTTCTCATCCTCTAGATGGAACTCATATGTTCATGAAAGCTCAAAATTGTCATTCTACCAATTATGGTATTATAGATACCTATGATTCCATACACACTATTCATGCTATCCTTCCAAGTGGTTCTAATGAAGATACTCTTTCACAACCAATTTCAACCAATCCTTTTCAATAAACTAGTTCTACATCTTCCCATGTGAACCATGTAGATTTTCATAAACCACTTTCCTTGGTATAAATTCAAAAGCATCTTCCTAGGCCTTCACCATGAAATCTTGACCCTAATCACCCTACCAAACATTGGTATGATCCACATAATTTTTTTTTTTGCTTCCATAACACACCTTAATTTCATTAATGAAATCATGAAACCTCCCTTTTGCTCTAGAATCTTGTCTTTTACTTTTGGTAAGTCTATGCCTTGGGTCTGTAGTAGTTTTTGGTCTAATTGAAAATAGTCTATGGGGTAGGTTGAAATCATCTTGATTAAGATTGCTTTTTTTTTTACCAAGTCTAAAACACAAATGTTTATCTTATATGCTTGGACTTAAAATATTGCATTCGGGGATTCATAGATACAACTATCTAAGTTTGCATTTGTATAATAAATTTTGGTCCATTTTGATCAATGTTATGAAATACATTTAAAATTTCCTTTTTTTTAAATACCATTTCACCTTAGATTTGTGAAAATCATTTAATGGTTTTTGTATTTTCATGGTCTTTTCTCTATCAATCTAATTCATATCTACCCTATCGAGGTTGATTCCAAGGTATATATAAGTTGAATTCATGAGAAGATTGAACACACGAGCCAAACAAGTGCACAACATGAAGTCATTGAAAGAAAATGAAATACATAATGTGAGAATATTGCATAAAGAGATTGGAGCCAAAACTGAACTTGCATTACCCAAGCTCACAAGTGGGAGAAGTAATAATAGGAGATTGTTGAGTAACTCCTCCATAAAAGGTGGTTAACAGACCCCCAAAATATAATAGTAAGTCCTCCACATAAGGCGGTCAACATAACCAAGAATAGAGGAGTAACTCCCATACCTAGAATAGTCGGTCAAGGGAATTACTTCCTAGTCATCTGATCAACCTATACACCTAAGTGAGCTTCTCCATAAAATTAAGAAAACTCCAAGTGAGGAAAATTCCCATAATAAATAATTATGGGAAAATAATAAACCCCTACTTTAAAACCCTCCATAACACAACTTAGGTGTGTAATGTAAAAAATGGGGCTCGACAACTAGGCCTGTTGAGGTATCCATATACAAAGTAATCTCTCATAAAGTAGAGAAAAGGAGAAAATTTGAAAGAAAAAACTCTCCCCCCCCAAATGAGACATTAAAAAAAGAGGCTAGAAAGCCCCCTTGAAGATGATGCTAGAGTATCCTAAACCTCAAGAAGAGCCCATAAGTGAAGATACTTGTTCTTCATGAAAGGTTTGGTTAAGATGTCTACTTTTTATTCTATCATCTAGTAATATATTAGGTCGATTATATCCCCATGAATGATCTCTCTAATGAAATGCATATGAATCTTTATGTGTTTGATTCACTAATGTTGGATTGGATTTGAATACAAATCTGAATAATACTCTAGTTGTAAAAGTAGATGTTAATAGGTCATTTGAATTAGATACCAAACTTTATGAAAATCCATTGAATCCATATGTATTCAGTGGTAGAATTGATATCCCCTTGTACTCTACCTCAGTAGATGATAAAATAATTGCATTCTACTTTTTGATTGACCAACTAATCAGACCTGAACCAAAGGAGAAACTATAATTTGAAGTGGACTTATGATTCTAAATATCACTATTCGAGTTTGAGTTAGTATAGCCAATTAAGTTGATGTTAGTGCTAGCTCTACAGTGAATAACAAATCTATGTGTGCCTTAAATGTAGTATAATATTCTCTTAATTATTTTCTAGCACGTCTCATGGGGTTCTTTTATGAATCTGGAGACTAGGCCACTACATATGATATGTCAAGTCTAGTATGTGTCAAGTAGATAAGGTTTCCCACAAGTTATTGATACAAGGTAGTATTGACCAAAGTTGAAGTACAATCTACCTCAATCTTGACTATGGAGAGAAAGGGAGTCATAGTTGGCTTACAATCAACCATGTGAAACCAATTAAGTAGATCGAGAGTATAATTAGGCTATGCAAGAGGAATCTCTAAGTTAGAATGAGAAATATGAATCCTAAAGAAGTAATGTAGAGAGCCTAATTTTTTCATGGAAAATATATCTTGAAGAGACCTCTTCATTGTTGTAATGGATGTAGAAGAGCTACTAGTGATTAAAAGATTATCAACATAAAGAACTAGACTCAAGAATGAATCATCCTATTGTAAGAGATAGATGTTCATATCTAAATGACATCTAGTGAATATTTTTATAATAAGGAAGGGATAAATCTTTGTGTCCTATTTGAGGCCATAGATGGATTTTTGAAGTCTGCACATAAGGGAAGAATCATCAATAAAGCTTAGATATTGTTTCATGTAAATATCCTCCTTAAGATCACCAAGAATAAAGGCACTCTTCACATTAATATGATGAACATCCTAATGAGTGAAGACAATAATAAAAAGTGTGATTTTGATGGAGTTCATTTTGGTGACTGGTGTAAAGGTCTCTATGTAGTCGATGTTAGGCACTTGAGAGAAACCCTTGGAAACTAACCATGCCTTGAACTTGTTAACAGACCCATGTGCTACATACTTGGTCTGATATATCCATCTTCATTGAACCATATTTCTTCCCTTAGGAAGAAGTTCCAAATCCAAAGTATGATTCCTAATTAAGGAGTTATACTCCTCATGCATGAAAGAATCCCACTCAAAAATACTTGATGCCTCCTAAAAAGTATACAGATATAAGATAGAGGCATAAAAATCATGTAGACCACTTTGAAACTTAGAATGTGTCTACCTATCATATGAAGGATCCCCAACCCATGTGACATAACTTTTTAATGTCTACCTAGCCCAAAGTGGACCATAAGTGGATGAGTCAGGCAAATAATCATCATCCTCTAAAGTGTGGCTAGATATGGATGGAGATGAATCCCCATCACTTCTCTCACAATCAAAACTAGAATAATTGTCTTCAACCTCTGAAATGTGCTCAACTTGGTTTGAATCATCTAAATCAAATCCAAGTGAGTCCAATGAAGTGGGAGAAGTGTCAAATGTTGAGTCTATAGGACTCACTTAAAAGTGAACACTTCTCTCCATGAACAACTCATGTGTGGTTAGATGAATAAGGTGGTACCCCTTGAGATCATCTAGATAACCTATAAAGATGTAAGGCTTAATTTGAGGTTACATATCCCTATGTTTATTCTTTGATATGCATGCCATAATTGGAGACCTATAAACCCTAAAGTGCTCAACTATGGGTTTCCTATTGTGCCAAGCTTTAAATGGAGTTGTACCTTTTAAATATTTGTGAGGAATCCTATTTTGAATGTAGTAGGCATAATTAATGGCTTTGACCCAATACTAGGGTGCCAATGACTTAGAGTGAATCATGTAGTTCACAATCTCTTTCAAGGACTTAAGATTGTGAACTGTTTGATGTAAATCAATCCCCTCTTCTTTTTAAAACTACTCAAACCTATTATTGACGTACTCACCCTCATTATCTATTAGAATAACCTTGATGAATTTCTTATATTATCTCTTTGAAATAACTTTAAAGTCTCAAAACTTGTCAAAAACTTCAAATTATGCCTAAAGACATGGACCCATGTGTATCTCAATAAATCATCAATGAAGGTAAGGACATACTTATCCCTTGTGAAAGATAGACTGGTAAAATGGATAAATACATCACTATGTACTAACTCTAATGTCTATGAAGCCCTCCAAGCTTTACCTTTATCAAAATTCTCTTCAAGATGCTTCCTAAGGGTACAACCCTCACAAAGGCCCTTAGATAAATGGACTTGAGGTAAGCATGTGATAATGTCATTCTTTTTGAGTTGTTCTAGGTAATGGTAGTTAAGGTGGCCAACCTACTCATGCCATAATTTGCTAGCTCCATCTAAATGAGTCAATAATACAATCAGATAAGAATTAGGTGCAAAATGTGAGAAGGTATATAACCTAGTTTGGTGCTTTTCCCAACCCACTACCACTGTATAATCATTATGAAACTCTCTGACAATGACTGAGTCTGGTGAAAATTCTACCCTCATGCCTTTACTGATGTGAATGATTTGGTTACTGATAGGAGATTAATTGAAATTTATGTAGCACTTAGAACATTTTTGAATGTTCCTCCATCCATTTTAACATACCCTCTCCCTACAACTTATATTTAAGTGTCATCACCCAAAGTGATGGAAGACATGTTATACATATCTGAATAAGAAAAATCAACTTTTGAAGAGCCCATGTGGTGGGAAACACCTAATTCAATAACCCATAAAGATGTCAGAGCTGAAATTAATATAAGAGCCTTGTCATTTTCTTTCTCTTTACCTTTGCCTTTTTCCATATAATAATCTTGAGTTGATAAATTTTGCTTAATAGACTCAAGAATACCTATGCTGTTCTTTTCTAGAAGATGATTTAGGTGATCAATTTGTTTCTTCATGCACTTGTGTTCATCATGCCCATTTTTATTTCAATAGGCACACTTAGCTTTCTCTTTCTTAGGTCTATCATTGGAAGAATAAGTTTCAATGGTTGTTTTGGAAAAGGTTGATTCTTTCTTCTTCTCTTGATTCTTGTTCTTCTTGTTCTTGTTCTCTTTGTTTGAAGTCTTTGCTTTCCCATTCCCTATAATTAGGGCTTTAAGTTTTAAGGACTTCAATGTGCCCATCTGTATTAATTTGTCTTGATCTTGAGTCAAGTTATTAACAAAGGAATTTTAAAGAGGGAATTTTCCATGTAGTGCTTAGAGCACCTTTAATGGCATGGAAAGTAGAGATTAAATGATTTGGTTACTGATAGGAGATTAATTGAAATTTATGTAGCACTTAGAACATTTTTGAATGTTCCTCCATCCATTTTAATATACCCTCTCCCTACAACTTCTATTGAAGTGTCATCACCCAAAGTGATGGAAGACATGTTATAAGGATCTAAATAAGAAAAATCAACTTTTAAAGAGCTCATGTGGTGGGAAACACCTAATTTAATAACCCATAAAGATGTCGGAGCTGAAATTACTATAAGAGCCTTGTCATTTTCTTTCTCTTTACCTTTGCCTTTTGCCATATAATAATCTTGAGTTGATAAATTTTGCTTAATAAACTCAAGAACACCTATGTTGTTCTTTTTTAGAAGATGATTTAGGTGATCAATTTGTTTCTTCATGCACTTGTGTTCATCATGCCCATTTTTATTTCAATAGGCACACTTAGATTTCTCTTTCTTAGGTCTATCATTGGAATAAGAAGTTTCAATGGTTTTTTTGGAAAAGGTTGATTCTTTCTTCTTCTCTTGATTCTTGTTCTTCTTGTTCTTCTTCTCTTTGTTTAAAGTCTTTACTTTCCCATTCCCAGTAATTAGGGCTTTAAGTTTTGAGGACTTCAATGTGCCCATCTATATTAATTTGTCTTGATCTTGAGTCAAGTTAGTAACAAAGGAATTTTAAAGAGGGAATTTTTCATGTAGTGCTTAGAGAACTTTTAATGGCATGGAAAGTAGAGACAAATACTGAGTAATCTGGACCTATCTTATAAAGTATAGAAAGAATAATTTGGTCATATTTCTTATCTATTACACTTTATTTCAACTATAATCTCAAAGACTTGAAATTGGTGAGGAAATCTTGAAGGGTGTCAAAGTTTCTAGGACTTAGGTTAATAAGATCATTTTCAAGTTCATGACCTCTCATCACATCTAGATTCTTGAAACACTTTTCCAAGATGGTCCACACTTCATTGGGTGATTTAGTAGTTTTAAGTGAAAGAGAAGATTAGGATACATATAAAGACATAATAACCCATAGGCTTCATCACATTGTTTGTACCACTTAACTTCTATGCTTTTGTATTAGGTTCAATCTCATTTCCCATTGTAATATGATGTAAGCCCTTACTCCTTAATATAGTTTTCATTTTGGTTTTCCATTCATAGTATTTAAATATCATCATAGGATTAATTTAACTTATTTCCATTGCACAAAAATGAAGTTTTAGTAGTGGTTATTAAGTTTGTTGAAATTATTATTGCAGAAAAGAAGTTGTAGTAGTGGTTAGTGAAGTTTGTTAACATTGTTGTTGTAGAAATGAAAGTGCAAGCATAATGAAAGAGTGTCTCAAAACATATTACAACCCCCTAAAATATGAAATGGTTATCCCACCTAACACCCCCCTCCCCCACCCTTGAATGTTACAAATAATGCATGCTCAAAATATGTCGGGCATAGCCAAAAATGTGTTTTGAGCAACTAGTGTAAATGTTTGAAAAGATGATATTACAAGACAAAATGAGGACATCAGGTTCAACTAAAAATGTATCCAAGATAATTACACAAGGTGAGCAAGAGATAAAAAAAGAGAAAAGTTTATTTTAATACAAGGGGATTTAGCCACCTGCCAAATCAAACCTCACCTTTTAGTCTTCGACTAGTGAGGATATGAAGAGTTTTTACAAATAATAATCTCCCTCAATAAACTTGCAATATATTATTTTTAGAAAAAATAATAAAAAACTTTACAATAATTAACCCTGCCCAAATAAGATTCACATCCTTTGGAAAAAAAACTCCCCAAAGTTACCACACCCACCATACTATAATAAAAATTTAGTATAAAATGTCAATATTAATGTTTTATTGACATTAGATTACAACCTTAAGTTTTTAATGTCCTTGTAGTTATAAAACTTAACCACCCCCACACACCCCCTCTCTTCCCCCCCACCCCCTACTTTTTAAAGGATCCAAAACCACTTATGAGTAGTATACCATGAATTTTTTAATAAATTTTTTCCCACCATATCAAGTGAAAGCCACAAAATGAAAAAATGCAATTTTTACATCAAAAACATGATTTATACATGAGGACGGTTGTGGAGAAAATGTGAGATAGATAATGGTAATGATTTGATTGAGGTGACCTTATCTAAGTAGTTGGTTTATTTAGTAGATCATGCAAGGGTGGTTTAACCTCTATCTAGGCTAGGGTTGTGGATTGTAGTGGAGGTCACAATTAGAATGAGGAGATGGTGGATGGGCCATGACATCTTAGGATGAAGAATAGATAGCACTCTAAGATGTGGATATCCTTATGAGGAATTGACACTATTCTACCAAATTCTCAATAAATGTTTAACCTAATCAAGAGCTATATCCATGTTATGTAATTTTGGGTTCCTCACTTTAGTTGTCTAAGTCAGGCTTAATACACAATCCATAAGATTTATTCACTAGGAACATGAGGGAAGGTTATGTGCATATGGTCATGGCTTGAAGAAGAATCCTACATTCAAGAACCAAGATAAAAATGAGCCAAGAATAAAACCCACATCTAAAAATAATAATACCCCTAATTTCTAAAAAAATAATCCCCCTATAATTTTTTTGATCATCGAGAGGTTTTTTAGATTTCAAAAAACACCTAATTTTTTTTCCAAACCCTCAAAAAAATGCCCCAAAATATATGTAAATAAACTCTAGATTTGAAAATAATACTAACAACATAATCATACATATGATTACCAAGGTGGCTTTGATACCATCTCAGGGTTGAGTCTAGGGTCCAAACAAGTAGACAATATGAAGTAGCTAACAAAAAATGAAAAACACAATGCAAGAATATTGCACAAATGCATGACCATAGTGAACACATAAACCAAACAAGTAGACAATATGAAGTAGTTAAGAGCAAATGAAAAACACAATGCAAGAATATTGCACAAAGAGATCAGATCCAAAACCAAACTTACATTACCCAAGTTCACAAATATGATAAGTACAACTAGGAGAGTGTTGAGTAAATCCTCCACAAAAGGTATTCAATAGAGCAAAGAATAGAGGAATAACTTCCATACCTAAAATATCTAGTTAAGGGAGTTACTTCCTAGTCATTTGGTCAACCTGTACACCTAAACAAGATTCTCCATGAAAGTAGTGAGGAAAAAATCCCATAATAAATAAATATGGAAAAATAATAAATCCCTACTCTAACATACCCCTTTTCAAAGATAAATTACTAAGTATTTTTACGATTTCAATTAAAGTCTTAGTTGATTATCTTCAAAGTGGACTTGATTTGACTTTGAGTTAGACAAAATGACATGTTTCGTTTAACTTGTTTTACTTTGTCTTTCTTTGGTTTTATCTTAGTCATTTGTTGGGTAAAGTTTAAATTTGAAAAATTTAATGGATGTGTTGTTTCCCCCTTAAACTAATGATCATTTATCTTTTCTACGAGTTCTTGAGTAAGTGAAGAGTAGCCACTTGTGACTCTCTCATTTCTATAGGCCTCTTTTAGACTTAGTCATTTTGCCTAAATCTTCTAGGTACCTGGTATGAGGACACATGGCCAATCTAGCTTTCTCGCTTCCCTAAACCCCCTCAATTTATTCAATAGACCACAAACCTTTTCGAATGCATGGGATCATGACACATTGTGTAATATCATTTATCTGGGCCCTAGAGACAATCCATATACTTTTAATTTATGATCGATCTCTTGGATGCCCAAGATCATGCCATGTGGCACAATCCTATCTCCCTAGTCTCTGAGATGCTCCCTATGTCTTCAAGCCTTATATAAAGCCTTAAATAAATAATATCTTGACAAGTGTCAAGATCTCACCATGCCAAGGTCCTAAAGGTCATCAACCTAGGTGATCACTAAATTAAACACTAGATGAGTCAACATATACTGCATGGCATGAACTGCCAACTAGACAACATGTTGACATCCATGACATCATTATATATGTTTAAAATTTATGGTTGATTGGCCTGTAAATACCATATTAGAGATAGGATGTTTTCCCTATGGATTGAACTATTTAAATTTGCTCAAGTTTTTTGATTTTGGGTCCATTCCAAATAGATTGAGGGTAGACAACTTAATTGATTTATTTAAAGAGGAAAGGTTAAGTATAACAACAAGTTTTCTAATCAATATCCATAGTAGAAGAGTTAGCATTGAGAAGGGATTAGAAATTTCTTCAATATGAGTAGAGCAGCCCTTATGTTAAGAAGTTGTGTTATCATGGAATGACTTTATTGCAACTCCTGATCCTTTAGACCACTTGGTCTTGAGGATGTTATTAAAAAATTCATTTGATTTCATTACCTCCCTTAAAGGATAAAAACTTCACTATGTTTTATGCCATTTAATATAATATTTAGCCATTCATATGTTAAGTGGACTAACTGTATCTTTGGAAAAAAACCCTTTTTTAATTACTAACTTTATAAGTTTTTCATCTTTCCTTTTAAGATTTTAGACTTATCCATTTTCATTCAAAATTAATAAATTCAAAAGGGTTTAACAACTAGTTCTTTTTCTATAGGTTCATATTGGATAAAGAGCTTCCACATGTACAAATATTAAGGGCTCGCTTCTCCAAAGTGCCTCTGATGAAGAGCCACCCATAAATCTTTTAAGTGCTTGATATGATGACATGTGGCAAAAACTAATTTTCCTAGGCCTTCAGATGGTCAAAAAAGGAAAGCAAGTGGTATATCCTCTAGGTGAATAATATTTTGCCACATGATAGTATCTTGCTTCCCCACACCCCCAGGTTGATTAGGATAGTCAGGCAGAGGGGAGATTGAGTGAGTCCCTGAGATGATACCATGTGGCATAATCTTAGGGATCTAAGGTAGTAAGGACACATCAAATGTAGAGCCAAGTCTTGAAAGCTCTGGGTGAGAGGGATTTTGCCACTTGTCAAGATATCACCACACCTTAGTCCACTAAAAATTCAAAATGGCATAGGGCCCTTAATCGAGTAGTGGAATAGTGAGAGACTAGCACATATCTTGGACCTTGATATTGACATATATGTTAGCTCCCCAAGTAGTGAGAAGTATCCACATATTGTGGTCTTTCCAATGAAGATAAGTGGACCTCCCTAAATAAAATCAAGGCCTAAATTCAATGACCATCTTCCCCATCTATGCCATCAATATATAGAATTTGGATTGTTAGTCCAATCATATATGAATAATCAAATAGTATCTTGTCTTCTAGCGGTGAGAGGGATCATGGGACCCAATTTCCTAGGTAATTTAATAGTGGGTTTGGCAAGGTGATGGTGTGCATGTCAAGACCAAACATGATTTAAATTACAAAAGGAAAAATGAACACCTTTATTAGGCATGATCATCATAGTGCAAGGCATGGCAAAATAGGCATTCCTATAGATCTCATTGACTCTTAGTTGACCAAATTCAATTCAATGAGCATAAAATATAAATCTTTGTCTTGATCTAGATTTAGTACCTTTACACATAATGTGGTATAATGACTATCCCAAGGATATTTCCTTGAAAATAATCCACCCATACTTAAATTCAAATATCTATTGGTGTGATCTTGATCTTGATTTCATTAGGATTGGGCACGATTCAATTTTGATTTGGCCTCAAGTGGGCGCGTCCCATTCAATGCTTGTAACCACCTTGTAGTGGACTAATTGATGATTTCATAGGCTTATAAAAGACTATTTATCTATCATAAATTGGGTAGGTCTATTTTAAATTAGAGCTAGAGTAGAGGGCTATGCCATTTTCATTCCTTTTATTTCCTGCTTTCTTAGTTTAGTTTTTCCCTTTTTGCATGAGATGAGGCCATTTCAAGACCTTTTTGTAACTCATCTATGTATTGATGAATAATGGATTTGCATTTCATGAATCATGTATTATATGAAATATTTGTGAATTATATTCATTTTCTTCACATGTCTATGGTGACTTTGTTTCCCTCTTCTACATAGCTACTTGGTCCTCAGACTCCTACACCATCTTTGCTTTCTAGTTGTGTTATACTAGCTAAATATAGACTAGTTTTTTCAAGAGATTTGTATGTCTAATAGATCCAAGGTTTTCATCATTAGAAATAGATCTCATGTTTTATTTTTCCCTACCCTATCTCTATTTTGTATTTTTCATTTCTTTTGTTAGAGTAGGTAGTTTAGTTTCAAAATTATAATATGTGCCTGCATGTATATCTTAATTGCATGTTCTTTCATTCTCTTAAAATTATTAAAGCATTTTTGGATATTTTAAACTAATGAATAGTTATCATTTGTTATGATTTCATTTAATGAGATGATGTTTGAGCACACATACCAAGTTTCTTTCAGAAGTCTTGAAGTGTATTCCAAACAAACCCCTATATGGAATAATTTTCATCAGCCAACTGAGGTATCTTGTTTACCATGACCTGGTAGATAAAGACCTTAGGGAAGTTAATGCCTAACCTAATTAGTTTTAGGTGAGGTAAAAGGGAAAATGGAAATCTTCACCAGTTGAGCCTTTCATCTCCTCTTTTCCTCCTAGATTTGGTGTGTTGTGCTAAATGGACCATCAACATATTTGTGCTATAAGGAGGGCCTAAATAAGATATTATCTAATGTTTATGTTTGATTTTGTTTTTGTTTCCTAAATTTGAACCCACCTATGGCCTTGGCTTGGCTAGGTGGAAGGTTTTACCCTGCTAATTATAGGGCTTGCTCATGACTTCCTAAGAATCTTGATAAATTCTATTTAAAATATACACATGGTAGGATTAAAATAGCTAAAGAGCACATCTAAAAATTTAAAGAGGCCATCATATGAACCTAGATCCAACATGAGGATGTGTATTATCACTTATTCATGTATTCCCTAGATGAGTATGCTTACCATCGGTACCAAGGTTTGCCAAATGGATATGTCACCTCATGGGCTATCTTTGAAAAGCTATTTGGCAACCATTTTAGTATGCATATTGACCTTAATACCTTATACTATTAGTTTACTACAACCTATTGGGAGCCTAATGAATTCATGAGCTCATTTAATATTCATTTTCATTGGCTATATAGTTAGTTGAAAGACCTATTATTGTAAATAGAGGTGGTGGATATTGAATTTTATCTTAGAGCATTGGATCCCCTAACTACTTGTTTATTCAGAGGACCCAATATCCACTCACATCTTTGGCATCCACTTATCAAGAGGCATTCATCATTGAAAAACAAGCTATACCATATGGCTATGGTGATGACCAACTTTGCTCGTCAGGACATTTAAGTGTTTACACCCAAAATCCATAGACTTATCAGCCTATGAGTTAGATAAAAAACTAGTTTGGGCTTTATAATGACATACTTTCTCAAGCTTATGTCTAACTAGACCTCCCCATGATAAAAGATAACCCTATCATTACTTTTAATGCATATGATTATGATTGTTCATTTTTTAATCAAAATGTGGTTTTCCCTTGTGTTAGTGATCAAGTGTCTTTTAGTGTTTTTACTGATTAAGTGTCATTTGTTGTAGGAGGGGATTCACAAGAAATAGATGGATTAGCCTATGGGATTGCATTCCCAGGTTCACAACTTGGAATATATAGATTTGAAATGGGATAAGTATTGAAATAATCATATTGACCGAGAATGTCCCATTCAAAGGTTAGATCCAGTCCTTGAGATTAGTGATGAGTATGAGTCTGATGATGAAGGTTTTTGAGGAAAATAATAGTTTTTTTAGGTGAGTTAACTTATGAAGATCCAATTAGTAGAGAGTTGTGTGCATAAGAGGAAGAGTTAGATACTTATTGTAATCAGTCTAGAGATGTAATGGAATAATTAGAGAAGATAGATGAAGAAGGTGCATGTTGTTCATTTGAAACACCCATATCATATGCTATTGATCCTACATTTACAAAACTAAATCCATAAGATCGATAGCTTGGTAGTAGAAAATGAACCCCATGTCTTCACTAGAGATGGAGGAAGTGGAAGAGAGCCGATTGGTTATTTTTGCATCTAAATACTTGAAATATTTTGAGAAACTTATACAATGGGAATACAATAGACACAAGATATCCTCAATAGCAAAAAATTTCAAGTCTAAAATGAGAAACTATGAACACAATGGCTTGAATCAAGAAGTGAAGCCAATAGGATTTGAAGCTAAAAGTAATCCAATGTAGCTCTCTACACACCTTAACCATTGATGATAAGGCCAGAAGGTCTTTAACTTATGAATAACCAAGTCTACATCTTCTTGATGATGAAAATGATAACATAGATACTACCAAAGTGTCCATGTTAGCTAAAGAGCAACCAATAGTGGAGTCACCACTTGGTTGTCACAAAGAATATATCTCTACCAGGTCAGGTATACAAGTTGATGTGGTATGTATTGATACCCACCCATATTCCCCACTTTAATTAAATGTTATGGAATAGGTATATCTCAAAATCTATCCTAAATACTTCTTACACATGGAATGTAAGTACATGGCTAAGTTTTATAACATAGATCTATTTAATTTGCATGAAAACATTGTTGATAAGGATCTTTGGGATAATGTTTTTCAATGAAAAGGAAGACACAGACATAAATGCATGTCTTCCCTTGGTAGGATTCCTACCAACCTTCCTAAAATCTTGGACATGAATATGTCATGTTTCAGGTGTCTAGCTAATGAGGAGATCTGGTTGCTTGTCAAATGACATCTTCTCAGCTCATACTTATAAGTTTGAGATAACTTGGAGTGATCTTGTAAATATTTTCCTTATGCTTTCTCTCTCTTTCCCTTATTTTCTTGTTTTACTTTTATGTTTGTATTTCTTATTTTAGGTTTGTTTTCTTGTTTTATTTTTTGAAATTTTGGTGTTGGGCCTATCCCAACTGTTTTATCCTATGGTTCCACGTTTTTCAATGAAAAGTGATGAAGTGAAAGATTTTAATTATGTAACTTAAGTGACATTTTCCATTAGGGTGTTTTATGAGTTGTTTTATTTCTTTAAATTTTATTATTGGGTTAGTTTTGAAGACTTAGACTATTGTATGTGTACTAGACTTATTCTAATTTGGTTAAGTTTAGATAAGGTCAGTCTGTTATTGAAAGTATACTCTTGAAACTAAACACAAATTTCACATCTTACAAGGTTTCTAAATATACTTGGGTGAATTCACTGTGGTAAAAACCTAAGGTGAAAAATCTATAGTTATATATTTCCTTTGCCATGGTGGTCCCAATCCCTAAACTGAGATAGTAAAAAGAAGAATAAGAGCTAAAAATAAAATCAATTTTAAAAAGACTCAATAGTAGGTGATTCAATTAATTTATATTGGGGATATGGATGCCTAACCGGTAGTAAAGTAAGGCCTTGAGTGGGATCAGAGGTAAATCCATCGGGGTTATAGATGCCTAGCTAGTAGTGGAATAATGTCTTGGAAAACATCTCCAAAATAAGACTCACTAGCCTGATGGTTGGATCCATAGCAAATAATCATTATAGGCCTTATGTAATGGTAAATTGATCATTTTTCACACAATAGGTCATGGTGGTACTGGATTTGGTCATGTAGATGCTCCCATATTATCCCTTTTTTGGATTTGTTCATATTCCATGCATTGTTTTAACCATAATTCTAGGTTCTTTGACTATTTCTTTGTTCTAAAATATTTAGGAGTATTTTTCAACATAGTCACCATTTATTGTTGCTTTCATAACATGCCCTTATTTCATTGTTGAAATCATGTAACCTCCATTTTTCCTTAGAATTTGGTCTTTTTTTGTTTTAAAATTTGTGCCTTTGGTCTATAAAAGTTTTTGGTAATTTGAGAACATGTATATCAAATGTATGTTTATATGGAAATATGTAATTATTGTTCTTGTAAATTTTTTACATATGCTAATGCATATGCACCCAAGTGTGTATGATCTTATACTAAAATTTATGTAAAGTGAGTGTATATGCATGGCATATGCCCCTATAATATGTAATGATGTGCCAATATATATCATGTAACTAAACCATTTTGAATCTTTGAAATAACTAGTAATATGTACATTGACCTATTTTCTACTCATGGAGGCTTATATCTCTATGACATGCCCACTACAATGCCCAATTTTGAGATGATGGATGGATCTTATAAGTCACTCATCTCAAAAGAAGAGTTAATGGTGTCATGTCATGTAAAAATATAGCATCATATAATATCATATAAACATGTGGAGAATATGTCATCATAGGAATGTATATATCAATCAATGGATGTATGTAACATATAGAATACAGTGCATGTAAGTGTCATGTATAGATAAATGTATCAATGAATCATGTAGTACTAAGAACATTGAAAAAACTACATAGTAAAATTATATGATATAAGTAGTGTTACCATTCAATGTCAATAACTTAATAAGCACAACAAGATCAAGTGTTAGTGTCACACATAAGGCTAAGGGCCATATATAAGGGACATAAAATGTTGCAAAAAATAAGGCCAAGGGATGTACGCAATAGTCAAGCACAAATAAACCTATTATTAAAAGAGTAATAACATCAATGGAACATAGATCAAGTAAACTAGTCTACACCATCCATATGTATCAATATCACATTACAGTATCGTGGCATATCATGTATCACTATGTAAGAAATGAGTAAATAAAAATGCATGTGTAAGAAATATAATTAGATCAACATGGTAAAAAGGTTATGTAAATATATAATTTAATAGTGAAACCTATGGAATAAGATTCCCTCAGTATCGGCATAGCCACTGGGTGGAGGGAAATCCAACATGTGTATGTCCATGTGTAACCTATATGTCCTGAATAACACTTAGTGTGTGTATTTATATAATATGTCATCTACCAAACATGTGATAAATAACATATGTAAAAAGTGTAATCTAACAATCAATGTCATGCTTATGTCCTAATTTAAGTATTTTTGAATATTTGAATGTTTTTATAATTTATGATATATTTTTTTGCAATATTTGGAATTTATAAAAGAAAGTTTGAATGAAAAAGGTTCTAAAATTTGAAGAATGGGAGGATACAAACAATCCACAACATGTGTCAAGGCATAATGTGAGCTAGATGTGATAGGGTGGCTATGTGAAAGAAGTGATAATAAGCAATCTATCTTCATTTCAATTATGGCTTAGAGATATTGTGGGGGTTGGAGAGGGATGTGGAGGAATGAATGAACATCCTCATTTCATAATATGTAAGTCAATACTCAATCATGTATGTATAATTTTAGGCATAAAATATTTGTCTTAAGATGATAATATTCTAAACATTATATTTTATGTGACAATTATCAATTTTTGTGTATATAATGGCTTTTGTTATCTCAAAAATGGAGATGACAATGAAAAGTGTTTCAAATATATTCTAATTCACATAAGAAGTAACAACATTTTATTATAACTAAGGTTACTAGAAGTGACTATAAGAAAAAAAAAATAGCCTATTTTTGTGTAAATTTTAAATGGAGGGGTTGTCATGAAAGATAAAGAAATATAGGATCATTTTCTCAGATTGTTTAGATCAAGATAACAATGACATGACCAAAATCAAGTGAAAGTAAAGCCAAGGGCTTGAAGAAAGGTGGATGCAAGGGTGTATGTACAAGATAGAAGGATGGTCAAGGATAATCCAACAAATAAACCATGAAGACATTATGTATAATGATATGTGTCATTACTAAATAAAATATCTTATGTAGAGGTCATGTATCTAGTGGTAATACTGTGTCACTACTTAGTGCCATCTGTCATATATTTTTGATGCCTCTTTATGTATATCAGGATTGGAATCTATATCTATAATCTAAGAATGTATTGTATGGTATTCTTTATTTTTATCATTATTAAGTTATTAATAAATATATTTCCAATTCATAATAGTCATGATATGTTCTAAATTATGATTGTTATGCATTTGTAATCTTGGTTCTCTTGAAGATGTCCCAATCTAAATACTATTATTATCAATAATATCTTGTATTATATGTCTCATTATGAAACATCTGTTCATAAAATGACCCACCATATAATGATAATCATAATTGAATTTCTATCATAGTTTTTTAGTGTCGGCCTATTTGGATTGATCTTTCATGGAGGCAGAAGTGTGATAAGATTGTATTTGAGTAACTTCTTTAGTATCACATGGGGAGGTGATGGTAGTAAAAAAAAACATTTCTGATCAAGTTAACATGTTTAGTAGATTATGATATACCTTAGATTATATCCTTTGTTTATTTTCCATGTGTTATTATAGATATTTATGAAATATGGTATCTGAAAGGATCATTATTTACCTAACATGTTTATATATGTCCCCATATGTAAATGTAATAACATATCTAATTTATATGGTATTACAATCATAGTATGAATCCAAGGTTTTTCCAACAATATGTTGTAACGTGTAACATGAAGCATGACTTGAAATAAGGAAAGTATCTTCTTTGGTCCTAATACCACTTCCATAAATTAAAAATTATGCATAAATATATGGCATAAGTTTCAACCATTGATGCAAGACAAGTACATAATATGCATCATGTCATTTCTCCCATTTTATCTTTCTTTTTATTATTCCTTACACTAATTAATTATATCCATAATTATTTATAATTGACATTTCCTTTTTATTTTTTCTTTCCTTCTCATCAATATTCTTCTATCCAATCTAAAAGTAACTTATGTTGTAATAGAATTTTAGCTGTTTAAATAATTTAAATTTATTTAATAATGTGATTCATTGTTTTAATTTGCTGATATGAGTTTATAATACATATGTCAATGATTGAAGATCCAACTTATGAAAAATATTAATTATTCTTTATAAATTAGATTCTTTTTAATTAACACTTAATTTTATTTTTTATTAAGAAAATTTTCATTAATTTTTATTTAAATGAGAATGTTATATATGTTGTAAGAGAATTTTAACCTCATTTACCTATTTCAAATATGTTTGATTGAATCAAATTAAAATGTAAATCATTATAAATAAAATTCAAACTTAAACATAAGAGATTTCAATTCTATTTAATTGATGTAACAATTTGGAGTTTCCATGGTTTCACCTTTGTGATGTTTAATAGTATCACATTTTTTGACAAATTTCTTGATGTTTTGATTATTTCCTTGTTAAAATATATTTTGACAAATCCACTCATAGGTTGTTACGAAACACAAATGACCAACTAAGGTTGATGTATGTAGTTTGAGCATAATTTTGTTTTACATCCTTGAACTAGGAATTAAAATAATGTGGTCTTTATATTGTAAGGATTGTCCATCCCAAATGTAGTTCGGTTTAGAGGAAGACTCGATGAATAATGTTGGATGAGTTGTTATATATGAGCATCTTGATATCACTATTGTTGGATATTGTGCTTCCATTATGGAATGGGTAAAAAAAATCCACACAACATTGGATATTCTTCACATTTGTGGGATAATACATCGATGACCACATTCCCCTTTCCCTTCTTACAGGTAATTTTGTAATCATATCCCATCAATTTGGTGACCCATTTTTGCTAATCTAGTGAGGAGACTCTTTGTTCTAAAAAGTATTTGAGATTATGATGATTTGTTTTGATGTAAAAATGTCATCCTACCAAGTACAATCACCACTTTCTATCCACATGAAGGATTTCCATCATTTGCTTTTCATATGTCAAATTTACTAGATTTCACTCAGTCAGGGCCTTATGAGTGGATGTGATGGGTTATCCTTAAAACATAAGAATGGCATTGATTTCATCACCACATGCATCAATTTTAATAATAAAGGTATTAGAGCAATCAAACATGGCCAAAATAGGTGTAATACACATGATTAAATATATCAAAAGCTTGTTATGTTATGTTGGACCATGAAAATGAGTTCTTTTTTAGCATGGTAGTCATAAAGGTGGTCATTTTTACATACCCATTCACAAATTTTAGATAGTACCTAATAAGACCAAGAAATCTATGAAGGCTTTTGAGCACCTTAGGTTTTGACCAAATTTTCATGGCTTCAATGTTCTTAGGGTCGAATTTGAGTTCTGCCACTAAGACAATACACCCTAGGCACTTCACCTCATTCTAACAAAAGAGCACTTAGACCATTTTGCACATAACAGGTGATCTAAGATAGGTTGTATTGCAATGTTGAGGTGATGTAAATGATCTTCCTAAGTTTTTTTTTAGATTAAGATATCATCAAAAAAACCAAGTTGAATTTCCATAGAAAGGGCCATAAAATATTATTCATGAATCCCTGAAATGTTGAAGGGTATGACCAAAAATTCATAGTGGTCATCATGAATGGGGAAAACTATTTTGGGAATATCTTTATCCTTGATGCATATCTAGTGATGGATAGAATGTAAATCTAATTTGGAGAAGAATTGGGTACTATGAAGCTCATATATGAGTTCATCAATAACTAAAAAATGAAATTTATCCTTATTAGTTTGTTTAGTTCCCAAAAATGTATGTAGAGCTACCATGACCCATCATTTTTTCAGACAATAAAAATAGGAGAAGAGTATGGACTTGTGTGAATTCCTCATACCTGTAGTAATTCCTATATCAACTTTTCAATTTCTATTTTTTGGAGGAAAGGGTAGTGGTATGATCGAATGTTTGAAGGCACACTCCCTATGTTGTATCCTAATTTAGATTAATTGTGAATATTAATCTAATTAAAATATAACTTTGAAACATAATTACAATATTAATATATGTAATTCAGGCATACATCTAATTGTAAAAGACAAATTATTCTTATGATTTGACAAGAGGCATATGATAAAAATGAAAACTATTGAGATCAATATGCTTAGGATTTTGATTGATTATTTGACTATGACTATATTTTAGAAGTGAAAATTGAGGATAATCAAGTTTGTGGCTTGTTTAGTTCTAGAACTGATTCACTGATTATGATGGGTTAGTTACATAAATCTAGGTCAATATTACTAGTTCATATAACCTGCTAGTTGGTATTGGCCTTTATGTAAGTAGGGCACAATGACTATACGATCACCTACAAATGTATTTACTTTATTTGTGTTTGTGATCCCAAACCTTGATGACATACATAATAGAAATTACCCTCTTCTAAATTGAAACCCTAGATGTGCTTGTGAAGGATAGAAACCTATAAAATTGGGAAAATTTAATGGGATGAGTTAACCTAATCACTCCAATCTGATGATTGACCATTGTCTATGCATCCAATACTCTAAGGAGGGAAGTCAAGCCACACATAGTTATCTCACCTAGTGTGATTGTATAATTGTGTTCCTTCTGTATACACATAATATTTTCAAACTTTATCAATTGTTTATACTTTATATCTTGAAGAAAGCTATCAAATCTTAATCTCTTTGAGTGCACACCTTAAAGGGTACATTAAGAAAGAGGTGGGAAGACCATTGGTGCTTTATAGGATTGTCCCCTATACCACCACTTGCTATCAATCCAACCTTATCCTATGTATTTCCCTAATCCTTATCTTCTCTCTTGCACCCTCTTCTAACCATTTACTACCTTCATTATCCCCTCCCTAATCTTAAAACCCTTTTTGATAGTTTACATTACACTATCATTCCCATCGACCCTATATTCAAGTTGATAAAACATGTTAGGGGTCTAGGTTGGCCCCTGGCTAACCTAAACTGAAACCTAATTTATTTTTATCAATAATGATACAAAGCCAATTAGGTTGAGCTTGTCAGTTAAATTTTTATAAATATTTAGGGTTAGATCCAGCTATATATGCACATTCATTTTACCATTTCTTAGAGAGAATGAGTTAATTATTCATTTACACTTCTTTAATGGGAAATATAATTGATTTGTTAATCAATCCTAGCTTGGAGAAGATAAATATTACTTACACTTATGCTTCAATTTTTTCATTTTATTATATATTTTTATTTTTTTAGTACTGTATCAAACCAGTTGATATAGTTTTAACATTTCGTGTATAATTTTTAACATACAGTCACTCCAAAATGACTATTTTCTATCTACACAGGTCTTCTCCAAATACAGGTTATTGAATCCATTAGTTCAACACAATATTATTTTTTAGTTCTAGGTTTTCATACACAATCAAACCAATCAACTTTGTTCATATTTATCTTCTTTTATTATAAAATTCTAGAAACATAGTTGAACCAATTGACTCTATTTTCAACTTCTTTTTAGTGCACATGTTTTGAGAACTCCATCGATCTAGTCGACCCTGTTATTAAAATTTTTGAATCAACATTTAAACATCACAACATAAAATTTTACAATCTAATCATATTCAATCCCACCAAGGTTCATTCTTCCTCTCTCTATCATTTCAATTTTTCCTTTTTAGTATTATTTTTCAAATGTTTGCAGTCTACAAAATTGCAGCCCTATAGCTAACTAGGTTAACCAATTCAACACAATTCTATAGTCTATCTTATACCTTGAAGACATAGTCAACCTATTTGATTGTGTTCTTCTAGATCTTGCTTCTATAGAATAGTACTGATTGAGTTGACTCTGTTCTACACTATTTCCATATAATTTTTCTTGAACCAACTATGTACTCTATATAATGAAGGAATTAACCTCTTTTTAAGTAATTAATTCACATTTCCTTTTAGTTATTTTCATTCTTAGAGTAAAAAACATAGATTAATTAAGTGGTTTTTCAAATTACCGATTCAATCACACTATTTTTCTCTTTTGCACACACTTATAAATCACTTTACATTCAAAAAGTATTAAACATTTATCTTTCCAAGGTCTACCTATTTAGATTTCATCACCAAGGGGAAGCTAACTTGGTTTTTTGGCCAAGTATAAACATGTGGTTGATGTTTTATATTAGAAAAGCACCCAATACCCTTATCACTACAAGATTATGAAGTGAGGGGGTAGGTCCCAATACCATGCCAGTACCATTGCCAATATAGATCTTTTTTAACCTAAACATCTTGAAACCATCCTCAGACTACTTTCTAGTTCCTCATTATAGCCAACTTTCCACTCACATTAAAATTAACCTTCATTATAGATTAATAACACTTAGGATGACCAATTAGTTAGCATTTAATTTCAAGTTGTTGTTTTCTCTTTGATCATGATATGTTGTATTTAAAAACTTGCATTGGCCAACAATGGTGCAAGGTTTGTGTTGTTTTTTTCAATTGGATTAGTCACATTGATCCAATTGCTTGTGTGTTTAATTTCATTTTCTTAGATTTTATCTTGAAAAACCTTTCTCTATTTTAGAACACTATGATTTATATGAACACATTCTCTTACATATTGTTTAGCCTATCTACCTATAGTACATAGTTGACCTATCTAACCATGTATCTTTATATTCTTATTTAGTCCCTTGTCTAATTAGTACAGAGATGACATGTTCGATTGTGTCTTCTTATTTCTTAGCCTATTCCCTATTCAACAATACATTGTCAACCTATACAATTGTGTATTCTCTCTAGATTGTTTTGATTCTATCCCTTAAAGCATAAATTTGACCAGCTCAATTGTGTCCTCTTATTTTCCTATTTTGTGAATTTTCTTCACATACTCTATCAACCTAGTTAACTCTATACTTATTGGCTGATATTATTCTTTGTCTAGTTGACTCTGTACCTATTTTTCATTCTTATTTCCTAATCTTAGATTCTCTCTTCAAGCATCATGAAATCCCCTATTATAATCTTTTTTGACAACCTAAATCCATTTAGACACTATATGGGGTGCTCTTTTCTTCCTATCTTTACTTCCCAAGAGGATCCTCACTCTTGGCGTACCTCTCCTCCTCCATTATCTTTCAATTATAGCATGGTTCAAATCACTCCAAAATATGTGATTAGTGGGTTGGATACTTTTCATACCTATCAAGACAAATCCTATCTTCAAACATCTCACCATAATGTGGGATCAATTGACACAAGTCTATCCAATAACCCCATAGGGAATCTACCACCTAGAAACTCTCCCCCTAATACCAATTTGGGGAATCCTCCTACGAACACCAACCCACCAATTGATACAACTCATATTCTTGAAAAAATAGTGCAACAAATGAACATAATGTAAAAATCTAACACATCTCAAATGATGTAACTACAACATCATTTGATCAACATGACTAATCAACCTCCCATTTTTATCCCTCAAAATAATCAAGAATTTATTCCTCCACCTCTTAGAGACGTCATAGGGAAGGTCATCCCCCAACCTATCATGCATAATAAGATTCTTCAACACATCTAAAATGAGCCTTTAGACCCCTTCATTATTTCTATTGATATTGGTAGTATATCTCCAACTATTAAATATTATGGGACTGAAGACCATAAATCTTTTATTAATGCACTTGGTAATCTTTATAAGGAGTGGATCCAAACTAATACTTTCATCACAACCAAACTCTTAGTTAAAACTTTCACCGGTGATGTATCAAAATGGTATAAATAACTTCTCTAACATTATATATGACAACTAGAGGATTTAGTCAATCCTCTAGTTAAAGAGTTTTAACACAATGATCTTCCTAAAAATTACCTTAGTCATTTAATTAATGTTAAGCAATCTCCCACCAAATTAGCTCATGATTTTATCAAATAATGGAAATCTTTATATCATAAGGCCTGTCATAACATGATTGATGACAACTTGGTTAAAATATTTCTAACAATGTTAACACCTTCACTCTAATATAGGGTTAAAAATTTTGCTCCCCAAATGTTAAATGAAACTTTTGACCAAGCTAAATGAGAAGACTCCTTAATGAAATAGTTTGAACCTAATACCAAACTCATTAAAGGATATTTTAAATATTCAAATAATGCTATAACTAGTAATCCTTCTCAACCTAAACTAGGAGTATCCAAAGCTAGCAATCCCCAACATTCTCATACGTCATTATCTATGCAATAAATGAAATAATTTTTAGCGCCCTCTAAACCATTCACTTACCCAAATAATTCCCATAAATGGTATGATCCTAATCAATTTTGTTGGTTCCACACTGATATAGGTCATTCCCATGAAACATGTAGAGAGCTTACAAAATTTGTTGTTTCTTTTATTCTTGGTGATTCATTAAATCATGATGCCATGATTCAAATGCTTCATCAATATTATATTAATTCTTATCAAAAGAAACATGCTTCCAAAGCTACTTCTTCTAGCAACCCAAGATATTTTTATACATTTAATCCTCAACAAGCCAATAAGGATATTTGTTTGATTGACATCGATTACAATCTATATTACACCAATTCCTAATACATCAATATGGATAAGGTCAATTATCAATGCAAACCAGCTCATAAAAATCATGTCACCAAACCTAAGAAACCATCTTTAGAAGAAAAACTTCTCAAAGATACTACTACTACTCACTTAGATTTGGAAACCAATGAGGAGTCACCTCCTCCCTCTGAACCTCCAACCACTTCTCTTAATCTTAAACCTATTTTACCTTCCAAGCCTCATGCTAGTTCTTCTTATTCAAAACCCATTGGAATTTCTTAGAAGAACTCAACTCTGTGCCTTAAAATTTTCCTCTCATGGAGTTAGTTTTTACCTCTCCTTATCATCATAAGTTCCTTATGAAATAACTTCAAAAAATTAAAGATCTATCTCTTTTAGAATATGAACCATCTTCTCATGAGCCTCAACCATCCAAAGTACATTCCATTGAATCCATTTATCCTTCTTCGAAATCCTCCATAGAGTTTCTCAAAGAAGACATGATCAATGATGAAATCATATTTTGAATCGATGATCCACCCATATTCATTAAAATAGCCATTTATACCAACCTCATTCACAAAGTATTAGTAGATGAAGAGTTAGGTATTAATATGACATCTTTCTGGCTCATTCAACAATTTTGATATAACACATATCATCTTAAACAAACTTGTTTGACATGTCATGGATTTGATAAAACTAATCAAAATTTGCTTGGTTATATTTAGATCCCTCTTATTATTGGACCCAAGATTATAAAAACTAAGCTCATGCTCCTCAATTTACCCTTATGTTACAATATACTCCTAGGATGCCCATGGACTCATCAAATGAGGGCTACCTCCCTCCTTATTACTTTGTGATTGTACCATCCATCTCATTGATGAAATCATTGATTTCTCCCCTTTATAAAATGCTCATGAAGTATTTTATACATAAGATGATTTCACATGTAATGATTATGGAGTGGCTAAATTATTTCAAGATCCTTTAATCATGTCACCACATAAATTTAATGATTTAGTCATCTCACCTTCTGAAGTTCCTCCTGAATCAAAAGTATGTACAATTTCTCCAAATTATGATGACAATTACATCATGTACCAAGCTCTATCATGAGACTTGGATATTTACCATTATCATAAAACTTTATCTCAAATGCATGCTTTCAACAATGATGTTCATACCATTTCCATATATTTTGAGATATAACTTGAAGGTTATGTACCTCTAACTAATTCTTCACTTCTCGATACTCCTTGGGTGGTGGAACAAATCTCACCTATCTCACATCCAAAACTTTTAACATATTCTATACCTTCTACTGAACTAGTTATTCAATTTGATCCTTTTCCTGTCAATGAGGCTAATGATAAACAAAGTGAATCTGATCATCTTTCTTCTACCATTCCACCTATTCTCAAGATCACCCTTGATACTAAGGCCACAAATATGTGTCAAATACATTATAAATATGACTTCTATGGTTAAAAAATTATTGATCTTGAAGTAGATGTGGAATATTATGCCCCTCTTCCCATGTTTCTTAGTGATGAATCCATTCTTGAATTGCTTAATGCCCAAGAACCTCAACTTCCTTGGCAACATCATAAACTTGTGAATTTAAAGTAAAAGACCCCTCATTTTAATAACTTAATTAATATTATTGATCCTAAAAAAATCCCATTTTCTCTCTACCTGATGTGTAATATCATTTACAAGATGGAAATGATATGCTTATTGAGGAAACTACAAAAATCGAATATGGCACCTCTTCATGCCCTTAACCTATAGCAGTGTCTAGAAAATTGAAACCAACTAAACATGATAACTTTAGTTTATTCTTTCATAAATATCATGATAATTTCACTTGGTCATATGAGGACACGTTTGACATTGATCCTAGTATCATGGTGCACAACATCATCACCTATCTTGATGCCAAACCCATGCAACAAAAATAATGGAAATTTTCACCATAGAATAAATCAGAAACTTCAAAATAAATTTTCTTTTGAAGTTTTTACCCATTAAACTTTTATATGCCAAATTTATCAAGCCTATAAATTATTTTGAATGAGTCTCAAACATAATCCCTGTTCATAAAAAAGGCACCATGGTCATTCACATTTGCATCAATTTTCATAAACTTAATCTTGCTTGGCCCCCATTCACATTTGCATCGATTTTCATAAACTTAATCTTGCTTGTCCCAAGGATAAATTCCCATTACCTTCTATAGATTCCATCATTGATTCCACTACTGGATATGAAATTATATCCCTCATGGATGTTTTTTTAGGCTATAATTAAACTCATATTACCCTTGAAGATCAACATAAGATAACTTTCACCATAGAATGGGGCACCTATTACTATGTTAAAATCCCTTTCAGCCTTAAAAACATGAGAGCTACCTATCATTAGGCTATGAACCACATTTTCCATGACCTTAACCATAATATTATGGAAACTCATGTGGATGATCTCATTGCCAAGTCTAAAAGCCACAAAAATCATCTTTTTGATCTTAATATCATCTTCAATCACCTAATCAAATATAGAGTTAGACTAAACCCCTACAAATGTGTTTTTAGCATCAAATTTGGGAAATTGTTAGGGTTCTTAGTCTCTCTTTATGATATTAATGTTGATCTCACTAAGATAAACGTTATTATCAACATACATATTCCTCATTCTATTCCAGATATTCACATTTACCTTGGTAAGCTTAGGGAAATAAGATGGTTTATCCATGAAATGGCTTATCACATTTATTATGTTAATTACCTTCTCAAAAAAGGTGATGCTCTCGAATGGACCAATCCTTATCATAAAGTGTTTAATAATATGAAAGAATCATTGCTTCATCTACCCACCCTTCATCCACCCTCTAATGACCATCATTTAATATTATATACTTCTTCCACACCCATATGAGTTGGGGCAATGCTTGCCCAATAAGATGACACCAAAAGAGAATATGACATATATTATATTAGTTGAGGTCTCATTGACTATGAAAAATGTTATATATATTTAGAACGTGATTACCTCACTATCTATTTTTTAGCTAAAAAGCTCTATCATTATATGCTTTATCAAACAACTTATGTTATTATTTATTTTGATCTAATTCTTTCTTTTTTTATCTAAAGCTTTTCTCCTTGACGACATAATTGGAAAGTAGATGGTCATTTTAATGGAATTGGATCTTTGCATTATCATGTAAAAAGTTATAAAAAGATAAATCGTTGCTGACCAAACCATAATAGCTCCCATACCTAGTACTGATGACTTTCAATATATTTTTTCTGATGACAATATCCTCTATATTGAAGGTCTTAATCAGGGTATATCTATTAAAGATTACCTTCATAATTTCAATGTTGATATAAAATATAGTTATCATGAAGATTCCTATATCATTATTAATACTACTAAATCTAAAGTAGTCAATGAAGAAGTTCCTAAAATTAACATTAATTTACATGAAGACACTTAGACCCTTCATTTTGATGGTGCCAAATGCCTTCAAGGAACTGGGGCAGGTTGTATACTAACTAGTCCTCATAGTAAAATCATTCCTTTGGAATTTTAACTTACATTTGATGTTACTAATAACATGGTTGAATACGAAGCATTAATCTTGTGATCATAGGAATTTGATAATAGAGAGGAGTTTAGAAGAAGTGTTAGTTTCACAAAATAAAATGAAATCAACACACTAACAAGCTAACATCTCTAAGCCTAGATATTAGGGGGAGCATAGTGAATAAAATACATATGAAAGCACAAATAAAATGCAAAGAATGACAAATAACTTACCTTCTTTGAGAGATATAAGTGATTAGTTCATGGTTTGCTCAGCTTGTACTCAAAGATTCTTTGGCAATGTAGTTTGGCTATATCCTTCTCTCCCTGACACCATGGTTAGATTTGATATGACTTATTTCTTATGATGGATTGATGGCTTGGCTTATGATTCTAGCATTATAACACTATTTCTTTCAATCTTGTTGTAAAACCTTCATTCTATCTTTACTCTATCCAAGCTCTCCAAATGAAGAGGTAAATGCTTGTATTTATAGGTTTAGGAATTAACCCCAACTCAAGGTGAGTTAAGGTGTAGTTTAGACATGGAATAATTTTAAACCTAACATAAGTGAGTTAATTAACCCTAGTAGAGTTAAAAGGTGTCAAAATCTCATGATTTGAAATGAATAGGCATGGGTGAGATATTTTCAAAAGCTTGACAACTCACAAAAGGTAATCATCAAAACTTAGGATAATCTTGATTTTTGAATTTCCTTTTTTAGAAGTTTATTAATTGCTCATGGATAATTCAACTAGGAATTTAATTTAGTTTAGCCTATTAATTTATTTTGTTTAATATTTTTAGCATTTCCAAAATTTTATTTAATTTCATGTGTGCACTTTCCCCATTTAATAGGTCTATAGTGAAAATTGCATGTGATGTCATAGGATGATTAGAGATGAATCTGTAAGAGGTTTTTATTGATTATGGTACGATACCCCAATTAAGGATGTCTCAATAAGATTCTAATATTTCACTAATGATTCACAAGTAAATTTGGGACATTCACTGATTCTTAAGCTTAATTTATAATGGTTGGTAAGAATTAGTCTGAAGTCCAATCGAAGGCCATTATTGGCTAGTTTTAGGTGTATATAATTTGCCCCTATTTGGGAATAAATTTTCAAGCTATAAGCATAGTAACATGTTCTCAAATTATGAAAAGGTCATGCATGCTTACGAATTCAATGACAATGAATGAACTGTAGGTTCCACATCGAGGGAGTGATTGGCAAAGGGGTCAACAATTAGACCAAAAAGATGAAATGGGGTAGAAGGTATTGACTTACCCATAGGTATTTATAATCAGTGGTATATGGAGCTGCCCTAATTAGGGAAAACAAATAGGATGATTTATCCACAAGTGGTTATAATCATCAGCATAGGTGAGATAAAAAAGAATATGATTTGCCCAAAGGTAGTTATAATCATCAAAAAAGGCTTAGGGTAACAAGAGGATGATTTACCCAAAGGTGGTTATAATCATCAAAAGGGAAAATAGTGATCTGCCCATATGTAGTTATAATCATTGGTAGGATAGAAAAATGACCCAGTTGGGCGAATAGAGATCATGGTTTACCCAAAGGTAGTTATAATCATTATCACAAGGAAAATGTGCCCTAATTAGGTAGAATAAAGAGAATGATTTTCCCAAAGACATGTATAATAATCAACTTTCAAATGGATAAAAATCCATTGATTTAACTGAAGATAGTTAGAATCATTGGTAATAAAAATGGGATGGTATACAATGATTTGTCTAAAGGCAGTTATAATCATTATACCTCGATAATGGCAAACATGATATGGAAGATGATGGCAAATTAGTACAAATGATAAAGTTGAATTTGGGTAACCTATGAGTATGGAAATGCACGGTAACCTATGAGTATGGAAATGCACATATAAACTAGTAAGGAAGAAAATTATTTCATTGTTTAATTAATTTATGTATGATATGATTTGGATTAGATTGAAGATGTTGGTGCAGGTGTGAAGGAGATATATCATTCCTACATTTTCATGTAGACTTTCATTTCTGATTTTTCATATAGCATGTGATGGTAGGCATCATGATAACTTAGCCAAAATATGCATAAGGACTGACTCCTGATCCAATACTCAAGTGAAAATAATGCACCAATGATAAAAACTAGGATGACAATGTGGACGTATGAATATGGATGGATTCAAGAATAATGTGAAAGGAATCACCTAATGAAGACACATAGATTGAATCAAGGCACAACAATAAAACAAAAAAATAGGCAAAAAAATAAACAAAACATGAAGAAAAGAAAAGACAAAACAAAACAAAGAGAAGATAATGAAAAAAACCAAATAATAGTTAGTCACAATGTTAGTAAAAATAACGTGACACAAACAAGATGACAAATAGTGCCCTTAGATGATAAGGGATAACTGAACAAACAAACAAAATGGGGGAATAGAATAAAGTAAAGGGGGTGGTCGAGCTATCTCCAGATGCACTAGGCAACTAGATTTTGCCTACATATTTCCATAGATATAATATCCAATAAAACTTTAGGTCAAATGTAGTTCTTTTAGGAAATGGGATAGAAAAAAATGATGATAATCGAGAAAAACATGATGAATTTTGTAGAAGAAGATGGGAATGGGCCCATAAAATGGTGAGAGTGTGGGATAAAAAGGCCAAAAAGGATGGGAAAACTAAATGATAAGTGTTTTTTTGTGACTTAGTGAGGGTTCCCAAAATCCTTAAGGCAAAGAAGTGGTCAATGTTTTTGGATTTTCTAAATCAATTTTACAAATGTTTTTGGAATTTTTAGAGCATCTCAACTCTATCAATAATGACAAGATACTAAATGGTCCAATCTCACAAAATAGAAAGAGTGGTCAAACTTAAGAAGTTGCTCACAAAAATGGTAAGAGCGTGGCTTAGGTTGCTCAAAAAATGGTGAGAGAATTAAAATTTAGAATTGCTCATAAAATAGCAAGAATATGAAAAATGGTGACTGAGCTGACCTCAATGTAAATCAAGCATTGCCTACATAGTCCTAGGATGGGACCTCAAGTCACTATAGTTCTGCCCACATGAAAAGTGGAGAGAATAGACTAGTCACAAGTTCTTAAATCTATCAAATGTCTAGGCAAATGAAAATAGTAATGACAAGGGGATATGACAATGCATGGTAAAGGTGTTTTTCCTAATTTTCCCATAGGCAGTTATAATTAGGAAATAACATCATAAGTATATGATACTAATTTGTGCATAGGTGATTATAATTAACAACACAAGGTGGACTACTAATTTTCCTATAGGCAGTTATAATCAATAGCACCGGTCAAAGGTAAATAAAAGATAACTTACCAAATCCACTATCACAATACTTTTATAAAATGTCATTTAAAAATGAAATTGTAAAACCTATTGAAACTAGATTGGAATCCCCTAACAGAAGGTGTAGGAAGAACCAAAGGAACCAAGATCAAAAAGGGTTGGGTCGGATGATTAAAAATAGGCTTTAGTCTAATAGAGATGGCATGGTAAGATGACATGTGGTATGGCATAAGGAAGATGATAGGATGGAAATTGGATATAATGGTGAGAGGGTTTCCCCCAAGTGATAAGGTGAGGAAAATGGAAAGGTATGGAACAATGTCAAGAGGAATGGCAAATGAAAATGGGAAATGAAAATGTCATGGTAGATGTTTTTGGCTTGGGTATGGTAAATGATTCTATTTTTCTTGTTGATGTGGAGATGCACATCTTGATCAACAAATAATACAACTAGAATAATCTATCATGTAAATTGCTAGCCCAGACCTCTTCTAAATAGCTTCTCTGTCAATAAACTACTATAGATTTGGATGATTAGAATGTTGTTGTGATCTTTATTGGTCATTGATTTTGTTTCCTTCAAATGTTGGGACAAGGTATCTTTGTAGCCTCTATACAGGAAAGTGCAACTAGGGATGGTAAATATAGATAAACAATGGATGATAGGTATGATTTGGTCATGTAAAGGTGGATGATAATGAAATGTACATTGGTTGGTAAATAAATGAAGATTGGGATTTTTAGGCACACATAATGTTGTTGATCTTGGATTTGACATAACTTTCGTTATGGTGGGGCCGAAGACTTTTGAATATGATTTCAATAAGACCACCATGTTTTTTTATCATTTGGGCCTGAAAGTAGCTACCATCTGATTATGTTGTAGATTGGAAGGTCTATTGATTTGATCTTTGATAATATCTTCATCAAGTAGTGAAGGACTATTGTGCTCAGTTATTGGCACCTCAAAGAGGTTTTCACCAATGAAGTTATCTTGATTGTCCCATAGTGCCTCTAAGAAGGCTTCACTTAGGGATGTTGAATTTTAACTTTGATTATCTTTTAGTGCCTTTGAAAATGTTTCACTAGAATATGTTGAGTGTGAACTTTGATTGTCCCCTAGTGCCTCCAAAAAGGTTTCACTAGGAGATTATTTTTCTTATGTATGAATTTGGTCTTGGCCTCCTTGATCTTCTTCAACTGATATGTCACCATAGATGTAATTTAACAAGGTAAGATTATGTTGGTCCTAATAGACACTTGTGGGAGATGGAATGTCAATATAATGGATATGATGGTTGGTGGTAATGGCATGTGGAATGGTTATGAAATGGGAAGAGGTAGCATAATCCTAGTAGAAGATACTAGAAGAACTTGTGTCAAAGTTGAATTAATCATCTTTAAAAACTATAGAAGGATCACAAATGTATTCAAATTGATTTGCAAGACATGTGTAATCAATATTGAAATAGCTGTAAAGAGGATTAAAAAGCAAGTTAGTCAAGCATTAGTCCATAAATAATGAAAAATACATAAAGAACTAACTAACTAAGCCTATCTATTCTTATGGGAATTACAAAGGATAGTAAGAAACAAATGAAAGAAAGAAACATCATATTACCTACCCAAATGGATTCACCATTCCTATGTGGCTCAAAAGCATGTTCTCTCTTGATCAAGCATCCTTGTCTTTGTCATCAATGGTGGTAAGCTCCTCCAATGTCTCAAGAACACTCCATAAAACCTAGGCTCGTGATTCCAAATCACTAAACTATCCTATCAATGAAGCTTGAAAACAAAATCATTGATCAAATTCAAAGGCTTGTGGAAATAATTTAACATTATAACTTTAAAATCTTCAAGTTTAAAATTCATGTCCATAGCCTCTCTATTTATAGATTATTGAGATTGGTCAGGATCAACCATGACCGTCCATATCAATATTGATATGTGTGGCCATGGATAATACTAATATTTGGAATTACATACATAATTATCTTCATCATGACCTTGGAATAAGGGGCATTGAAGAGGCATGGGAGGTATTAACTAGGCATGGGTGACCCATAATCCTGAGATTTATGTCATTTATGGCCTAGGGATGTCTTCCCAAGAAATGATGTCACCCAATGATGTAGTTAATAGGAATCAATTTTTTAAAAAAAAATTAAACAACTCTCATGGAAAATCCACTTAATCTCTTGATTTGGATTAATTAGCCTTAAATAAGGTTAATCAACATTTGTGCAATTATTTGAAAATTGGCCCTCAATTAATCAAAATGGTTAGAAAGTCATACTACTGAGTTGTAATTTGACTCAACAAGAATTAGGTGACATTAGATGCATTGGAATCATATTTCCATTTAGGATATTTTCAACATAAAATAACAAAGGTATGTGGTGTGTACCAACTAATTTAGGAGAAAAGAGTGATCCAAAGCACAAAAGGCAAAATCATCATTTTGAGTCAAAATGAATTGATCAAAGTTAGCTAGCCCTTAAATTACATTGCCCTATTTAGGGATACTTTGACCTAAATTGGCACTTGTAAATGACAAGTTTGAACCATTTAGCACATTTTATGAATTTTGACCTAAAATGTGCATTTGAGTACAATTTGTGTAAGATTGACAATTTCAACACAAAAGGTGTTAGGAATTGGATGTCTGCAATAGCCATGAATGTATTATAGTTTTGAAGCTAATTTTGACTCAATGGACTTTGAATCTGATGTTGAGATGACTTTTGATTTTACTTTTGATGTTAAATCTAATGTCGATTCAAGAATAGAACCTAACTTCAATGTTGATTCTTCATTTGGTGTGGACACTATTACATGATGTTTTGTTGAATGTTTGGTTTTGGACAAGAAATGCCCTATGATGGCATAATAGACTCTAATAAGACTAGTTTGTTAAAATGAGACTCCTCAATGATGGGAAAAAGGTCAAGAGACAACTTCATAGAGACTGGCTTTTCAAAAGGAGGCTCTTGAAAAATAGGCATATGGTCAAGGTAATAATTTTCCCAAAGGTGGTTATAATCATTAATAAGTGACTTAACAGAAACTATCTTGTCAAAGGGAGACTCATCGATAGCAGGTATAATATGAAAAGGTGATTCATCATAGGTTGACTCATCATAAATGGTTGGTTCAACAAAAACATCATGGGTTGGTTGGTTCTCTTGGTCTTGGTTTATAATCAATTGTAAAATACTAGTTTTGAATATATCTTGGTCCTCAAATGATTGGCTCAGTTGGATAGGTAATGATTGGCTTGATTAGAGCTAGACAATTGGCAAGGGTTTTTTAAAGTAGGGAATGATTGATAATGGATGAAGGGTGACCAATGGTTAGATAATGATAGGGCATTACAGAGCTTGGTTTCTTTCACAAGCCAAAGGAAGAGGTCTTAGAATGGTAATGGTAGGGCATCATGGAGCTTGGTTTCTCGTATAATCCAAAATATGAGGTCTTAATATAGAAATGGTAGGGTGTCATGGAGTTTGATTGCTTGCACAAGCCAAAGGATGAGGTCCTAGAATAGAAATGGTTAGACATCATGGAGATTGATTGCTCACACAAGCTAAAGGATAAGGTCCTGGTATAGAAATGGTTGGGTGCAGTGGATCTTGGTTACTTGCACAAGCTAAAAGATGAGGTCGTGATATGGTAATGGTATTCCGTAGACACAGTGAAGCTTAGTCGCTCATGCAGTCTGAAGGAGGGTTAATGGTATAGGTGGGGGATTAGGTGGTTATGAAAGGGAGAGTATCATATGTCAACCTATTAGAAGAAGGTATCATCAAATCTGGTACCTAGATTTGTTCCCCAAATTGCGGATTGTAAGGAGGATATGGATTTGCCTCATTAACCACTTCTTCACCATAAGGATATTGCTCAAAGTCAATTTGTGTAGTTATTATATCATAGCTTAGATTGTACATAACTCCACCATAAGTGTGGTTAGACATATTCATATCAATAATGAAAGCTTCACAAAAAAGGCTTAGAATTCTACAAACTCTTAAAATATAATGTCCAAAGGACAAATGGTTCAAACTTGGTCTAACTTGGTTTAGGAGTGGAACTCTATCTCCAAAATGGTCTATGACAAAACTTAGTATAAAAAACTCTAATGTTAAATGGCTCACACAAACAAGGTCAAGTGGATGAACTAAAAACAAAATGCCAAACTCTAGGTTTCAAAGTGTTCAAAATAGGTCTAATCTAGAAAAATAAAGGTTTCTAGGTATTTTGGCAAAATGTGGTGTCAAAAGCTAGTCTCAAACAAGTCATGTGATAGTACTTTTATTTAAACATAATTTTAAAAGCTACACTTTAAACAAAGGGGTATTTAATCTATCAAACTTGGAACACATTGGCATAAATTAGGCACTTGATTCTAGACATGGATTTGATCAAATTGGTATGAAGCACGAAACAAAAGGCACTTTGGGATAGACTGTTTCCTCCCAAATAATGGTATAAATAAATAGTTTTTTAATTTGGGTAAATAATTAACCTAATTTACGTAACCCAAAAGAGAAATATCAATGTCTACACCCTGATTAGATTAGGCCTAAACAAAAATCAATCAATGTTTGATTGAATAAAAAACTCAACTCAGAAAAACTAGGATTTTTTAACAGACAAACTAGACAAAATTGAATGGCATAATGACACTAGGCAAAGATCCAAGCAATAATTTTCAAATTTGGTTAATAAATTAACCTAAGTTTCACAACCCAAAAGAGAAAGGTCGATGTCTAGGCCCAAATTACACAAGGCATAAATAAAAATCAATCAATGTTTAGATTTGAACATGTCAAGGTTAATTAAAAACTCAACTTAGGAAAATTAGGATTTTTTAAAAAATGACAAGATAGACAAAATTAAATGGTATAACATCACTAGACAAAGATTTAAAAGACATACATGGCATTGGTTCTGAAAAATGACATCTAACACAAGGCAAACAAGTCTATGAAACAAATTTGAGCAATGTAATGGTGTTATCACTCTCTAAAAATGTGATAATGGTTTATTTCAAAGACTCCAAAGCACAAACTTGAAATTATTTGGACAACATAACATTACCTATTTCAATCAACTGACACAACATTTTTGACATAACAATCTAAGATAAAAACATGGTGTCAAACATATGACATACAACCTCCCCAAAAAATGGAGTAGTATGGACACAAGACTCATTTTGACATGACATAACCAAAAAAAAAATTTAGACTCAAAAATACCAAGTAAAAGGAAAAAGACCCAATACATCTAAGTAAATCATCCTAAGCCCTAAATTGATAAGGTTGGTCAAATGGGGTTGACTAAAACTATAGTTTTCAAATATCTAGATTGATCCTAAGTGTGATTAACACTAGAGAAGCATCACATTAATTGAGTTCATACTAGTTAACTTACTATGCAATGGTATATTCCTTTACATAGAGATTCCATTCATGGATTGCTTAGTAGAATCCCCTGGTTAACAAGACATGACTCAGGTCTTCATTATGAAAGGAGAGGTTAACCACTCAACGCCCTGGCTCTTGCAATATGCATGCCTTGATTTGTATACCCCACTATGGAATGGGATTGAAACACTACTAGGAGATGAAACTCTAGGTCAATTTTTCCCTAAATAAATTGTGAAGAAGCTATGAACTCCCCTTCACAAGCCAAATTGCATAAAAATAAATGACTGAGTGGAAAGACTTGAGACATTGTTTTTAGGTTACCTAAACCATACAGGTTTTGGGAAGAGCCTAGACAACAATCTTTCCATGCCTTGGACTAAGCGTAAATTACAAGTAAAAAGACAAATTTCATCACCCAATTTCTGTATAGGGGATGGGGGGAGAACATACACATGCTCTTCATTTTGCACAAAAAACACACAAGTAACAAAAACTTTCAAGAAATTGCAATCTAAATGAGTGTCAATTCGGTGCACCAAATGAAATGTTTGATTAAGTTCCTTTGCCCCTTAGCTTAATTGCAAAATCTTGAAAGAAATTTCACAAAAAAACTTAAGCAAAAACACCTATGTTCATTTTAAGCACTAAAAAATGAAATGTTCAAGAGTTAACAAATTCAATATAGGCACCAAAAATGAAGTTTTCATGAGTCTAAGCTTGAAAACTCATGTTCTAATCCCACCTTGGTCCTACAATGGTTAGAGAGTTTCCTCCTTTTAAGCACTTTTAATGATGAACAAACAATGTTTGGAAATATAGCTCTCAGGTTTCCAATTTTGAAAACACAGAGACTAATATTGGTCACCTATGATCGATTTCTGTTATCAAGGAACTAATACTAGTTGGTAATAACCAATATTGATCAATAAGGACCAAGATCAGTTGCCTATGAACCTAAAGGCAAAACAAACACAATTCAAAAACATTAGTTAGTTTAAAGTTAGATTAAAAAATTCTCAAAACCTGCAACATAGTGATTAGACAAAGAATATAAAGGTCAATAAAACAAAGAAATAATGATTAGAAATGCTAAAAAGATTCAAAATGAAAGTTTTTAAACCATGTTTTTCCCTACACCCTAATTGATGACGATCACCTAGAATTGAGTTTGATTAGGTAGAACTGATACTAGTTATGCCTAACCAATGTTGATTTCTGTGTAGATCCAAGTTACAATAAAATAAAAAATACAGCAAAAATGAAGCTAAAACTCCAAATTTGAAGACATTCAAGAATTCATTTGAAGATTTATGAGTTGTATCTTGGTCTCCTTGGTATGTGGGAAGCATTTTGGTCCCATCGAGCATGTTATTTGTGATCATACAAATTTGATAATAGAGAGGAGGTTAGAAATAAAATGAAATCAACACACTAATAAGCTAACATCTTTAAGCCTAAATCATAGGGGGATCATAGTGAATAAAATACATATGAAAGCATAATTAAAATGCAAAGAATGATGAATGCCTTACCTTCCTTGAGAGCTCTAAGTGATTAATTTGTGTCTTGCTCAGCTTGTGATCAAAGAGTCTTTGGCAATGGAGTTTGGCTTTATCCTTTTCTCCTTGGCACCATGGTTTGATTTGATATGACTTATTGCTTGTGATGGATTGATGGCTTGGCTTATGATTTTGGCATTATAACACTATCAATTTCAATCTTTCTATAAAACCTACATTATAGCTTTACTCTATCCAATCTCTCCAAATGAAGAGATAAATGCTTGTATTTATAGGTTTAGGAACTAACCCTAACTCAAGGTGAGTTAAGGTGTAGTTCAGACATGGAAGATGTTCAAACCTAACTTGAGTTAATTAATCCTAATAGAGTTAAAAGATGTCAAAATATCATGATTTGTAATGAATAGGCATGGATGAGATATTTTTAGATATTTGCAAAAGCTTGATAACTCACAAAAGGTAATTATAAAAACCTAGGATATTCTTGATTTTTGAATTTCCTTTTTAGAATTCAATTAATTGCTCATGGATAATTCAACTAGGTATTTAGCTTGGTTTAGCTTGTTAATTAATTTTATTTAGGATTTTTAGTATTTCCAAGATTTAATTTAATTTCATGTGTGTTTTTGCCCCATTTAATAGATCTTTAGGCCAAATTGTATGTTGTGATGCCATAGGATGATTAAAGATGAATCCATGAAAGGTTTTTATTACTTATGATAGGATACCCCAATTGAAGATGTCTCAATGAGATTCTGAGCTTTGACGAATGATGCATAATAAAATTTGGGACATTCAATGATTATTAGGCTTAATTTGCAATGGTTGGTAAGAATCAGTTTGAAGTTTGGTCGAAGGCCATTGGTGGCCAGTTTTAGGTGTATACAAATTCTAGGCATGAGAGTAGCACTTGATTTAGACATTACATATCTACATGCTTTGGGTGACTCCCAACTCATATGTTGACAAGTTCATGGTGATTATCAATACAAAAGCAAAAATCTTATTGATTATCATCAAATAGTCACTACCCTTGCCAAAGAATTCACTTATTTTACCATCGAGCCCATACCTAGAGATCAAAACTCTATCATTGATTCACTTGCTTCTTCAGTATCTCTATTTTATGCACACCATGTTCTTACTAATTCTACCTTTCCTATTCAAATAAGAAAGTCTCCATCTTCCATTCAACCACAAGATTCACTTATCTATCATATTGAGGGTATTACAATAAGATAAATCCCATGATACAAAGACATCATTTAATTTCTTGAGTATCAAACCTATCTTTCAAACATAGATTCTTGCAAAAAGACTCAAATTGGAAAACAAACTTTCAATTATGTCTTTTGATATAACATCCTTTATTATCACAACACTAAAGGTACCCTACTCTACTATATAATGAAAGAAGAGGTTCTTCCTCTCCTTAAACAAGCACATGGGGGTATTTACTTTAGTCACTATGGCAGACATGCTACAACACATAAATGCCTATGTATGGGATACTTTTGGCCTATTCTTGAAAAGGATAATATTGAGTTCACCAAAAAGTGTAGTCCCTACTAAATTCATGATGATCTTATCCATTTTCCACTAGTCATACTCCAAACTATGGAGTCTCATTGGTTATTCTCAATGTGGGGATAAGATCTCATAGGCAAACAACCAAGATCATAGGAAGGACATGTTTTTTCATCATAGCTACTGAGTATTTTACCAAATGGGTCAAAGCCATGCTTATGATCAATGTCACTAGAACCACTATTTTGAAATTAATCCTCAATAAATTCATTTGTCATTTTGGAGTTCCCCATACTATCATTTCTAATAATGTTGGAAATTTTATAAATAAAAATGTGAAACAACTCTGTGTTAAATTCAAAATCTCTCACAAATTTTCCACACCCTATCATCTACAATGCAATGGCCAAGCTAAGTCCACTAACCAAATTCTCAATAAAATTATCCAAAATGCAATCCTTAAAACTCTCATAGATTGGCATCTTCATTTATATCATGCTCTTTGGGCCTATTGCACTAGCATACACATTGCCACTGGGGTAACACCGTTCTCGCTAGTCTACGGTTATGAATCTATCCTCCCATTAGAAATTGATCTTCCATCTCTCCATATATCTCTTCATAGTATCATACTAGATGAGGAATTATGTTAATCTCACATTCATGCTCTTGATCTTCTTAATGACCATTATCTCTTCGCTCTACAACACAATCACTAATATAAGGCTTGCATCACCAAACAATGTAATAAAAGGGTTAAAGTCCACAATTTCAATGTTGGTGATCTTGTCCTTAAATTAGATTATTATAAAGAGGGAAAATACACCCAAAAATATTGGGTCCCTTATTTAGTAAAAGACATACTTGGTCCTAACACCTATCACCTTCAAACTAATGATGGCTATATTTTCAAAGAACCCGCTAATGCACAATTTTAAAAGAAGTACTTTATTTATATATTTACCTTATTATCATTATTTGTATATGTTATCCTCATAACATTTTTTAATGATATCCACATAGATCTTTCCCTTCTTTTATGCTTTTGATATATAGTTTTGTATCCTTGGGTTTATCCAAAGTAGTCTTTGTGCCCTCCATGATCAAAACTACAAACACAATAGACAACCATCCAATGATAAAGGTAAGTCAAGGTACCATACATTAATTTTAATTTAATTAGTTTATTTTTATCAATTTCTTTTTGGTTGTTTTATGTTTTAAAATATTGCAATTTATTTACCTTCAGCGTTGTGTGTTGTTATATTCTTTTCTCAAAGCACCATCCCCTATTGCACTAAAGTGACACGTGATGAGCTTAGAGTGTGGCATATGTATCATAATATTTACAATATTTATCAATTAATTATGCTTTCTCTCTTGTAGGAACCTATCGAGTTCCAATATCTTTGAGTGCACTCCTTAAAAGGTATATTGGGAAAGGGGTGAGTAGACCATTGGTGCTTCATAGAATTATTTTACCCTATACCACCACTTGATATCATTCCAACCTTCTCCTATGTACTTACATAAGCCTTATATCCTCTCTTTTAACCTCTTCCAACCATTTACCACCTTTATTATCCCCTCCCTAAGCCTAAAACCCTTTTTGATGGTTTCTATTACATTGTCAACCCCATTGACCCTGTATTCAAATTGATAAAACACATTAAGGGTCTAGGTCCGCCCTTGGCTGACCTAAACCGAGACCTAATTTATTTTTATCAATAGTAATACATATTCAATTGGGATGAACCTATCAACTAAAGTTTTGGAAAGGTTCAAGGTTATATTTAGCTATATATACACATTCATTTTATCATTTCTAAGAGAGAACAAAAGTTAATTATTCATTTATGTTTCTTTACAATTTGCTTTTCTACCATTTTAATTTAGGAGTTATACCTTAGGTTTTATACTTGGAGAAGAATATTGTATTATGGAAAAGTCTTGGATGTTTTGGCCTTTCTTAGTGATCCTTACAAGGCACAACAAACTCTCGTAAAATACCTTTGTCCAAGGGAGAGATTAAGTCTCAATAGGTTCATCTTCAAGGTAAATATCTCTAACTTTATTCCTTTATTTTAGTAGATAGAATGAGCATAAGTAATGGCTTTTGAATATATTACTCTCTATGCATTAGGGTTTTACCTATACACAGCTTAATTAATATTCTCCTATGCATGTTTACTTTTATGTTTGCTAAGCCCCACTTTGTGCCATACGATTTGGTGAGCACTAGATTAGATTTTGTTTTACTTTGCATATACTTTGTGAATATGAAAATATAGAACCTAACTAAGTTTATTGCATAGTGTTTCTTGACTTGAGGTTTTAGAACCCTCCCTAGTGATGTTATTGTGGTAAGAGATCCCTTAGCTAGATCTAGGAGATCCATCTTGGTCATGATCCTAAATATCTAATATATCAACAATCAGAAGTGTAAGTAGGATTTATCTTCTTTGAGATAGGATTGATTAATAGATCGGTTGCATTTCCCTTTGCATACACCTTCACTATATTTATGCAACTAATGATTTTCTTTGATACTTGATAATGCTTACTTTGGATCCAATTTGGTATGCTTCAGACTTGGCTTGTGATTGCTCCTAATGATAGAATTGTAATTTGGTAAAAATAGGATAAATTTTTTAAATGTGCAATAGTGTCTAGATGTATATGAGATAAGTTCCCAGTCCATTTTGAATGAGACCTTGATTTGTATATATATGTATCTAATTGAATAATTTATCATGCCACTGCCATGCTAGGCTAGGCTAATGGGTTGATCTTAAGGATAAGTTTGATTTTATAAAATAAATATCATTGGGGTTAGGTCAGTACCAACCAAATCAGGTTAATACTAACTATTGATACTAACCAATTTTGGTAGAACCAACCTATGTACAAGTGAACTGAACTGAGAGTTTAGAGATGTATGTGCAGGATATTTAGTAGGTTTGAAATAGACAATACAATTCATGTGGGTGTATAATATCAAAATGGAATAGTTAACTCATAATATAGCATGAAAGTGTGAGAGAATGATGGATTTTTACTTTGTTTGAGTGCTCAAGTCACACGTGATAAATGTGTGTCAAGCTTATCATTGCCAAGTATCAAGAACTAGATTTTAATATCTAAAAATGCCCCCCTTTTATTTAAGTAATGGAATTGATAGATTAAAAAGATAAAATGTACCAAAGTGTGTACATAATTCATTTTTGATATGAAGTTCCAATTGTGTAAGTCACTTAATAACAAACTTACAATCATGCATAGTCAATGCCCATAGTTTGACTATTTTAAAAATGAAATTAAATCTTTTTAATTTTGAAAGAAAAATGGTTAGATTAAAATTATGAATTGGTAAAGGGCACGTTTCCCTTTTAACTTGTTTGAGATGGTTCTTCTTTATTCAATCATTGTAAAAACTTGTGCTTCCTTGTTGAAACACATGGAGAGTAGTGATTGTGCCTCAAATATGTGTAACTATGTAGGATCTTGGGTTAGGAGATGTGTTTCCCAACCCTTATGTATATTGGGAGAAGTACATAATGTACTAACCCAAAGAATCATAAAGTCATTTATTATATATTATATGGAATTGGTAGGCCACTAATTGTGTAATTATGCTACTACCATTTATGTACTTTCCCACCAATTTTATACTCTATTATATTTTAGGTTCCGTAAATATTTTAGAAGGTGCGTAAGCATATGACAAATAGGGACATGAACTCATTTTGTTGATATGGTGGCCAAAATGTCAAATTTGTCTTTTCCTTTATTCTTAACCTAATTGGCCATAAAGTGTTACAAGAGGAATAAAATAAGTGTAATTTTGGTTGGCTTGAAAAACCTCTCAAGGAGTTGTAACGACATGCACCACATGCATGGACTCATAACCAATGTAATTATTGTGTGTATAAGTGTAATCTCAATTCAGATACGAGATAGGGTTTTAATTTATCTCTCAAGAAATCAAATGAAAGTACATAAACTTCACTTATCCTTCTTTTGACCCATGTATATAGTTAATTAACCTTGTAAACTCTTTCAAAGCAAAAAAATATAATGTACCTAAGACACGATTCTTCTTGATTACCTTGTTAGATACTTATTATTGAAAAGCCTCTAGGAGCCTTTGTATATATATCCTTAATGAATTTTAATTAGGAACCTATTAGCACACAAGCCAACCAATAAAGAGCAAAAGAATTGGCAATCACATGTCCACACATTAAAATTAGGAGAAGCATGGTAAATTGACCTACAAAACAAAGGGGGATACAATTGGTGGGTCATCATTTGTGTCTAGGACACAATTGACAAACTGTTGTTTATCCTAGCAAAAGAAAAGATAGAAGACAAAGAGTGGAAGAACACATAGGGCCTCCAGGTATAAACAAAATAAGGAGAGAGAAAATAAAGGAAACATAATAACATGAGACTTCATATATAAGAAAATAGAATAAGATAAATGAAAAATTGCTAGTAAGACTCTAATTTGAAGCAATGATATATATGTACAAAATAATACTAAAAACATTTCAATAATAAGCTTTGAACCAAAATAAGAGTCTATAGAGGGTAATATCACTTTAGAAATATTATCCAATGAGGATTCACAAAAAATATTGAGCAACTTCACCATTATAAATATTATAAATCATTTATTTTGAAATGTAATGTAGACTAATAACATGCACTTGGTGTCATTTTATAATCACTATATATGCTTTAACATTCAACATATTTATGAAAACATCATTTCATATCTATGCTAAAATACAATCATATGTTAAACTCCAACATTTTTTTTAATCCCTAGGGATCGAGGTATGGCCCAGTGACCTAGAGCTTATTCAGCTCCCAAGGTGAGCATCCTCTACCCAACTAATTGTGTAAATGCAGGGGTAACTGGTCCCTTGGGGCTTGGGGGGTATTGAACCTAGGTGGGTGCCGATAAAGTACTCAGGGCGTACCACTAAATTTTTTGGGTACAAACATTTTTATAATTGAAATGCCCAAACCAACAATGAATAGTATTCTTAGACATGGGCTATGGACTTGCCTTATCACATTGAACATAGATTTCAAGTCACATGCCGATCCATATCACATTGAACATTGAGCCAGTAGTCCATAACATTAGCGTTATGTTAAATGAAATATTAAAATTATATTATGTGGTAATATGATGTCCCTCCTTTCAAATATGGGATTAAAATTGAAAGGTAATGACACAAACTTATCCACTACCCAATAAATGCATGCCCCAGTTAAATTTGACAACTGTAAATGACACAAAAAAATTTGGATGACCATATAGGTTGAAAGGGCAAAATATGGGGTTAAAAAACATGAAATATTATATCAAATATATATTTAGTCAATGTTTCTTTTTATGGCAGGTTTGTGTTCCTCAATGCCGGGTGATGGACAACTCAGTAGTGGGGGAAATTATTTCATTTGAGCTTAGTAATTTCCCTGTCCAAACAAGATCTACAGAATGATATAAACAAAAATAAAATGAATAATTGGTGGGCGTTGATATCTAATACAACAAATCCTCTAGTTGGTAGTAGATGGTGTGATAAGTCATATGATCTTCTACCTCCACCATCTATGCCAATTATTTTTGTGGCCTAATGTAGTTTCTTGATGGGCTATTTATCTTGTATATTATGTTATACTTATTTTAGTTGAAAAGATGTTTAATGGTATTTTTTAACTTTATTTTAAGTTAATTAGCGTCGCTTAACACTCTCTATCTATGAGATCAATATTATGTTGTTTTTAAAAGTGTGATTTTATTCCACTCACTTTTTTTACTCTAGTTTTAGATTAATATATAATGAATTTCACTTAAAAAATGTATAAATTTACTTTTATAATTCTACTTTTTGAAGATTTACTTCTATAAAGGTGATTTTTTCTACTTTTTGAAGAGCATTTTTTTTTTAAAATTGAAAAGCTTTTCCATAAATTAATAATAAGACGTGTTACAATAGTTAGTCATACAAAAAATATGAGTGGATGATATCACACATCAAAATGTTAGATCAGACGAAGGCGAGAACAACTATATATTCAACTTGTAAATATAAGGAGTATTTTTCAACAAAAAAAAATTGAAAAATAACCGATAAAGAGCATATAAAATTAAGTCCCAACAGACAACAATAAACCACTAAGCAGTGGGAACAATAATAAGCATGGGTGGTGGACGCAACTACAATGCGTACTACGAGATCGATTCTTCTTACATTATCCAAATCTATGGTCCCGTGGAGCATTACCCCCAATAATCCAACAAACTCTGGATAAACCTTTTTTGCTTGAACTTGAATATATGGTCCCGTGGGGCATAAGCCTATTTTGAATGTTTTGAAAAAACTATTAAAAGATTGTAGAATTTGAAATTTTCATTACTTGTTTGAGGGGGTACAACTTATGGATCTTATGAGAAAGGGAAACACAATATGATTGAAGGTGAGAGGTGGGACCCATGAATTAGTAATTATACATAAGTTTGAACCTAGTGGACGCAACTATGACACCTACTACGAGATCGATTCTTCTGACATTATCCAAATCTATGGTCCCATGGAGCATTACCCCCAATAATCCAACAAACTCTGGATAAACCTTTTTTGCTTGAACTTGAATCTATGGTCCCATGGGGCATAAGCCTATTTTGAATGTTTGGAAAAAACTATTAAAAGATTGTAGAATTTGAAATTTTCATTACTTGTTTGAGGGGGTACAACTTACGGATCTTATGAGAAAGGGAAACACAATATGATTGAAGGTGAGAGGTGGGACCCATGAATTAGTAATTATACATAAGTTTGAACCTTAATCAGCGTCATGTCCTTTCTCCCATTTTATTATTCCTTACATTCAATTATTTGCATCAATTATTCCTTTTAATTGACGGGACGTTACATTTTGATTTTTTATTTCCTTTTCATTAATAGCCTTTTATCCAATCCGAATGTAACTTTATCTTATAATAGAATTTTAACTTTCTAAATAATTTAAATTTGTTTAATATTGTGAATTTGCTGATATGAGTTCATAATATGAAAAAGATTATTTATGTTAATTATTCTTTATAAGTGAGATTTAATTTTTCTTTATAATAGACATTTATTTTTTTATTCAAATGAGAATGTCATTTATGTTGCAAGGGAATTTTAACCATGTTTACTTATTTCAAATTTGTTTAATTGAATCAAATTAAAATGTAATTGGTTATGAATAAAATTTTAATTTTAATTTAAGATATTTTAATTGTGTTTAGTTTATGTAGTAATTTTGGAATTATCATTGTTTCGTTTTTATGATATTGACTGGTATCATATTTTTCGACAAAATTTTAATATTTTGTTTAATTCTTTGTTAGAATATATTTCGCCAAATCCATTCAGGGTTTTAGAAAACCCGAATGACCAGTTGAGGTGACGTATTTAGTTTTAGCATAATTTTGTTTTACATCCTTGACCCAAAAATTAAAACAATATGGCCTTTATACCATAAGGATTATCTGTCCCAAATGTCGTTCGGTTTGGAGATAGGGTCGACAAACAATTGTTGGATGAGTTCTGTATGACTATCCTACTACCATTATTATAAGATGTCGTGCAACTATTTTGAAATGGGTAAAAATAATGCACACAAAATTACATGTTCCTCCTATTTACATGATAATGCATCAATGACCACATTCCCCTTTCCCTTCTTATAGGCAATTTCGTAATCATGCCCCATCAATTTGGTGACCCACTTTTGCTAATCCAGTGAGAAGACTCTTTGTTCCAAGAAGTATTTGAGACTATGGCGATTTGTTTTGATACATAAATTCCATCCTACTAGGTATGACCACAACTTTCTAACCACGTAAAGGATGGTCATCATTTCCTTTTCCTATGTCGAATGCACTATATTTCACTTAGTAAGTACCTTGCTAGTGAATGTGATGGGTTGTCCTTCTTACATAAGAATGGCATTGATTCCATCACCACATTCATTACTTTCAATGGTAAAGGTCTTGGAGAAATCAAACATGGCCAAAATAGGTGTAATACACATACCGTGCTTCAATATATCAAAAGCTTGTCATGTTGCATTGGACCACAAAAATGAGTCCTTTTTTAGCATTGTAGTCAAGAAGGTGGTAAGTTTTCCATACTCCTTGACAAATTTTTGATAGTACCTACTGAGTGCCTTGGGTTTCAACCAATTTTTCATGACTTCAACTTTTGGGGGGTCAACTCTAACTCCCACCACTAAGACAATATGCCCCAGGTACTCCACCTCATTCTGACCAAAAGAGCACTTGGACCATTTTACACATAACTGGAGTTTCAAACAAGTTGTAGTGTAGTGTTGAGGTGTTGTAGATGATCTTCCCAAGTTTTGTTGTACATTAAGATATCATCAAAGAAGACCAAGATGAATTTCCACATAGAGGGCCAATTTTTTTATCATTCCCTGAAATGTTGAAGGGCATGACTAAAACTTCATAGTGATCATTATGAATGTGGAAAGTTTTTTTTGGAATATATTTGTCCTTGATGCATATTTATTGATAGATGGACCATAAATCTAGTTTGGAGAAGAATTGGGTACCATGAAGCTCATCTAGGATTTCATCAATAACCAAAATATGAAATTTATCCTTAATAAACAGTTTGTCTAATTCTTAAAAATCAATGCAAAGTCACAATGACCCATCCTTTTTTTAGATGAGAAAAATAGGAGAAGATTATGGACTTTACTTGGGTAGATTTCTCATACATGTTGTAGCTCTTGTATCAACCTTTCAATTTTTAATTTCTAGAGGAAAGGGTAGTGGTATGGCCGAATGTTTGAAGGCACACTCCCCATGTTTTACCCCGATTTATATTAATTGTGAAGATTAATCTAATTAAGATAGAACTTTGAAACATATATATGATATTAAGATATAAAAATCAAGCATACATCTAAATGTAAAATACTAAACTAATTATCCTAATTTGATAAGTGGCATATGTTAAATATGGAAATTACTAAAGAGATCAAGATACTTAGCATCTTTGATTGATTGCTTGAATGTGATAGTATTTTGGAAGTGACAATATGGGATGAGCAAGCTTGTGGTTTATTCAATTCTCGTACTGATTTATTGAATGTGTTGGCTCTATTTTACAAATATAGGTCAATATTATCAGTCGATACTGACCTACTAGTTGGTATTGACATGCACAAAAGTAGGGCATAGTGACTATATGATCACCTATGAATGACAAAGAAGAGAGTACTTAGTTGTTTCTGATGCTAATATAATGTTAGATCTGATACAAACAATAAGTAGGTAGGAAGATAGTTCTAGAATAATTATTAGATTATGGATCTGGTCCCTTTAGCTTTTTGTATAATTATGTCATCCTAGGATAGTTGTGTCAATGCTACTATCTAGGTTCAATGTTAGTGTCCTAAATAGAATATGAAATAAAATAGGATGTGACCACTTGGATTCTTTTGGGTTTTGGTTCACCTTCATTCTGGTGCATTTAGATATGGGTCATGGACTATTGTTCCTAATAAAATAGAAAAAACCTAGCTTTGCATCTTCAATGTGACTTTAAAAAAAATAGGTTAGTGGGCACATGATGTCAAGCTGACCTACAATGACCCCATTATCAAAGGGCATTACCTATATAACTAATACTCCAGAAGAGGGCCTTAGACTCATGTAGTTGTCTCTTATGTGATGGATTGTGTATGAATCATACAATGTGAAAAGCAAGTACAATAGTGACCTAGCTTGTAACTTGGAAGATATGACCTTATGATTAATCCTTTATTACTTTAGATGTCTAAATGGGTTGTTATTTTGACTTATATCAAAATAAGGCAAATATAAAAGCTTTTGGTAACTTGAATGCTCTTTTGGTCTAATTGCTAGGTTTCATAGGTGTCTAATGAATGAGGGTTGATATTGTATTTATACCAATCCTATTAAAAAATAACTCACATTGAAAAAATTAGGCTGACCATTATAATATGTTTCAATTGAAAATTGGATGACTTTAGGGACTAGACACTTATGTCGAGCTAGGATAGTAACATCGACACTATTGACTCATCCAAACATTAGTGTCTAAGAGGAGAGTAGGCTTAGGCTAAGAACTTGTAGAGGTGTAAGATAAGTACATTTTAAACATTCTAGGAAAGATGGGATGTCTATGTCATCAATATAAGTCTAGTCAGACTAAGAGATAGTCCAAAGGGCACAAGATAAAATATATGCAAGGCTTACAAAAGCAAGATATGTGTATAACTAAGAGGAACAATGAAGGTTATGAGTTTTTCAAGTGTATAAGACAAGGATGCTACATATCAAAAACTATCATCTACATTTACCACCCTTTAATCTAGTAATGAAATTACTAGTTTAAAGGAAATGAATAAGTACCTAGTTATGTATACACACCTTGTCTTTGCTTGAGTTGAATTTGAGTAATTTTTTGGAGTTGGGTTTGAGTGATTTACTAGTGACTAACTTACAACCAAGATCATGTTATAGTTTATAATTAGTGCATATAGTTTAGGTCAAAAGTATTTGAAATATATTGAAATAAAAAGAACAAGGTTTAGAAGTACACTTATGTGTCGATGTAACCTCTTTTTCTATTGGAAAATTGTTTTTGCAAAAGATGTATAATTTTAAGGCTCTAAAATGAGATTAGGATAACTATAGATAATTATTTTAATGTGCATATATCCAAGGAGAGAGAGAGAGAGAGAGAGAGAGAGAGAGAGAGAGAGAGAGAGAGAGAGAGAGAGAGAGAGAGAGAGAGAGAGAGAGAGAGAGAGAGAGAGAGAGAGAGAGAGAGAGAGAGAGAGAGGCACATGCCCCCAGCATTGGAGAAAAAAGTGAGTTAGCACTTAGTAGTTGAGATTAGATCAACTATACAACCCAAAGATGCATGTAACCTAGTGAGTTTGGATAATCAAGTCTAAACTAAAAACTTATAAATATTGAGTGATTTATTCACCCCAAACATACCAAAAGGTGAACCAACTACTACAGTAGATTGACTCACTAAAGGCCATAAAATTCCATTAGGTATTAGTACACACAATAGTTTTGGAATCTAAATTTGATTTAAATTTTTTAATATTAAGCACATGTTGTATAGAATATGGACGTTATATTTGTCTCATGATGAAGCTATGTGTAAAAATGGTACCATGTATAGAATTCTACCATTGTGTATCAAAATCATATAACTATGTGCTTTAGCCAAATCAAAAAACTATGTGTGCAGGACATGTTTCCAAAGCATCTCCCACTATATATGAAGAAATATAAAATTTAGATAAGTACAAATGTGGAGGACATGTTTCCAAAACATTCCCCCACTATAAACTAGAGATGTTGAATAGTGATTAGGTGTGGATAACATGCTTTCAAAGCATGCCCCCACTAAATCTATGAATTATAAGTACCATACTAAATGAATGTAGAGAATATGCTTCTAAAGCATGCCCCTAATGTAATCTAAAAACTATGAATGTGTGGAATCTATGTCACCACGACATCCCCCCATTGAATCTACAAACTGGTGTAAGTGCCATACACTATGTGATTGTGGAGAACATGCTTCCAAAGCATGCCCCCAATGCAATTTGGAAATTGTGAAAAATATGGAAGCCATGTCACCATGACATTACCCCACTAATATGCCCCCCTTTGAGGTGAGGTAAAGATATTACTTGGTAGTTAGCTCACCTCAAAAGGGTAAGACAAATGTAAATTTGTGAGTGTAGCCATGTAGCATATACAAGGAGATATGTCTAAGTAGATGCAACATTGAAGCACATATAACCAATGTGATCACATGTAGGCTGAATATGCATGATAAATATCATGGCGACATCTATATATTAAAAATACAATATTAACAAGTAAATAAACACACACACAAGAGCACTTAAAATCAAGTCAAAAGACAATGGTCCAAGAATACCACAAACAAGGGGCATGTTTAAATGCTACAAAATCAAATAGAAATGACTTAGTCAAATGCCCACAAAATCATGGAATGACATATTCAAATGTCATTACAATAATAAATGACATAGTCAAATCTCAAATAAGGCAAACATAGGCACATGGGCCACATATAATAGAACATATTCAAATGCTAAAAAAATTAAGAGAATAGTGAGGCAAAACATGTAAGGAAGTGTATAAAGGAAAAACATAAGCAACCAACATAAACATGTCATAGTGGCCAATGGATCAAATTTGTTAGAAAAAAATTTCAAGTACATAACATATCAAGTATCATGTGTAATATATAAGCATTGATAAGGCACGTGTAAGTACATATGTAAGCTTAAACATGATAGTGTAGAGTGATTATCAAATCATATACCCTATTTATATCAAGATCATAGAAGATGGATTCCCCCAACACCCTTGTGATGTGCGTAGAGGGAAGTCCCAACACTCATAAGTGTATCATATATTTGTGTATGTGTATGTAGGAGTAAATGATATGTTATTTCTCAACATGGAACCAACACATAGATGCTAAGAAGCCAATAGAACATGTGGGTGCCAATTTTTATTTATTTAGTTATTTTTGGAATGTTTTATTTTATTTTTTTGGTATTTTTGGAATGTGAGGAGTTCCAATCAAGGAATTTATCATCATCAAAGGAGGTGGGACCATTTGTAATTTTTTTTTGATTGTTGCTTATAACAATGGATTGCATCTTCTTCAATATACTTGTCTAATGGCCTAACTAAAGCTAACAATGTGGGAAGATAATTGTATCCATCATGTGGTATACATATCTATGTGCCCATATCAAGAAAGGTAACACACATATTTTTATTATCGAACTTAGCATGACATTCGTCTAGCCAATTTTGTCTAAGTTTTAATTGAAAATGGGGGACGTGGCCTAATATCCATATGGTTGTGGTCACCACACATGTACCACAAGCAATAGGTAACTAAATGTATTTATGTGATTATGGCATCAATAAAGAGTATATGAGTTCATTTGTATTATATCCCAAGTGTTTGAGGAATGTAGTTCCACAAGTTATATCCCACTTGTTCATATCAAATTGGAGATGGTGGAAATATACCCCACCAATATTAGCAGTAATAGTCAACTCTTCATGCTTTAGTATCTTTGAAAGATAGTTCTCATTTGAAAGATAGTTCTCATTTGAAAGATAGGAAATATTTGGCCTTTTGGCAGGTTCTAAAGATTCTGGCAAAGACTCCACATTGTTCACATGACATAGTTACGTTTGACCTTTATAAGGTTGGCTCAACACTTTTAACTAAGAGGGATGAATTGATTAAAAATCATTTACATGTTCATCTACTATGGTTGTGTTCCTCTTATATATATTCAATGTCATTTCTTTTGAAAGTAGATTGATTATATATGTACTAAGACCCATGGGTTCATAATAATTTATGTGATTTAACAGTTTTGGGAATATTGGAGTCCTATTCCTAATTTAGTTAAATGTCTGAGTTAACTAATTTAGTAAATAATATTGGGATAATTAAGCTAATGATTTGTATTATTTTATTGTAATTTAATCCTTTCTAAAAATATTAATAAGTGAGGAGAAATGTAACTTAGCTTAAATAGGATTGAGAAGGCTGAGACAAAAGCCGATACTGGTTGTGCAAGACTGGGACACTATTAAAAATTAGAATTTGGATTTTATTCAATAAAAGGATAGGAGTACCAGAAATAGGACACTTCAGGGTCTAGTACTATAGTCTAGGTCCTACCACTATTGTCCAAACTAGTCACATAGATATGAGTTTTCTAGCTTTTGTCTACTATCCCTATGAGAGCCTACCTATGAAATTTTGGATCCTGAATGTCGATAGAGTTCCTTGTAGAGATGATTTAATCTAAACCTTTATACCTTCATTATAATTTAAAAAAAATATTTATAAATAAGGGGGGTTAGTGTGTGTAAGATTCACTAATCATGTATCTACACCCCTTATGTCGGCACATTGCCTACATACCAATAATCTCAAGAGGGATCAAGCCATATGTACTTCTCCCACTTGATGTGTTTTGTGCAATAGTGTTACGCAGATGCAAAAATGACAAAATAAGAGTGTTTGAGGTGACTAGGGATTGATGTGAGGGTTTGAATATGTTGGTAGTATTATTGGATGGTTGTATGTAGAAAATAGGGAAATTTGTCTCAATGGTTTTTCTTGTATTCCTGCTTGCTTTTTGATATTTTCAAACCCATTATAAATGAAATTCAAATGGGATTTTATATAGATCTATTATTCATGGGTTAGATGCATTCATGCTAGGTAAACATAATGAAGAAGAGGAATCAAGAGAAAATGGTCACCTGGACTCGAAATGTGATTGGATAGGAGCATTAGGAATGAGACACCCTAGGGTCTAACACTATAGTCTAACTTGGTTGCTATTATCCTATAGGTATGGGACCTAGGGGAATGGAATAATCCTAGAAAATGGGGCTTGGCTAAGATGAAATGAGGTTTTGAAAGTCTATAGATAATTAGGAATCAGTGAAAAGGTACCTAGATGGGTCAAGAGAGCATGTAAGAGGGATCTATGGGTTAGGTGTCACAAGCCACACTCAAGCTACCAATTTTGACATTTTATATGACTACATTTCCACCCCGCTTTATTTTAGTGATGTAACAAAGTGAAATACTAGGATAAAGGAAAAATAAAAAGCGTACCTGAACTTACCTACAAGGGTGAAGTCCATGAAGTTATGTGATGCTGAGTGTGAATAGAGAGAACACATTGTGAAGTGTAAATATGCAAAATAAAATCAAGAGTAGATCATTTCTTATTAGATACACTATATCTAAAATAAGAACATACAAAGATGGGTAAGATAAAGAGGAATAGAAAGGAATGAATACACCTCATTAGGTATGTGAACCAATATAAAACCTATTGTGATGTTGGATGATGCTGAGTAATGTTGGGTATGTGCTGTACCAAGAATAATATTGTGAACAGAGCTAAGTGCTCAATTCCTTGAGTGTGGCTCAAGAATGTAAAGGCTAGGCCTTTGTCTCCATCATCACCAACTAAGTGAAGCTATATGATCTTGCATGTGCTAATCGATGTTTGGACTATGTGTCCTCCCTTTGAGTAGGTGGATGAAGAGTGTAAAGTCTAGCTAGTCCTTTGGCTTTATCATTTCCTCATTAAGTGAAACTATAAACTGATACCAGTATGAATGCGTGTCATATGAGATGGATCCTAAAGCCCATAAATGCTCTAAAGGCTAATAATATGGCATGGATAACTAAATGTGTACTAGAAACTAAGCCAATCTTGGCCAATCTAAAATGAGGAGATTAGGCTTGTATGAAAGCTACTCTGAAACTGGGTAATAGGCTTAAATAGAAGCCACTCAAAAATGTGGAGGTTAGGCTTGTATGAAATCCACTGTGAAATGATGCCAACCACCTGTAGATAGAATAATACATGCAATTACTGAGAATTCTTGGGTAATATACTGAACTCAAAAAGAAAAGAAGTCAAATGTGCCACATACATTACCCCCAATCACTAGTGTCTAAAACATAGATTCTGATCTAGAAGTTATATCAACTACCTAATATGAAATTGGAAGTGACAGCCATCATGCCACGCATTATGCCCCCTATATCTAGATTCTCTGATAAAAATTATACTAAACTACTAAATTTGGACTAATCTGTATCTGACAAAACTATAGTTGGTGTTTGATGCTATTGTCCATGTTTAGCACCATTGTCTTTTGCTGAAACTAATGATTGTTATAGAATCATCACTATTTTTTTGGTTTGTTCTACCTGGTTTGAAGTTTGGATACTATTTTAGAAACTAATTTTTTGACTGGTAGGAGTTCTCATCTCTTTGACAAAACCTCTATTTGTTGCCCCCTCTTTTGAAGGTAGAAATGAAGACCCTGCAATGGCTGACCTCAAAATAAATATCCCTACAAGTGTGTTATGCTGTGAAATACATTATATAGCAATGATAATCAATAAGATATCTCAAGATATATCATAGTTTGAATTGGAGATTGTTATATCAAATAGGGGTATGCCTAGATAGATATAATAATGTAATATCATGTGCGATGTACTATATTGAAATTGGAAATGTTAGTTGTTAGTTGTTAATTGAAAGGAGGGATGGAGCATGATGTCCATCATGGCATCTAAACAAGCAAGATAATTCATGATGTGGATCATGGCATTGCAAATAGTAAGAGGCAAACAAGCAACAAGCATACAAGGCAAGAATCAAGAAGCGTACAAGAGTATCCAAAGGGCCAAGCAAACAAGGGACATGGGCACATGTCACTCAAACTAGAAAGCAATCATACAAGGCATGTTCAAATGCCACATACACACATAATTGAAAACAAACAAGGTTAAAACAAGGGCCACAAGCACCTAGAAGATAAAAAACAAAGGACATTGGCAAATGTCTTAAGGTACACACAAGGATAGAAGAAAAGGACATTGACAAATGTCTTAAGGCATATATAGGAGACAAAATAAGAAATGATAAATGTAATCACATCTAGCTACACAAAGCAAGAAAGGAAAACATGTAGTACTAGAAATATAATCATATCTAACTAATAAAAGAAAGAAGTGAAGTATGCAAGATATAGAGTACAAGAATAGGTATATGCTAAGTAATACACATGTGATATATACTATTGAAAGTTGATAGAGTAATCCATGTAAAAGTAATGTACATCATCATGATAAATAGAGTGTGTGGTATATAAATGACATAATTTGGATGGTATAGTCATGTAGAAGATGCCCCTAGTGAGTAGATATATTGATGTATGTCTCAAATGTAGAAGTAGGATGCCCCCTTAATGGATAGAGTGAAGCAATCAAGGATCTGAATGCCACTGCACACACTCAAAGAAGATCAAGTAAAATATGGTAATGTGGATAAATCAATAAATAATAGCATAGAATAGTAAAATGTAAGTCTAGCATGGAAGTAGAAATTTAAAGCATGGATGATGCATACAATTGAAATGTTTTTAGTGTTTTGAATTTATTTGAATGTTTTTGTATTTTAAAATTTTGTATTGTTTTGGATTTTGAGTTATAAGTTATGTACAATCAATCATAAGGAGACTATGTAAAGTAAGACTGAGAAATTATGTACAAGTAAGTGAAAAAGAAACTATGTATAAGTAATTTTGAAAAATTATGTACAAGAAAGACTGAAGAGGAATGATACTAATAGATGAGTCTCATGAGAGACCCCCTATCATGGTGTCCTATATCAAACAAAGGAATCATGCATGATTGTGAAGCATGAGGGAATGGCTATGAATATAACTCTGAATATTTGGATTCATTGTTGGTATCTTGAAAATCATAATAACCTGTATTGTTCCACTTATCATTATCATCTTGATTTTGAACCAATGGAATGCTAGTGTTGACTTTTATTATATCTAGATCTTTTCCTTTGATGAATTGTGTTTTTGAATGATTTGCCTTAGGATGTTCAATAAATCCCAAACCTTGGAGATAAATATTATCAACTACTGTAATAGGAGTAGTGATGCCTTATGTAGTCACCTAAAAATGCCCCCTTAAATGTTTTTAGTATCGCATCACCTTGGACCTATTCTCAACCATTAGTTAACTATCTAGTTAGTTAGCTCACCCTTTACACCTAGCCACCAAATATTTCAACGTGCTCTCCTTGACTCTTTTAAACCCTTTTTGCACTAAGGGATTGACCATTGATGGTCACCTTAACCATCGATGGTTACCCTAACTATTGATGGTTATGTCTCCACCCCTACAACACAAAAATCATCCAGCTATGGATGAGCTTACATGGGAAAAATAGAAACTTTCTCATGCACATCTCACAACTTTCTTTCTTTTGAGACATGCATCTTTATCCTCCCAACTTAGTAACTTTCCCTCAAAGCTTCCCTCCTCACTTAGCGAGTTTTGCTATACATGTAGGGCTTTTGAGAGACTTATGGATTGAAAATTTTGCATATCTAGGCTCTCTTATTTTCCTTATGCAAGCATCTGATGTCCTAAAACCCTATCTATGTGATTCTCAAAAGTCAAAGTACTGTTATGTTGCTCAAATCTCTTCAGCACTCAACTATCAAATCTTCAACATAACAAAGGTACTTTGTTTTATTTTTAGTATTTTATACTCTTCATTTATTCTCTTTATTAGTCAGTATGAACCCTCTTCCCCACTCCTAATGCCAAACTAATACCCTTTCATCCATAGATACCTCATTTTGTCCACCATATACCCTTTGTAACTCATTCTATAAATTCCTTGATAGGTAATCATAGCTAGTTACTATAACTATTGACATTTATATCAACCACTACTAGTCACCCAACCATCACCGATCAGTATAACCATTAATGATCATCCTAATTGCCAACGATCACTATCATTCCAAAATAATAGTTTATTATTTTGATTACACTTCCACCCTACTAGATATCCTTTAGCCTTATAAATAGTGCATAACCCCTCTTCTGACCTCTCTAGACCTGACTACAATTTATCTCTTACATGTAGATGACCTTACCTAGATTGGCACAAGAAGTTGATTTCATATTTGACCTCCCCATTGTCCCACAACCCTTCTTCACTTACCAAAGTAACATTGTATTTGAGTTAGCTCTCTGTGCTATGGTTTTCACATCTAATTATGAAGACATTGATGAATAAATAACTATAATTAAGGAGGATATTGATGAAGCTGCTACATTTTGAAATCATTATTTTGATAATATCAATCTTGATTTAGATTAGATCTCTTTTTTATTGATCATCATTATCATTTCCATATCTACCTTTTGTAATTTCTCTTTTATTAATAAACTTGAATGTTGAACAAGGGTTGACATCCATTTAAGGAAGCACATTCCTTTCTTGGGACTGGTTTTTCACCAAGCAACCCCTTACCTTTCTACTAACATATTTTTCATGAGTTCATGTGATTTACATGTCATTCTTCCCTAGCCAAAGGAGTTCTCACTTCATCTGGCCATCAATGAGTGCAATTTTTACCAAGTACATGCCCTTTATCTCTTATTTCTCCCCTCTTTTTAAATTAAAAAAAATCAAGCAAGAAAAAGTAAGGAAACATTTTGTCACACCTAGTGGGACCCCTTAAGCGTTCGTAGTTCTATTTATTTTATATAGTTGCATTAGTGAAACTCATACTTTTGTATTTATGCACATCTTTAAATTTCAAAAAAAAAAAGTGCAAACTTCATTCTAGGGATAGGTTACATTTTCATCCTACATTCATTGCACTATTCCTCACTTGCCTGAAAAGACACCAAAAATTTATTTTGGGTAAAATTATGTGCATCCATTATTTGCCTATTTATTGCTTATCTCACCTAGATTAATTAACTACATTATGAATAAATTGTAGAGCACATATGTTACACTACCAAATCACTGCACCAAAGAACACATCAAAACATACATGAGACAAGGCCCATTAGGATTTCATCACCCTTTGGATCACCTTACTCTACTTGGTGATCCCACTTGGATTTCACCACCAAGGGGATGACCCACTCTATTTTTTGGTATAGTATACACTCTAGACAAATGATATCTATTAGCTAAGTGGCCTAGCTTAGCTTTGGATTCATGAAGTCTAGGAAGCAAGCCCCCAGTACTAGGCCATGTACCTAGTCTAGTGCAAATTCTTTGAGCACTAAAGCTTAACCTGAAACCATCATTAGATGGATTTTTTTAGTACCCAAATCATAAACTAATTTTCTCTTACACACTTTTTAAGGCATAAGCAAAAAGTGATTTAAAATAAATCCTAGGATTAATTGCACTTTTAGTGTGTGCTTTGTTTGCTTTGGGATTTTCTTTGATTGCTCATTATTTGAGGTGAAAGGTTTGTTATCCACTTCCAAATTTTTCATATGGTTTTAACCAAAAAACAAGTGAAAATCAAAATAACCAGCCGCTTCCTTCATCTTCATCCATGGATTATACTTCAGATGTGGATAAATCTCCCCATGGTTCACCTCACCATTCTCCTCTACCACCATCTCCTATAATCCAAACTATATCTGAAGGAGATCTGGACTTCACCACCTTTTTTGATAATAATCTAGTTGCCTTGCAACATTAGTTACTTTGGGAGTTCCTTTGATTGATCATTATTTGAGGTGAAAGGTTTGTTATCCACTTCCAACTTTTTCATATGGTTTTTATAGACAACAAGTGAAAAATCAAAATAACCAACTGCTGCCTTCATCTTCATCCATGGATTATACTTAAGATGTGGATAAATCTCCCATGGTTCACCTCACCATTCTCCTCTACCACCATCTCCTTCTAGAATCCAAATTGTATCTAAAGGAGATCTAGACTTCACAACCTTTCTTGAAAATAATCTAGTTGTTTTGCAACATTACCTTAACACCTTGCCTCATCATACCCCCTTGCTTTGGTTCCTTCTTCTGAACCATCTCTTGGTATGCCATCTCACCTCATGGTAGTAATCACTTCAGCCCAACCATTAACTCAGACCTCTTCTAATATCCCATCCACCCAAACCCAAACCAACCTTCCATCACCCAACCAAACACCACTAGTTACACCCTATGGGGGTTCAACCTTATCATTAGTTACCTATGCCCCATCTACTATGGCATTATCTTCTACTTCATCTTATATCTTCCCTTTAGTCATAACCAATCCTTTGACCATAGTTCCACTTCAAAGATTAGTGATCTCCATATGTCAAAACCTCCCTCCAATTAGCACTAGGGTAACCACCCAACCTCAACCTTCCCAACTTCCTCCTACCTCAAGCATACCAACCACATATTTTCCTCAACAAGTGCCTATGATAACTTACCAGTATGTACCTAACCCATAAGGGTACATACCAACCACCACCCAACCTTTTATGCCAAGCAGTTCTTATGTGCCACCATCTCAACCTCTTGGCACAACCTATTAGTATGTGGCTTCATCAATGTCATCTACTGCCTATTCATACATGACCATAAACCAACCTCAATAAAATGTATCTTTTAATTATGTAGTTTCTCAACCCCAACCCAACCTAATTAAAATTCTCATAGACAAAATGACTAGTTTGGAGTCATCCATCTCTGCCTCAACCAATCTTTTATCTTATGACCAAATTTGTAATGAGCCTATCTACCCCTTTGTACCTATTCATGCTTACGCTTATCAATGGGAATTTCTCAAATTTTATAAATTCCAAGGTAAATAGGACCCTCAGCAACACTTAAGAGTGTTACAACATGCTTGTTACTTGATATCTTATGATGATGCTTTCCTCCTCTGAACCTTTCCCATGTCATTATCTGTGGTGACCCTTGAATGGTATAGTGCTCTTCCCACTCATTATATATTTTCTTTCTCTCAATTGGCACAAACCTTTTTGGAACACTTTTATATAAACATATCTAAAAAGGTTTCCATTATAAACCTATACTCCATTAAACAGTTTGAAGATGAGTCCATTGTTGATTTCAATGCTAGATGGAGAGGTCTCATTAATCAACTCACTTTCCCATTACCCCAACCTGAATTAATTAAATTATTTTCCTAGGGTTGTGCTATACACATTTCTCCAACTCTCCAAGTCCAAAACTTTAGGACCTTTGATGAAGCTTTTAATATTTCCCATAAACTAGAAAATTGTGCTATTGATGAAGGGAAGTTGAGGCTTCAAAATAAAAATTCTAGTTTCAAATCCACTAAGTCATCCTCCAAAAAAACCACAAACCCAACCAATTCTAAATTGAAATCATTAGTACATTCGATCATTCTTAAAACTACACCTTCTCCACCCATCAACCAAACACCTCCAACCAATAACCCTTCCAATCACCAAAACTGTAGTCAAAACTGAGTTATTTCAAAACCATTTACCCCTATTGGGGAATATTATGCATCAGTGTTGGAAAAAATACTAAAATACAATCTAATCCAACTTCCATCCATCAAGTGCTTTCAACGATTTGATATTTCTCACCCCCCTTCCCAAGTGGTATAATGAGAATGATCATTGTGACTCTCATCAAGTTTTTGGACATGATACCGATAGATGAAATAATTTTAAAAGCATTATCCAGGACCTAATTAATAAAGGGGAGCTTGTGTTTGACAATCCAAATTCTCCTTCAAACCAATCCTTTGATATTTTCTAAAAACCATTTCCAAACCATCCACCTTCAACCCAACACCATGAAAATGAAACTAAATCCTCCAATTCACATGAGGCACATATAATCAATGTTATTAGTAATGTGCCCATTGTCAAAGAAGTTATTACCTCTATCACCTAAATCAAGGAGAACCACCTGCCATGAATTCCTTCAAATGCCCAAATGAAGGAAGTAACTATCCATTCTACTTCCTTGGATGAAACCATGGTTTCACCCACCCCTCCTATGGTAGAAACACCCAAAGAGATGGTCACTCCATAAACCATTTCATAAACTCCTCAAATCTAACTTGAGAACCCACTTATTTCTTTGGATAACCGAATCGAGGAAGAAGATAAACCAACCCTTCCACTGAAAACCATTACCCTTACTACACTAATTAAAAAATCATCCCTATCTTCCTTCAAATCCATTTCTCAAGAGACAATACCCCTGTCTATCCAACCATTATCTTTGGAACCTTCCACCAAGGATAAAAATACTAAAACTACTCCTTCTTCATCCCCAAAGGGTTTACATTTTGAAACTAATGATCAGGGAACAATTCCTATTTATAAACCCTTATCCCAGCTAGTTCAAAGTTTGGAATTCACCTCCCAACCTAACTTTGATAGGTTCACCTTTTGGCATCAGCGTGGACTCTTGTATCAAAATAATATTGAACCATCTAATTCACTATAATCCACTCTCAAACTTGTTGTTACAACTCCACCAACTACTCCTAAAATTACTAAGGAACCACCTTAATTACCCCTATCTAAAATTGCTAAATCACCCTATGCTTCTTTTACCAAGCCAATAAAGACCTTGGGGATCCTACCCACACCAAATATTTCTCACCCTCCTTTGAATTGGATATAACTAGACTAATCCAACCAAAACTAATCCAATTAAGCTCATTAAGAAGGAGGGATTGCCTAGACCTCAAATTCAAGGAAGAACTATACCAACACCTTCACCTTTACCTTTTATTTTAGGACCACATCCTTCCACCATTCCCATAACCTACTCTTCCTCTAAATAACCATCTCCCTTTTTTCTACCTATAACAACTCCATCTCCTAGTTCATCATCATTACTTGCCAACTGTAGACACCGCAAACGTGTCTGCACCTTGGTCCTCCCCCTTGGCCTTAAACCCCTATCCTAACCCTTGACCTTGGCCTCCTATCCTAACCCTTGACCTTGGCCCCCTTTCCACCCTACCCTTGCCACCTTGGATCCTCCCTTGAATCCCTCCACCTTCCCCCTAGCATTTATTAGGCCAAATCTCTTCTTTATTTTCCCTCCACGCCCATTTTGGCATCCTCGTGACCGTTCTTCCCATCCCCCCTCGCTCGGCGGCGTGCAAGAATGGGCAGAGGCTATTTTTAGCCTCTATCCCCATTCTGCGACCACCGACGTCGGCGACCCTTCGGCCGATGTCGGCGAAACTGTCGGCATCGGCATCCTTCATTACCCCTTTCTGCATCCGTTGCAGCCCCCTGGACCCTTGAGCTCGAAAACAGACTTCTCTTGGCGCTTTAGCTTTCATCTCTCCTCTGTCTTGACCTCGTGCAATAGCAGCAACAGGTGAAAAGGCTCTGGATCAGGTATTCTCTTCTTGCAACAAGTCTTCCGTGGCTACAACAACAGCACCTCCTTCCTTCAGTTAGCAAAAAGGTAAGCAAAGTCTAGTTTTTCCATTTCATTTATTTAGTTTTCAGTAATCTATCCTATCTATTGTCCTCTGCTCCCTCTGTTCTTCCCCCTGAGAGGCTGCAAAGCCTTCTCAGGTCCTGTCCTCTGTGTCTCTTCCTCCTCCCCATCCCCCTGTCAACAAAGACCTTGTATAAGGCACCCGACCAGAGCTAGACCACTCCCCAGTCCATCTAAATTTGTCCCTAAACTCTGTCTCACCCCCGTTCATGAACTAGACCCGTCCACAGTCCAGAAAGCAACTCGAACCCGACTACAGGCCATAACCCCGACCGACGCCGGTCACTACCCCAACCGACGTCGGCAGGATAGCCGACGCCGGTAGATCAGATAACCGACACCGGCAACGTTTTCGACCTCGGCGACTGTCTTCAGCCCAACAGCTCCTTCAGGTAATCATTTTGGTCTTTTCCTTCCTTTCTAATTTCTTTGTCACTTCTGTATTCTAGCATTCTATCTTTTTATCAGTCACTTATCTTATCAAAACAGTGGGTTGACCTCCCTTAAGGAAGTTTTTACACTTCCGAGAACAAGCTTTTGCTTGGCAACCCACCGCCTATTCATCTAACATTTTCTTGTCCAAGTTTCCTTTTTTCTTGCAGGTGTCATTCCTCCACAGCCAAAGAGGAGTGCCCACAAACGTCTAGATTTATGGTGCGCAATCTTTAGTCCAGGTACTTCCCATGCCTTGTCCATTACTTTTTAGTTTCTTCTTTCTCTTAGATCTAAAAGCGAATTTTGAGTGGAAACATTCTGGCACGCCCGGTGGGACCCTAGGTTCCTCCTGGGTTCCTTTTCCTTTTCATTCATTTAGGTGCATTTAGGCTCCTTCTCTCTTGTCTCTTTCTTCTATTCCGAATGACACTATAAGCAGGACTAAAATGAACCTTTCTTCCTTGCATTTCTAGATTAGTCTAAACATCATACTCTCAACCCTTTCTCAAAACTTGTCTTCATCACAACATCACATTTCGACTTGGGCATTAAAACGTATTGCACTTTCATTTCTGCTTGTGCTTGCATTAGTCCACATTTAGTAACTTAGACGCATATTGAATAAATCGTAGACACTTGATGTTACACTACCAGACCACATGCACTAAAACAAACATAAAACATACCTGAGACAAGGCCCGACTGGGATTTCATCCCCCAGCGGATACCTTACCCGTCCCGGTGACCCTACTTGGATTTCATCACCAAGGGGGAAGCCCACTCCGTTCTCTGGCGGAGTCTAAACTCTAGGCGAGGTATATCTTGGCTAAGCGAGACCAGCTAACCACTAGAATCGTGAAGTGAGGGGAGCTTGCTCCTTAGCACCAGGCCACGTACTAGACCCTAACATAGATCTTTGAGCACCTAAAACAAGACCTGAAACCATCTTTAGACCGCCTTCTTCTAGGACCCATTTTTCAGCCAATCTCCCCAAACATTCATCTAAGGCATAAGCCACAATTTCTAAGGTTAATTCCTAGGATTTATCGCTTAGGCTTGTCTGTCTCTCTCTGTTTTCCTCTTCTCATCTGTTTGTTTGAGTGTGTGAGGATGCTTTCTTCATTGTTTTCCAAGAACCTTTTGGCTCTCTGGAAAACACAGTCGCTGACATCAGTTCTGCCACCGACGTCGGCCTTCCCCTGCCACCGACATCGGTTCTAATACCAACGTCAGCTTCATCTGTTACCGGCATCGGTTATCTGACCGACATCGGTCTCTGTCACTGTCCTTTTTTTTAAAACCAGTAGCCTGAAACCTATCCTTTCTCTGCCAAAGACTCCATCCTGGTTTTCTAAAACTGAGCAACACAGTTCCTGAGACCTAAACCTTCTTTGCCTTGCATGGTTTTGACTCGTAGCCAAGCCAAAGCTCTTGTCAACCACGCTAGCCGTCAACCACTTCCGTCCACCCCGTCCGTGACCAAGCCTACAATGGAGTTCAACTCGGAGACCGAAAGAACTCCCATTCCTCCAACCCCACCACAGATTCCCATTGTCCAAGAAGGGGACCAAGACTTCGAACGATTCTTGGACCTCAACGTCAAGGCCTTGCAACACTATCTCGTGCATAGCCGAACGCAAGACTCCTTGGGCAATCCAATCTATGGAATGCCAACCTCCCTTGCCGCGACTACGGCTGTATCGACAGCATCCGTAGTTCAACCTTCAGACACCCAAGCCATCGCTTTGACCACCGACCAGACTTTGACCAATCCTCTAGGTGTGGCCTCTCCCTCTATCATTGGGCCCACTTCCACCAGGGTTCCGGCCCCCTATCAACTTCAACCCCCTCAATCGCTATCCACTCCTTTCCAAAACCTTATCGTCTCTATTCCGCCTACCCTGGCCCCTATCAACACCAGGGTGGCTTCTTACCCCTTGGCCCCCGTTACCACAGTTCAACCTCTCGTGGCAACATCGGGCCTAGCTATGTCTTCTACTCAACCACCTTTAGCCTCCACCTCTGTCCCTGCGATTAGTCATTCGTACATTGTACAACTGACTATGTCGCACACCTCCCCTAGCCTCTTCCAAGCGCCCTACAACTTAGGGGGCGCGCAACCTGTCAATCCGTCGGTAGACATCATCAAAATGCTGATGGACAAGATGACCAGTCTTGAGACCTCTATTTTTGGCTCGCGCAACACTCTTTCATACGAGCAGATCTGTAACGAGCCCATTCATCCTTCTGTCCCAATCAGACCATATCCTAGCCAGTGGGAGCTTCCGAAGTTTTCTCGCTTTCAAAACAAGGAAGACCCCCAACAACACTTGCGGGCATTCAGACATGCCTGCTACCTCATTGGCCATGATGATGCGTTACTCTTACGCACATTTTTTATGTCTCTCTCGGGTGCTGCACTTGACTGGTACAGCTCCCTTCCTAGCCATTCTCTCTTCTCATTCACACAATTGGCTCAGCTCTTCCTGGATCACTTTTCCATCAACATAACCAAGAAGGTCTCAATCACAGACCTCTATTCTATCCGACAATTCGAGGATGAGTCCATAGCTGACTTCGTAGCTCGATGGAGAGGCCTTATCAATTAACTCTCCTTTTCCTTACCCCAGGCCGAGCTTATTGAACTCTTCTCCCAAGCTTGCGCCAGACATATCTCTTCCACCCTAAGGGTTCAAACCTTCCACACTTTTGACGAAGCCTTCACGATGGCTCACAAACTTGAGTTGCGTGCCATCGAGGAGAATAAAGTCAAGTTGCGGAGCAAGAATCCCAGCTCTAAGACCAATGACCCTTCCTCTGCCAAGCCATCATCATCCAATTCTAAATCCAAGGCTTCAACTAATGCCGTGGTTGTCAGACCTTCATCCTCTTCGACCAATCAGCCTGAGCCATCTACATCTCAGAGCGCTACTCACCAGTTCCAGCAAAGATACGTGCAGCGGCGATATACTCCTCTCAGAGAATCATATGCGTCTGTGCTGGACAAGCTTCTCAAACAGGGGGCCCTCAATCTCCCTCAAGCCCGACCTCCTCCACAATTCGATCCCTCTCATGCCATCCTCGCGTGGTATAGGGAGCATGACTTCTGCAGCTTCCACCGTGTTAAGGGCCATGACACGAAAAACTGCAAAACCTTTAAGAACATAATCCAAGACATGCTTGAAAAGGGGGACCTCATCTTAGACAATCCAAATGCACCCCCTAATCAGGCCATTGACATCTTCAAACAACCTTTCCCCAATCATCCGCCAACTCAGAACAACGTCCAGACCTTAATTGACGACAATCATGAGCACAACATTCGAATAGTCAATACGGTCTCTCCATTCGTCCCCAATCAACCTCAAGAGGTTAGTCCATCAATCAGTCTGTCACATATGGATGAACCTCTCTCCTCAGCTAGTTCTCCACTGACCTCTCTCATCTTGGAGGACACCTCGGCTTTACCTGCACCACCAGTCTCGCCATCCTCCGTTTTACTGCCTATGGAGGACCCGACCCTTCCTACTTCTCAGTCGCGAGTGGAGGGCACCGTCATCCCTGCCCTTTACCCGCTCGGGAAGCCTCGCTTTTCAGATTCTTCTCCACCCAGGGAAGAACCTGTCTCCCCTTCATCTTCATCTAAATCTGTCATGACTTCACCACACCAGGCGTCTAAGACCACTACACCCATCTCGTCTTCAACCTCGCAACCATCAACATCTTCCTTTCAGCCATTTTCCCGGTTAGTGGAGAAAATCGCGCTTCTCCCTCCAAGGAAAGTGACGCCTCAGGTGTTGTGGGAGCATCTTAAAGCCCTTCAACATACCCGCGCCCTCTCATCACATGTCGCTAATCCTCCTAAGGCAGAATCTCGTCAGACTCTTGATAAAGACCAGACTCTCAAACCTCAACCAAACCCGTCCAAACCGAAACCTGCATCTACCTCGTCTAAACCCATCAGGTCATTTGGCATTCGTCTTGTCTCCACCCTCACTCACTCACAAGTGAAGGTGGACCTAGGCCAGACCTTGACCAATAGCACTCTTCCAACCAAGTCAAAGAGGGCTGCCAGACCACAGAAACGAATGCCTCCTTCTCCATCACTATTGCCATCAATTTTGGGCCCTCATCCTTCGACCTTGACCAACATTCTTCCCACTCTGGCCTTCAAACAAAACTCATTGCCTCCTCTGCTTCCTCTGCCTATCTCCAGTCGTCCCTCTCCTAAAAAGGCGTTCTCAATCACCAGGCCAGAGCCGTCTCCATCTGTCACTGCGCCATCAACCCATAAGGTGGTACGGAAACCTCTTCTAGCCTTGTCTAAGCAAAAGTCACCAACCTCGCGCATATCAAATAACACAGACCCTCTATTAGGCTCATACTCGTTGATATTGCACCGACTTCTCCAGACTTCTGACATAACCCTTCCACCCATCAAGCCTTTCCAACCTCTCGGGTCCAAGCCCTCCTGGTTCGATGATACGAAAATTTGCTTATATCATCGTACACCAGGACATGACACTGAGACTTACTGTGCCCTCAAGGCCGTCATCTGCCGCCATATGGAGAAAGACACTCTTCTCCTTGAGGACACTCTCGACCAGACCCCGACTCCTTCCTCTTCAAACACGTCAACATCTCACCAGCAAGACATGACCCCTTCTTCACCTCCCATTTTTGAAATCAATGCTATCCGTATAACCACTAGGTTGCAACAAGACAAGGCCAAAGCAAAAGCTGCCATTCCTTGGACCTATCCCTTCGTCAAGCCACCTCTTGCGCCCAAGCCTAAAATTTCTATCCTCGGCGCGTCCCAACCTTCTTCATCTTCCTCTTCTGGGCCAATTCATGACTCCATGCTGAAGCAGCTTCATCAAACACCTATGAAGATATCTCTTTATGACCTTATCCAAACCTCGCCTCAGCACCGTCAACCCCTTGTCCAAGCCTTGCAAGCAGCAAAGGTCCAACCCGAGGACCCCCAACCACTCGCTGCCCTTGTCCATTCTTTATCTCCTGTCAACTCCATCACATTCAGTGATTCTGAGATTCCCACATCTAACATGGAAGATCAGGACGTCGCCCTCTTCATCACTGCCTATGTCGATCGGACACGCATCAAACGCGTTATGATCGACGGTGGCACTAGCATCAACATAATCTCTACTCACGCCTTTGATCAGCTGTCTCTTCCCAAGAATTATGTCTCCAAAACTGACGTGATCTTACGCTCTTTCAATGACACCACCACCACGACCATTGGCACAGTCATTCTTCACATTCGTGTTGGTCCACGCACAGTCCCGAAGCTCTTCTATATCATCGAAGGAGAGTTTCAATACAACCTTCTACTAGGCTGACCTTGGATCCGTGCCATGGCCTGCATTCCTTCCACCCTGCACCGTTGTGTGAAGTTTGAGCATGACGGGCAAGTCCATACCATTCCCGTTGACCCTTCACCCTTCAAGACTTGCAACACCACCTACCATCCCAACGATGTCCTCATTCCCATCAAACCGTCAACTCTAGCACCGCCTCCATCTACGGAAGCTTCGACCAGTTCACAATCGGCGGTCGCCCTCGCCCCTCCTCTTCAAGCACCGACCAAAGACCCCATGGAAGACATCTTCCAACAACTATCACTTGGGGAATATTGCTTGTTGACCCTCGACATGTTCCAAACTCTGCAAGAGTATGGACGCCTTCACCTCAGTCCCAATTACGACCATCGGATCGGGACGGTCGTACCTTATGGTCCTCCTCACTTCCAAACCAACTTTGTCTATGGGGGGCTTAACCAAGCTCCTACCAATGGCAATTCCCTTTCTTCACCCCAACCTTTCACATCTGATTTCTCGTTTCTTGGCAACCCTGCCTTTGCACACACTTACCTTCACAGGTGTGCATGGAAGGGTTTTGGTTTCGGACGTTATGAGCAGGGCTCCCATCAGCCCATCGAGCCGCTCAATGATCACGATGCCAAGAAACGGTATGGCCTGGGATATCATGACCCCACTCAGGCTCCTTTTGACCTCTGTCCCGAGCCGACCATCGACCAATCTCCTTCAGACTCGCCCATTTCTCCTTCGTCACCTACGGAGTCGGTGGTTTCCATCCCTCCTAGTTTTTTTTTCCATAAGCACCATCCGCCTGGAACCCCTAACCTATCAGCTCAATGGGGTGTCCAGGTCTCTCCCTCTCATTTTTCCTAGCATGGTAGAAGATGAGTCGGCAACCATTCACATTGTCCACTGCGTTGACGATGACGCCATCCTTTCCTACATGGGTGCCGACGACTCTTTCATCCAGCGTTTCCTCCCTTCCGAGACCCAAGTTATGTTAAATGAATCCACCATTGACATCAACCTCCCTTCTTCTTCTGATGTTCCTCACGTCTTAAAGATTGGCCAATCTTTAGACGCTCAGGAGCAGCTTGACTATGTCCAGTTCCTTTCCAACCATAGCAAGGCCTTTGCCTGGACTTACAGCGACATGCCTGGCATCGACCCCACCATTACTACCCATAACATTGTCACCAAACCAGAGGCTAAGCCTGTTAGACAGAAGCTTCGAAAGATGCATCCTCGTGTTGTGCTCCTTGTCAAAGAGGAACTTCAACGCCTTCTTTCTGTCTCCTTCATCCAACCCATCGATTATCCATAGTGGGTCTCTAACATCATCCCAGTTACTAAAGCAACTGGGGGGATTCAGATCTGCACGGACTATCGCGACCTTAACCTAGCCTGTCCCAAAGACAACTTTCCTCTTCCTAACATTGACCAGCTTGTTGATCTCACGACCGGCCACGAGATGCTATCTCTCATGGACGAGTTTTCAGGATACAATCAAATCCTGATCGCACTGGAAGATCAGCACAAGACTACCTTTATCACCCCATGGGGGACCTTCTGCTATCGAGTCATGCCTTTCGGCTTGAAAAATGCTGGTGCCACCTATCAGCGCGCCATGACCTACATTTTCCACGATCTCCTCCACAAAATCATGGAGGATTATGTGGATGACCTTCTCGACAAGTCCAAACTCCGCCGCGACCACTTGACCATTCTCACAATCATCTTCTCTCACCTTCTTCAATACAATGTCTGCCTCAACCCCAAGAAGTGTGTCTTTGGGGTCCTCTCAGGCAAACTTCTCGGCTTCATCATTTCCTTCCATGGTATCGAGATAGATCCCGCCAAGATCCGTGCTATCCTCGAAATGCCACCCCCAACCAATCTCAAGCAGCTTCACAGTCTACAAGGGAAGCTCCAATCCATTCATCGTTTCATCTCGCAACTTTCAGACCGCTGCCAACCTTTCCATCACCTCCTTAAGAAAGATGTCTCCTTTAAATGGGATAAGGACTGTCAAGAGGCTTTTGAGGCCCTCAAAAGCTATCTGGTCTCCCCACCAGTCCTCATTCCACCTAAGGATGACCAACCCTTCTACCTTTATATCTCTGCTACCAACCATTCGTTAGGTGCCATGATCGTGCACCGAGACAAGCATCATCGTGAGCAAGCGGTTTATTACATCAGCCGAACACTGGTCGACTATGAAACTCGGTATACTCATACCGAGAAACTCTGTTTGGCATTAGTCTTTTCTGCCACCAAGCTCCGCCACTATCTTCTCAACCACAAAACCTTTGTCGTCACTCACACCGACCCTCTCAAGTACATGCACTCCAAGCCATATCAGAATCAACGTATGGCTCGGTGGCTCATGCTGCTTGTGGAGTTTGACCTCGAATTCATCCAGCAGAAATCTATCAAGGGGCAAACCATCGCTGACCAACTGGCAGATGCCCCTCTTCCCGACAACCAACCTTCCCACTGCGAGTTCCCTGACGAGTCTATCGCTACCCTTTCCACCGATGACACCGTCTACCAAATGACCATGTTCTTTGACGGCTCCAAATGTCAACTCGGTGGGGGTGCGGGGGTCATCCTCATCCCACTCGAAGGGGAGCCCATGCCTCTATCTTTCAAGCTTGACTTTGATTGTACCAATAATATGGCTGAATACAAGGCCTTAATTCTGGGACTTCAGACTGCTCTTTCTCTCCACATCAAGTCTATCAACATCTTCGGTGACTCGCAGCTCGTCGTTAATCAAGTTAACAATTCATATCTCTGTAAAAACGAAGTTTTACAGAGGTATAAGAATTGTGTTGACCTTCTTTTAGCATCTTTCGACCATTACCTCTTGCAAACTGTTCCACGCTCTACGAACAAGTTTGCCGACACCATGGCCTCTCTTGCTTCGCGTATCCCGTCTTCATCATCATCATCTCGCCTTTTTGTCACAGTGCATCGTGTACCTTTGCCTTCATACATCTCTCCTCACATCGACCATATCAACACTGTCAATTCTAGCCCATGAGATGAATGGTATAAGCAACTCGTGGACTACCTATCTCTTTCTGTCACTCCTCCCAACCTCTTTAGCAATGCACGGCGAGCTTTCATCAAGCACACAGCTCGCTATACCATGCTAGGGGGTCTTCTCTATAAACGAGGCTTCGACGGCCTCCTTCTTCACTGTCTAACCTCCACTGAAGCTCCTCAAGCCATAAAGCAAGTCCACGACGGGATTTGTGGTGGACACTTTAGTGGAAACTCGGTTGCCAAGTGCATCCTTCACCTGGGTTATTATTGGCCCACCCTTCATCAAGACTGTAGCGACTATGTTCGACATTGCATCAAGTGTCAGCAGCACTCTAACCTGCTTCATCTCCCTAGTCATGCCTTGCAAGTCGCTCAAGATTTTTGGCCTTTCTCTTAGTGGGGCTTGGATCTCATCGGTAAGATCAACCCTCACTCGTCTCTTCATCATCAGTCCATCATCACTGCCACTGAGTATTTCACCAAGTGGGTGGAAGCCATTCCTCTTGTCTCCACAAAAGCCGACAAAATTGCCGACTTCATCAACAGCCACATCATCTATCGTTTCGGTGTCCCTCACAAAATCATTACCGACAACGGCAAGTCCTTCAAAAACAAGACTGTCCAAAAACTATGCGACTCATTTGGCATCAAACTCAGCTTTTCTTCGCCTTACTACCCACAAGCAAATGGGCAGGCAGAGGCTTCCAACAAAATTCTCACTAAAATTCTCATGAAGGTGGTCGACGATATAGGTAGGGATTGGCACATTCATATTCCCTTTGCTTTGTGGGCCTACCGCACTAGCATCCAAACCTCTACAGGTGCTACGCCCTTCTCTCTCGTGTACGAAACAGAGGTTGTCTTACCTCTCAAAGTACAGATCCCGTCTCTCCGCATCTCCCTGCATGACATTCTCTCCAATGACGACTTTCGTCAAGATCACCTAGCTCAACTTGAGTTGCTCGACGAGCGCCGTCTTGCTGCCCTTAATCATCTCCATGTCTACCAAAGTCGCATAAAGCGGGCCTACGACAAAAATCTGCGAGAATGAGATTTCAACATCAGCGACCTCGTCCTCAAAGAGAATCAGCACGTGACCAATATGGAGTGAAGTAAACGAGGCAAGTTCGCCCCCAATTGGCTTGGACCTTTTATCATCACGCACAAGTATGGGTCAGGGACTTATCATCTGTCTTCCCTTGACGGACGGCCAGAACCTGAGCCTCTTAATGCGTTGCATCTTCGACCATTCTTCTGCTAGTCGAGTACTCGTCTACTTGACACATAACTTGAGCTCGTCCCTTGAGCAATCCTCATCCTCTTAATCCTCATCCCTTTCAACCCTATTCCCCTTTAACAAGTCCTCTACGACCCTTCTATGATGCATGGATGCTTTGTCCTAATAAAAGGGGCGTCCTTGAACTTCTACAGCCTTGTCCATGACTAACAATCAAAAATAATATATCAAGATGTCAAAACATATCCATGGTCACAAAATCAAGTCAAATTCAAAAAGACAGACTGCTCCCTCGAAGGACAGCTGTACTATCATTGTTGTATTACTAGACTGATCCCTCGAAGGACAGCTAGGCCAACTCATCAAACATTATAAAGCAAAAATATAGACCACTCCCTCGAAGGATGGCTATGACTAAATCTTGCTACAAACAGCACTTTTCTTAGAAGCTTCCCGCATTGATCAGCTTCGCAACTTGACCACTACATCAAAAGACATCTCTATGTAGGCTTCCCGCATCGATCAGCCTGCACCAAAAAAAAAAAAAAAAAAAAAACGAGTCATGGACCTGGCTTGTAGTTGTCTCAGGGTCTCCTATAAAAGGGGCAAGGTTATTCCTGCTCTTAAACTGGGTTACCCTATCCTCCTCCTATCACCTGCTTAAGGGACTTCGAGCTCACTTTAATGTCAAAGTGATTCGATTACCGTTCTAACTCAACACTGGTCAACGACGTAATGCATGAACGGGGCTTTTGTTCTAATAACCCCTATCTATGCTTCCTTTCTGGTCCTTGTCAATGAAAGAGCGATTTGCCTTTCATCTTTTCTCTTCACTTTAGTCACATTTAACCACATCAATCGGCGTCTCATCTCAAACCCAGCCATTTTCATCATTTTCAGCTGACATCATCCTAGACCATTTCACATAGTTTCTATGGACACCAATACACATGGAAACTATCGACTAGACCCAATTTATGTTAAGCATAAACCAATACTTGTTGAAGCATAAATAGACTTCTATTCATTTTTAGCATATATCCATCGCGACTATGGAAACTTGCTAGGGATGAAAGACTCTCGACCAATTCTACAGAATACACCATCTGTAGCATCATTTTATCCTCATCTTACCCTCGTCATTTCAACCCATGACCAATCTCATCATCGACCAATCTTCTCAATTTGTCTGAACTACATTGGTCTGAGGCCCTATGACCAGGGCTATGTAGGTAGCACTCAGATAACACATCCTCTGAGGTTAGCTCGACCACCCCCGTTTGTTCGTCTCTTTGATGAACAAACCTTCTCTTCTGCGACCTTGACCAAGACCAAGACCAATCATTTTCCTTGTCCAAGACCAATCATCGACTTTGACCAAGACCAATCAATCCCTCTGACCCTCCCTCCCTTTTAGGGAGAACTACATCGGCCTGAGGCCCCTACGACAGGGGCTATGTAGGCAGCACTCAGTTGACATGGGGTCTTCTGAGGTTAGCTCGGCCGCATCCTTTCGTCCATCCATCCTCTTGACCAATGACCATCCTTCGACCTTCGGCCACTTCCAAGACAATATTGCCTTGGTTGTTTTTGCGTGTGTGCTACCTCACGGCTGGTTAGCAGAATTGTCTGCAGACCATTTTTGACCCTTCACGAGTATAGGATCACAAGCCAGTTGATCCCTACTACTTGTGGCTTTTTCGTGTTTCTGGGAGCACTTCCTGAGCCTTGGATACCTGGAACACGACGACCATTTGGAGCTTCAGCTTAAATTGAGTGACCCGATCAGCAGACGACTAAATGCTGGGGCCCGATTACTTCAATTTTGGCACTCCTTGACCCTCGACATGCGACAATTTGACCTGACCATCCCGTGACGTGGTATACGCGCAATCACGACTTTTGCAGCGTTTTCACTCACTTTTCATCTTTCTCATCCACCTTTTGTCAAATCGACACTCGATCTTCGATTCCCTTCTCTCGACTATCACTTTGAGGGGGGAACACCTCATCCCTTTTTTGGGGCAACCAACTCCTGTTTTTGTCTTACAGTTCGTCTAGAACAACCAACAAGACAAAAAGGGGAAAATGTAGACACCGCAAACGTGTTTGCACCTTGGTCCTCCCCCTTGGCCTTAAACCCCTATCCTAACCCTTGACCTTGGCCCCCTATCCTAACCCTTGACCTTGGCCCCCTTTCCACCCTACCCTTGCCACCTTGGATCCTCCCTTGAATCCCTCCACCTTCCCCCTAGCATTTATTAAGCCAAATCTCTTCTTTATTTTCCCTCCACGCCCATTTTGGCATCCTCGTGACCGTTCTTCCCATCCCCCCTCGCTCGGCGGCGTGCAAGAATGGGCAGAGGCTATTTTTAGCCTCTGTCCCCATTCTGCAATCGCCGACGTCGATGACCCTTCGGCTGACGTCGGTGAAACTGCCAGCGTCGGCATCCTTCATTACCCCTTTCTGCATCCGTTGCAGCCCCCTGGACCCTTGAGCTCAAAAACAGACTTCTCTTGGCGCTTTAGCTTTTGTCTCTCCTCTGTCTTAACCTCGTGCAACAGCAGCAATAGGTGAAAAGGCTTTGGATCAGGTATTCTCTTCTTGCAACAAGTCTTTCGTGGCTACAACAACAGCACCTCCTTCCTTCAGTCAGTAAAAAGGTAAGCAAAGTCTGGTTTTTCCATTTCATTTATTTAGTTTTCAGTAATCTATCCTATTTATTGTCCTCTGCTCCCTCTGTTCTTCCCCCTGAGAGGCTGCAAAGCCTTCTCAGGTCCTGTCCTCTGTGTCTCTTCCTCCTCCCCATCCCCCTGTCAACAAAGACCTTGTATAAGGCACCCGACCAGAGCTAGACCACTCCCCAGTCCATCTAAATTTGTCCCTGAACTCTGTCTCGCCCCCATTCACGAACCAGACCCGTCCACAGTCCAGAAAGCAACTCAGACCTGACTACAGGCCATAACCCCGACCGACACCGGTCACTACCCCAACCGACGTCGGCAGGATAGCCGACGCCGATAGATCAGATAACCGACGCCGGCAACATTTCCGACCTCGGCGACTGTCTTCAGCCCAACAGCTCCTTCAGGTAATCATTTTGGTCTTTTCTTTCCTTTCTAATTTCTTTGTCACTTCTGTATTCTGGCATTCTGTCTTTTTATCAGTCACTTATCTTATCAAAACAGTGGGTTGACCTCCCTTAAGGAAGTTTTTACACTTTCGGGAACAAGCTTTTGCTTGGCAACCCACCGCCTATTCATCTAACATTTTCTTGTCCAAGTTTCCTTTTTTCTTGCAGGTGTCATTCCTCCACAGCCAAAGAGGAGTGCCCACAAACGTCTGGATTTACGGTGCGCAATCTTTAGTCCAGGTACTTCCCATGCCTTGTCCATTACTTTTTAGTTTCTTCTTTCTCTTAGATCTAAAAGCGAATTTTGAGTGGAAACACCAACCTTTCCCCATCTACCTTCCCATCTATTAAAACCTCATCATCTAGACCTATAATTCCTAAACCAATTACAACTAATCCAATTCATTCAAAACCTCCAGCTAGGCTTACTCGACCAACCATACCTCCTATTAAAATCCCTTACCCAATAAGGAACCTAAACCAAAAAAACAAACTCCACCATCCCCAAAATCCTTATCAGAGTCTTATACAACTATAATATAAAGGCTCCTACAAGATTCTACCATTAACTTACCTCCCATCAAGCCTTTTGACCCCACTCACCAAAAGTCAACTTGGTTTAATGACAATCTAATTGGTCTTTACCATGGAACCCCTAAGCATGATATAAAGAATTGTAAAGCTCTCCAAGGTATCATTCATGGCCTTTTGGAGTAGGATGATCTATTAGATGAACCTTCTTTAAGCCTTTGCCTCTTTTACCACCTATCCAATCCTCCTACCAATCATCTCTCTATTTAATCCTACCAAGAAGTGAAACAGAGGAACTAAAGTAAGTAACCACTCCCCTTGTCCATACTATTCATATGGTAACTTGATTTAGAGCCCAACACAAGGATAAGGGTAAAGGAGTATAACAAAATGTAAAGGGTAAATCCAAGGCCACCATTCCATGGTCTTACCCTTCAACTCCTCGACCAACGAACCAAACCCAAAAGGCTACACCTTCACCTTCACAAACATCCAAACCTAACGTCTCCATTTTGGGAGCCCCTTCATCTTTCAATGCACCTTCATGCATCCAACACTTGGTGATAAAAAATCTTCACCAAATTCCTATCAAAATGAGTCTTTATGACTTAATTAGCACCTTACCTCAACATCATCAAGATTAATCAAAGCAATTCATTCCAAAGAGGTTCAACCAAATGATCCCCAACCTCTTGCATCTTTGATTAAATTTATTCAACATGTTGCCAATGTCACCTTTCAAGAGTCTAAAATCCCACCGTATAATAGAAAAGATCCTGATCCCCCTCTTTTTATCACAACATCCATCAATCATACACATGCTAAAAGGGTCATGATTGATGGGGGAATGAGTATCAATATCATCTCCTCCCATGCCTGTGATCAACTTCAACTACCTAAAAACATCATGTCAAAAAGCTCAGTGGTTCTCTGATCATTTAATTATACCTTGGCCACTACTCTAAGGATAGTTATTCTCTATATTTGTTTGGGACCTCAAACCATTCCTAAACTATTTTATGTTGTAGATGGAAAATTTTAATATAATGTGTTACTTGGTCACCCCTAGATTTTCTCTATGGCATGCATACCTTATACCCTTCACCGATGTGTCAAGTTTAAACATGAGAGACAAGTCATTACAATAAAAGCTGATCTAAGTCCCTTTACTTCTTGTAATATGTCATATCAACTCAATGATGTTCTTACTACACCTTCAACCTCTTCATAACCAACCACTAGCTAAACCACTGCATCACACTAACATACCCACACTTATATTTTCAACAATGGTGAATCATCCACTAGTTTAACTATTTCTTCATCACAAATCCTAGTTGAGCACCCCTTGTCATCTACATTACAATGACTTAAACTTGGGGAATATCAAATTTTAGCTTTAGATTCTTTTCCCTCTCCACATGAATTTGGGAACCTTCAGAATGATCCATCTTATGATCCCAATATTGGTACCCTTGTCCCCTTTGGTCTTCCCAACAATAGAACATATTTTGTCTATGGGAGACTTGACAAACCACTTCTTTCTCCCACCACCATGCCTTGTATCTAGCGATTCATTCCAAATTTTATTATCTTAGCAACTTGACCTTTACCCAAATGTACCTTCATTAATGTGCTTATAAAGGGTTTGGGTTTGGCCTCTATGAATAAGGACCCCATGAACTTCTTGCTATGAAAACTCAAAAACCTCATGAGTTCTTTAGCATAGGGTATGTTCCCCTAGAAGAGCCCATACCAACCTCACCAATACCACCTCTCCCATTTAGAGAACCACCAACCTCACCAATTACACCTCTCCCATTTAGGGAACTGCCAACCTCACCTCTCCCATTCAAGGAACTTCTACCCATATCAACCTCACATTTCTAATTTAAATAACCTCTACCCTCACCAAATCCATTTGTAGACATTAACATCATCCCACCTAACTTTTATTTTGATTAACATCATCATTTTAGGTCCCCTAACTTATCATCAGGAAGGTCTAACTAAAACCATTCCTCTCATCCACCTTGAAATTATCATGCATGATTCTCCCACAATTAACATAATCTAATGTCAAGATGACAAATCTATTCTTACCTATTTGGGTGTAGAGGATTCTTCTCTTCAAAAATCCCTCCCTCCTAAAAACTAAACAATTCTAAATGAATCAACTACAGACATTAATTTGGGTGCTCAGGAGAACCCTCATATTGTCAAGGTCAACCAATCCTTAACTCTTGAAGAATAAAGAAACTATATAGCCTTCCTTCATGACCATAGAATAGTATTTGCTTAGTCTTATCATGATAAGTCTGGTATTGGCCCATCCATTGCCCTTAGTAACATCATCACCCATCTTGAGGTTAAGCCAATCTAATAAAAACTTCATCAAATCCATCCCTATATAGCTCTTCTTATAAAAGAAGAAATTCAATGCCTTCTCTTTGTCAATTTAATTCAACTCATTAACTATCCACAATGGGTCTCTAACATTGTTCCTATCACCAAATCCACTGGGGGACACCACTTTTGTGTGGATTTTTGGGATCTTAACCTTACATACCCCAAAGACAACTTTCCCCTATCTAACATTGACCAATTTATTGATCTTACCACTAGCCATGAAATGTTATCCCTCATGGATGAATTTTTAAGATATAAACAAATCTTGATTGCCCCCCAAAATCAACAGAAGACATCTTTCATCACCCCATGGGGAACTTTCTACTATCACATCATGCCTTTTGGCTTAAAGAATGTAGGAGCCACATATCAATGAGCCATGACCTACATTTTTCATGACCTCATTCATACAATAGTCGAAGACTATGTTGATGATTTTCTTAGAAAATCCAAACATTGCCAAGATCACCTCACCATTTTAGCCATCATCTTTGAAAGACTTATCCATTACCATATCAGGCTCAATTCAAAGAAATACATCTTTGGGGTCTTATTAGGAAAACTTCTAGGCTTCATTATTTCCCTTCGTGGAATAGAAATAAACCCTATAAAATTTAGAGCCATTATAAAAATGCCTCCTCCTACTAACTTAAAATAACTTTGTAGCTTACAAGGCAAACTTCAGTCAATCCGTTATTTTATCTCCCAGCTATCTAATCGCTGTCAACCCTTTCAGCACCTCTTGAAAAAAGATACCTCCTTTAAATGGACCAAGGAGTGTCAACAAGCCTTTGATGAAATCAAAGAGTATCTTCTTTCTTTCCTTGTCCTTATTCCACCAAAGGAAGATCAACCCTTTTATTTATACATATATGCCACTGATCATTCCTTGGGAGCCATGCTCACTCATCGTAATGACCAACATAAGGAAAAAGTTGTTTATTACATCAACCACACCCTTATTGAATATGAAACCTGATACACCCATCCAAAAAGACTCTGCCTTGCCTTAGTTTTTGTTTCCTTTAAACTTCATCATTATATTCTTAACCATAAAACTTATGTCCTTACCAACACTAGCCCCCTCAAGTATATGCACTCTAAGCCATATCATAACCAACGTATGGCTAAGTGGCTCATGCTTTTAGCTAATTTTGATCTTGAGTTTCTTTCACAAAGGTCCATTAAAGGATATGTCATTGCAAACCAATTAGCTAAAGCTCCTCTCCTTGATAATCAAACTTCTCTTTTTTCCTTTCCAGATAAGTCTATAGCTACCCTCTCTCTAGAAGAACCCACCTATTAAATGACTATTTATTTTGATGGTTCTAAATGTAAAAATGGTGGGGATGTTGACATAGTCCTCATTCTTATTAATGGAGAACCTCTCCCACTTTATTTCAAACTTGATTTCAAATGAACCAATAATATATCCAAATACAATGCCTTAATCATAGGTCTCCAAACCACCCTAGCTTTAGGAGTCAAAGCTATACACATATTTGGAGATTATCAACTTATTATCAACTAAGTCACAAGAGCCTATCAATGCAAAAATGATGTTCTTCTAAAGTATAAATAACTTGTTGATAAACTATTAGCATCATTTAACCATTATACCATCCAATCAATCCCTCACTCTACAAACAAATCTGTAGACATGATGGTTTCCCTTGTATCCTAAATTCCATTCCAACTTGTTAACTTTAAACTATTTATCATTATACACCACTTTGTCACCCCATCTTACCTCAGTCTTGATCTTCCTACTATTTTTTAGGTGGACACATCATATTTAGATATTTGGTATGACCAATCTTTGACTACCTTAATGTTGCTGTCCTTTCACCCAATCTTTCAAGAGATGCTCACATAGATTTCATTCAAAACACCTCTCACTACTTAATACTAGTGTACATTCTTTACAAATGAGGCTTTGATGGCCTTTTCCTTTGATATCTTCATAATAATGAAATTCCCCATGCTATCAAAGAGACTCATGATAGGATATGTGGGGGACATTTTAGCAGTCTAGCTATTGCCAAATGTATCCTTCATTTAGGTTATTATTAACCCACACTCAATCAAGATTATTTTGACTATGTCAAGAAGTGTCTCAAATTCTAATAACATACCAATTTGCATCATGCACCCACTCAAAGACTTCAAGTATCTAAGGATTTCTGGCCTTTCTCGCAATGGGGTATAGATCTCATAAGAGAAATCAACCCTCATTCATCGAAATGACACCAATTCATCCTTACCACTACCAAATACTTTACTAAATGGGTGGAAGCCATCCCCTTATCTCAATTATAGCTAAAAAGATCATTGAATTCATCAATCACCACATCATTTATCATTTTGGTGTCACTTACAAGATTATAATTGATAATAGTAAATCTTTCAAGAACAAAAAGGTCCAAGCTCTCTACAACACCTTTGGTATAAAACTTAGCCATTCCTCCCCTTATTGACCACAATCCAAAGGATAGGTAGAATACTCTAACAAAAATCTCATCAAAATGTTAACTAAGGTCGTCAATGCTTTGGGAAGGGATTGGAATTTGCACATTTCATTCACTTTGTGGGCCTATCATACCAACATTCAAACCTCTATGGGTGCTACCCATTTTTCCCTTGTCTTTGGGGTAGAAGCCATTTTACCACTTGAAGTCCAAATCCCCTCTTTTCATATATCCTTATGAGACATCATTTCTAAGGAATATTAGCATCAAGAATGTCTCACACATTTGGAGCTACTTGATGAGCATCACCTCACTATCCTTAATTATCTTCACATTTATCATGAGTGTCTCACCTGTGCCTACAACAAACGTCTAATAGTTTAAGAATTTAACATTGGAGACCTCATTCTTAAGGAAAACCAACACATAAAAAATATGGAGAAAACCAAAAGGGGCAAGTTTGCCTTTAATTGGATCATACACTATATTATAACCCATAAGTATGGGACAAATACTTATCATTTATCCTCTCTTGAAGGCAAACTAGAACCTGAGCCTCTCAATGCTTCACATTTGCGTCCTTTTTATTGATAAGGCCTATCTAACACACCCTGTTATATAACTTAAGCTCATATTTTAATTTTAAGAACTTCTCTATTCCATAATCCTCTTACCCTATTCCTTTTAGGGACATGTGGTTACATCAGATCCATGTGATTATCTGTTAAGCATTTTCATCCAATATTAAACGTGGGTACCATGGCTCTAGCCATGGCATGGTTCTCATAAACACTTTTCATCTTTTGTTAGATGAAATACCATGGCCACATGTTCTTTAAGACCCCTTATTATTATCACATAACCACTATATTGAGGCACAGTGTTCCCCTTACAAATGATTTTGCTCTAAGCTTGAAATAGATACATCCATGTCTAAAACAAAAGTTCAAGATTTTTGGGATACATATTATTTGGGTCAATTATCATAAGAAAAAGAAATATATTTCTCCCTCAAAGGATGGCTATCACCTAAATGATAAAATGATAGACTGCTCCCTCGAAAGATAGCTATCAAAACTCAGACTTAGACCACTCTCTCGAAGGATGGCTAAGCTAACATGATAAATAATATTTAGCAATCATAATCAGCTCTATTTTGTAACTCAATGAAGCTTCCCACCTTAATCAACTTCAACTCTTTTAAAGCAATGCATGACCCTATCAAAAATTCAACATTATCCCAAAATAACTGCAATTGGTTCTTTTAATATTGGTATTGATCAGTCTATCCCCTCAAAAGACATGGACTAGTTTGTTTTAGTTCTAAACATCACCTAAGTAAAGGGGTAGGTGAACCAACACATGGTTCCATATCTAACACTTTTCCCCCTACCTACTTATCACTACCCTCCCTTTTTCATATCACATATATAAATCAAAGGATTGTGAGCTCACTTGACACATGGTGTTTATATGACACACCTTAATACTAGGAAAATGCTAATTTGACGTGAATGAAGGGTTCAATTTCACTAAGATCCTATCCTCCTTTTGGGGTTTAATAAGATCCTTGCCAAAGAATATAGCATGCCCCTTTTTGTTGTCACTCATACCTAACCTACCTATTAAAACCAAAATCATTCCATAAATCAAAGCATTAACATTCAAAACCAACCAACTTAACATACCTAGCTAACCTGATTAACCAACCTCGTATCAAAAAATTAAATTAACCATTATGAATAACATTATTAAAGCATATTTTATCACATACCTATATTAATTAATCAAATATAACCATTAAGCATCATTAGCAATCAACACATCTTGATATACCTATCATAACATAATTAGTACTCAAACATAACCAAATAAATCATCATATAAACAAAAACATAACCATCAAATAAACATCAGTCATCATCAACACAACATCTCAAAATACATCATAACTCTCACTCAAAATACATCTCACATCTTTGATGCATAAGCCAATATCAAAAATGGATCATATACATATCATGACCCTAGTAGATCATTATCGCTAGCCCCACTAGTACTTGCACCTGTACCTATCCTAAACTTGTACTAGGTAGAGGCCCTACCTACTAACCCATTACCATAACCCACTACCCTAGGGTCCCTAAACCTACCCCACCTAATAAACTCAGTTGATACTCTCCCCACCTTAGCTTATTAGGACATTGTGCTAACACAATGCCCTCATAATACCTCAGATCCTATATCACTACATGATACCTAGTTTGTGTGACATATCTAATAGCTATTGTACCTATCACTACTCTTTTGGCCTATCATAAGGAGTCTTTCTCCTGGGTCACCATACCAAGTGAGACCCTCACCTAGTCTCACTCCTTTGTCAATGCAGTCACCTAACTCTATAAGATGGCCACCTACCCCTATAAAGATGTAACCTATGCATGGGCCTGGTCTTTCTCCATTGTGACTCTTCCTACTTGACCTTGAAGTGTCACAACCTACCCTTGTAATGTAGCTATTTGGGCCTAAGCTACTGGTAGTGTCATTACCACCTATGGGTCCCCCTGTGCTAGCCCTTATCTTTGATATACATCTATTGGGGCCCTATCACCATCTCCAAAATCAAAATCCATCATAATATATATACCTTAAGACCATGTAGGGATTTAGGTGTCATCCTTATGCCATCACTTCCCCTCAACAATAACTCCTCAAAATCCAAAACCTCATCTTGTGGTTGTGGCTCCAGAAGTGGATACTCTGAATCCTCCCTCCTATACCATAAAAAATCAAGAGGGATCCCCTGTACCAATCCAAATTATCATTGTACATTCTTAAATGGGATACACTCGATCTCTCCCTCATGTCACTCATAGACCCACCTCCAGCTCTGTAAAGACAATGTATGATACTAGTAGCCCTCCCATACAAGCCATTCCCTATATATCCTCCATACTGTGTCTCTATCCACCAAACCCTCCAATACTTCTCTAAACTAGTCTAGGTCACATGTACCACTACCTACCCCTATCATGGCACTATCTCTCCTCCATCAATAGAAAATGACCTTGTAATCTATTAGTAGATACCCCCTGACTAGTAAACCCAATAATTGTAGCACTCATATGTGCTCATAAGATCAGTAGTGCAATACAAATCCCACACTAATGCCATACCATTTATGTGCCTAGAATCCCTAAAACTCTTTGTATATCTACACCAATAATACCTATGCCCATCTAAACATAACTCTACCCAAAAATAGCTCAACTAACACCCCTAATAAAACACTAGGGTATCTCCCTTCGATCAAATGTAGAAATATATAACAAGTAATCATTAATTGTAACATAGTCAACAAGCGTCTATCCCCTGGGGATCTCTAGTATAGTGGCCTAATACTAAACCCTCCAGAATGGAACTATACATCACCTCTATCATCTCTAGACACTCTCCGTCTCATCCCCCTCAATATGGTAGATGGGATCACCCCAAATAGGTAGATGTGTAATCTAGTACACATCCTCTAATAGGATGCTCATCTACCCTATTGGTAACTAGAAGGTGTTAATTGCCAGATCCCATCTCTTGATGAGGGAAACTATCATCTTAGCATCTCTCAGGAGGCACTGGTAATACCACATCACTCTAAAACCCACTGTCTCCATGTGTTACTAGTAATTCATTAACATGGCATCCCTCACCTCTGGAAAGATCTTAGGCACTCAATCTCATAGTTGGATCTACTCTCATGCCTAAAAAATAATTATATCATGAATTATGTAAGAACCTATCCCTATGAATATAATGAATAAAATGATTAATTCTTTTCTGTCTTTTATCCCCCTAGTTAGTCCCAATAAACTTCTACCCTACCTCTTTATTATCCTCTAATTTAAATCACCTACCCACATTTTATACACCCTATAAGATTCTCAATCCTAAAACAACACTTGCATCTCTAATAACTTTCCCTATCTTTATTCCTATAAACAATATATATCTTTTCCCAAAACAACTATTTATTCAACTATTTAAAACTAGTTACTCCTATAAACACTTATTTAAAACCCACCTACAAATCAATTCCCCCCATGCTCTCTTTATCCAACAAAAACCTAACCCCCTTTTTGACCATCATTGATTATTCCAACCATCGGCAGTCCCCTTGAGGTATTTTATGCCCCTAGGGTCAACCACTGATGATTGGGTCAACTATCGATGGTCACCTACGGGTGACCATTAGCCATGGGCTTTGACCACCCTAATCCCCAAAACACCCAAAAACACACTAGAAACCCCACTCCCATGCATTTTTTCTCAGTTCCTCACCCCTATCAATTCCTTGCTGAGTTTTATGATCACCCCCCTCTCTTTATCCCCACATAGTTCACAAAAACCATCACCCTATCTAAACCTTAGGTTTTCAATTTTCACACACAAAAAATGCATAATACCTAAATTTAATTTTTTATTTATATTATCATTTTATTTTATCAGTTTAATAAATAATACCCACCTCATTCTATTATTAGTGGCACCTCCTCAAACTATGCCTTACCACTGATACATCTCCTAGATCCATCTCCACCACACTCTCACTCTCCCAATACCAATCTCATCTCAACACCTCACCCCACTATTAGTAATCCATTTCACTCTTCATATGAAACAACCCACAAAATGAAAACACTTCACCAATTTTGCACAAATGACAACGATAACCTTTCTTCATCATTACTTTTTATTTTGTCATGATTTTAGAGTTTTGGGGTCCTAACCATCAATGGTTTCCCAAACCATTGATGGTTAACCCTGATTATCGATGGTTAGGTAACCATCATTGGTTGACCCCAATTGTCGATGGTCACATAACCATCGATGGTTAGAGTTTCCCCCCTTTCTTTTTTTCAAGACCACCCTAAGCATTTCCCCTTTAAAATTTTCCTCTTCTTCACCTTAACTTGACCTTGAACACACCCAAATGGGGTAACCTTTTACCCTACACTCAAATTTATTTAGGAGTCACCCTCTCCTCAACCTAGAACTACATTTGGCTTGAAGTCCATATTAGATGTATTGTCAGTGGGACTATGTAGGCAACATTCTCTTTTATTATGCATTAGGAGTTAGATCAACCACACCCCCTACCCAACCAACCACTTGCCTACATTCACTACAACATCACCCCCTCTTTTAGAACAAACCTATTCATACACCTTGTGATGACCTTACTTTGGTCATTATTGAACACTTCAACCAATTTGGCCTTGTTGAACTTTTTTTGCACCACCTTGTGTATACCTAACCAATTATGTTTTTCTCAAGAGCACTTCCTACCCTAGATACTCGAGTAAACATTAAACCTTCCTAGGACATTTGATATGTGTAACCTGATCAACTATGACCAATACTAGGGACCGATTACCTTGTCACTTATTCTAGAACCTAAACTTCTTGTTATCAACATTGGCCATTTTTTGTTTGCATGATTTTGTGCCCTTATCATCTCATCACATCTTGTGCACATATTTTCATTTTAGTACCTATAACCTATTTATTTTTATTAAACCAAGACTTGCATTCCATATTACATCATCAACTCGTAGTTTGAGGGGGAATACCCTCCTCCCATACTTGAGGCAACTAACCTTGAACTATCAACCTTTCATTTTTATTCTACAACTTACTGACCTAAAGCTACATAATAAAAAGGGGAAAAATATAGTCACCTAAAATTGTCCCCTTCAACATTTTTAGCATCGCATCACCTTGAACCTATTCTTGACCATAAGCTAACTATTTAGCTAGTTAGCTCACCCTTTACACCTGCCACCAAACATTTTAACATGCTCTCTTTGACTCTTTTTAACCCTTTTTGCACTAAGGGATCAACCATCGATGGTCACCCTAACCTTTGATGGTCACCCTAACCATCGATGGTTATGTCTCTACCCTTGTAACACAAAAATCATCCAGCTGTTGATGAACTTGCATGGGCAAAAAAAAAACTTTCCCATGCATATTTTATATCTTTCTTTTTTTCAAAACAAACATCTTTATTCTCCTAACTTAGAAACTTTCGCTCAAAGCTTCCCTCCTCACTTAGCAAGTTTTTGTTATAAATGCAGGGCTCTTGGGAGAATTATGGATCAAATTTTTTGCATATCTAGAATCTCTTGTTTTCCTTGTGAAGGCATTTGATGTCATGAAACCCTATTCATGTGATTCTAAAAATTCAAATTACCATTACATTGCTTAAATATCTTCAACAGTCGACTATCAAATCTTTAACATAACAAAGGTAATTTAATTTATTTTTAGTATTTTCTAGTCTTCATTTGTTCTCTTGATCAGTCAGTTTGAACCCTCTTCCCCACTCCTAATACTAACATAATACCTTTTCATCCAAAAATACCCCCTTTCATCCATATATACTCCCTTTTGTCCACTATACACCCTTTGTAACTCATTATGGAAATTCCTTGATAGGTAACTATAGCTGGTTACTATAACCACTGTTGGTCACCCAACTATCATTGGTCAGTATAACTGTTGATGGTCATCCTAACCACCGATGGTCATTGTCATTCTAAAATAATAGTTTTTTATTTTGACTCCACTTCCACCCTACTAGATCTCCTTTATCCTTTTGACTAGTGCATAACCCCTCTTTTGATCTCTTTGGACCTGACAATAATTTATCTTTTACATGTAGATGACCTTACCTAGATTGGCGCTTGAAATTGATAGTATATTTGACCTCCCCATTGTCCCATAACCCTTATTCACTGACCAAAGTAACATTAAATTTGAGTTAGCTCTATGTGTTATTGTTTTCACATCTAATTTTGAAGACATCAATGAATAAATAGATATAATTTAGGAGGATATTGGTGAAGCTATTGTATTTTGGAATCATTATTTTGATAATATCAATCCTGCTTTATATTATATCTATTTTATATTCATCATCATGATCATTTCCATATCTACCTTTGTAATTTATATTTTATCAATAAACTTGAATGTTTAATAAGGTTTGACATCCATTTAAGGAAGCACATTCCTTTCTTAGGATTGCTTTCTCACCAGGCAACCCCTTACCTTTCTATTAACATATTTTTCATGAGTTCATGTGATTTGTAGGTCATTCTTCTATAGCCAAAGAAAGAATTCTCACTTCATCTAGTCATAAAAAAACATAACATTTACTAGGTACATACCTTTTATCTCTAATTTCCCCCCTCTTTTTAAATTAAAAAAATCAAGCAATAAAAAGTAAGGAAACACCTTGAGCATGCTTGCCCAACCCTTGACCTTGATAATCAAACCGCTTTAGGTATTTTTGACTAAACCCATACTACTTTGAAAGTAGACCCTAATTTTAGAAAGGTACATTTGCATCTTTTTCATGATTTACTTGTGCTTTTGAAACTATTTCTTGCTTTGATTTTGCTTTTTAATATTTTTGTTGTTCTAAGTTATGCTTTGGTAACCATTTTTTTTATTGTTTTTGAATTTGACCCTTTGCAAATGTGTTCCTATGTCACTATAGATTGATTGACTAATTTACCTTATATAGGGTCCTCACTAGCAATTATCTTCTGTATATGTTTTTTAATGCCAAACATGAATCTGTGTGATGCCCATGCATTCTATGATATACACAATAATATTTTGATCTTTTCACTAGATGTAGAGGAGGTAGTTTTATCAACTTAGATGTAATCATTTCCTTTAGTACCTCACTTGAAATCTTATTTGACCTTTGAATGCTTTTTGAATCACTAGTTGTAGAGTTATTTTGTTGTGATTTCTTGTTTTGATATGTAACATTGCCTGCAACCAATTGACTAGGTGAAGGTGCATATACATGATTGGCACTAGGGTGCCTTTGAGGCTTTTGTATTATAATCTAATTTTCTAATGTTGTGATATTTTCATGTAATAGATGATTCTATGTTTGTAAATCTAAAATTAAATTGCTCGTACTAGTGATTTGATCGCTTAGAGTCTCACAAGTACAAACCTTAGTTGCTTCTAATTGAACATGTAAGCACATATGTTGGAGAGGTATTGAAGAAGATATAGGTTGAATGTATACATTAGGAATAATAGTATAGGATACCTCACCTTTTGGAGTGGTGATAACATGGATCTAGTTAGAGGGAAAGTAGCTATCACCTTCTTGGGGGAGAGGAGGTGAAGGAAATTATTTCCTGTGCATAAGATATGACATTGAAACTTGACAGATGATTGTTAGCTTATGCAATGGATTCTCTAAGTAGAAACCATACATATGAGATGAAATACATGTAATTGTAGTTATAAGTTGTATAGCAATATGATCATAAAGAACATTCCATATAAGAGATATCAAACAAGGGATAAAGAGCATGGAACTTTTTACTAATGCATAAATAACTTTGATATGTGATATGATATTTATAATATGTGTAGCAAGATAAAGTTAATTTTTTTCCATATGAGAGATAGAAAATAAGTAATGAAACCTTGTATTAAAGATAAGTAAACATTTCTGTAAAGGAGAGGGATCCTACTATGTTCAATGATAACTTTCTTAATATCATCCCATACAATGAAAAGTAAGCATGAAAGGGAAAGAATGAAGCTTTTCATTAACATATGGTAAACTTCATCATTCATGTACATGATAGGACTGAGTATGGTCTACTTATTATTTGTAAGAAATGTAAGAAATATTTTGAAATAAATGAGATCCATTTTTTATTTTATATATGAAATCTGATTTTAGATGTAAGGTGATACCAAAAAAGCAATGGGACCTAGTATATGTAACTAAGGTTTGGAAAAATCATTTTAAAAAAAAATTCCTATGAAATTTTAAAAATTAATTTGAATTTTTGATTTAAATATGTAAGTAAAAAATCAGAAAATATTTGGAAAAATCTTGATTTGAAGGAACCTAGTATATGCAATTATGATTTAGAAGTAAATGATTTTTTCTAAATTACTATAGAATTTTAAAAATTGATTTGGAATTTTGATTTAAATATGCAAGTAAAGAATCAAAAAAATATTAGACAACTCTTGATTTGAAGGGACCTAGTATATTGGAAAAAAATGATTTTAAAAATTATTATGGTAAATTTAAAAATTTAAATGTAAAATTATGATTTAAATGTTTAGGAAAAATCATAAAAATTCTAGAAAAATTAGAAATAATTTTCCCTAGGGTTTCTAGGGTTTTTGTGTGCAAATGAAGTAAGTCAAGTTCACTAAATGATTTAACTTTTTTTGGGTATATTGGAGTCTTATTCATAATTTAGTTAAAGGTTTGAGTTAACTAATTCAATAAATAATATTGGGATAATTAAGCTACTAATTTGTATAATTTGATTGTAATTTAAATCTTTTTAAAAATAGTAATAAGTGAGAAGAAATGTAACTTAGCTTAAACAGGATTGAGATGACTGAGATAGAAGTTAGTAATGGTTGTGTAGGACTAGGACACTATTACAAATAAAGATATAGATTTCATTAGATGAAAGGATAGGAGCATCAAAAGTAGGAAACTTTAGGTTTTGATGCTATATTCTAGGTCCTACCATTATTATCCAAGCTAGTCACAAAGATCTATGTTTTCTGGGTTTTATCTGCTATCCCTATGTGAGCCTACCTATGAAATTTAGAATCTTGAATGTTGATGGATCTCCTTATAGATCTGATTTAATCTCAAATTCTAGACCTTCATTATGCTTGAATAAAAATTTGAGAAAGAGGGGGAGGTTAGTGTGTGTAAGATTCACTAAACATGTATCCACACCCCTTATGTAGACATGCTACCTACATACCAATACTCCAAAGAGGGATCAATCCATATTTAGTTCTTGTAATTGATGCGCTTTATGAAATAGGATTATGTAGATGCAAAAATGCCAAATTGAGAGTGTTTGAGGTGGTTAGGGAATAGTGTGAGGGTTTAAATATGTTGGTAGCTATATTGGATAACTGTATGTAGAGAATAGGGAAATTTGCCTCAGTGGTTTTGCTTATATTCTTTCTTACTTTTTGATATTTACCAACCCCTTCTAAATGAACTTTGAATTGGATTTTATAGATATCTATTGGTCATGGGTTAGATGCATTCTCACTAGGCTGACATAATGAAGAAGAGGAATCAAGAGAAAATGATCATCTAGGATTGAAATGTGATCAGATAGGAGTGCTAGGAATGGGACACCCTAGGTTCTAGTGCTATAGTCGAACCTGGGTGATATTATCCTATAGGTACAAGACCTAGGGGGATAAAATAATCCTAGAAATAGGGCCTAGTTGAGCTGGAATGAAGTTTTAGAAGTCTACAAATAACTAGGAATCAGTGAAAAGGTGCCTAAATGGGTAAAGAGAGCATGCAAGAGGGACCTATGGGTTGGGTGTCACAAGCCACAATCAAGCTACCAATTTTGACATTTTATATGACTACATTATGCAAAAGGTGATCAAGTGGATCAAATTTCAAGGCACACATTTTTTCATCTATCATATCATGAGTGATATCATCATCACTATCATAGTAATTATAAACATGCCCATCATTATTCTCAGTATTAACCAATAAAGGAAGCTCAAATGAATGAGGCTTTTGTGGCTTTAATGGTTGCTCTGGTAATGATTATTACTCTTGATTTACATCTATGTGCACCTCAATATGTGGTTATTTATTGTATCTAGAGATGGAAGATCCATTATACTTGACTTGCCTATTTCATAAGTTTGTATATACTCAATATGAATGCATTGTTTAGGTTGTACCACTATAGGAATGCCTTCAATTTTAGATTGTATCATTTTGTGAAATTTTAAAGGTTTATCATCAACAAAAATTATTAATAAAGTCCCATCACATATGAGTTTTAAACATCTTTGAAGTATAAATGGGATAGCTTCCATTGAATGTATCTAAGGTCTACCCAAAAACACATTATAATGTAATGATTGAGACATTACCTAAAAAGTAGATGAAATAGTTTTTGGTCCTAATGTCACATTCAATGTAATTTGACCAACTAGAAGGCTATGTGAATTATTGAACTCTTGGATATGCATAATTAAATTTTGAGTCAGATTGGTATTAATGTCCATGGTGGTTAATAAATTGATCTACAAATGTTTAACATGATCCATTATTAATGAGCACCCTTTTGATGACTTTATTTTTCATTATTACTTGTATGAATAAAGGTATCTCTTGATCAATAATATATTTGGATGGTAAGTAAGTTGAGTCAAATGTGATAAGTTTGGCATTATTTTTAAATCTTTCATGATATCTAAAAAATAAGTAGTTTCTATATCATTTGTAACTTTATTTTCATGTAATGTCTCATATAGAATGTCCTTGTAAACATTAGATTGTTTTAGGAGTTAAAGTATTGAAATTTTAGAATGTGTATTGCTTAGTTGTTTAACAAAGTCACAACCTTTAGATTTTATCACAAGTCTAGGCTTAGGGGGAACTTGTTGTATATTAATAGGTGGTTGTATAAGTTGAACAACTTTATCTCTTAGAGTAGTAATAACATGAACTGTCATATCCAATATAAACCATGTGAGAATAATAGGTGTAGGATGGTAACTATCACTTAAATGAGGCTTAGATAGAACAAATGATTAAGAACATACATGTTGGCATTTGAATACCAACTTTATATCATTATAATAGGACATATGGAGAGATATCAAATTCTATTTTTATGTTTAAACCCTCTCATTATTATCACAAATTTGATTATAATGTTTGACAAGAGAAGTAATGTAGAAAATAATTAAAACTATAAGATATTGGACCATGAAATAATTGACAGATATTTCCATGGCAAACATGATTGAAATATTTATCAACTAGGGATCAATAATAGGAAAAGAAATTAAAAAAACCCTAGTTGAGCTAGGGTTTGATGTTCAAGGATCATATTCACCATATGTTTAACCCTAACTTAGATGTGGGTACTATTTTGTGGTTAGGGTTAAGGATATTTAAATGATAGGGTATAAGGGTGAATATTCAATCTGAAATAAGATAATTAATGTGTTAAACTTAGATGTAGCACAGTCTAAATTTATTATGCTAAGATAGGCTATTAATGGAAAGTATAACTATGCTAGATACATAAATGAAAAATAAGGGATTACTTATCTAATTTTGATGCTAATAGTGTTATATCTTATACAAGAGGGAAGGAGGCATGAATATAGTTCTAGAATAGTTGTTAGATTATAGATCTGGTGCTTTTAGATCTCTAGATTGTTGTATCATCTTGGGATAGTTACATCGATGCTAGTGTCTGGGTTTGATGCTTGTTTTATGTATGAAATATGCACTAAAATAGGATGCAAATCTGGATGCTTCTAGGTTTTACTTCACCTTTGCTTTGTTGCATTTAGATTTGGGTCATGGACTGTCACTCCTAGTGAAATGGTAAAACCCTCGCTTTGTATATTCAATATGACCTTAGAAAAAATAGGTTAGTAGGCACAAGATGTTGAGCTGACCCGTAATGACCTTAATCTTAAAGGGCACTACCTATATAACCAATACTCCAAAATAGGGCCTCAAAATCATGTAGTTCTCCCCTACATGTTAGATTATGTGTGAATCATGTAATGTGAATTTTTTTTTACAACAATGACCTAGCTTATAACTTGGAAAATATGACCTTATGACTACTCCTTTAGTACTACAGACTTGTAGATGGGTTTTTACTTTGATTGATATCATGATAAGACATAAGAAGAAATATTTTAATGAATTGAGTACTTCTTGAGTGTTGTTTAATAGGTGTCTAATGAATGAGGGTTGATATTATATTTATGTCAATCCTATCGATAGATAAGTCACATTAGAATACTTAAACCAACCATTGTAATACATTTCATTTGTAAATTAGATGACATTAGGGAACTATACACTTGTATAAGTGCTAGACATTAATGTTGATGCTACTGTCTAACTTGGAAATTAGTCTCTATGGAGAAGGAGAGAAAGCTCAAGATTAGAACTTGAAAATATGTAAAATAATTCCCTTTTAAGCATTCTAGGCATGACGGGATGTTTATGTCTTTAATATAAGGATAATTTGACTAAAATATAGGTCAAGGGGAATAATATAAAGTATATACAAGGCTTACATAAACAAGACATGTGTATAACTAAGAGGAACAACCAGGGTCATGAGTTTTCCAAGTGTACAAGACTAAGGTGCTACATAATCACATTATATCATATATACCCCCATAATGTGTACTGATGTGCCAATATCTATAATTTAAGTAAACCATCTAAAATATAAACCATTATGAATCTTTGAAATCTGTAATAGTTTTTACTCTAATCTAATTTTTTACTTATTGAGGTTTATGTATCTATGACAAGCCCACTACAGTGCTCCTCTTTTGAGATGATGGTTGTATCATGTAAGTCAATCATCTAAAAATAAGAGTTAACTATATCATGTCATGCAAAAATATATCATCATATAATATCATATGAACATGTGGATAATATGTCATCATAGGAATGCATATATTGATTAAGGAATGCGTGTAACATATGAAATCCATGGTAGGTATGTGTCATGTCTAGATAGATGTATCAATCAATCATGGATTAATATGACCATTGAATAATAATATGTAATAAAAGTACATGATATGAATTAGGGCACCACTCAATGTCAACAAGCTCATCAAACACATCAAACTCAAGTGTTAGTGTCACACATAAGGTCAAGGTCTACATACAAGGGACATAAAATGTCACAAAAAAAAGGATAAGGGATATACACAATAGCCAATCAAAAAGTAGCCTATTATGTAAGAGAGTGACAATATAAATGAAGCATAAAACAAATAAACTAGCCTACATGATCTATGATGTCACATTGTATTATAATGGCATATCATGTATCATTGTGTAATAAATGAGTAACTAATAAGGCATGTGTAAGAAATAAATTAGATCAATGTGGCACAAAGGTCATGGAAATATATAAAACATAATAGTGAAACATATGGAATAATATGCCCCCAATATCAACATGGATAATGAGTAGAGGGAAAACTATCATGTGTATGTCCATGTGTAACTTGTATGTTTTACATAACACTAATATACAATAAAATTCATGTGTGTATGTAAATTATATGCCATATACCAAACATGTGATATATAACCTATGTAGAAAGTGTAATCTAGTAATCAATGTCATGTTATGGTCCTGATTTTATATTTATTAAATATTTAAATGTTTATATATATATATATTAGAATATTTAGAATTTAGAAAAGTTAAAGTTTTGAAAATAGAATAATTTGAGGGATTTGAATAATCCACAACATATGTCAAGGCATAATGTAAACTAGATGTAATCGGTGGCGATGTGAAAGAAGTGTGACTAAACAATATGCCCCCCATTATAACTATGGATTAGAGATATGTGGGGATGTTAGTGTAGGTTTTTATTTTTACCTATTATTTAATTAGGGAATATTATATATTTGTGCATACATGGAGTTTTCCTACAATAGTGGGATAGGCTAGCTTATGTGGAGATGTGTGTCATAGATGTGTGATAGGTGTCATAAGAATGTCATAAGTAACTCCTTTGACTGGCTATTCCAGGTATGGGAGTTACTTCTCTATTCTTAGCACCTTGTCACCACCTTTTTTAGAGGAGTTACAATCTATTATTGGGGTGATTTGACCAGCATTTGTGGAGGAGTTACTTACTAGCTCTCCTATATGTATTCTTTATTATGGCCATCTCATGTTAATGGAATATTGGCTTTTCTCCAAATTGTCTATGCAATTGTATCTTGTTTGATTTCATTTACTTTAGCATTTTTTGGTATTCACTTGCTTCATCCCGTGTAACCATGACTCATGCATCCTCGTTATTCAGACCTTGGTGAATCCTCTGATATGGTATCAAAGCCACACCGATAACTAGTTGTCTATTTTGCTATTGCTTTCATTGAAATCTAGAGCTTTGTTAAGGCATTTTTTTGTGAAATTTGAAAATTTTTGGGTGATATTGGTAGTTCTCCATGCTATTTTTCCTTCCATGGCTTGTTTGGTCTCTCCATATACATGTAGGTCTATGATGGCATCATTTTCCAGATTTGCTCCAGGGCTATTTTCCACCACACTTGGTGGTGGAAATGGTTGTTGAAGGATCTACGTTGGAGGAGGTAAACCTACATTGGACTGGTTTTTCCTCCATTTAAAATTTGAAGGCATTGACTTCTACATTGAATTTGTACTTTGGCATCATTTATTTGATAGAGGCGTTGCAATTTTGGAAGCTTGACACTCAAAATAAGATCTGCCTATTCCCTATCATTATTTCCATCAACATGTGGAGATATGCTAAAGGCATTTTGTGATCTTGGCATTGGAAAGAGAATCTAAGCCTAAAAAACCCTACGTTCCATTTTCAAAGCTTGCTTGTGTGATTGATTGCAGGAATTTCTGCCAGAATTGCCATTCTTTTGAAAATAGTGCCCCTCTCCTTGTTTGGTGTCCCATGTGGGCCCTTAAATACTTGGCAATCCATTAAATTGTCTTTTAATTTAATTTTTTAGTTAAAATTGACTTGTCCAAAAAAAAATAGTCAATTTGATTGAGTATTGAGTATTTTAGACAATTTTTAAGTTTTGATAATTTGGGGGTTTAAATTTAAACTTGTATCTTCACTTGTCGAAGACGAAGGGTGAGGCCTGGGTTGGCAGGAGGCCAATTCCCCCTCACAAAGACCTCATTTTTATTCCTCACTCTGTGTCGAGTCCAATAAGTGGTTGGAAGGCCACTTTCTCTCTCAAAACAGGCATTTTTAAAAATGTTTTAGTGCTATTTTTTTACAAAAATGCTAGTTTACGCGAAATTGAATCTTTAATATCTTGCAAATGATAGCTCAGATTTGGGTGCCATTTTTTGAAAAAGTGTTTATATTTAAATTATCCATAGTGTAGTCTTGTTATTTGTTAAAAATATGCTAGTTTATAAAGTGCCTAAAATTTGGGTCTCCCGGGAGTCATTTTCGGCTGAGTCTGACATCATGTTTGCTTAAAGTCTTGCACTGATTTCTATAAGACGCATTCTCAATTGAGCCCAATGTATTTTAAGCATGAATTTGCATATTTGGGGGACTCAACATTTTTGGGGGGTGTGATTACTTTTCAACACTTGCAATCTTTGCTTTCATTCTCTAAACTGCATAATTTCATAACTTGCAATCAACACAACTTCACCTAAATTTAGCTTAAAATGTATTCTTTTTAAATAAAACTCCTAACACCCTTCAACTATCATGAATGGAAGGTTAAAATGTCAATCATTCTTAGAAGTAAAGGGTTGTATAGGATCACCATGGGTACTGAATTAGAACCCAACACTGATGCTAAAAAGGTCAAGTGGTACAACCGTAGTGATGAAGCCTATGGATTACTGAGCTTGTCCATGTCTCCAAAACTTCTCTTCCATTTATAAACCTCTAAGACTCCCAAAGACATATGGGCCACCCTAGAAATCTTATTTGGGAAGCTTGATGAGATGCGAGGTCATGAGCTCGAAAATGAACTCATAAGTCTAAGTCCTAGCAACTTTGACACCCTACAGGACTTCTTCACTAAGTTTAAGGCCCTTAGATTACAATTGAAATAATTCAAGATAGAGAAGAAAGATGATCAACTCATCCTTTCTATTCTCACAAAGTTAGGTCTAAGCTATTCAGTCTTTGTCTCCACTTTCCATGCCACAAAAAGTGCCCTTGGCACTACATGGAAAATGCCTTCTTTGGATTCATTCATTGCCAAATTGACTAGGGAGCAAGATAACCTAATTAAAATGGGTATAATGAAGTCTACTCAACCCCAAGCTTTGATATCTATAAATGGTAAGGATAAGACTTCAACAAAGGAGAAGAAGAAAAAGAACAAGGCCCAGGAGAAGAAAAAAACAACAATCCTGCCAAAAACAACACTGAGTCTTCCTCCTCCAATGCTAACCCTAAGAAGGAGAAGGTTAAGTGTGACTATTGTAAAAAGATAGGGCATGATGAACACAAATTCATGAAGAAACAAATAGATCACCTAACTCATCTTCTAGAGAAGCACAACATAGGTGTTCCTGAGTCCATCAAGTAGAATTCATCTACCCAAGATTCTACTAAGGCAAAAGGTAAGGTTAAGGAGAAAGAAAAGGGCAAGGCCTTTGTAGCTATAATAGCTTCTACATCTTCATGGGTCATTGACTTGGGTGCTTCTCACCACATGGGATCTTCCCTAGTTGAGTTTTCATCTTTAGAACCTTGTAACATGACTTTAATTAGTTTGGGTGATGACACATTAGTTTTCATTGCAGGGAGAGGGTTAGTTGAAATGGAAGGAGGAACATTCAATAATGTTCTAAGTGTTCCTTCTCTTTCAACCAATATCCTATCAGTGTACCAAATCACTCACATTGGTTGGCGCATGAGAGTTGAGTTTTCACTAGATTCAGTGGCTGTCAGGGAGTTACATAGTGATACTACAGTGGTAGTGGGTAGGGCAGATCACCAAGCAAGGTTATACATCTTCTCACATTTTACACCTGATTCTTCTCCAACAACATTTTTGATTTATTTAGATGGAGTTATCAAATTATGGCATGAGCAGTTTGGCCACCTTAACTACCGCTACCTTGAGCAACTTTGCAAACATGACATGGTCATTGGCTTGCCTCGTGTCCAATTCTCAAAAGGACTTTGCGAGGGGTGCTCCCTTAGGAAGCATCCCAAAGCAAAATTTGACAAAGGCAAAGCTTGGAGGGCTTCACAATCGTTGGAGTTAGTCCACAGTGATGTATCAGGACCCTTTCCCAAACCATCTTTCACAAGGGCCAAGTACATCTTCACTTTCATTGATGATTTCTCTAGGTACACTTGGATATATTTTCTCAAACAAAAGTCTAAAGTGTTTGAAAATTTTCTAGACTTCAAGGCTCTTGTTGAGAAACAGAGTGAGAAATCCATCAAGGTTCTTCAAACTAATAATGGAGGGGAGTATGTCAGCAATAGGTTTGAGTAGTTTTACACCACAAAGGGGATTGATTTATAGTGTACAGTCACTTACAGTCCTTCATAGAATGGGGTTGCAAAATACAAAAATAGGTTCTTGAAAGAGATGGGTAGTTGTATGATTCACTCCAAATCCTTAGCACCACAGTACTAGGCTAAAGCCATCAATTGTGCTTTCTATATTCAAAATAGGGTTCCTCACAAAGCTTTAAAAGGGATAACACCCTTTGAAGCTTGGCATAAAAGGAAACTTGATGTTGAGCACCTTAGGGTTTTCAGATCCCTAGCCATGGCCTGCATACTGAAGAAGAAATGCAAAGCTATGGAATGTCAGTCCAAGCCTTACATCTTTATAGGATATTCAGATGGTGTTAAGGGGTATCACCTTCTAGATTTGACCACTCATGAGTTGTTCATTGAGAGAAGTGTCAACTTTTAGGTTGGCACTCCTTTTCTCTCATCAGATCTACTTCTTCATGATGATTCCTCAAATTTAGATCAGCCACAATAAGTTCCTGAGCTAGAGACATCTTCTTCTTCTTCAAGTTTAGATAGTGAGGATAGTGATGCCATGTCATCCACCTCTAGTCAATCAGAGGATGAGGAGTTAACACCTGACTCACCCACTTTTGGGACACTTTGGGCCAGACAGACACTTGAGAGTGCTAGCACTTGGGCAGGAGATCTCATAGATGACAGACGTACTAGGGGGGATTTTAAGAGAGATCCACATGCCTTCTTTGCCTCAGTTTTAGATCCATAAACTTTTTGATAGGCATTGGGGGTACTTGAGTGGGATAATGCTATGGTGGAAGAATATTCTTTCTTAATCAAAAATCACACTTGGGACTTGACTTCACTTCCTAAGGGAAGGAAGATGGTTCGATGTAGGTTCATATATCAAACCAAGTTTGCAACAGATGGGTTGGTTGATAAGTACAAGGCACAACTAGTTGCCAAGGGTTTCTCACAAGTGACAAGCATTGACTACTCAAAGACCTTTACACCCATTGCAAATATGACTTCTATCCAACTCACCTTGGCTATTGCCACAACACATGGTTGGGATGTACACCAAATGGATGTGAAGAGTGTATTTCTTCACAGAGACCTAGAGGAGGAGATCTACATGGAGCAGTCACCAAGATTTGTTTAGGATTCTTCCTTAGTATTTAGACTTAGGAAATCTATCTATGGCCTCAAACAGGCCCCTCGGGCTTGGTATGCCAAGATAGATTTCTTCCTTCTCATAGCAAATTTCACTAGGTGCCATTCTAACCCCAATGTCTACTTCTTACGGTAGGATGATTTGCTCCTAATTTTAGTTCTATATGTTGATGATCTTTTGATCATCAGGAGTTCATCAGCTATTGCAGTGGTGAAGGCATCTCTCTAGGATAGATTTGACATGACAAACTTGGGTTTATTGCACTACTTTCTTGGCATCGAGATCTCACAGTCAGATTCAGGGATTTCTCTTACACAACCTAGGTATGCTCTTGATTTATTATCTTAGTTTCACATGGCTGATTGCAAGCCATCTCTGACTCCCTTTTTATCAGGAGTCAAGCTTAAGGTTGACTATTCTTCACCATTAGTTGATGCCACTTGGTATTGACAACTTGTTGGCAGTCTCATCTACTTGACTCACACCAGGCCTAACATATCATATGCAGTGGGACTTGTCTCCATATTTATGCAAGAACCTCATGAGCTGAATTAGAAAGCAGCTAAGAGGATCTTTCATTACATATAGGGTTCACATAGATATGAGATTCATTATAGATTTGGCATAGAGGTTGACTTTGTTAGATATACAAAATCAGACTGGGCTGGCAATTCAACAACTCACAAGTCCACTTCTAGTTACAGTTTCTCTCTAGGTTCTGGTTCTGGTCCTATCAGTTGGTCTAGCAAGAAGCATAATGCTATTGTTATATCATCCATAGAGGTAGAGTACAGGGGAGTTGTTAATGCAGCTACTGAGGCTATTTGGCTTCAGGGGATTCTTTTTGAGTTTGGCATTCCTATCAGGTAGCCCACCATCATTTATTGTGACAACCAAAGTACCAATCAGATTTGTAAGAATCTGGTTCAGCACCAATAGACCAAGCACATAGAGATTCACATGCATTTCATTCAGGAGCTTATTCATAGTCAAGTCATTGACTTGATATTTTGCCAGTCTTCAGAGTAGGTTGTAGACATCTTCACCAAACCTTTCACCGAGAGCAAGTTCATTCATCTACAAGCTCTTCTTGGGGTGCAGTCCACATTTGTAGCAGCATCATCTTTGAGGGGGCCCCACTAGCCTCTTCCTTTATTTTATGTCTCTCTTTTGGGGGGGAGTTTTTTCCTATTGGTTTTCTCCTTTTCTCTATCTTATGGGAGATTGCATTTGTACATGGGTACCTCATCAGGCCTAGTTACTAGGACCCATTTTATATTTCCACACTGCCCACCTAAGCTGTGCTTATGGGGTGGTGTTAGTGTAGGTTTTTATTTTTCCCTATTATTTAATTAGGGAATATTATATATTTGTGCAGACATGGAGTTTTCTTACATTCATGGGATAGGCTAGCTTATGTGGAGATGTGTGTCATAGATGTGTCATAAGAATGTCATAAGTAACTCCTTTGACTAGCTATTTTGGGTATGGGAGTTACTTCTCTATTCTTAGCACCTTGTCACCACCTTTTGTGGAGGAGTTACAGTCTATTCTTAGGGTGATTTGACCACCATTTGTGGAGGAGTTACTTACTAGCTCTCCTATATGTATTCTTCATTATGGCCATCTCATGTTAATGGAATATTGGCTTTTCTCCAAATTGTCTATGCAATTGTATCTTGTTTGATTTCATTTACTTTAGCATTTTGTGGTATTCACTTGCTTTGTCCTATGCAACCATGACTCATGCATCCTCGTTATTCAGACCTTGGTGAATCCTCTGATAGGGGAGTGGAGGGGATGTGAAGGAATGAATGTGCATCCTCATTTGATAATATGTAATAAAAAACTCCTTCATGTATGCACAATTCTAAACATAAAATATTTTCTTGAGATGATCATGTTTTGAACATTGTGTTTTCTATGACAGTTATATCAAATTTTATGTATACAATGGCTCTTATTGTCTCATAAATGGATATGACTATGAAAAACACTATGGTTATGTTCCACTTAACACATAAAATAATGATACTCAATTATAACTGAGGTTATTAGAAGTGACTATGAGAAGAAAAATTAGTTTGTTTTTGTCTAGACTGTTCATGGAGGCGCTACCATGAAAGATATAAAAATATAAGATAATTATTTTGGATTGTTCATATAAGGATACCAATGAAAATACAAGAATCAATTGAAAAAAAATCCAAGGGCTAGAAGAAAAGTGGATGCAGGGGTGAATTTACAATATATAAGGATAGTCAAGGATAATCCAACAAATAAACCATGAGACATTATGTACAATTATATGTGTCACTGCTGAATAAAAGAGATCATGTAGAGGTCATGTATTTGGTGGTAATAATGTGTCATTAAATTGGTTCCATCTGTAAAATATCTTTTATGCCTCTTTATGTATATCAAAATCAAAATATGTATTTATAATATGAGTATGTGTTGTATGATATTCTTCATTTTTATCATTCTTAAGTTGTTCATAGATATATTTCCCATTCATAGTAATCATGATATGTTTTGAATTATGATTGGTATCCATCTATGATATTATTTTTACTAAAGGTGTCCCATTAATAATACTATTACTATCAATATGATCTTGTATTTAGTGTCTCAATATGAAACATCTCTTCATAAAATGACCCACCATATGATGATAATCACAATATACTTTTCCATATCAGTTCTTCAGTGTAGGCATGTTTGGATCAAGATTTATTAGAGGGGGAAGTGTGATAATATTACATTTGATATACTTATTTAGTATCACATGATGAGGTGATGTTAATCACAAAAATGTCCTATTAATGGATTTAACATGTTCAATTGACTAGTAGATTGTGATATATCTTGGACTATATCCTTATTTTTTTTCCATGTGTTATTATAGATATTAATGAAATATGATATTTTAAAGGTTTATTATTTTATTGACATGTTCATGTGTGCACGCACACACATGCACATGCATGTGTGTGTATGTCCCCCCATGTGTAAATGTAACACACATATGTAATGTATATGGTATTGTGTTCATAGTATGAATCCAAATTTTTCCCAACAATAGGTTGTAATGTGTAACATGAAATGTGAATTGAAATAAGGAATATACCTTTTTTGGCCCTAGTATCACTTCCATTGAAATTATTCCAAGTGATGGCCATAGTCCTTAATCCGACTTAGTAATGATGTGATCTTCTATGTTTAGCTATTACATACCAATCTCTAATGCATGAAAGAGTGATATGTTGTAGATGTTTTCAGTTGATTTAACATTATTAATAACTCATTTGATGAACTTGTGTAATATCATAACTTGAATAAATGGTTCATCATATTGGCCCTCTATATACTTAATACCTACATTATTGTTTACCTATATCTTGATGTAGATAACCCAAATAGAGTAATTATATAAAATGTTACGCATATGTGTGTTAGGAGAGTCATTATAAGCTTATTCTATTGATTTTATGAAATCAATATGAGTCTTTGACTTATTTATTTCTAAACCTACTATGAATCTAAGACCTTGTCATATTTTATAAGTAGATGCTTAGATGGGGTGAAAACTGCCTTATACACATTTCCATAATCCTTGTCTTGTATATCCCAATTTTTGTAAATATCTCAATCTAAAACCATTTTGGGTTAAATATGTGTCATTGGTTCAACGCACAATTAGTTACCAAGTTTTTGAATAATTACCATTAGATCTTCAATATCCTTTTTAAGATATAGTATATTTCCTTGTAAAATCATGTTAGAGGTAGTGATGTTCATGACTTAGTTATCCATGAGTTTCCCCTTACCTTTTGGTATAGTAGTAGAATGGACCTCCATAGGGGAAAATTAGCTAACACCATCTTGAGGAGAGGTGGAATAATAGTAGCACAATCCATAGGATAATGGTTAGGTTTGTGAAGGTATTTAGGCATATAAAGCATACAAAACACTAGAATACTAATGAGTATAAGTGGAATGATAATCCATATAGTTATAGGGAGCATGAATGATAAAATGACATGTCTAAAATATAAAACCATAAATCAAAATCTAGGGTTTTGCATTGTTCAATATGTGTAGGGTTTTGGATTAATTGTGAAGTTTAATCTAATTTAGATAGAAATTTGAAATATAATTTAGATGTTAAGATATGGAATTCAAGCATACATATGAATGTAAAAAATTGAACTATTTCATCTGATTTGATAAGTGGAATATGCTAAATATGGAAAATACTAAAGACATCAAGATACTTCTCTTTTCTGATTGACTATTTGACTATGACTATATTCTAGAAGAGAAAATTAAGGAAAAGTAGGATTGTGGTTTGTTAGGTTCTAGAAGTAATTCATAGACTATGTTGGGTGAGTTATGAAATGTGGGTTCAATATCATTGGTCTATACTGACTGTGTGAAAACAAGGCACGGTGACTATATGGTCACAATGACTATCTTTGTTCTATATTTATGATGTTGAACCTTGATGACACACATAGATTTTGAAATCAACATCCTTTGACTTGAAACCCTAGATGTGATTATGAGGGATATAAATCTAAAAAATAAGGGAAATTTTTATGGGTTAAGTTGAACTTAATCACCCCTATATGATGATTGAACACTGTATACATATCTAATACTCCAATGAGGGAAGTCAAACCACACATAATTCTTCGATCTAATGTGATTTTGAAATTATATTCCTTTAATATATGTATGCATCTAATGATTAGATTTGGTACCCAATAATGATTGATTTATATCATATTTATTATGCTTTAGACCTGGCTTGCGAATACTCTTAGTAATATTTTGCTAATTTAAGAAGAATAGGGTATATTCTATTAGTGTGTAATAATGTGTAGATGTATATCAGATAAGTGCCAAGCCCATTTTGAATGAGACATTAATTTGTTTATATATGTATCTAATTGAATAATTTATCATGCTAATAACATGTTATGTTTATGGGTCAAACTTAAATATGGGTTTTATTTTAGAACATACTTGTTATTGAGAGTGGGTTTATACTAACCAAATCAAGTTAGTATTGACTCATGAAGAACTAACCTATGTATAGGTAGACTAAATTGAGACTCTAGAGATGTTTGTGAAATGTATTTATCAAGTTTGAAACAAATAATTAAGTTATTATTGGTGTAAAATAATAGTGTTGATTGATCCTTCAACATGAAATGCCAACCAATGATAGTTTTTTTGGTAGTTTTGACGCACCAAAAAAACATCTTACAAGGAACTCGTAAGAATTCCCCATGGTTTCTTCTACCTAGTCTAGGCACACTGATATTCACTTGGTGGATCAATATAACCATTCCATTTCAAGGGGATTTTGTTGATAATTGGAGTGTTTTAGATAGCTCAATATGCATTCAAATTAAGAGTTAATGCCTATAGAATCGATAAAATGATTAAACTATGAAAAAATAGTTAATTCAAATAAATATGTTTATTGTATAGAATAATAAATAAGAGCATGCACACATGGTAAACATTAGATTTAGATTTCAACTCAGAAGCTAAACTAATCTAATCTAGCAAACTGATAAAAAAGAGAAAAAGAAGGAAGGGTAGGGAGAAAGAGAAATAAGATCCTACTTTCTAATGTGGACCAACCTAATTCTATTGAGTAGATAAATCCTTGAATAAACTAGTCCATAGTTGAGCCATAACTACCACAAATCCAACTAAGGATGGTGCAAGAGTCTGTGGAATGAAGTAACATAGTCAAAGAGGAAAACATGGTCACCATATACATGTGCAGACCAAGTCTATCAAATGATAAAGATTTTAGATAGAGATGTTTCTATTAAATAATAAATTGGGATCAACAAATATTCAGGTGAGTTACAAACATAGATTTCAAATAAACAAAAGTCAAAAAGCTAACTAATAAAGTAGGAAAAATGCATGAAATAAATGATGGATCTACTTAATTAGGGAGAACCATCTAGTCTAGTTCATTAATCTACTCTATTCTAAGGGAGACAGCCAAACATAATCTCTCTAATCCTAAAAATACTAACCCTTATTATGATGTAAGAGTTGATATTATATAGACACACAAGTTTAATGAGTTTCAAATTCAAACTCACCCACTATTGGGGAGGTTATAAGAATGTTCAAAGTTGATTGGAGAAGGTGGATGGGATTTTGTCAGATATGTAGTTAGGCACCATACTTTGATTGACTTTGTCATGAAATCCTACAAGTGTATAAATTGAAATTACATCAGGATTACCAGTGCATACTTATATCCAACCAATTTCCATACCTCTTTAAGATTGAGTTTTATCTTTTATGCTTTGTTCTTGATCCTAATGCACATTCCATGTCCATGGTTTACACCTCATTAATTATTTGTTCCATTATTTTAAACCAAATTTCTAGTTGGGGCCATCTTCTAACTGATTATGCTAATCAATTGACTACACAATATAATCTTAACTTTTGATGACATTGAAGGCCAAATAGGCCATCAAATTTAAGTTCATGTCTTGTTGGCTACAATGCCAACATGTTCTTTATTCAAAGGGTCATTTCCATGTGGCCTCTCTTTGTTCTTCCACTACTCAAAATAAGGTATTTTATGAATGATGATTATTTATATTATGATGAAGTGATATTTTACCATGTGGAATAATTTCACTTACCTAGAGACTTGACACACTATTTGGCTTGTACTAACTACCTCAGGGGTGTAAAGCAGTGAAATTTTACCATGTGGCATCATTCTACTCACCCACTTTCTTGGGAATACTACTCATGTATAGACATATTTGATATCTCTGGTCACTAAGATGATGCCATGTGGTATAAGTTTACTTATCTACTTATTTGAAAGCTCTCTACTTGTACAAATCCTTTCAGGGTAGTGGGTTAAAAGGATCATGTCATGTGGTACAATCCTACTAAGCTACTCACCTAGATATTTTATAATGTATTATTTTAGTTAGGATCAATATGTCACTTGGATATTTACACTTAGCAACATCTCATTGATATACTTGCCTAAAGCATTACTGATGTATAGGCCCATCAGGAAAATCTTTAAAAATTGACTAAGTCTTATGAGGTGGTGAAAAGATACCATGTTGTTCTAGGAAACTTGTACAAAATAGACTATGCCAAAGTATTTTTGAATAGGATCAGACCATCAAGAGTTTTAGGAAGTTGTCATGTGGCACTGAGAAAATTATAAACACCTATTAGTAATTTCAAATTTTAAAATCGAATGGCTAAGCTTTTTTTGAACTTAACCGGCTAAGTATTTTTGAAATATAAAAAAGGGGAATGAAAAATTAGCAAAAAGATACATTTAAAAGAATTTGTTTTCCATTTTAATGAAAAATGACTAAGTAAATGATACATCCTTATGAACATTTACTCAATTTAGATTGAATTAAAATATAAATAGACCAAATTGCTAAGGAAAACTAGTAGAAAAATCTTAAATAGTTAGATAATTTGCATAAACCTAAGGTGAAATGGCCTAAAAAGGAAGATATAAAGTGTGTTTCAAAACAAAAGCATAAAGATAAACCAATACTTAATAAAGTCATGCAAATTGAGATTTTAAATTATATCCATCCTAGATGTGATTTATATGTCGAGTATTTAAGATGCAAACTTTTTATCATTCAGGATTGGCTAAAACAATGAAACACATTCAAACTTAAATATTCACATCTAACAAAGCTTGTACTTATAAAAATGCAATTTTAAACATGCAACCACCAACAAACTCCTTGAGGTATAAGACCAAAATCTAGAAAAAAAGAGAGTCTATATTTTTAGTTTGAAAATGGGGTGTGCTATGAATAAAATAACAAATGGTGACTCCTACTGAGAAATATTCTTGATTATTTCAAGAATCCATAATATTTGACTCCACAAGAATAAAAAGCATTAGGTAAAAGCAATCACTTAGAAAAAATTAGAATTTAAAAGCACTAAAATCAATAGTAACAAGTGACTTACTAAGCTAATAATCCATCCAAAATCCATCCCAGTGTGTGATCAAGTGATTAATTCATACTTCATTTACATTTACATGTAGGAATTCAGATTTGTATAAGCTTAAAAGTATTGAGGGGAAAAATATTTTACATTTTATCTTTGGGGGAAGTGGTGTGGTCATTACTATGCTACTAGCCAGGCATTTATAACCTTGATAGAGATAATTCTAGCCCCTTCCAAAAGCCTTGATCCACTACCAACCAAGTTGGAAAGCCTATGGTGGAGGTTGCCAAGGTCACCCTTTCCAGGAGAAAGCTCTGATTTTAAATTTTAGATTAATTATTTTTGAAAGGATATTTTGCATTCATCCTTAGAGGTTGGGGACCAAGTCATGGGTAAAATGAAATCAATGAGTTCATGACAACTCAAGACAAATCATAATTGAAATTGTGTTACACTTTTCCTTATATATTTCATTAAGTGCCTTAAATGGTTTTGGATGAGATAATAGCTTCTTTTTTAAATTCACAAGATCTATTAAGAAGCATTAACCTTTGAAATTTAGGAATGAAAAAAGTAATCACAATAATTCATATAATATTTTCAAATGAAATTACAATTAGGCTCTTTGAGTGCCACCTATGCTACCTTTGCAACAAATTTTATTTTCATTACTTTGACTAACAAGGGAACCATGGGGAAATATAGTTGGGACAAACCCAACACCAAAATTTGAAAAAAAAAAAAAAATCAAACCTAAGCTAATAATAAGGGACAAGAAAGAAAGCAAAAAAAAAAAAAAACATGAAAGGGAAAATAAAAATTCATAGGGGTTTTCAAGAAAATGCATACTTGAATCAATTAGACACATGATTTCTCAAGATTTTGAGAAAGATAAATGACACACCTATTTGCATATATGTTTTTATTTATGATAAAATACACCATCTCATAAATATTTATTAATGTTATTTTCAAGAAATTTTAGTAAATTAAAATTGTGCAATTCAACAATGTGTTTACAATTAATTTACAAAAAACACTTAGGATAGGGTGAGGAAAATACCTCATCCCATACATTGAATTACATTGAAGGATAGGGATGGGCATTCATACATACTAGACTGATTGGAAGAACCAACCTAAAAGTGGCATGATCCTTCTTATAACCAATAGATGAATCGATTGGTGGGTACTCTTTAATGCAAATAGATGCCTACATAGCATCCTCTTTGTTGTCTTCATCATCTAGAAGGCATGAGAGTATTTAATTTTTTTCCAATATCAAATACCTTATAAAATTTTCATCAGTGGCTAAAGTATGTGGAGAGCCAGGCTGAATTAGATCATTCTCAAGTTACATCTCCAATGGCATAACTTCTTCATTTATACCACTATGCTTATGATCTTATATTTGTATTTTGACCATCTATGTTATCTTGAACATGGAATGTGTTGGCATTAAGAAATCATGGATGGTGATGGTGTCATAAAAAGAACTGATGATTTCCTCATCTTTTAACTTAGGTTTAGAGAGTAACTTCTCCTTGTTTGGGCTTGAATTTTCTTGACTTCCCATTTTGGGCTTGACTACCCCTGCTACTAGGAAGAACACTCACCTAAGTCCATTGGTTTTAAGTCAAAGATCAACTAAGGAGAGAGATCATAAATTTAGAACTCTTTTATCTCATTTTCCTCAGAGCGATAACCCACTTCTTATTGGTCTTATTTTATTCCATTCCCTTATGATGATGTAGGTAGGGTGTCATCATTGCCATAGATATGTTCATCATATTGGACTAGCTCTTAAAATGCATGAGAAAAAGCATACAAAAAAGATGCTTTCGATATATAATAGACATTTTCCTCCTATAACTACTCAAGCTCCTCAAATTTTTATTCTAGCTGAGTGAAATATTCTTCATGTTTTTTTCTTCACTTTATATGGATAGCTCTTTATCAATTGCACTTTTGTGCACTAGGTCACCTTTTATAATTTTTGATTCTTTAGATTTTAATTCATCATTACCACTATTTTATCCTTCAATAAATGTATCAATCTTGTGAAGTGGGACATTTTTAGTGTGTATGATCATCTCAACATTAGAAGTGGGGTTAAGTTCACATATTCCAAATGGTGTACAAATTCATAGCTTGGATTGTGTATTTATTAATAATTGTCTCCTATAAGAAATGGTATTTGATTAATAATATCACCCAATGATATTGAATGACTAAAATAATATGAAGTAACCTGCTAATTATACACATAATTAATTGAGTTATATTCATTAAAAGAGTAAACAAGGCTCTCATTTTTCATATGGAAGTTTGGTTGAATGAAGGCTTAGGGAAATGATTTGTTGTAAGGCACATACTGATCCATGGGCTAATTTACAAGAATGTAATTAAAAATATCTTAGGCATAAATGCCCTACTATTATAAATAATAGAAAGGCTCAACTCCAAATCCTTGAGACATTATTTGTTTATCTAAATAGACAACCTCTTAATATACCAATGTTAATGATGTAAGAATAGATGGGTTCATTTTGATGAACATGGAGAGTAAAGGATCCAATACATTGAGATATAATCCCATAATTGCATCCTTTGTTTTTAGGAAAGGATCCTTCAACCTAGTGTATAGTTGATGGAATATATGGTTGAATGCACTAGTTAGTTCAGTAGGCTCTTTACAGGCTGTGGAATATTAATAAAACAAGATGGAAGGGTCAATGGGCACACTAAAATAGTTAAGGAATATATTTTCAAAGATGGACAAGTGGTGATGCACCCTTATGGTAGACCAAGGTACCAAGAATATGCTATTTGATCCAATGATAATGGGAATAACAGACAAGCCATATCCTCATGTTAAATTTGCATTCTAATAATGGCTTATTTAAAAACCTTGGATGTGTTCTTCAATAGTATTGACCCCATCATGAATATACTTTACATAGAATTTATGGGGATTTTGGTCAAGTCATGGGAAGGTCTTAAAATGTTCACATGATAGTTCTATATTCCTAGCCAAGAGAGGGCCATTAAAGGACTTAGATAATTAGTTTTCTAGTCTAAGAACCTAGAAAATAACTAGGAAACTTATTAAAAGTAAATAATAAGTCTGAAATAATCTAGTTTAGGGCCTCCCTTTAGCACCATTTTGTTGATCAGTACTTCAACATGAACAACCAACCAATGATAGGATTTTTCTAGTGGTTTTGAAGCATTAAAAAAACCCCTCTTACAAGGATATCCTAATAACTCCACAAGGTTTATTCTACCTAATCTAGGTACATTGATATTTACATAATGGATTGTTATAACCATTCCATTTTAAGGGGCCTTTAATAGTAAATGGATTATTTTAAACAATTTAATATGCATTCAAATTAAGAGTTGATGCCTATAGAATCATCAAAATTATTTAACTATGAATAAATAGTTAATTCAAAGATATACATCTACTACATGGATTCAATAGTGCATAAGTAAAAAAAGATAAGAGCATGAAATCAAGGTAAACATTAGATTCATATTATAACTTAGAAGCTAAACTAATCTAATCTAATAGACTAAAAAAAAGATAGAAAGAGGGAAGGGTAGGGAGAAAGAGAAAGAAGATCCCAATTTATAATGTAGACCAGCTTAATTCCATTGAACATATAAATCCCTGGATAAACCAGTCCTTAGTTGAGCTAGACCTATGAAAACTCTAAGGATGGTGTGAGAGTCTATGGAATAAAGTAGCATAGTCAAAGAGGAAAATAGGGTCACCATATGCATGTGTATACCAAGTCTATCAAATGATAAATCTTTTAGATAAATATGTTTCTATTAAAGGATCAATTAGGATTCATTAGATACTTAGGTGAGTTACATACATGGCTTTCAAATGATGTTGACTCAAAAATATAACTAAGAAAGTAGGGGAAATATATGAAATAAATGACTAATCTTCTTAACTAGGGATAACCAGTCAGTCTATTATGCTAGTCTAATCTATTCTAAAGGAGACAAATAGGCATAATATCTCTAATCCTCAAAATACTATCCCTTATTAAGATGCAAGAGTTAATATTATATAGACAAATAGGTTCAAGGAGTTTCAAATTAAAATTCACCCACTACTAAGGAGATTATAATAATATTCAAAGCTAATTGGAGAAGGTGGATGGTATTTTGTCGGATATGTAGTTAGCCACCATGCCTTGATTGAATTTGTAATAAAACATTGTAAGAAGATGTAATTGAGATTGCATCAAGATTATCATCCCATGATTCTTACATAATCAATTTCCATGCCTCTTTAAGGCTGGGTTTTGTCCTTTATACTCTGCACTTGATCCCAATGTGCATGCCATGCCCATGATTTACACCTCATTCATGATTTACACCATTCTTCTTAGCCACTTTACTAGTTGGGACTATCCTAAAGTTGATTCTACCCATCAAATTGAATACACAATTAAATCTCAACTTTTGATAGTCTTGATAGCTAGATGATTTATCAAGTTTAAGTTTACATCTTACTTGCTGCACTGTTAGCATTTCCTTTGATCAAAGCATCATTGCCATGTGGTATCTTTTCACTCTTCTAAAAGTAAGGTATTTTATGCATGCTAATTATTTATATCATGGTGAAGTGATATTTTTCCATGTGGTGTCATCGTAATCACCTAGAGCTCTGACACACTTTCAAGCTTACAAGAATCATGTTGGGGCTATAGAGTAGTGGTATTTTTACATGTTGCATCATCTGACTCACTTAATTTCATGCGATTACTAATTATGTAAGGACATCTTTAAGATATTAGGTCATTGGGATGATTCCATGTGGAAGCATCCCACTTGTCTACTTACCTAGAGGCTCTTTGATTATACATATAATTCTAGGGTAACAGTTGTAGGCACCTAAAATTGGAGACAAATGGCTTCTGATCAGACTTCAGAATGATTCCTACCAACCATTTCAAATTAACTAGGAATCATTAAACATCCCAAAATTTCTTATGCATCATTCATAAAAACTCAAAATCATATTGAGACATCCCTAATTTGGGTATGTTATTGTATATGATAATAACCTCTCACATATTCATCCTTAAGAACCTTATGGCACCACTATAATAAATTTAGCCTATGGACTTTTTAAGTGGGTCACATCAACAAATATCAAATCTTGAAAGAGATAAAAGGCTAATCAGAATTAATTAACAAGATAAACCAAATTAAATGCTTAGTTACTTTATCCATTTGAAATTAATAAATATTTAAAAAAGGAAATTCAAAAATGCAAATATCCTAGCCTTTCATCATGACCTTTGTGAGTTGTCAAGCTATTTGGAAATATTTTAAAATATCTCATTTTGGATACCTATGCCTATTCATTACAAATTATGATTAATTGACAACTATTAACTATCTTGGGGTTAGTCTTGACTCACCAAGGTTAGGTTTTAACCTATTCTAATCTTTAACTCCATCTTAACTCACCTTGGGTTGGGGTTAGATCCATTTTCTATAAATACAATGCCTTGCTTATTGAATTTTAAGCTATTTTAGTGAAAACTTATCATGCACAAATGAATTCAAAGATTTGAGAAGAGTAATGTTATAATGCAAAAATGCCTAGAAAGTTATGTTATAATGCTAAAATCTTGAGCCAAGGTACATCAAGACACAACACAAGCCATGGTGTAAAAGAGAGAATGAGCTACATAAACCATTTCCAAATACTCTTTGATGTACAAACTAAGAAAGCCAATCAACAATGCATTTGAAACTCCCAAAGAAGGTAAAGGATTTGTTCTCTTTTACATTTTAGTTGTGTTTTCATTTGTCTTTTGTTAACTAAGCTCACCCCTAAGATCTAGGTTTGGAATGTAAGTGTTAGTATGTTTATTGAAGTTTTTGTTACTTAAATTAACATGTTACTAACCTCCCTTTCATTGATTTATATGATCATAAATGGCATGCTCAGTGGGACATGCACCCCATGAAGTTGCTCTTAAAGCCTTATAGACAATTATACTAATGATTTTCATATAAAAGTTTGAGCTTGATGACCTAAATAGGTGAAAATAGGAGGCTAAAGGATGTTTTTCTATCAATCCTAAGATTGCCCTATGTAATTATGGTTTTGCACTCTGGAGTCGAGGTATTGAAGCAATATCACAACTCACATAGTTTTGATTTTGCCTCTATTTTAATGATTTTGCATCTAACTATTACTATTTATGCTATCACTTTATTTTTTATAGGGGAATTTATGATATTTTAATATCATGACTTTGATAGTCACAATATCGTAATACCATAATTTTGTGAATAACAACATTGCCTAACTAATCATGATTTTACCTCTAACCGATAGTGATTAGGATAACCATTTCAAGCTAAGTTGTAATATAATGACTCTTAAAGTATAGATATTTCCCTATCTTTTGTGATTTTAAAACTAAAGTAGTAATTTTGCATTTTATATTCTTTTTTTCACAAATTGCATTATTGCATTGACAGTTATGGTTTTACAGATTTGTAATTTTGTTGTGTTTTATGGTTTTACACGTTGTAAAGCTGAGACCTAAATTTGACAAATGTTTTGATCATTCATGAAAATGCTTCAAGAAAGGTAAAAATACTCTAAAAATTGTAAGACCTAAGTTGGGAAAGGATACAAATTTGGAAGTGTTTAAGTCTTGAACATTTTATTTTGGTGCCTAAATGGAATTTAGATGTTTTTATGCTTAGCTGCTTTGTGAATGTTTTTGAAAGTTTTTAACTAATACTAAGGGACAAAAATAAATTCACTACACATTTTATTTTTGGTTCATTAAAATGAACTTTAATCACTTGGTTAATTTCTTTTGAGAAACATTTATTTTTGTGCCTTGTTTGACTGGAGTTGTTTATTTTCACAAACCAATTGATGCATGTATGATTTCCCACCATCCCATTTAAGGAAATTAAGTGACCAAACATTCTAATTATTTACAAAATGTGCCTTATCCAAGGCATGAAAATAATATATTTTATGCTCTCCCCAAAACCCATATGGTTTGGGTGATCTAAACACAACCTTTGAAGTCTTTTCACTTGGTCATTTATTTTATTCAAACTTAGCTTGTGAGTGGGAGTTCATAGCCTCCTCATGATTTCTTTAGGGGTGAATTGACATAAAGTTTCATCCCCCAGCATCATACCAACCCCACTCCATGATGGGGTATATAAATTAGGGTACATATACTATGATTACTAGGGAACTAAGTGACTAGCCTTTCCAATCACAATAAAAACCTGAGTCAGGTATAACTAACTAGGGGATTACACTAAGAAGTACATAGATGGAATCATTATGCAAATGAATAAACCCTTGCATAGTAATTTATCTAGTATGAACTCAATTGATGTGAGGTATCTCTAGTGTTAACCACACTTGGGACCATTTAGACACGTGAAACCTATAATTTTATAAAAACCCCACTTGTCATGAAAATACTATGGATGTAGGGTGAGTAGCCTGAAGTTCCATGTCACTATACAATATCTTGGGAGAATGGGGGGTGTAAAATAACTACTAATTCATGTGATTTTATTTTTTTATGAACACTTTAAATACTCCCAAGAGCATGCATATATATGGAATTCAATAGTAATATGCAACCTTTTCAGTTATAGGATCTAGGATGTTACATTTAGATATTTATGTCATTTCATCCTTTATTGCATGGTTTTTGAGTCTAAACTATATATTTTGTTTGTTATGCCATGCCAAAATAAGTTTTGTGTCCACATCACTCTATTGTCTGAGGAGGCATTATGTCATCCATTTGACACCATATGTTTACCTTGGTCTTTTTGATAAATATTTATGTGTGTCACTTGATTGGAAAAGGTAACGTTACACTACCCAATCCATTTCAATTTTTTTGCCTTAAGAGTCTTGAAGAAAACCATAAATCATACCTTTAGAGCATGATAAGGCTGTTATATTACTCAAATCATTTTATAGACTTGTTTTAACTAGTGTTCAAGTTTTGAACCAATCCATGTGTGCCTTTTTTATCTTTATCTAGTACTTTTATCTAGTTTATTGATCTAAGTTGAGTTTTTAATTAACCTTGATAATTTAAAATCCAAACATGGATTGATTTCTATTTATGCCTTGTGAAATTAGGGCCTAGATACTGATCTTTCTCTTTTGGGTTGTGTAACTTAGGTTAATTATTTATCCACTTTGAAAATTATTGTTTGTACCTTTATTTGAGATAAAATAGTTTATCTCCAAGTGACTTTTGTTTCATGACTTATGCCAATTTGGTTAAATTTTACATCTAAAATCGAGTGCCTAGTCAATACCGATGTGTTATAGATTTGTTATATTAAATCATACCCCTTTGTTTGAGCCTAGCTTTTGACAATGCATTTGGCCAAAAGACCTAACGACCTTTTATTTCACTAGATTAGGACTTGTTTGGAACACTTTAAACCTAGAGTCTAGTATTCTGATTTTAGTTCATCCACTTGAATTTTTTTCTATGAGATATTTAACATTTGACATTTACATTAGACTATTTTATACTAAGTTTCTACATAGACCTTTTTGGAGATACATCTCCATCGTTTGACCAAGTTAGATTGAGTTTTCACCTTTTATCTTTTTAGACATTATTTTTTAGAGTTGGTAGAGATCTAATCCCTTTTATCATGAAGCATTCACCATTTATTTTAACATGTCTCACTATACTCATAGTTACATCATGTACAATCCAAGGTATAGTAATGTGGTCACATAATAAGACTTTGTTCAAGAACCCTATGGAGATGATGTCATTTATGAGATGGATCTTTATCCACATTATAAAACTCAAATGGGGGAATAAATCCAAGATCTTTTGTCCCATTACTTGGTCAACATGCCTCCATACCTAGAGCAAAACCAAGAACAAATGTCACAATACCTAGCTAGCATACCTTTGGTTACATAACAAGTCCAATAACAATTGTACTATGTTATAAAGCCATTAGCTTATGAACCTTGTTTTTTTTATCATCACTTGCTTGCAAAAAATAATGAAGTCTTAATCATAGTTACAGAGATAGGGGCTAACTTTCCAGTAGACTTTCCTCATGAAAGCTTTCCAAGTCTAGTAAGAGTACCTTATAACATATCTTACAATAAAAATAATGAACATGCCTCTTCTAGCAATACTCAAGATCTAGTAATGATGTTGTATTAGGACCTTCATATTATTGTCATAGGAAAAGGCCTCATGGAAGACCACTTCATATAGATGCAGATAGCATATCAAACCTATCTAAACTTAGCATGTAACTTTAACAATGTGACTATGTCATATGATCCTCTTATCAAGTTAACTTCTTCAACATGAGTCTTAATCACATTGACAAGTCAAGAAAATTAGGGTATAGACCCATTCATGCAAAGCACTTCAATTGGAGACATGTTTAATGCCCCAAATATTAAATAAGTGTCTTCTGATTCTATGTAGAATAGTGAGCCAAACATAGTGGAGAACATGCAAGTGACACCCAATCTAGATCAAAGTGGTGTAAATATACAAACAACTAGTCTACGACAAAACCTACCTTTAGTTAAAACCCTGAGTGGTTCATAAATGTAGGGGGTAGGAACTACCTCCAAACTACAAATAACTACTTCTAATCCTCAACTAGCTACTTCTTCTAGCATAAAACCATAAATATTAATTAGTCAAACAACAACTGGTGCCATGCCTCAACAAAACATGATAAATATTACTCCACCACAATAGGTGATGACTAATATTCCACAATAATAGGCATAATCCAATATACCCACACACAAAGGTAAAACATTATGCCACCTCAATAGGGGTAAATAATGTTCCACCTCACCAAGTAGTAACAAACATACCTCTTCAGTTGTAGACTAGTATACTTTTACAATCACAAATGATGTCTAGTCAATAATGTATGAGTATTGGTTAAAAAAAATTTCCAAAACTTCAACATAAATCTAATTACCAACAAGTATTTGTGCAACCAAGAAGTTCTAATGTTCCATAAGTACCAATTAGGCAATAATTTCCTTTTGTTCCTAATATGACACTAACTCAAAGACATGGCCTTGGTTTATAGGTTCCGCTTAATCAGTAAGGTTTGACTAGTTGGAAATAAGTCCCTAATCAACCTCAATAGGCATAGTGCTTCACCCAAGACACATCCTTCTATCTTATCCATAATTTCCCTAAAAATAGGCCTACATACCAAATCCTAACAAGAATATCACATCATATTGTGTGTAATTCCAACAATCACATCCTAATCCATAAATGCATATTCTTAGTCAGTTCCTTAACAAAACCAACATTACATAGCAAACCATGAATCCACTATACCCCAGTCAAAGTAATCTACTTTTGACTACCCAACCTATGCCTTAGACCAATGTTCCCTCTAGTTTCTTAGCCCAAGAACTAAAATAAATGAAGGATGTAATTGATACCATCCAAGCAAGGAAATATATCAAAAAGTTTAAGTTGGAAAATGTGTGTTACTACCCTTTCAATATGGAGTATTTATGAATGCCATTTCCTCCAGGTTATGGACCACCAAAAATTAACAAATATAAGGGGAAAGGAGACCCCAAGGCCCACTTAACCAATTTTTTTGTTGCTTACCAACAAGTGGCCTATAGTGACATATACCTCCTACTGTTGTTTCTAAGGAGTCTATAAAAATAATAATAAGAGTGGTTTTCAAAATTTCCTAAGGACTTCATATCTAATTTTGATGATCTTTTAGACAATTTCATACAAAACTTCTCCTATAATCTTGAACATGAGATTTCATTGGTAGATTTGACGTAAGCCAAACAAAAGGCTGATGAAAGTTTTATGAATTTTTACAGTGATGGAGATCACTTGTTAGCAGATTCACCTTTAGTTTACCAGACAAGCAATTAGCCATTGTGTTTACCAAGAATTTTCATAGTGAGATATCTTACCATCTAGAGCTATAATGTGCACACACTTTTTAGGAAATCATTGACAAAGGTTTGTGATCCAAATATACCTTATTCTTAAAGGGATTATCAAAATACCTCATCTAATTAAAATCAAACCATAAAACAAAGCAATGGCCAAAACCAGAACCAAGTCTAAGTGCAAGCATTATAACCAGCATAGGCCAACAATTATGAAAAGTCTAAACCATCTAATTACAACAAAAATGTTGTTGGAAATGGAGTAACTAATTCATGACATGTCTAAATGGTGAAAACACTGTCTATTAAGCCTATGCTGCATATAGAAATTACTCCTAACTAATAAACTCTCCAATAAGCACAATAAGTATAACCACCTAGACCATTACAATAAACACGACAACTTTGCCTTTGTAAACTCCTCTTCTGAAGAGATCTATGCCTACTCATTGCATCTCTAGTGACATTCAAAAACCCATTGAAGTTGTGTTTCACAAGCTAACTACCACTAATTTGATTAGTTGGCCTATTCTAAAGCACTATCCTAAGGGAATTCCTTATCTAGATTGTTACCAATAAAATGAATTCTTCAAGTATCATTAGGTTAATGGACATAATTTTCATTTTTGTGTGCAAATTAAAAATTGGATTCAAAATATGTTGGAAAATGGGGAGATAACATTAGATAATAGAGCTTCCATATCCAATCAAAATGTTAGTATCTATCAAAACCCTTTTCCACAATATAAAAACCAATAATAACAACAATAAAGGTTGGAATAGCAGAACCAATAGTATCAATAGCTGAGATAGAACCAACAAAACTAGCAGTAGAACTAATGTCAAATGAATGGATGGAACCAAGGCCAAAATGATGCTAATAACCAATAGACATACCACACAATTGCACATGACTATAACAAGGTTGTAAGTTGTATTGTAGGAGGTTGCATTTTCACCATTTCCATTAATCCAAGACCAAGTATTAATCAAATAAGACCATTTATAATTATTTCCAACCAACCAATCTATGCCAGTGATTTTTCATGAGGTAGGACCACATACAAGTGTACCAACAAGCACTGATTACTAATTTTGGACCTTATACTGATAACTCATCATTGACTCATGACCACACACAAGTGCACCAAAACCTAAGACTTATCTTATTTGGTCCCCCATCACCATCATTTATTAGCAAAAATGGTCCTGTATCTAATCCCAATTGTGTAATCACAATTTAATGATCAAAGATTACCATCCCAAGCCTATAGCCATGTTCCACTTCACCCATCCCACCAACCATTTTAACTAGGAACAAACCATTTACCATTATGAAAGAAAAGGCATTCGATATTATGGAATAATTTTATAATATGCCTACATAAATCTCTATTTTGGATTTGTTGCATACGTCTACACTCCACAAAAACATCTTAATAGATTTCCTTGTATAGCCTCAAGTTCCTAATGACATATCTCCATACAAATTTCAAAATTTGGTTGGAAATTTATCCCCAAGCCAACAATTAACCTTTGACCAAAGTGATATGTCATCTCTTGGTCCTTTTCATAACAATCCATTATACATTAAAGTTGTCATAACATGGCACAAAGTGAAATGTGTCCTCATAGACAATGTATCAAGTCTAAATATTATGTCTCTAAAGCTCATCAAGCTTATTGGGTATATAACAACTGATTTCCAACCATAAATGATCACAATCAAAGACCATGATAATGAAGAATAGGAATCACAAGGCACCATTATCTTGCCAATTATCATTAGGCCCTTGACCCATGATACACTATGCCATGTGTTAGACCTCAATTTGTCATATAATATGCTTTTGGGTAGACCTTGGATACATGAAATTCATGCAATCCCTTCAACATTGCACTAGTGTAACAAGTTCTCCCATTCAAGTATGGAGGTTACTACCCATGGATATTTTCAACCATACAAATATTGTAAGCATTTGGAGGCTAAGTATCAAAGCTATAACTACCATTTTAGCTTAAATATAGTTTTTAAGAAGAAAAAAGGGAAAGAAATACTTTTTGATTCATCATAGGCCAATTGCATTAACCTAAATACCCTTGATTCACTTTCCCACATATTGCCTCCTAAAATATCTAATCATTATACTATCTTGGATAATGGCCCAGGAGAATATTTAACCCATGATAAATTACACATTTCCAAGCTTAGATAGCACCCCATGCCCTATGGAAGACCAAAAGCTAATCCACCTTGCATAAAATGGAAAAGAAATGGCAAATGAAAACTACATAGTCCAACACCTATCATTTTCATGCCAACCACTGGCCAAGAACAGGACCCACTTACATATGATGAATCTTGGTTCTATAATGATAAATTAGTCAACTATTACCTAAATTCCAAGTATCCCATTTTCAAAAAAATCATGCATAAGCATGTCTATTAAGGAGGAGGCCTTGGGATATATCAATAGGGTCTGATTGAGCTACTTTCTACCACTTGATACAAAAAAAAACATATGGTCTTAGATTTAAACCACTTAGGGGTGACCCTACATTTATTATTCATGTTCCAACATGAATGACTAGTGATGATGATGCTGACAATTATGTAGAGTCCAATCATAGTCCTTTTGATGACCTAAATAAAACTAATTTGTTTGACAGTAATGCCATTTGTACCCTTAGACCAGTCATTCTCAATAATCCACTTCCTTTGTATTATCCTCAACTTATAGACTGAGACCAACAAGAATCCATAGTGTTGGTTGATGAGTTTTAGAATGATGAGGCCTTCTATAATTTTCAAGGCTTGAGGGACAATGTTTCATTGGGAGACCAGAAATAAGGGTTCTAAATCAAGTTGTATCTTGAAGCCTATTTTGGAGATTGGGTGAACACCCTTAGCCATAAATAATTAAATAAACATTGAGGTCCCAAAGTCAAAACCTCTTTGAGGTGATTTTGGACTAGGGAAATAGTAAAGAGAAAGGCTAGTCTAGTGGTGAAAACTTGTTTTAGGCACCATTAGATAGGAGTCTTTAACCTTCTTCAAACATATCTTAGGAGACCACCATGATTAACTTGCCTATGGGTCTAAGTTTAGTTTTGAAGAACAACAGGATTTTGATCAAATCATCCAAAAATTCCTAATAGTGTTTGTCACATGGCCATCCCTACCATTGAGAGATTTTGATTCTTTGTACCTTAGAGAACTTGAAGAGCCAGTCCTAATAGAGGACTCTAATGTTGCAGTCTAGTTCAAATCTTTGCTAACCATTTTAGAAGATGGTTTAACACTTCTCATGGAAGACACTATAGCATTTAACATAAAGACTCTAGATGACTTGAAATGGATCAAATTAGGTGCATCCCTCATTGAGGAGGAACCTGGAGTCTTTACATCTCTTTTGAGGAAATTTGTTGATGTATTTGCTTAGGCTTGCTTCAACATGCTAGGTTTGGACCCTACCTTGGTTGTGCACCACCTTGTGATACATCTTGATGCCAAACCTATAAAATAAAAATTATGCAAGATGCACCTCACATTATTGTATTAGTAAAGAAAGAGTTGAAAAAATTATTTGAAGAAGGATGTATATGATTGATTAACTACTTAGAATGGATCTCAAAAGTTGTACCAATCAGTAAGAAGCTAAAAGAAATTAGAATATGCACTAATTTTAGAGACATAAACAAGGCCTACCTAAAAGATGACTTTCATCTACTGAACAATGACATGATATTCAACTCCCCAACAAGTTATGAAATGATTTCATTGATAGACAAATTGTTAGGATAAAACTAGATCTGGATTATGCTAGAAGACCAATATAAAACATCATTCACCACATCATGGGAAATGTTTTTTTATCAAGTTATGCCATTTGGTATCAAAAATTATAGGGCCACATATTAAAGATCCATGACCATCATATTTAATTATATGATGCATTTCATTGTTAAATATTACATCAATGACCTAGGTAAATCAAAGACTAGGGTTGATCATACAATAACACTACAAAAGATATTTGAAAGATTACATTAATACAAAGTTGGGATTAATCCTAAGAAGTGTGTTTTTGGAGTTACTTCAAGCAAATTTCTTAGATTCATTATGTCTCAGTGAGGCAATAAATTCAATCTGGCCAAAGTATAAGCCATAACTCAGATGCCACCATTGACCAATTTGAAGCAGCTCCATAGTTTGTAGGGTAAGATCCAGTCTATCAGATGATTTATATCTTAGTTGGCCAACAAGTGCTATCCTTTTAAACATTTTTTCAATAAGGGTGTCACATTTCATTGGGATGATGAATGTTAGGAAAGCTATTCTTACTATATCTATCTACCACTGATAAAGCCCTGGGGGCACTTATAACTCAACATTATGATAATGTAAAGGAACATGTTGTGTACTATCCAAGATGTACATTGGCTATGTATGATCACAATTATACACCCATTGAAAAATCTTGTTTAGATATGGTCTTTATAGCTAAAAAACTATTATATTACATGTTAAACAACAAGACCATGGTTATTTCTAAAGTAGATCTACTCAAGTATCTACTATCTAAAATATCTTTACAAGAATAGATGACTAAATAGATCATGCTATTGAGAAAATTTGAGATAGAATACATCAACCAGAAAGCCATAAAGGGATAGGTTCTTACAAATTACCTTGCTAAAGCTCCTCTTATAGGTATAAAACCGCTAACATTTCAATTCCCAGACAAATTCATTATGACCATAATTGGAATACCTATTGAGGAGTAGCACTATAATTTATAATTTGATGGATCATTCAAAACACATAGAAGGTAGGCCTTTTGTTTATTACACTATACGGGGATCTAATCCCTAAGTCATTCAAGATCAAATTTCCTTATACTAACAACATGGATGAATATGAATCATCCATTTTATGTCTTTGATAAGAAGCACAATGGAATATACAACATCTAAAAGTCTATGGTGATTCTTAATTAATCATCAATCAAGTTATAGACCATTTTTAGACCAAGAATGATAATCTACTACCATACAAGGCCATGGTCGACACTCTCAAATAGAAGAATTGTCAATGTACAATTTGAACATATACCAAGGGCTAGTAATAAAACAATCGATGTTATGGACACCATTGGATCCTTGATTCATCATATAAACACAACCAAAGAATACCAATTCCTCATTGAAAATTTGCTATTACCAACTCATGAACCTTCAACCATCACAATGATTTGTGATATTATTGATCCCATCTCTATATGCTATTCTAACCTTTATAACTATATTTATGACCAAAAAATGCCACTAGACATATCCCAAAAACAATCCAAGGCCTTTATCTACCATGTTGCATATTATACCTTACTCAGACCAACCCTTTATAGCCATAGCTTTGATATAACTCTGCTTCATTATTTAACTTTGATAGAATCTACATTAGCATTAAAAAAAGTTCATGAAGGAGTATGTGAATCCCACATAAGCAAGTCATTCCTATCCAAAAATCTCTTGTGTACTAGGTATTATTGGCCAATGATGGATGTAAATGTAACTATATACATCAAAAAGTGTGATAAATATCAATGGCATGCCGGTTTGATTCATGCCCCAACCAAGACTCTAAAACTAATGCTTATACCATGGCTATTTGCTACATGGGGCCTCAATTTCATTAGAAATATAAACCTCATCTCATTCAAAAACCACAAACATATCCTTACCACCATTGGATATTTCACTAAGTGGATTAAAGCTATACCCCTCACATGACTAAAAATCAAATTTATAAATTCATCTTTAACTATCTTATTTGCCATTATGGTATTCCATCTAACATTATATCAGATAATGGAAGATCATTTAAAAACAAGGTTATCAAATTGCTATATGTCAAGTAGAAAATTATTCAACATTTTTCAACTACATATTACCTTCAAAGTAATTGCCAAGTAAAGGCATCTAACAAAAACATTGTCAACATCCTCAAAAAATTTATCAATGATGTTGGATGCAATTGACATCTCCAAATATTCCATGCCCTTTGGCATATTGTACCAATCATTATAATCCAACATGAGCCACTCCACATTCAATTATTTATGGCACTGAGGCCATTCTTCTCATTGAGGTCTTGTTACCTTCTTTGTGAATCTATTTGAAGCATGTCTTGGATGATGAAGACTATTGAGTAGCTCACTTGTAAGAACTAGAGTTACTTGATGAGAAATGCATGACCATAGTCAACAAACTATAAGCAGACTAGAACAGACTCCATGGCCACTATAATCAACATGTCAGACATAAATAATTTGAGCTTGGTGATCTTGTACTCAAAGAAAACTAGTAGAATACCATCGTAGAGAAGAAACATGAAGGTAATTTGAAACATAACTAGATAGGCCCTTTCATCATTATTGTAAATTATGGTGTTGGATCATATAGGATTGCTACACTAGATGGGGATGAACTTGATGAGCCAATGAACATTATACACCTCAAGTGTTACTTTGCTTAAGTGACCTGGTGTATTGTCTATGATTCTCATTTTAGTTATACCATAATATTGACATTCTTAATTGTATCATACCATTCTACCATATTCGATTCTGCTATACCTTTTTTTTTTAACTAATTTTTTTTCAACCCAACCCTTTATCCTTGGTTCCATTCCATTAGTTCTATGACCACTTTTAACATGAAGATTTAGATCAGGATTCAACACTTGTTTTATCATTCCAAATAGAGTCCATATTTTGGAGTAGTATGATAGTGGTTTGGTAGTTGCATCCTTCATTTCTTGTTCCATTCTATACCATGTGGCTTGATTATAATTGCCTTTGGGAAAACCAACATCTCACCATCATGTTACTAATTATAATCGCCTATGGGCAAATTCGTATCATTGACCTATGCCATTATTTCCTAGTTATAATTGCTTATGAAAAAATTAGGGGTAATAAGTGTTTATCATGCCTTGAAGTCACACCTTACCATTCCTATGATGTATTGTGCCATTTTTCAACTTTGCCTATATTGTTTAAATTCGCTGCTACCTAGTCAGATTCCTCCACTGTAAGTTGAAACTATAGTGAATTGAGGTCCCAACCTGGGGATATGTAGGTAGCACTAGATTCACATTGAGGTCATCTTAGTCACCCCTAAGCCACACTCTCTCTATTTTATCAGAAACCTAAGCCACACTCTCATTATTTTGTGAGCAATCCTCAATTTAAACGTTCTTGATATTTTGTGAGCTTGGTTGTTTATTATCTCATCATTTTCCATCAAGTTGAAATACATCAAAAATTATAATTTTTTTTGTAAAACTAATTTATAAAATCCTAAACATTGATAACTTCTTTGCCTTAAATATTCTAGGAACCCTAAATGTTTCACAAGAAACCACTTGTCATTTAGTTTTCCCATCCTTATTGCCCTGATAGCTCATGCTCTCACCATTTTGCAAGCCCATTCCCATATTATTCTATAACATCCATCATGTTTTTTCTTATAATCATTTTCTTCTATCCCATTTCTAGGGAGAACTATATTTTCTCTAAAGTTTTATTGGATATTACATCCATAAAACTATGTATGTAGTGTCCACTTACCTAGTGCATCTGGAGATAGCTCAACCACCCCATTTATTTTCTTCTATTTCCCCATTTTATTTGTTTATTATGTTGTATCCTATCTTCTTGGGGTAATCTTCATCATCTTGTTTATGTCATGTTATTTTTACTAACATTGTGATTAACCATTATTTGTGTTTTGTGTTCTTTTCGTTGTTTTATTTGTTGTTTGTTTGTTATTTTATTTGTTTGCATATTTATTTGATTTCTTATTATGCCTTGATTCAGTCTTTATGCATTCATTGGGTTATTCATTGCACATTATTCTTGAATCCATCCATATTTATATGTCAATATTTTCATTATAATTTTTAACATTAGTGCATTGATTTCACTTGATTATTAGATCACATGTCAGTTCTTATGCATATTTTGGCCAAGTTATCATGATGTTCTATCATGATGCCTACCATTATGTTCTACAAAAAAAATCAGCTTAGAGATTCTAAATGATAATGAAGCAATGATATATCTCCTTGGCACCTAAACATTCTTGATCTAATCCAAATCATTCCCACATACAGAGTAATTAACTAAAAAAATAATTTTAACTGTTATTAGTTAGGATGATCATCTCCCTAATAGTAAGTTGCCTAAGTTCATATTTCTCATCTATACCAATTTTATATCATGTTCCACATCATATTTACCACTATCGAGGTAAAATGATTATAATTGCCTCTGGGTAAATCATTGCATACTATCCCACTTGCATTACCAATGATTCTAGTTACCTTTGGGCAAATCATTATGTTTCCATTCATTTAAAGGTTGATGATTATAACCACCTTTAGTCAAATCATTATCTTTATTCTACCCAATTGGGACATGTTTTATTTGTGATAATGCTTATACCCACCTTTAGGCAAACCATTATCTCTATCCACCCAATTAGGGCATGTTTTCATCCTACCAATGATTCTAACTACCTATGGGCAAATCATTGTCTTCCATTTGATGATTATAACCACCTCTGGTCAAATCATTCTCTTGTTACCCTAAGACTTTTTCAATGGTTATAACTACCTTTGGGAAAATCATTACCTTTTTTGTCCCATGATACCGATGATTCTAACTGCCTATGGGAAAATCATCCTATTTATCTAACCAACTGGGACAGATCCATATGCCATTGATTATAACTACCTTTGGGAAAATTAGACTTTTCTACCCCATTTAATTCTTTTGGTCCTATCATTTCTTTCTTTCAAGGGACTGATCGCTGACCCTTTTTGTCCATTGTTCCCTTGAGGGGGCACCTATAGTTTATTAATTATCATTAAAGTTAAAGGCATACAAGACCTTTTCATTCTTTGAGAATATGTTGTTATGCCTCTAGCTTATAATGACTTCCTAAATAAGGGAAAATTATAGGCACCTAAAATTGGCCACAACTAGCTTCTGATCGGACTTTAGACCGATTCCTACCAATCATTACAAATTAACTTAAGAATCACTGAACATCCCAAATTCACTTGTGCATCATTCATCAAAGCTCAAAATCATGTTGAGACATCCCTAATTGGGGTATCCTATTGTATGCAGAAATAACCTCTCATGGATTCATCCCTAAGCACCTTATAGCATCACAAGAATCAATTTGGCCAATGGACTTATTCAGTGGGGCACATGAAAAAATATCAAATCTTGAAAGAGCTAAATGGCTAATCAAAATTAAATTAACAAGCTAAACCAAATTAAATGCTTAGTTAAATTATCCATTTGAAATTAATAAATATCTAAAAAAGAAAATTCAAAAATGTAAATATCCTAGCCTTTCATCATGACCTTTATGAGTTGTCAATATCTTTAGAAATATCCTAAAATATTTCATTTTGGATACCCATGCCTATTCATTGCAAATCATGATTAATTTACAACTATTAACTTATTAGGGTTAGTCTTGACTCACCTAGGTTAGGTTTGAACCCATTCCAAGCCTTAACTCTACCTTGAGTCACCTTAGGTTAGGGTTAGATTCATTTTTTATAAATACAATGCCTTGACTATTGAATTTTAAGTTATTTTGATGCAATGTTATCATGCTCAAATGACTTCAAAGCTTTGAGAAAAGTAGTGTTATAATGCAAAAATGCCTAATAAGTAGTATTATAATGCTAAAATCTTGAGCCAAGCTACATCAAGCCATAACACAAGCCATGGTGCCAAGGAGAAAAATATCTACATAACATTCATTAACAAAGACTCTTTGATGTACAAGCTGAGTAATCCACTCAACAATGCATTTAGATCTCCCAAAGAAGGTAAAGGATTCATTATCTTTTACATTTTAGTTATGTTAACATTTGTCTTTTGTTAACTAAACTCACCCCTAAGATCTAGGCTTGGAGTGTAAGTGTTAGTATGTTTATTGAAGTTTTTGTTACTTGAACTAACATGTTACTAACATCCCTTCATGGATTAGTATAATCAAATCTGGTCATTGGGATCATGCTACATGGCACAATCCCACTAACCTGATAATCTGAAGCTTTTACAATGTATGATTTTGACTGGGATCAATGGGTCAATAGGATATTAACATTTTGTAGAGTCTCATTGATCTATTTGCTAGGATATTTTCTGATGTAGAGGTCCATCAAGAAAATCGTCAAAAATTGACTAAATCTTGTAGGGTGGCAAAAAGATGCCACATGACTTCAGGATTTTTTTTTAAAATTGTCTGTGTGGAGATATTTTTGAATAGGCCCAAGCCATTAGGATCAATGGTAAGTTTCTATGTGGAACCCAAAAAAGTTTAAGCACTTGCAGGAAAATTAAATAAATCTTAGTCAACAATTTTAAATTTTAAAATCCATTGGCTAAGCCTTTTTTTGAATTTAAATAGCTAAATCTTTTTGAAATATAATAAAAGGGCATCAAAACTTAGTGAAAAAAAGCCATTTAAAAGAAACTATTTTCCATTCTAATAGAAAGTGACTAAGGATAAATCCTTATGAGTACTTACTTAATTTAAATCTAATTGAAACATAAATGGACCAAATTGCTAAGGAAAAGTAGCAAAAAACTCTGAAATAGTTAGACAATTTGCATGAACCTAAGGCAAAAAAGGAAGTTACAAAGTGTGTTTCAAAACAAAAGCATAAAGATAGACTAAGACTTAATATAATCATGCAAATTTAGATTTTAACTTAAATTAATCCTAGATGTGATTTCTATGCCAAGTATGTAAGATGCAAACTCTTCATCATTTAGGCTTGGCTAAAACAATGAAGCACATTCAAACTTAAATATTCACATATAGAAAATCATGGACTTTAAATAAGATAATTTTAAATAGGCAACCATCAATGAACTCCTTGAGGTATAATACCAAACTCCAAAGAAAAAGAGGGTTCTCATTTTTAGTTTGAAAATGGGGCATGTTGTGCAAGCAACAACAAATAGAACAAAAGGGTCAAATCTTAAAATAACATGCAAGTGTAAGATAATGGTGGATTTGGACCTTATTTGAGTGCTCAAGTCATGCATGCTAAATATGTGTAAAGCTTGTCATTTTCAAGTCATGCATGATAATGGTGGATTTGGACCTTATTTAGATGTAGACACCTAAATCTGGCCACTAATGACCTCCAATCAAGACTTTAATCAATTTTCACTCAAAATTGACAATTTGGCCTAAAAACACTAAAACATGCTAAAAGATGTGAAAATGACATATTCAAGTACTGATTTTGGCCAAGGTATTTCTAAATAGGGCAATGCAATTTATGGGATAACTAACTTTGATCAAATCAATTTGAGTCAATGCCAATTTTGCACCTAGGTGCTCTGGATTGTTCTTTCCTATCAAATCTTCTACACAAGACATGTGCCTTTGTTATTTATTTTCAGTATCATCCTAAATGGGATAATGGATCCAATTCATCTAACATTACCTTCCAATTTCAATCAAATAAAAATTTGGACTAATAACAAGACATTCTGATCGATTTGAGTAATTTGAGTATAAAGTGCTTAAACATGTTTAAGAGCTAATTAACCCAAATCAAGGCCTAATTAATAATTCCATAAAAAATTGTTGATTAATTTGTTTTGGAAATAAATATTGAATATATGCATCATCAGGTGAGCTCATTTCTTGGGAAGGCATCCCTAGGCCATAAATGCCACAAATATCATGATTCATGCCCTCCATGCCTCATCAATGCCTTCCATGATGCCCTCCATGCCTCTTAATTACCCCTTCTTATAATTCCATGATGAGGATAATTATAAAATTAATTCCAAAAATTAAATTAATCCTCAACCACACATCTCAATCTTGAGATGGATGGTTTAGGTTGATTCTAGACATTTGCAAAAATCTATAAATAGAGAGGCTAAGAACATCATTTATAAGCTATTTTAGTGCAAAGTTATTATGATAAAATATCTTCAAAAACCATTAAAATTAGTCTTACCATGCCAAATTGATTCTAATCCAGGCGAAGCCAAAGCCAAAGGTGTCAAGGAGAGATGAAGGTAGCCAAGCTTCCATTGCCAATGACTTCATGAGCACAAGCCGAACAAGCCACCACTACAAAGGCATTTGGAACATCCAAGGAAGGTGAAAGAATTCTTGTGTTTTATTCCTTACTTTTTAGTTGTGTTTGTCATTTGTTTTTGTGAAATAATCTCTCCCTAGTGTCTAGGCCTAGAGATGTTATGCTAGTTAGTGTGTTTTTTATATTTTATTTTCATTTTAGAATTAACATAATACTAACCATCCTCTCTTGAGCTAAATTCCTAGATCACATAATGGCATGCTCAGTGGGACTAGACACATATCACACCTGAAGAAGATCATTTTGTAACTTTAAAATATTCATTTGGGTGCTTAAAACTCTTAAAAATTGATTTTCTAACTTTATTTTGCTATTTTTGTTTGCCACATTTTTACACAGTAACCAATGTTGACAAGTAAGATTAATATTGGTTGCATAGCTTAACCGATGTCGATTAGAATAATCAATACTAGTTAGATACCTATCGAGATGATCAAATTGGTATAATTGATGTTGGTTACATCGGTTGTAAAACACATACTCGAGAGCTCTTTTTCTAAAGTTCATTATTTCAAACCAAAAAGAGCTTCAAAGCTGAAGGACATCCTAACTTTTTTGCTACAGGACCAAGCTTGACATTTGCTAAAAACACAATTTAGATCACCTTTTTCATGCTTAAAAATCAATTACAAACTTTGTTTTGGTCTTTAATAAAAATTTTTTTAAGATGTTTATGGTGAATGTTTTCAAAGTTTACAACTAAGACCAAGGGGTCAAATGAACACCACCAAATCTTTCATTTGGGCTTAAAATTGAACACACTTGTCAATTCTTGTTTGCAATAGTAATTTAATTAAATTTTATTTTTCAAGAAGAGGAATGTTGCATGTATGCTCTTCCATTTGTCCCATTTATGGAACCCTTGGAATCAAAAGTGCCATTCTTATTGCAAATAGACTAGTCCAAGGCTTAGAAAGAAAGTCATCTAAAGCACTCCCCAAAAACTTATCAAAGTTTGGGTGATCTTGAAAATAACCCTAAAGTCTTTTTAATTTCATGATTTATTTATTTTTATGCAAGCTTGGCTTGTGAGGGGGACTTCATCATCTCCCATGAGTTCTTTAGGGAAACTTTGAACCAAGGTTTCATCTTCTAGCATTGAATTTATTTGGCTCTTTTGAAGTTGCACATAGGACGTAATTGCACTTTGGACATCGTACTACACTGAGAGAATAGTAGGATGTAGTGGTTTCAAAAAGGACTAGACCTTTTTGTCATAAGCCAAGTGATACAGACCCAAAATCTATGCTTTTATTTTGTATTATTTGACATGAAAGTCATTGTACAATTGATTCCCCTAGATCGTTCAAAAACTTGTTAGATCTTAGACAAATCCCTACTTGCCTTGGAAGTATTGTTAGTTCAAGGTGTGCCTCAAGGTCCATGTAATAGTATTTCATTTGAGAGAAGGGAGGGGGGTGTAAAAATCCTACTATATAATGCACATTTACTTTTGGATGAACACTTAAAATCCTCTCAAATGACATATATTGATAGATTCCAATAATACCAAGCAACCTTGTCATTTTAAGATCTAAGAGCGATTATTTAATTGGTATTGTCTTAGATTAAAGTCTTGTTTTGAAGTCAAAACTTGGTGTAAGCAAACAATCCAAACCAAGCACATAGTCCAAATTTTCCTTTGAACAAAGAGGTGTTATGTTGCCTACGTGAGATCATCAATTTTCCTTGTTCAAAACTTCATCAAAAGCTTGAGAGTCATATCATCCACTTTGGAAAAATTATGCTACCAATTGAGTCTAAACCTTTAACAATTTTTTCTAAGTCCTTCACTTATAATCTAAATTCAGAATTGCACCTTTACAAGTTTATAGGGTTGATGTGTTAAGTGGGTTTGCCATTTGCACTAAACTTGAGGGAATTTAGGTTTAATTTTCAATATGGGTTGAAGGCCATTTAAGACTCATAATTATTGTCATCACTTGATATATTTAATCCATTTTGTGCTAAAAATTTTCACTTTGAGTCTATGCACCACAACATTTTGAGTCAAGAAAAGTAGTGTTATGATGTCAAAACTGTGGGAAATTATCTTTTCCTTAGAGAGTTTTTGAAACAAACTTTTTTATCACACCTTTTGGGTAGTATAGTGTCATTACATTTCCTAAAACATTTCAAATATTTTTTCATAGAACCTCTTGCAAAGAGTTCCAAATTTCTTCCTACATTATTAGGCCAATTCAAGTATACTTTTGTGATCCTTTGTCTAAAGCATAGTTATACCACTGACTTTTGTCTACCTTATTTTTCAAAAGAACCAAGTTTTATACCATTATTTATGAGAAAATAAATTGCTTCTAAAAGTGTCTTTTGTTTCATACCTCATACCTAGTTGATCAAGTTCATGTCCAAGAATCAAATGTCTAGTGTTTGTTAGAAGTGTTTTAGATTTGTTAGATTAAAATTTTCATCTATTTTTAAAGTCTAGCTTTTGACACTATTTGGCTAGGAGTCCTGACACATGCCTTATTTGAGCCTAGCTTTTGACACCACATTTGACCAAAGACCTAAAAACTTTTAAATTATTAGATTAGAATGATTTGAAACACTTCAACCTTAGAGTTTAGCATTTTTATTTTTGGTCCATTTACTTGCTTATCTTTGTGTGAATAGTGAAACATTAGATATTTCATGCTAGCTTATTTTCTCACAAATCTTTGCATAAACCTTTTTGATATTTTTGACAAATCTAGACCAAGTTGAAATGTCATTTGTTTTATATTTTATCTTTTTTAGAGTTTGTAGAACTCTTTGACCTTCTATTAAAAAACATTGAATATGGATCCCAACATGTATTCCTACACTTGTAGTGGACTCATGTACAATCCAGGGATTAGTAATGTAGTTACATAGGAAAAAATGGTATAAGACCCCTATGCGGATAATATTACTTATGAGATGGATTCTTATCCCTCTTATAATACTCAATCAGGGGCACAAAGCCAAGATCCATTAGCTAACTATCTGGTTAACACACCACCTTATTCAGAACAAGAACATGAACAAACCATGCAATACCTAGCTATAATACCCATAGTGGACGAGCCAGTTATTCAATAGTCATATTCTACTAATACAAATTTCATTTATGATCTATTTTTGTTTGAGCAACATTTGTTAGAGAACAAAGATGAGATTTTGGTTAGAGCCATAGAGGTAGGGGCCAAGTTTCTAGTAGACTTCCCTCATAAAAATTTACCAAGTCTATTAAGAGTATCCCACAATATTATTTATGATCAATAGGCTTCTTCTATCAATCTTATGGCTCTAGTCCAAAAAACGTATCAAGACCCTAATATATATATATATATATATATATATATATATATATATATATATATATATATCAAGGCAAAAACATCATAGAAGATCACTTTAACCAAATGCAGACATCATATCAAACCTACTTGAATTTAGCATGTGATTTCAATCAGATGAACATGGTGAGTAAGCCTCTTATTGACCCAGTCCCTTAAACATGAGTGTTGATAGAGTTAACTAGACAAGAGAATCTGAGTTATGACCCATTCATAAAAACCACTTCAATAGATAACTTGATGCATATGCCTGTTATTAAAGAAGTGTCTTTAGCTTCTACATAGAATAGTGAGCTGAACGTAGTGGACAATGTGCAAATAATGTCTAATCCTGATCAAAGTGGTACTAATGCAAAAAAAAACTAGACAATAACATGTGCCTATAGTTAATCCCATAAGTAGATCATCATATCGAGGAATATGAGTTTTTACACCCTAGCCTTAATCGACTGGTTCCTCAAGTGTACAACCTATGAGATTAGGAAACCCAACAATGGCTAATGTCATGCCTCAATGATAGAATGCGATGAATCTTCCTCCTCAACAAGTGACAAGTAGTATTCCATAATAATAGACATAATCTAGTGTATCAACACAATAAAGGACAAATACATTACCACCTCAATCAGGAGCAACTAATGTTCTACCTCACCAAGTAATGATGAACATACCTCTTCAGTCACAGACTAATATGTCAATTCAAAACCAAGTAATGACTAGTCAACAACATGAAAATATTGGTCAGTGATGAATGTTGAATCTACACCTACTTTCACTTCCTCATAGGGATTCATGCAACAAGGAGATCCCCATGTTTCTCAAGTACCTACTAGACAACCATTGGTTCAAAATGTGCCAAAAATTTAGAGACAGGGTCTTGGTCCATAAGTTCTCACTCCACATCAAGGTTTGATTAGTCAATAATATGTCCATTTTCAACCAAAAAAAGCACAATATACTTATATCCCTTCATCCCAATCACAAAATCCTCCAAGTCAAACTTTTATTATTAACCCAAACTAGAATATCATGCAACCAAATGTGCAATTTCATGTACATCTTAATCCATGTGTGTGTATTCTTGGACCATTCCCCAACCAAACCAATATACCCCAAAAATTATCTCCATCATACCTTGGTTAAAGTGTCCCACTTGTGACCTCCCAACCATTTGTCCAAACCAATATTCTCCCTCAAAATAATGTTCCTTCTAGTTTCTTATCCCAAGAATTGTAATAGATGAAAGATGCAATTGTTGTCATTCAAGGTTGAAATCAGACTAAAAAGTTTAGATTGGATGACATGTGTTCTTATCCATTTAACATGGAGTATTTCGAGATACCATTTCCTCTAGGATACGAACCATTGAAATTCAATAAATACAAAGGGAAAGGTGACCATAAGGCTCATTTGACTGAATTCTTTATTGCATGTCAACTAGTGTTATATAGCAACATATACCTTTTGTTGTTATTTCCAAAGAACTTGGTTAGACAAGTCTTGGAGTGGTTTTTAAATTTACCAAATAATTTAATAACAAACTTTGATGATCTTTCTAATAAATTTGTGTAACACTTTTCCTATAATCTCGAGCATGAGATTTCATTAATGGACTTAACTTAAGCAAAATAAAAAGCTGGTGAGAGTTTTGTAAGTTATTTACAATGATGAAGAGCCCTTGCAAACCATTTCACCCAAAATTTACTAAATAAACAATTAGCCATTGTGTTTACTAAAAATTTGCATAGTGAGAAAACTTATCATCTGGAACTACAATGTGCACATATGTTCAAAGAGATCATTGATAAAGGTTTGTTGATCGAGTGGGTTCTCATCAATAAAGGATTCATCAAGCTTAATTTAACTAATCAAAATCAAGGTACCAGTCAGGGAAATGGACAACATCAACATCCTATTCAAGTGCAAGCCTTGCAACCAACACAGGCCAATAACCAAGAAAGACCAAAGTAATTCAATCGCAACAATAATGTTGTGGGAAATGGAGTAACCAAATCTTGTCATGTAAAAATGGTGAAAACATCATCTAAAACACATTTTTAGCTTACTCTTACCCAAGAACCTCTCTAACTAATACCACAATCCCAACAACCAAAAATTACACAACAAATATAGCAACCTTTACCATTGCAAACCCTACCTCCTAGGAGAACTGTGCTTGCACGGCATGTCTTTAGTGACCTAAGAGAACCCATTGAGTCTATATTTTGAAATCTTGATACTACTAATCTAATTAATTGACCTATACCAAAGCATTATCTATAAGGCATTCATTATCTTGAGTGGTATCGTGAAAACAAATTATGTGATTATTATCGGGTCAATGGACATAATCTATAACGATGTGTCCAAATCAAACATTTAATTGAGATTATGTTCGAGAATGGGGAGATAACATTAGATAATGGTGATTAAACTTATAATCAAACTCTTTTGATTTATCAAAACCCCTTTCCCCAACATAATAATTAGCAAAAACAATAATGACTAGTGCAGCAAAAATGACAATGACTAGTGCAGTAACAAAATCAATAGTATCAAAATCAAAGGCTAAACTAGTATAATCAACAAAATTAGTAATAGAAACCAAAATGATAAAATAATAGACAAAACTAAGGTCAAAATGGTAATAACCAACAAACCTATCATGTAGCTGCACATGACTACAATAGGGTTATAGGTCATATTACAGGGGGTAATGTTAATACCATCTCCATTAATCCTAGACCAAACACTAATCAACCTAGACCATTGCTAAACAACACCATTCAGTCAAATTCATGGATAATATTTGTTTAACTTGGGAATGTATAAAGGTAGACCAAAAAACTAGGACTTCTCCTTTTGGATCTTATATTGACAACTTGTTCTTGCCATGTGACCACATGCAAGTGCACCGACAACTGAGACTTGTCCTATCTAGCCCCACACCATTTTTAACTTCGATTAGAAATAATGGTCTAGTATTTAATCCTAATTGTATAATCACAACTCAGAGGTTGAATATTACTATTCTAGGCCCATAACCATCTACCACTTTTTCTATCATCTAACCAACCATTTAGCCTTAGAATAAACCATTCACTACGAACCAAGACAAGAAGTTTGATATTGTGGAATAATTACAGAAGACACCAACACAAATTTCCATTTTAGATTTGTTGTGAACATCAATAATCCACAAGAACATCTTGAATGAGTTTTTGACCCAATCCACTATTGCTAGTGACATATCCCCTGATAAATTTCAAGCTTTGATTGGACACCTAGCTCCAGCCCAACAAGTCACATTCAACCAAAGTGATTTATCTTCCCTTGGCCCACTCCATAATAATCCATTATATATAAAAGTTTATATAAGATGGCATAAAGTGAAATGTGTCCTTATAGACAATGGATCTAGACTAAACATAGTGTCTCTAAAGATCATAAAGATTCTTGGGTACATAATGGTAGTTATTCAACCAGAAACAATAACCATCAAAGCCTATGATAATCAAGAAAGAGAATCATAAGGCACCATTAGTTTGTTAGTTATCATTGGGCCTTTGACCCATGATACACTTTTCCATGTGCTTGATCTTGAGTTATCATACAATATGCTTTTAGGTAGGCCTTGTTTACATGAGATTCATGTAGTCCCATTAATTTTGCACCCATATTGCACTCAGGGATGGAAGTGAATATTCTAGGATATTTACACCCATATGAACATTGTAAGCATCTTGAAACCAAATTTCAAAGCTATAATTATCAATATAGTATGAATCTAAGTTCCAAGTAGGATAAAGGAAAGGCTATACTTATTGATCCTTCACCAGATAATTGCATAGATCCTAATACCTTGGATTCCCTTTCCCACATGCCACCTCCTGAAGCTTCCAATAATTTCACTATTTTAGATAATGGACCAAGAGAGTATGTGACCCATGTTATATTTAATATTACCAATCTTCCTCAAAATATGAAAATGTTTGGGTGACCTAAAGTCACCCCACATATGCATTGGCAATAAAAGAACAAAGATAAGAGACTTGTCACATTTATACCAGCATTTGGCCTAGAACCTAACCCTCTTGAAGGGGATGAATCATGGTTATATAATAACAACTAAGCTGATTATTATAAGTGTAAAGTATCATATTCCTAATAGGATCATGGAGCATCATAATTATGAAGGGAGAGGCATTAGACTGAAATAACAAGGAACCATCAAGCCAATTTATATGACTACATATGAAAGACCTTATAGACTTGGATTTAAACTGTCTGGGGGTGACCCCACATAACTTATTAAAACTCCATCACCAATGACTAATGATGATGATGCTGATAATGAAGCAGAGTCCAATCATAGCCTCACCTTTGATAACCTAACTAAAACTAACTTTTTTGATAACAATGCCATTTGTACCCTTATTGTGGCCATTCATCACAACCCTTTACCATTATGTTATCCCCAATTGATAGATTGGGACCAATAAGAATTTAGCCTACCAATTGATGAGTTATAGAATGATGAGGCATTCTATAATTTCTTAGGCCTTAGAGACAACATTCCATTTGGAGATCACAAATTAGGATTCTCAGTCACATTAGATCTTGCAACATATTTTAGAGAGCAAGTGAACACCCTTAGCCAAAAATGAATAAGTAAAACATTGAAGTCCCAAAGTGAAAACCTTTTTGAAGCAATTTTTGACTAGGGAAAAATTAAAGATAAAGGCCAATCTAGTGGTAAAAACCTATTTCAGGCACCATTAGATGGGGGTGTTCATTCTTCTTTGAATTTAGACCAAGAGACCACCAATGATGAACTTGCATATGGATCCAAGTTTAACTTTGAGCAACAATAAGTATTTGATCAAATTATTTAAAACATTTCAACTATTTTTATCACATGGCTAGATCTCCCATTAGGGGATTCAAATTCATCATATCTAGGAGAAGTTGAAGAAAAAGTTCTAATAGAGGGCCCTAACATAATTCAATAGTTCAAGTCACTGCCTACTATCCTAGAGGATGGTTTGACCCTTCTAGTCAAAGATACAATAGAGGTAAATATTGGGACTCCATCAGATCTAAAATGGATAAAATTAGGTGCATCCTTCACTGAGGAGGAACATGACATCTTTATAGCTCTATTAAGATAATTTATAGATATCTTTGCATGGGCCTATTTTGATATGCCAGGTTTAAACTGTACCTTGGTTTTGCATCACCTTATGGTTAATCTTGATGTCCAATACATAGAATAAAAGATACATAAAATGCATCCTCACATTACTATATTGGTAAAGAAAGAGTTGAAAAAACTTGTAGAATTAGGATGTATTTGATCCATTGACTACTTAGAATGGATCTCTAATGTGGTACCTATTAGTAAAAGGCCTAAAGGGATCAAAATTTGTATTGATTTTTGAGACATTAACAAAGATTATCATAGAGATGATTTTTCCTTACCTAATATCAACATGATCATTGACTTTATGACATGTTATGAAATGCTTTCACTCATAGATGGATTTTTAGGATACAACCAGATCAGAATAACACTAGAAGACCAACATAAAACAACATTCACCACTCCATGGGGAACATTTTATTATCAGGTAATGCCATTTGACCTTAATAATTTTGGAGCTACATATAAAAGGGCCATGACTATCATATTCCATATATGATGCATGATATTGTTGAATACTATGTTGATGACTTATTAGGCAAATCCAAAACTAGGGTTGACCATCCACCAGTGATGTGAAAGCTATTTGAAAGATTATGAGAGTAAAAAGCTAGATTCAATCCAAAGAAATGTGTTTGATGTAACTTAAGGTAAATTAATTGGCTTCATCATGTCTTATAGAGGTATTGAAGCTGATCTGGCAAAAGTCTATGCTATAATCAAGATGCTACCACCAACCAATTTAAAGCAAATTTGTAGTTTACAAGGTAAGATTCAGTCAATTCGATGCTTCATCTCTCAATTAGAAAAAAAGTGCCATCCATTTATACACCTTTTGAATAAGAGAGTTGCATTTCACTGGGATGATCACTACCAAACAACTTTTCAACAACTCAAAGATTATCTTGTTAATCTGCCTATTTTATTACCTCTTATGCTAGGAAAGATATTCTTTTTATACCTATCGACTACTAACCATGACCTAGGGGTACTCTTGTCTCAACATGATGACAATGGAAAGGATAATTCTATATATTACCTAAGCCATACCTTGGTTACATATGAACATAACTATTCACCTATTGAAAAAGCTAGTCTAGACATGGTTTTTGCAACTCAAAAACTATGCCATTACATGTTGAATAATAGACCATGGTCATTTAATAAGTAGATTCACTCAAGTATCTACTATCTAAAATATATTTTTAAGGTAGAATGGATAAATGATCATGTTTCTCATTGATTTTGACATAGAGTATATCAATCAAAAGGCACACAAGGGATAAGTTCTTACAGATCAACTTGTTGAATCACCTCTCATAGATACACAGGCACTCACATTTCAATTTCTTGATAAATCTATAATGATCATCATTGACATACCCCTTGAGGAGTAGCCCTAAAAGTTATATTTTGATGGTTCATTTACTACGCATGGATCAAGGGTAGGCTTATTGTTTATTACACCATAAGGGGATCTAATCCCTAAATCATTCAGCATCAACTTTCCTTGTACAAACAACATGGTTGAGTATGAAGCACTTATTGTAGGTCTTTGACAAATAGTGAATTGGAATATATCTCATCTCCAAGTTTATGGTGATTTTTAGTTAATCATCAATCAGGTCACAAATCACTTTTAGACCAAAGATGACAAGTTGGTTCCATATAATGCCATGATCAACACTCTTAAGAAACAAATTACCCACATTCAATTTGAGCACATACCAAGGGATAATAATATAATGGTAGATGCCATGGCTATTATTGGCTCTCTGATTTGATAAATAGATAAAGCTAGAGAGTATTAGTTCCTCATCAATAATTTGTCAGCACCAACTCATAAAACTTCAATCATTTCCATGATTTGTGATATTGTTGGTCCTAATTCTATCTAGTACTCAGACCTTTCCAACTACATTCATGACCAAGATATACCACCTCACCTATCCTAAAAACAAACTAAAGCCTTTATTCACCATTCCACTCATTATACTCTACTTGGATCTTGTTGGGTGAATATTTTGTCAATCAACGTACTGATAAACAAAATAGGTCTGATCAATCATAACAGGAAGATTGGTCAGCCAGTTGTGTTGGTTTACCACATCAATAGGGGACTAATCTCTCCTCTTAGCAAGGGGAGGTTCCCTATAGATACATAGGATCTATATACAATATAAACAAGTAGAAAATAACACATGGGGGTAGAATAAACCATCCATCTCTCTTCTTTCAAAGATGATGCTCATGAACAAAGGAGAAAATCTTGGTGAAAACACTGAAGGCAATTCTCTTCTTTCAAAAGTGTTCTTGCAGGAAATAGCAAGAGTTTCTTTTAGGTAGTGAAAGTAACTAGTGACAAAGGGTGTAATAACCAACAGGTTGAAATAGAACACAAAGTTTCCAGCTCAAATTCCCAAAGAGTATAACATAAAGGATAATGGGGGCACAAAGTTGTCCCAGAATCCTCAACATAGAAAGAAAAGGAAAAACACACACTAAAAACAATTGTGAAAGCACAAAGTCTTCTCACAGTTGGCTTCAGGACACCTCCCTTTTTACCTTCACTTATTCTGCTTCTCAAATTAAATAAATAAGAATGCTTTTAGGAAATAGACATAAGAATAATTTCCTAAAGTAGCACAAGCCAAAATAGCACAAAGTCTACAAACAACTTGCTTTCTCATTCAAATAAAATGAAATGTAATTACAATCTGAGCTCAAAGTCTTACTCTTCTTCTTTTAAAATGGGTAGAGTTTCACTCTTCTAAAAATGAAAAGTCTCCCTTACAAATAAGAGAATTTACAAACTTATAGCAACTATGCAAGGATTGGCACCATTTTCCATGGGATGGCCCATGCTACAGTCAACATCTTCAATGCACCTTCAGTCCCATCTAGAGAGACCATGTTGAGAACAGTGCACTACCATAACTATGGCATGTCCCTTCATCTAATATGTTTCTTCCTTGGTATGGACCATCTGGTCCTTTTCCAATTTGTCTTTACTTCATGGAAGAAAAATTGGCCATGTCCTTGGTTTGGTGTGCTTAGAAGTCTACTCAATCCACTATTTCACCTACTAGAAATAGCTCTTTCAAAGATAATTCTGGTCCTTTGCATCGATCTTCTCTCCCTATAGAAATTTGAGTATTTGGGCTCTCTTTTCATTTAATCGCTTGGTTCTTCCTTTAAGTTCTGCACCTTATTTGAATTTCAATGGATATCCCTTTAAATTTGATGTCCATGGGACCATCAATTGTTACCAGCTGCTTGAACCATGTTGAACCTTGAACCCATTAAACCCTTAAAAGTTCATCAGTTCATTGGTTCATTTTGTCTCTTTTGTTCTATTGCTTCTTGGTTTAATCGCTTCTTTGCTCCTTGGTTGAACCTTCTGTTGAACCACTTGTTTGCTACTTTTTCCTTGACTGAGGCCACCTTCAAACTTTTGAACCTATGAACCATTGAACTTTGAACTCTTTCAGTTCAAAGTTCAATTAGTTCACTGGCTCATTCTGTGTCTCACTCAATCATTGCTTCCTTTATATTTCTAAGCTCTGGTTGAACCTTTGAACCTTGAACCCATTGAACCTTTTGGTTTAATGGTTCAATGGTTCAATCAATTCATGTAGTTCATCCTTTGAAGCCCCTTTTTGTCTAAGTCTGTGAAGGTTCCTTTCCGTGTCTTTATTCAGCCTTTGGAATGTCTCGAAGGGAAGGTGTCCCTTTGGGCTTTTAAAATGGTCCTTTCTCTATCACCAAGTGCCCCTCGTAAGGGTACTTGTCCTTCAAGCTTTAACTTCCCTGATGGGTTCTTACTTCTTCAGAGGGATTTTGGCTTTTAGGCTTTTCTCTATCAGGAAAAAAGCCTGAAAGAATTCCTTTAGACAAATGTCTTAAGGAAAGTTTCTTGTTACTTGGCCATTCATTCTTTTTTGTTTCTTCAAAAAATTTCTTCAGGTGAATTCCTTCAGACTAAAAGTCTGAAGGAATTTTGCCTTAACATTTTTCTAAGAAAATCTTCCTAAGAGAATTCTTTCAGCCTCTTGGACTTAGCCATTTTCCCAAGGGGTTCCTAACTTTTGTCCACTTTTGCTTATTGCCCCCCGCAGGGGCACTTGTTCCTTTGGCTTTAGGGTAGCCCCTTGAACCTATCGATTGAACCAACTTTGGTTCAATGGTTCAATCGATTCATTCTTCATTATTTAGCTAAGTGTTAAACCCATTTCTTTCCTACAGAGTCCATAGAAACCAACCTTAAGAGTCCGTAGATTTGAGCTTGCCTACAGAGTCCGTAGAAGCCAAGTTCATAGTTTTCTCTAACCTTGAAAGAGTCCATAGACATCTATTAGCAGAGTCTATAGAAACCATCTGTGAAGTTCGTAGTTCCAATCCTATAGAGTCCATAGATTCAAGCCTCCAGAGTCTGTAGATTTGTGAAATTTTTTTGAGGAATGAAGAACCTGAATTCTTAGAACAATTTTTTGAAAAGGGGAGAGAGGATTTTGGTCTATGTAGGGCCAAAATAGTCCATAGGTTGTCCCAAAAATGAGTGGCATTTTTTAGGGATAACAGATCTTACCTTTACCATTATAGTTTTGATGGAACTCTACTTCGTTGTTTAAATTTAATAGAGTCTACACTAGCATTAAGAGAAGTTCATGAAGGAGTATATGGATCTCATTCTAGTAGGGCAGTCCTATTTAAAAATCTCTTACATATTGGTTATTATTGTCCCATAATTAATGTAGATGCCACTACATATGTAAAAAAGTGTGACAAATGTTAATGGCATACTAATCTAATTCAAGCCCTAACAAAAAATTTAAAACCGATGTTGACACCATGGCTATTTTCTTCATAGGGACTTGAATTCATTGGGAAGATCAACCCCACTTCATTTGATGGCCATAAACATATCCTTACCACCACCAAATATTTTACTAAGTGGGTTGAAGCTATACCCCTCACTTACATGACTAAAAATCAAATTTCTAAATTCATCTTCAACCATCTCATTTGCCATTATGATATCCCATCTGACATTATATCTGATAATGGAGGATCATTTAAGAACAAAGATGTAGACCAACTATGTACTGAATATAACATCAGACAACATTTTTCTACAACATATTACCCTCAAGGTAATGGCCAAGCTGAGGCATCCAATAAAACCATTGTCAATATTCCTAAAAAGATTGTCAATGATGCCAATCATGATTAACACCTACATATATTCCCTTCCCTTTAGGCATACCATATCAATCATTATACCCCCATATGAGCCACTCCATACTCACTTGTTTATGGTACTGAAGCCATCCTTCCCATTGAGATTGAATTGCCTTCACTATGCATCTCTTTCAAGAGTGTTCTAGATGATCATGACTATCGAGTCACTTGCCTGAAAGAGCTAGACCTACTTGATAAGAAATGCATAATTGTGCTCAATAATATTCAAGCATATCAGAATGGACTCAAAGGCCACTATAATTAGTGTGTTAAGAATATAACATTTTAACTTGGTGATCTTGTTCTTAAAGAAAATTGAAAGAGTACCATGGTTGAGAAGAAGTATAAAAGGAAATTAAAACCAAAATGGATAGGGCCTTTCATCATTACTATATATTATGGATCAGGAACATACATGCTTGCCACACCAAACGGAGATAAACTTCTTAAGTTGATGAATATTATTCATCTCAAGTAGTACTATGCTTGAGTGCTAAGGTGTATTATCTATAAGGACCATTTTAGTTATGCCATTTTATCGCTATAATTTTTTTTACAAATACCATCCTTATCCATCCTCTTCACCATATCCACTTTTTACTTCCAACCTATCAGACTAGTGTGTTATAAAGCCTATCTCATTTGACCTTGGTTTTTTCCATTTGTTACGCATTTTTAGCATCAAGGTATATGATCAATTTAATTATTGGGTTCAATTACTTTAGATAGAGATCATATTTTGGGATAGTGTGATAGAAGTTTTGGTAGGTGCATCCTTCATTTTCTATTTCTTTCTTACCACTGATCTTGCTACTAATTATAACTACCTTTGGGAAAATTAGTACCTATGATCTATGCCGTTATGTCTTAGTTATAACTTCCTATGGGAAAACTAGGGGCAACATTAAGCCTTGACATATCAACTTTCCACTTCCTATTTCATACTATGCCTTTTTATCAACTGTGCCTATTTTGTTTAAATTGCCTGCTACACTAGTTGAATTACTCTACTATAAGGGCAGAACTATTGTGACTTGAGGTCCTACTCTAGGACTATGTAGACATTGATCAATACTTGTTGAGGTCATCTTATTCAACTTAAACCACACTCTCATCATTTTATGAGCAACTTAAGCCATGCTTTCACTATTTTGTGAGAAACCTAAACCATAGTCTCACCATTTTGTGAGTAACCTAAGCCATGCTCTCATCATTCTATGAGCAACCTTAGTATAAATGCTCTCACTATTTTGTGAGCTTGAACCATTTATTATATCATCATTCTTGATTGAGTTAAGACACTCCAAAATAATTTTAGAAATATTTGAAAAATCGTTAGAAAAAAAAACACTGACCACTTCTTTGCCTTAAGGATTCTGGGAACCCTTACAAAGTTACAAGCAAATCACTTGTCATTTAGTTTCCCCCTCCTTTTTGGCCTTTTTCTCTCACACACTTTTTTTCAAGACCATTCGTTTTCTTCTATCACATCCATTCTATTTTTTTTCTTCAGTCATGACATTCTTTCCATTCCTTGAGAGAAACGCATTTGGCCTAAAGTTTTTTTATTGGATATTACATCTATGTAACTATGTAGGCAACATCCACTTGCCTAGTGCATATGGAGCTAGCTTAACCACCCCCTCCCTTTTCTTCTATTCCTCTATTTTATTCATTTGTTAAGTTGTCACCTATTTTTTAGGGGCAATGTTTATATGGTTTCTATTGCATTGTTTGTTTATTTATTTCTACTTATTTTTATTTATTTGTCTATTTGTTTGTTTGCTTTCAGCACTGTTGCCTTAATTCAGTTTATGTGTGTTCATTGGGTGATTCCTTGTCCATACTTACACTTGAATCCATCCCTATTCATATGTTTACAATGTCATCATGGTTTCTATCATTGGTGTATTATTTTCTATTGAGCATTGGATTATGGGAGTCAATCCTCATGCATATTTGGACAAGTCCTCATGATGTTATATCATGATGCCTACTGACACATGCTATAACAAACTTCAGCTTCACAAAGTCTATTTAGTAATGGTGGCATCTCTTCAACATTAACATCTTTATTCACTCCCAATCATATCCTAAATAGAGTAATTAAACATGAAAGAATTTCAACTTTTATTAATTTGGATGAGCATCTCCCTACTAGTAGGTTGTTCCAATTCATCATTACCCTCTATGTTAAGTTATCATCATTCTTGGCCAAGTTTATCATGTTTGCCATAATCAGGGTCTAATGATTATAACTACCTATGATAAAATCATGGCACACCATCCCACCTATATTTCTCAATGACTATAACCACCGTTGTGTAAATCATTGAGTTGTCACCACTTTAATTTTTCTACCTATACAAGGGCATGTTATTATCTTGTTTATCTATCCTAACTAGGATAGCTTCATCTTCTCAATGATTATAAGCACCTTTGAAAAAATCATTGTGTTATCATACCATGTTTCCACTATTGAGGTACAATATTTATAACCACCTTTGGGCAAACCATTGTGCACCATCCCACTTACATTCTCAATGATTTTTACTACTTTTTTAGTATCATTGTCTTTTCAACCCATCATATTTCCTTTTTTTGGTCTTCTAATTTTGCTTCTTTATTTTTGAGGGATCATTTGCTAACCTCCTTATGCCAACCATTCCCTTGAGGGGGCATTCTACAGTTAGTTTATCATCATTGTAGTTGTAGGCATATATGACCTTTTCATTCTTTGAGAAGATATTACTATGTTTATAGCTTACAATACCTTCCAAAATAGGGGTAAACTATAGACACCTAAATCTAGCCACCAATGACCTCCAATCAAGATTTTGGCCAATTTCCACTCAAAATGCACAATTTGGCCTAAAAACACTAAAACATGCTAAAATATGTGAAACTAATGTATTCAAGTGTCAATTTTGGCTAGGGTATTTCTAAATAGGGTAATGCAATTTATGGGATAGTTAACTTTGATCAAATCATTTTGAGTCAAAATGCTAATTTTTACACCTAGATGCTCTAGATTGTTCTTTCCTATCAAATCTCCTGCATAAGACACGCACCTTTGTTATTTATTGTCAATAGCATCCTAAATGGGATAATGGATCCAATGCATTTGACAGTGCCTTCCAATTCCAATCTAGTAAAATTTTGGACCAATAACAAGACATTCTGATCAATTTGAGTAATTTGTGCACAAAGTGCCTAAACATGCTTAAGAGCTAATTAAACCAAATCAAGGCTTAATTAATAATTCCACGGAAACTTGTGGAATAATTTGTTATGGAAATGAATATTGAATATTTTCATCATCAGGTGACCTCATTTCTTGGGAAGACATCCCTAGGCCATAAATGCCATAAATATTAGGATTCATGCCCTCCATGTCTCATCAATGCCTTCCATGATTCCCTCCATGCCTCTTAATTACCCCTTCTTCCAATTCCATGATGAAGATAATTATAAACTTAATTCCAAAAATTGAATTAATCCTCAACCACACATCTCAATCTTGAGATGGATAATTCAGGTTGATTCTAGACATTTGCAAAAATCTATAAATAAAGAGGCCAAAAACATCATTTATAAGCTATTTTGGTGCAAAGTTATTATGCTCAAATATCTTTAAAATCCATTACAATTAGTGTTACCATTCTTAATTAATTCCAATCCAAACCAAACCAAAGCCAAAGGTGTCAAGGAGAGATGGAGGTAGCTAAGCTTCCATTTCCAAGGACTTCATGAGCACAAGCCAAGCAAGCCACCACTACAAAGGCATTTGGAGAATCCAAGAAAAATGAAGGAATTCTTGTGTTTTATTCCTTACTTTTTAGTTATGCTTGTCATTTTTTTTTGTTAACTAAGCTCTCCCTAGTGTCTAGGCCTAGAGATGTTATGTTAGTTAGTGTGTTCCTTTCATTTGTTTTCATTTTAGAACTAACACAATACTAACCATCCTCTTTTGAGCCAAATTCCTAGATCAAAACATGCAAGTGTAAGATAATGGTGGATTTGGACCTTATTTGAGTGCTCAAGTCATGCATGGTAAATATGTGTCAAGCTTATCATTTTTAAGTACCAAGGACCATATTTTAATATTTACACACCAAAAATAGCTAGATGTGATGGTCTTTGGGTCATTGAGGTGGTAATCCTTTTAGATCCTCAAATACTATCTCATGCTTGACTAGAACATTTTTCAAGTCATTAAACTAGTTAGAATCATGAGTTATGCTAAGATGAATGAAACATATTTGAACAATTATCCTATGAGAGCATTTCTTAAGGATTTTCTCCATGTGGTGTGATCTTATGACATTGGTGGATCCTGATAGGAGGCCCTTTAATGTGTATTACTACCTATTATTGGGGAAACTAGAATTATAATAAGTACCATAAAATGGTCCCGAGGGTGCCTAATCATTTAGACTCTATAGCTACATCACATAATTCTAAGGTCAAATAAAACATGTTTTATTTGATTTTATAGTCCCCCATTGAAATATAAACACTATGACATTTTCCATTACAAGTAAATCTTCCTCTATTTACAATCATGTCTTCAAAACTAGAACTTGCACATAAAAAAATAGGCATGGTTAGCCTAGCTAAGGATCACTAAATTTATGTGTGTTTCTTGAGTCGATGAGAATTATGCACATGAAAATTAGAGAATTAACGAGTTAGAAGATTAAAAAAACATGAAATTTATACTCTAGTAAGACAATACACTTTAGATTTAGCTTAAAAGATAACAAACCAAATGTTTACCCTTTACCTATCAATGAAGCTCATATTTTATTATGTGGATGTTGCTTAGATTGAAAACATGTGGTTACTCAATTGGTGATGAGTAACCAATTAATTAGCATGTCCCCTTAGTCAATTAATAATTTATTAGATGATATTGATGATGGATTCTCAAACTAGCATGATCTCCTCAAGGCTTTCTTGGATTGATTGTTTATTTGGCATGGTCTCATTAGGCTACCATATCTTTTTATAAATAGAGGGTCCTTAGATTTATATATTTTTAAAATTGAAATGGATAGTTAGATCTAATTCAAGATGAAGGGATAGGATTGAGTCAAAATCATCATTTAATGAGGGGAATTTGGTCATAAATGTGAGAGGTTAAGGATGTAAGGATTTGCATTCATGAAGAGTGGGATTGGTTGATTGGGATATGGCCATGATTGGATATTTTCTTGGATTTGGGTAGTTGACTATAGATTGAGAGATGTGATGATATACTCAAGATTTGGGATGATTTTATTTATTTGGATTTCATTTGGTTTAATATTTGGATGTGTATGCATTTTCTTATTATGACTAACCAAATAACTAATGTGATTAATTAGTTGATTAATCCATATTTTATTTTGGTGGGATTTAGATGGGATGATGGTTTGATATGATTAAATTATTAGGGGTGATGGTGTGATGTGGTTAGGTTAGGAATATGTTGATGATGGGATTAAGGTTATGAAATGACAAGATTAGGATTGAAATGATAGACAAATTAGGGTTTAGTGTTGAAAAGTGATGAGTAGGGGTGAGTAGATATGATTAAGGATGTCAACAACAAGGTGTCAAAAGTGTTGAAAGTGATGAAAATGAAGTGTCTACATTTTCCCCCTCTTTGAAATGGTTTTGCATCATTAAAAAAGATTTTTTTAAAATAATGTATAGGAAGAGAGATGGGTGTAATAGGATACCCCTAGTGACATGATGGTTAGGGATATGGATGAAATTAGATGAATATTTGGTTAGAGATGATTCCCCCTTGAGAGGGCATGCGAGGGTGAAATAAACATATGTGTTATAAATATGATAAGAGGGGGTTAATATGGAAGGATGAGAGTTAGAATAGATGGGTAGGGGGTGAATAAATAGGGGTTGGGCTTGATAGGATATCATGTCTAATGAGATATCATGCATATTGTGATGATGAAGGATATTTTTATGGATGGAGGATATTAACACACTCAATTTAAGGCTTGCATGTTTTGATTTTTTTGATTCTCCCTAGGAATGATGTATCTTGATAAAGCTATGATATTTGATTTTTCCCAAGCAATGATATATGGAATAAGGTGGATTTGGGAAGAATATATCTTGATAAAGCTATGATATTTGATTTACCCAAGAAACTATATATGTGAGACGGAAATTTTTGAATTATATATCCTAACAAAGCTACATGCTTTGGTTTTCCCCATGAAATTATATATCTAAGAGGGAAGATTAAGGAATGATATATACTGATGGATATTTTGTTGAATATGATTGATTAAAATGATTACAAGAATAGATCAAAGGGGTTAACTAATTGATTGGATTAATTATGAATGTTCATGTTAATGGATATCATGAATTAAATATGTTGTTATAAATGTGTGATATGATATGCTAGATGGATTGACACTCCTTTTATTGTGAGGCACAATTAGTCAATTAGTACAGGTAATTAGCTAAAAATTATTGAATAGGATGATGGATAAGGAAATGATGTGTAGGAATGTGGATGGTGATTGAAAACATGCTATCAATATTTCACATAATTTAAATTGTTTTAGCAACCTTATTTTTGATATAACATATGGAAGGATGCATCATGATATACAAAAACATGATGACATTATTTCCAAATGTAGTTGGACTGATACATACACAACAAAAATATAATAAAAACATAAATAAATAATCAATAAAAAGAACACACACTCACATAAAAAATGTATTGTTCCTTATCACATTAAAACCTAGGGTTTGGCATCTAATGAGATTGATGGTTTTGATGTGCTCCAAGAAATAATATATGTAAGGGGGTTGGATTGGGAATGATATATCTTAGGACAACTACAAGCTTTGATTTGGGAACAATATATCTCAATGAAAAACTTTGATTGGGGAGTTATATGTCCCAATATAATTGTAATTGATTGGTTTAAACTAAGTATTATAATAGGATTAAGGACAAGATAAATGGCCTTAGATTTTGGTGATTTTCCTATTATTTACTTGGATGTTTATGGATTATCTAATATTTTCATTTTTTAATGGGTTTTTGTGATAACAAAATGAGGGATACCAAAAAAAGGAGAACCCATTATAACACTAGGGATGGAAGTTTTAGTGAATGGAAGGGTGGAAGGATTCATTATGATGATTATGGGTGGTTAGGGATGATGAGGAATGATGAGAGAGTGACTATGGATAATGATACATGATAAGAGAGTGATTAGGGATGATGATAGATGATATGGGAGTGACTAGGGATGATAAGAAAATGCTTAGGGATAATGAGATATGATGAGGGATAGACTAGAGATGATTATGGATGGTGTGGAAGTGATTCAAGATGATTGGGAACATATTAGGGATGATGGGGATGAATAAGGATGAATTATGGATGATTCAATGGATAAATAAGGATCATGTGTAAGTGATTAGGGATGATAAGGGGTGATGAGGGATGTAATAGAGATGAAGTGGGAAAAATAGGGATAGATTAGGTATAAATAAGGATGAATAGGTATGGATTAAGGATAAATATGGATGGATTAGAGATTATTAGGGATGAATAAAGATGGATAGGAATGGATAGGGACACATTAGGGATGATTATATATGATTTAAGATGGATAAGGATGGATTATGAATGATTGGGGATGATTAAGAATGAATAGGGATGGATAAGGATGGATTAGGGGTGGATAGGGATGGATAAGGATGGATTAGGGATGATTTGGGATCCCCAAGGACAATGTTGTGTAATAAAAAAGTGTGTAGTCATCCACACACCATGTTGAAGATGTACCAAGATGTTTTCAAAATAGGTCTTAATATTTCCTCCATTTCCTCATGAAGATCAAAGGTGGGGAGAAGGATGGTATGATTGGTTGGTTTAGGATGTGGTTTATGATATCAATGAATGGGTAGACAAGGATTTTCAATCAAGGGTGGATATAATGGATTTATCCCCAAGTGTAGGGTACTTGTAGATAATGAAATACGCATGATGATATAAATTCATCAAAGTACTTTCCCAATGTGCCATATGAATGGTTTTCACCTATGGATGATTATTTTTCTTTCTCTTTCTATTTTTTTTAATTTTTAATTTTTAATTTTCAATTTTCAATTTTCAATTTTTTATTTTTAAATCTTTTAATGTTTTTTATTATTTCCAATTTTCATATTATCATATTAACCTTCAAATATGCACTTATAACAAGAAAATAGTTGATCACTTACTTAGCTTCTTCTAGACATGTCAACTAGGTTTCATCATAGCCCCTATGATAAAGGGTGATGCCAAAGACTGTGAAGTATAATCTGCATTGGATGAACAATTTTATCTAATTGTATGAAGTATTTTTGGGGATGATGTGATCATGAAGGTAGGTGTAAATTTTAGGGCACCAAGGTAAATTATGACCAATAGTCTCACTCACCACTTCAGATTTTGATTATTCATGTGTTTTTTATATGACATGAATTTGGATTTTTTAGGGATGGAATAAAAGACATTTGAAAATTTTCTTAGAAGGACAATAAGAAGTTTTATCTCCTTAAGACTAAGATTTATTTTAATTTTAAGGCCTTTTAGATTGTCCTTTACTTTGATATTGATAGTGATGGTGTTTAATGATGTAGATTTGAATTGCTCATTTATTGGCACTTATTAGAGGGTTTTACCAAAAGACATGTATTTATGTTTTTTATTTTGATTTTATTTTTCCAGTAGTGCCTCGAAGAGGTTTTAACTAATGGACATTATAATTTTATTTGTTTGATTTTATAATTTTTTTATTGAGAAAATCTTGTTGTTTCCCAAAGTAAGCCATTGAATCAAGATTGATTTTGAATCCCATGTGCTCTCTTGGATAGATGTTGTTTGAAAGTCCCATGAATTTTGTAATAGCTCTATCATTATAAAAATAGTACAATAGTAAATGATCATGTTAATCCCAATCGATGCATGGAGGATATTGGCATTATAAATTTATGGTAAAGTTGGTAATGCCACTGAAAGGATTGGTAGTAGAAAAATATTCATAGATTCTATCAGGAGAACCTATTTTGGTAATGGAAGAAGCTTCACCTAAAATTATGGAGGTGTCCCGAATATCTTTATCTTGATCATTAAGTGGTTTGTAGCCAAAACTATGATATCCTTTATTTTAACAAACATGGATGGGCTCTAGGATTCCTTGCTCATGAAGTCCAATTTCTTTATCTTTAAATTTAATGATTTGATGGATTATTTTGGTAATGGGATATCTATTGCTTTGAAATAAGGTGCTAAACTATCATTTCATAATGATAAGTTATTAGAGCTTTTGATTTATTCCTTTATAAGAAAGTTGGATTTGACATATGATATCAAGCCAAACTGATAAGTTACTGATTCATTCTTATTCTTATTCTTATTCTTATTTATAGTGTGATTGTCATTATTTATAGGAGAGTTGGTTAGTATAGCCACATGAAAGTTATTTTATATTTTATTTTATACAAGTATGTTCTTCAATTAAGGCTTGGTGTTAGAAGTTTCAATATATGATGGAAGATTGGGTGATAGGTCAATGAATGGGATGTCATGTTGGTCAAAGGTGGGTTGGTCAAAGATTTGAACTATATAATGTTATTCAAATATTTGAAGTATGTCATGTGGGTAAAAAATGGGTTGGTCCAAGATGGGTTTGTCAAATATGGTTTTACCAAAGGATGTATTAGTCAAAGATTGGTTGATCATTGATGGGTCCATCAAATATGGGTGGACAAATAAGGGGTTGGTTGAGGGTAAGTTGGTAACATATGGGTTGTTGGTCAAAGATAGGTTCATAATTGATGGGATCATCAAATATGGGTGGACCAAAAAGGGGTTGGTTTAGGGCAGGTTGGTAAATATGGGCTATTGGTTGAAGATAAGTTCATTAAATATGGGTTGATATTGATTATCTTGTGGAGGAGTTTGATCATGATTTTAAGGGACCTTGGCATAGCCCTAGTTATTAGTTCTTAGATGTGGATGCACTTGGTTCTCAAATAAACAACATATCTTAGGGTAGTGTAGACACCGAAATCGTGTCTAACCCTTGGTCCATTCGTAACCCATTCCTAAACCATGCACTTACTAATTTAAAAATAATAATTTATTTTTGATATCCTCCCCTTTGACACATCACCTATAACACCTCGTCTGACACCTCGCCTTGGACTATTTCCCACCTTATGACTCACCCAAGACCTATTCTTACTTCTTTCTAACCACCTAACCAACTCTCATGTGTATTTAGCCCAACCTTCGACAATTCTCCAACGGATCATGCACTTGGCAGATGGAGAATGGGCTTGGTGGCTCTTTTACTTGTTCTCCACCTGCCGACGTCGGTCAAATGTCAGCCGACGCCGGTAGGATCACCGACGTCAGTTTTACTTAAACCAAATTTTTAACCTCTGGTGAGGCTAATCACAAATCATTAATCTCTGAGCTAATCACGAATCTGGAATCCTCTTCCGGTGAAACAAAGTTCTCCTGCTTTTGCTTTCTAGTGTTTTGGCTTCTTGTTTTCTTGCAGGGATCAGTATTCTTGATAGCATTTTCTAAGCACTGAGGGCTTGCATCAGAGATTCTGCACAGGGATTGCACGATATCTCCATCACCAGCGATAATGGAAACACAGCTCCTGCACCTTTACCAACTCATGTCACAGCTAAGTATTTGTACTATTTTTATTTTAGTGTCATTTCAAATATATTAGCATTCTGTCTACTGTCTATCCCAAGCATCCTTGACCCAACCTTCCCTGTTCTTCCCTTAGAGGGTGAAAATCCTTCTCTCACCCCTTATTCCCTTTTCTTTGCCTCTGACACCCATTTAGTCTCTCTTTAGACAACACCCTTTATCCAATCATCTCAGCACAAGCTATCAGAGACCTACAGACCATCTTAAGACTAATCTAATCAACCTAACTAAATTGCTTCACGAAAAGGCTGAAAGGCCTTTTTCTTGCCCCTTACCCCTTTTCCTAACAACATACCCTTTGCCTTAGTTCTTATTAAAGATTCTATCTACTGTTTTACCATCCCAAACAAACTCCCTGACTCACAGACAAACCATAGTTCATCTTCCAGACCAAAAACTAGACCTGTAACCCGTCCCTGGCCATTACCCCGACTGACCTCGTCTACTTCCCCTATCGACATCGGCAGTCTAACCGACGTCGGTGATATTCCTGACCGACGCCGGTAATATCACTGATGTCAGCGACTGTGTGAAGCAGATCATAGATTATCAGGTATGCATTTGTTTTCAGTTCTTTCTTTTCAGTCTTTTATTATTTCTCATTTTTGTCTTTATCATATTCTATTTTAACAGTGGATTGTCATCCTCTAAGAAGCCTTAGCGCTTTTAGGACCAAGCTTTTGCTTGGTAATCCACCCTTTTGTCAGCTAACATTTTTCATGTTTTTAGTGTCTGTCTCTTTCAGGTGTCATCCTCCACAACCAAAGAGGAGTTCTCACTATCATCTAAATTTTGGTGCACAAAACTATATCCAGGTACATACAAGCCTTAGACCATTTCTTTAAGTTTCTCATTTTCTCTCTTTGAATGTAGAAAAGGAAATAGCGTAGAAACATTCTGGCATGCCCGGTGGGACCCTTAGGGCCTTCCTTGGGTTCCTTTCCTTCTTTTTTCATTTAGGTGCATTAGGTTTCTCCCTCTTCACCTCTTTCTTCTCTTCTAAACGACATCATAAGCAAGAATAAAAAGAACTTTTCTTTCTTTTCTTGCATTTCTAGACTAGTCAAAAATCATATTCTTCAACCCTTTCTCAATTTGTTTTCATTCCAACTTAACATTTTGACTTGGGGCTTAAAAATATATTGCATTCCATTTCTGCTTTCTTGTATTTCTTAGTCCACACTTAGTAATTAATATCCGCATATTGAATTAATCATAGATCACTTGATGTTACACAACCAAACCACGTGCACTAAATCAAACATCAAACTTACCTGAGACAAGGCCTGACTGGGATTTCATCACCCAGCGGATACCTTACCCGTCCCGGTGATCCTACTTGGATTTCACCACCAAGGGGAAAGCCCACTCTGTTCTCTGGTAGAGTCTAATCTATAGGGGAAGTATATTTTGGCTAAGCAAGACCAGCTTACCATTGGGATCATGAAGTGAGGGGAGCTTGCTCTTTAGCACCAGGCCAAGTACAGAACCTAACACAAACTTTTGAGTACCTAAACATACCTGAAACCATCTTTAGACTACTTCTTCTAGGACCCTTATAACAGCCAACCATTCCTAAACATCACTTTAAGGCATAAGCCACACGAGCTTAATAATTTATTTCTAGGGATTTAACGCTTAGGATCTGCCTACCTTCATCTTATTTTCTATTTTTATCTAGTTTTTTGAGATGGTAAGGACGTTGTCTTCTTTATTTCCAAAAACTTTTAAATTTTTTGAGTTTTTGGAAAACACAGTAATCGACATCGATTTTTTAACCGACGTCAGCAACTTTTCTCCATCAGCATCAGTTATCTGACCGACATCGGCGGTATTATTCACCAACATCGGTTCTTCTACCGACGTCGGTCACTGTCCAATCTTTTTTTCCCAAAAATAGCAAGCTTAAAATCCAACTTTCTTACTGTCTAAACACCCATTCTGAGTTTTTGAAACTAAAAAAAACATAGTTTTCTGAAACCTAACCCTTTCTTGCCTTGAATGGTTTTGACACGCAGTCAAACCAAGTCTCTTCTTGACCACGCTAGGCAACAACTGCTTCCACCTTCACCATCCATAACCAGTCCTATAATGGAGTTCCACTCGGAGACTGAAAGAACTCCTACTCGCCCAACCCCGCCCTAGACTCCTATTGTCCCAGAAGGGGACCAAGATTTCGCACGATTCTTGGACCTCAACGTCAAAGCCTTGTAGCACTATCTCATGCATAGCCAAATGTGAGACTCCCTAGGCAACCCAATCTATGGGATGTTGACTTCCTTAGTCGAGACAAGGATCACATCAATAGTATCTACAATTCAACCTATAGACAATCAAGCCAACACCTTGACTAATAACCCAACCGTGTCCTACCTTCAAAATTTAGCCTCTCCTTCTAGACCTACCTCCATGGGGGTTTCAGTACCCCCTCAACCTCAAACTACTCAACCAAATCATACACCTTTCCAAAACCTAGTGGTCTCTATCCCCTCTACTCTTGCACCTATCAACACAAGAGTAACTGTCTACCCTTCAACAAGTGTGGCCACTCCTCAACCATCTTTGACGGCCCCTATCTAACTTGTGCCTACCAACCCCATAACACAAGTGCCCTTCGCTTCAACTTCTGCCCTGATAACTAGCTACCCATATGTTGCGTCTATGCAACCAACCACGTCATATGCCCCTCTCAATATCTTTTAAGCACCTTATAATCTAGGGGGCGCTCCACCTGCCAATCCGTTAGCAGATATCATCAAAATGCTGATGGACAAGATGTCTAGCCTAGAGACCTCCATTTCTGGCTCACACAATGCTCTCTCATACGAGAAAATTTGCAATGAGCCCATTCATCCTTCTGTCCTGATTAGGCCATACCCCAACCAATGGGAACTTCCCAAAATTTCTTGCTTTCAAAGCAAAGAAGACCCACAACAGCACTTATGGGCATTCAGACATGCCTGTTACCTTATTGCCCATGATGATGCATTGCTCTTACGCATGTTTCTTATGTCTCTCTCTAGTGCTGTGCTTGACTGGTATAGCTCTCTTTCCAGCCATTCCCTCTTCACATTTACACAGCTGGCCCAGCTCTTTCTTGATCACTTCTCCATCAACATCACCAAGAAGGTCTCGATCACGGACCTCTATTTTATCTGCCAATTTAAGGATGAATCCATAGCTGACTTCGTTACTCGCTGGAGAGGCCTCATCAATCAACTCTTCTTTTCCTTACCCCAACTTGAACTTATTGAACTTTTCTCCTGAGCTTGAGCCAAACATATTTCTTCCACCTTACAGGTTCAGACCTTCTGTACCTTCGACGAAGCCTTCACGATGGCCCACAAACTTGAATTGCGTGCCATCGAGGAGAATAAAGTCAAGTTACAGAGCAAGAATCCCAACTCTAAGATCAATTACTCCTCTTCTTCTAAACCTTCATCATCCAATCCTAAGTCTAAAGCTTCAGCTAACATTGTGGTCATTAGACCTTCGTCCTCTTCAACCAATCAGCCTGAGCCATCCACATCTCAGAGCGCCACTCATCAATTCCAGTAGAGATATGTACAATGACAGTATACTCCTCTCAGAGAATCATACATGTCTGTGCTGGAAAAACGTGTTAGACAAGGGGTTCTCAATCTCCCCCAAATCTGACCACCTCCACAATTTGATCCCTCACGCACCATCCCTGCATGGTATAGAAAAAATGATTTCTATAATTACCATCATGTCAAAGGTCATGACACGGGTAACTGCAAAACCTTTGAAAACATAATCCAAGACATGCTTGAAAAGGGTGACCTCGTCCTAGACAATCCTAATGCACCTCCTAATCAGGGCATCAACATCTTCAAGCAACCATTCCCCAATCATCCACCGACCCAAAACAATGTCCAGACCTTGATTGACAACAATCATGAACACAACATTCGAACAGTCAATACGGTCTCGCCCTTCATCCCTAACCAACCTCAAGAGGTTAGTCCATCTATTAGTCCATCACATGTGGATGAACCTCTTTCCCTGGTTAGTTCTCTATCAACCTCTCTCATCTTGGAGGACGCTTCAACCTTACCGGCACCATCAGTCTCACCATCCTCCTTCTTGCTGCCTATGAAGGACCCGACCTTCCTACTCCTTGACCGCAAGTGGAGGGCACCATCATCCCTACCCTTTACCCGCTTGAGGAGCCACATTCTCCAGTTCCTTCTCCACCAAGAGAAGAACCTGACTCTCCATCTTCTTCAACCAATGACAATCTAGTTATAACTCTTACACACCTTGGGTTCGAGACTACTGCCACACCTAACACATTTTCAGCCCTGCAACCACTCACATCTTTTGAAGGACCGAAGTCTCATCCTACAACTTCCCAACCATTCTCTCGATTAGTAGAGAAATTAGGACTTCTCCAACCAAGGAAAGTGGAACATCAAGCATTATGGGAGCAACTCAAAGCTCCTCATCTTACTCAGCCTATCTCATCTCATGCCGCTAACTCTCTTGTGACAAAATCCCCCAAAGTCTTTGACAAGAATCAGACTTCCACTTCTAAACCTTTGAAACATCAACCATTCATATCAAAACACAAACTCTCATCTACCCCATCTAAATTGATCAAGTCACTCGGCGTTCGCCCTGTCTCTACCCTCACTCACCCACAAGTGAAGGTGGACTTAGACCAGAGCTCAACCAATAATAGTCTCCCAACCAAGTTGAAGAAGACTACCAGACCATAGAAGTGAACCCCTCCTCCACCATCAACATTACCCTCCATTATAGGCCCTCATCCTTCTACCCTAATCGGAGTGCTCCCTACTCTGACCCTTAACCAAAAAAAATTACCTCTATTACTTCCTTTACCGACCACAAGTCTACCCCCTCTCAAAAATTTGGCACCTCTCACGAAGAAAGTGTTGTCTTCACATGTGGCTACACTACCAACCCAAAAGGTGGTACGGAAGCCTTCTTCAACACCTCCCAAGCAAAAGTCACTAGCGCTTCATGCATCAACAAGCATGGACCCCTTAGTAGGTTCATACATTTTGATATTACGCCAACTTTTGTAGACTTCTAGCATAACCCTTTCCTCTATCAAGCCATTCCAACCCCTCGAGTCAAAACCTTCCTGGTTCGACGATACGAAGATTTACTTATACCATCGTATGCCAGGACACGATATCAAGACTTGCTGTGCCCTCAAGGTAGTCATTCACCGCTATATGGAGAAATACATTCTTCTCCTTGAGGACAGTCTTGACTGACCTCAACACCTTCCCATCCAACCTCTTCAACCACATCAACATCTCACTAGTAGGCCATGACCCCTTCTTCACCTCCTATCTTTGAAATCAATGCTATTCACATAATCACTAGGTCACAAAAGGATAAGGCAAAAGAAAAAGCTACTATTCCTTGGACCTATCCTTTTGTCTAATTACCTCAACCACCAAAACCCAAGATTTCCATCTTAGGTGCATCCCAACCCCCTTCTTTAGAGGCAATCAAAGACTCTATCATAAAATAACTTTACCAAATGCCCGTGAAGATGACCTTATATGACCTTATCCAAAGCTCCCCCTAGCATCATCAAGCTCTAATCAAAGCCTTACAAGCAGCGGAGGTCCAACCTGAAGACCCTCAACCACTAGCTACCCTAGTCCATTCTTTATCCCCCATCACCTCTATCACTTTCAGTGATTTTGAAATTCCTACCTCTACCTTGGAAGATCAGGATGCTGCTCTTTTCATCACAGCCTACGTTGATCGAACCCGCATTAATCAAGTTATGATTGACGGGGGCACCAACATTAATATCATTTCTACCCATGCCTTTGATCAATTGGCTCTTCCCAAGAATTGCGTATCGAAAACTGACGCAATCCTTAGATCCTTTAATGACACCACCGCTAACACTATTGGCACTATTGTCCTCCATATTTGCATTGGCCCACGCACAATCCTGGAGCTCTTCTACATCATTGAGGGAGAATTCCAATATAACATGTTATTAGGATGACCTTAGATCTGTGCCATGGCTTGCGTCCCTTCAACACTTCACCATTGTGTCAAATTTGAACACGACAGACAAGTCCATGTCATTCCTGCCGATCCATCCCCTTTTAAGACTTGTAACACAACTTATCGACCAAATGACATTCTTATTCCTCTCAAGGCACCAACCCAAACATCATCTCCATCTACAAAAGCGTCAACTAGTACACAAACAGTGGTTGCCATCACATCACCTTCTCAAGTGACAACCAAGGACCCCATGAATGATATCTTCCAAAGACTTTCACTTGGGGAATATCGCTTACTTACTCTAGACATGTTCCAGACTCCTCAAGACTATGGACAGCTTCATCAAAGTCTAAGTTATGACTGTTAGATTGGAATGGTCATTCCTTATGGTCCTCCTAGCCTTCAAATCAATCTCATCTATGGGGGGCTTGATCAAGCTCCTACTGATGGGAATCCTTCCTCCTCACCTCAACTATTCACATCTAATTTCTCCTTTCTTGGCAACCCCACCTTTGCACATACCCACCTTTATAGGTGTGCATGGAAGGGTTTTGGCTTTGGGCGCTATGAACAAGGCTCCCATCGGCCCATTGAACCGCCTAATGACGATAATGCCAAGAAATGATATGGACTGGGTTTCCAAGAACACACCGAGGCTTCTGTAAACCTTTGCCCCAAACCCACCATCGACCAATCTCTTCCAGACTCACCTATTCTTCCATCATCACCTACGGAGTCGGTGGTTTCCATCCCTCCTAGTTTTTTTTGCATAAACACCATCCACTTGGAACCCCTAACCTATAAACTCAATGGGGTTCCTAGGTCTCTCCCTCTCGTTTATCCCAGCATGATAGACGATGAATCAGCAACCATCAACATTGTCCACTACATAGATGATGACACCATTCTTACCTATATGGGTGCCACAATTCTTTCATTCAACACTCCTTCCCTTCTGAAATGCAGGTTATGTTAAATGAATCAACCATTGACATTAACCTTCCATCTTTTGGTGTTCCTCATGTCTTAAATATTGGTCAATCTTTAGACACCCAGGAGTAGATCAACTATACCACATTTCTCTCAGACAATCGCAAGGCCTTTGCCTGGACCTATGGTGACATGCCTAGCATCGACCCTAACATTGCCACTCATAACATCATCACAAACCCAAAGGCTAAGCCTGTTAGGCAAAAGCTTCACAAAATTCATCCTCATGTTGCACTTCTTGTCAAAGAAGAGCTTCAATGTCTTCTCTCTATCTCTTTCATCCAACCCATTGATTATCCATAGTGGGTATCTAACATCGTTCCTATTACCAAAGCAACTGGGGGGATCTGAATCTATATGGATTATCGCAACCTCAACCTGGCTTGTCCCAAGGATGAGTTTCCTCTTCCAAACATTGACCAACTGGTTGATCTTACGGCTGGCCATGAGATGTTATCACTCATGGATGGATTTTCAGGATATAACCAAATCTTGATTACACTGGAAGATCAGCACAAAACCACCTTCATTACACCATGGGAAACTTTTTTCTATCGGGTCATGCCTTTTGGTCTAAAAAATGTAGGCACCACATATCAGCATGCCATGACCTATATCTTTCACGATCTCCTCCACAAAATCATGAAGGACTATGCAGATGACCTGCTTGGCAAGGCTAAGCTTCGTCGCGACCATTTGACTATCCTCAAGATCATCTTCTCTTGCCTTCTTTAGTATAATGTCTGTCTTAACCCCAAGAAATGCGTCTTTGGGGTCCTCTTAAGAAAGCTCCTGGGGTTCATCATTTCTCTTCATGGCATCGAGATAGATCCCACCAAAATTTGTGCTATCCTCGAGATGCCACCTCTGACCAATCTCAAACAACTTTGCAGTCTACAAGGGAAGCTTCAATCCATCTGCCACATCATTTCACAGCTTTTTGACCGCTGCCAACCCTTTCATCATCTCCTCAAGAAGGACGTCTCCTTTAAATGGGATAAAGATTGCCAAGAGGCTTTTAAAGCCCTCAAATGCTATTTGGTCTCTCCACCAATCCTTATTCCACTAAAAGATGATCAGCCCTTCTACCTCTACATCTTAGCAACCAATCATTCGTTAGGTGCCATGATCGTGCATCGAGACGAGCAACATCGTGAGCAAGCGGTCTACTACATAAGCCAAACACTTGTCGACTATGAAACTCGGTATACTCATACTAAGAAACTTTATTTGGCATTAGTCTTTGCCACTACCAAGCTCCATCACTATCTTTTCAATCACAAAACCTTTGTCATCACTCATACTGATCCTCTTAAATACATGCATTCCAAGCCATATCAAAATCAACGTATGGCTTGTTGGCTCATGCTTTTTGCTGAGTTTGACTTGGAATTTGTCCATCAAAAATCTATAAAGGGGCAAAAAATCGCTGACCAACTAGCAGATGCCCCTCTTCCTGACAATCAACCTTCTCAGTGCAAGTTTCCCGATGAATCTATCGCCACTCTCTCGACTGATGACACATTCTACCAAATGACAATGTTCTTCGATGGCTCCAAATGTCAACTCGGTGGGGGTGCGGGGGTCATCCTCATCCCACATGAAGGTGAGCCCATGCCCCTATATTTCAAACTCGACTTTGAATGTACCAATAATATGGCCGAATATGAAGCCTTAATTTTGGGACTTCAAACTGCCCTTTCTTTAAACATCAAGACCATCAACATCTTTGGTGACTCACAACTTGTCGTCAATCAAATCAATGGTTCATATCTTTGTAAAAATGAAATTTTACAAAGGTACAAGCACTGTGTTGACACCCTTCTAGCATCTTTTGATCATCACTTATTGCAGACTATCCCTCGATCTACGAATAAGTTTGCTGACACCATGGCTTCCCTCGCCTCACATATTCCTTCTTCATCATCCTCATCAAGAATTTATGTCATGGTATATCATGTGCCATTGCCTTCATACATTTCCACTGACATCAACCTCATCCACACCATAGACTCTAGTTCAAAAGATGTATGGTATAAACAACTTGAGGACTACTTGGCTCATTCTATCATTCCTCCCAACCTCTCTAGCAATGCACGGTGGGATTTCATCAAGCGCACCACTCGCTATACCATGCTAGGGGGCTTTCTCTATAAAAGAGGCTTTGATGGCCTTCTTCTTCACTGTTTAAACTCCATTGAAGCCTCTCATGCTGTTAAACAAGCCCATGACAAGATTTGTGGTGGACACTTCAGTGATAACTCAGTTGCCAAGCGCATCCTTCACCTGGGTTATTACTGGCCCACTCTTCATCAAGACTGTAGTGATTATGTTTGGCATTACATCAAGTGTCAGTAGCATGCTAACTTGCTTCATCTCCCTAGCCACACCTTACAAGTCGCTCAAGATTTCTGGCCTTTTTCACAATGGGGCTTAGATCTCATCGGTGAGATTAACCCTCATTCATCTCTTCATCATCAGTCCATCATCACTGCCACCGAGTATTTCATTAAATGGGTGGAAGCTATTCCTCTCATCTCCATAAAAGCTAACAAGATTGTCGACTTCATCAACACCCACATCATCTATCATTTCAGTGTACCTCACAAAATCATCACCAATAACGGGAAGTCATTTAAAAACAAAACTATCTAGAAACTTTGTGACTCCTTTGGCATTAAACTCAGCTTTTCTTTGCCTTACTACCCACAAGCAAATGGGCAGGCCGAGGCTTCTAAAAAAATCTTAACTAAAATTCTCATGAAGGTGGTCAATGACACTGGAAAGGATTGGCACGTTCACATTCCCTTCACTTTGTGGGCCTACCGCACTAGTATTTGAACCTCTACAGGTGCTACCCTTTTCTCTCTAGTATATGAAATAGAGGCTATCTTACCTCTCAAAGTACAGATCCTGTCTCTTCACATTTCACTCCATGACATTCTTTCTAATGATGAATTTCGTCAAGATCGATTAGCTCAACTTGAGTTACTCGACGAACGTCGTCTTACTACCCTCAACCATCTCCATGTCTATCAAAATCACATCAAACAAGCCTATAACAAAACTCTGAGAGAAAGAGATTTCAATATTGGAGACCTCATCCTCAAAGAGAACCAACATGTGACCAATATGGAATGGAGTAAATGAGGCAAATTTGCTCCTAATTGGCTTGGACCTTACATCATCATGCACAAGTATGGATCAGGGACTTATCATCTATCTTCTCTTGAAGGCCGACCAGAACTTGAGCCCCTTAATGCTTCACATCTGTGACCATTCTACTGTTAGTCAAGTACTCATCCACTTGACATTTAACTTGAGCTCGTCCCTTGAGCAATCCCTATCCTTTTAATCCTCAATCCTTTCCACCCTTTTTCCCTTAACAAATCCTCTATAACCCTTTTATAAAGTATGGATGCTTTGTCCTAATAAAAGGGAGCCCTTGACCTTATATAGTCTTGTCCATGACTCAACATTCTATCAAAACTAAATCAAGATGTCAAAATATCCAAGGTCACAAAATCAAATCAAAAAGCAGACTGCTCCCTCGAAGGATAGTTGTACTATCATTGTTGTAGCTAATAGACTCCTCCCTCGAAGGACAACTATTCAAAAGCCCTTAAATTTATAAAGAAAAATATAGACCACTCCCTCGAAGGATGGCTATGATTAAATCTTGCTACAAATAGCACTTTTTTAGAATCTTCTCACATCAATCAGCTTCACAAATGACCACCAAGCAAAGTGACATCTCTATGTGGACTTTCTGCATTGATCAATCTGCTCTAAAAAAAATGGGTCATGGACTTGACTTGTAGTTCTCTCAGGGTATCCTATAAAAAGGGGCAAAGTTATCCCTACTCTAAAATGGGTTACCCTCTCCTCCTATCACATCACCTACTCAAGGGACTTCAAGCTCTTTTTAATGTCAAAGTGATTCGATTACTGCTCTAACACAAACTATGGTTATCACCGTAATGCATGAATGAGGCTTTTTGTTTCTAAAAACCTCCTACTTATGTTATCATGATGGTCCTTGTCAATGAAAGGGCACTTATGCCTTTTACTTTCTGCCTAAACTTTGGTCACATTCAACCACATCATTTGTCAAAAACAATTCAATCTGACTCTTTTCAAAACACTCACATAGCCTACTCATTCTGGTTTCCATAGACACCAATACATATGGAAACTATCAACCACACAATTTATGTCAAGCATAAACCATTACTTGTTGAAGCATAAATCAACCTGCAATTCATTTTTACCATACATCCATTATGCATATGGATCATTGCTAGGGATGAAGAACCCCGACCAATGTTACAGAATACACCATTTGGACAAGGCTGTAGCATCATCTTCTCCTCATCATTTCAAAGCATGTACCCTCAGACAAGTGGGAAGTGCTATATCATTATCATGACCAAAATCAACCACTTCAATCTTTTTTCCTCCCTCTTGGGAGAACTACATTGGCCTGAGGCCCTTCCAACAGGGGCTATGTAGGCAGCACTCAGTTGACATGGGGTCTTCTGAGGTTAGCTCAGCCATTCCTTCGCCCATCCACCTCGACTAATGCCCATGGAGATTGCGACTATCTCCTTCGACTACGACCACTTCCAAAGCGACTTTACCTTGGTTGTTTTTGCATGTATGCTACCTCATGATTGGTTAGCAAAATTGTGCACATATTTTTGACCTTCATAAGTATAGGATCGCAAGCCGGTTGATCCCCACTACTTGTGACTTTTTCATGTTTTTGGGAGCACTTCTTGAGTCTGGGATACCTAGAACACGATGACCCATTGGAGCTTTAGCTTAGATTGCATTACCTAATCAGTTATGACTATATGCTGGGGCTTGATTACTTCAATTTTTGCACTCCTCGACCCTTGACCTGTGATAATTTGACCTGACCATCTCGTGAAGTGGTATACATGCAATCACAAATTTTGCAGTCATCACACTCCATCTTCACCCTTTTTCATCCACTCTTTGTCAAATTAGCACCTGATTCTAGGTTCCCTTCTCTCAACTCCTGCTTTGAGGGGGAATACCTCATCCATAATCGGGGCAACCAACCCTCCTATTTTTGTCTTGTAGTTCACTTGAACAACCAACAAGATGAAATCAACCTTATCCCATACCTAGGGTAACCAACACCTATTTTTGTCTTGCAGTTCGTTTAGAGCAACCAACAAGACAAAAAGGGGCAAATGTAGACACCAAAATCATGTCTAACCCTTGGTCCATTCGTAACCCATTCCTAAACCATGCACTTACTAATTTAAAAATAATAATTTATTATTGATATCCTCCCCTTTGACACATCACCTATAACACCTCGTCTGACACCTCACCTTAGACTATTTCCCACCTTATGACTCACCCAAGACATATTCTTACTTCTTTCTAACTGCCTAACCAACTCTCATGCATATTTAGCCCAACCTTCAACAATTCTCCAATGGATCATGCACTTGGCAGATGGAGAATGGGCTTGGTGGCTCTTTTACTCGTTCTCCACCCACTTACATCGGTCAAATGTCGGCCGACGCTGGTGGGATCACCGATGTCAGTTTTACTTAAACCAAATTTTTAACCTCTGGTGAGGCTAATCACAAATCGTTAATCTCTGAGCTAATCACGAATCTCAAATCCTCTTTCGGTGAAACAAAGTTCTCGTGCTTTTGCTTTCTAGTGTTCTGGCTTCTTGTTTTCTTACAGGGATCAGTATTCTTGACAGCATTTTCTAGGCACTGAGGGCTTGCATCAGAGATTTTGCACAAGAATTGCACGATATCTCTATCACCAGCGACAATGGAAACACAACTCCTGCACCTTTACCAACTCGTGTCACAGCTAAGTATTTGTACTATTTTTATTTCAGTGTCATTTCAAATATATTATCATTCTATCTACTGTCTATCTCAAGCATCCTTGACCCAACCTTCCTTGTTCTTCTCGGAGAGGGTGAAAAGCCTTCTCTCACCCCTTATTCCCTTTTCTTTGCCTCTGACACCCGTTTAGTCTCTCTTTAGACAACACCCTCTGTCCAATCAACTCAGCACAAGCTATCAGAGACCTACAGACCATCTTAAGACCAATCTAATCAACCTGACTAAATTGCTTCACAGAAAGGCTGAAAGGCCTTTTTCCTGCCCCTTACCCCTTTTCTTGACAACATACCCTCTGCCTTAGTTCTTATTGAAGATTCTATCTACTATTTTACCATCCCAAACAAACTCCCTGACTCACAATGTTAAATAGAATATGACAGAGACAAAAATGAGAAATAATAAAAGACTGAAAAGAAAGAACTGAAAGAAAATGCATACCTGATAAGCTATGATCTACTTCACACAGTCATTGACGTCGGTGATATTGCCGGCATCGGTAAGGAATGTCACCAACGTCGGTTAGACTGCCGATGTTGGTAGGGGAAGTGGACGAGGTCAGTCAGGGTAATGGCCAGGGATGGGTTACAGGTCTAGTTTCTGGTCTGCAAGATGGACTATGGTCTTGTCTGATTGTCATCCTCTAAGAAGCCTTAGCGCTTCTAGGACCAAGCTTTTGCTTGGCAATCCACCCTTTTGTCAGCTAACATTTTTTGTGTTTTTAGTGTCTGTCTCTTTCAGGTGTCATCCTCCACAACCAAAGAGGAGTTCTCACTATCATCTGAATTCTAGTGTGCAAAACTATATCCAGGTACATACAAGCCTTAGACCATTTCTTTAAGTTTCTCATTTTCTCTCTTTGAATGTAGAAAGCGAAATAGCGTAGAAACAGGTAGATATGGTAGGACATAGATTGTTATGGCTTGGAGGCCTGATAGGTGTCACTAAATGATTTTTTGAGTGTAGATCATGTCTTTGTTGCTTGGGTTAGGGTCAATTTTAGGAATGTTTCATGTGGGATTCTTATTTCTCATAAAAAATCCAAAGCTTGGGAAAGTGTAGTTTATATGGCTTAGTGGCTTGATGTGTAAGATACTTTAGATGGGGGTAAATATTATGGGATTGACTATGTGATGGGGGTCTTGATTATGAATGATGGATATGACCTACTAGGTCTGACACCTATTGGCTTATCTGTTAGATTTGATCAAGTATGTTTTGATTTTGGATTTTGGGTACCATAGGTTTGTGTTCAACTTAGTTTTGATTTATTTTAGATATATTTTGGTTTAAAACTAGTTTATTACAAGATGGATGTAAATAATACATGCACACAAGCACAACTTATGCTAATCAGGTGGGATTACAACTAAATAATGGCCCATTGATAATAATACAAAAGGTACATGGTGGGTGATCTTAGGGAATGTTGTGTTCTTGACACTATTTGTATGCAATTAGAAATGCAACATGTATATAAATCAATCCTGGCTTGGAGAAGATAGAACATACCTACACTTTTGATTAGGAATACACTTGTTAATTAAAAGCATGGCCAATAGGGGGTTCCATTAGACCCAATTAGGGGAGCACTTATCATAATACACTATGCTAAGGAGGGTTTGAATCCTCAAGTCTAAACAAAATCACACAAAAAACCTAAGGGGGTCATAGGTTTTAATATTTCACCTGTGCTAATAACAAGAAATTAAATCTAATATAGTGCTCACCAAAGCTTGTGGCATAAAGTGGGGGTAGAAACAAAATAAAAACTAAACATGTATAGAAGACATATACTCATATCAATATATATATGGAATTATAATACATGGAAGAAATGCACAATTGCATTATTTATCTACTCTTACAAAGGATAAATAAAGTTAAGAATACTTACCTTGAAGATGAACTATCAAACTTCAATATCTCCCTTGGCTAAGGTATTTTCAAGAAAATATTATGGTATGTAAGGATAACAAAGACAAATTAGCTCTAGGATACACAACTTATCAATGCATCCAAAAGACTTCTCCACAAGACAAGATCCATATCTCTAAATAAAGTATGGAACCTTAAGCTTTACTTCTCAAGTAAAATGGTCAATAATAAGATGTTTATTTACACTTCTTCTTATTCTTCTTCTTCTTATCAAATGGTTGGAAATGAACTTGTATATATAGGCAGATCTTACCCTATATTCTTATGAAAATGTTAGTCTATAGGGTTGACCCAGTATAATTCTAGATAATAATTCACTAGGTCAACTAAAGATCAAAATAACTCTTAAGTGAAAATAACCAAAAATTGTATAGGGTCGACCTAGTTGACCCTATACAACCAACTAAAAAAATGGGATTTAGGAAAAGAAAAGGAGGATAAAGTGTGTAAATTTTTTGAAAAAGGTTCAAATGAGAAGAATAAGCTTAGGGTAAATGGTTTTTAAGAGACAAGTGTGTAGAAAACATGTGGAAAAGGGACAATAATCTTATGAAGCACCAATGGTCTGCCCACCCCCTTTCCTAATGTACCCCTTAAGGTGTACACTCAGAGACATTAAGACTTGATGGTTTCCTATAAGATATAAAGTGCCAGTAATCGATAAAAATTTGAAAATATTATATGTATACATATGCCCCACTTGAAGCTCATCATGTGTCACATGAGTGCAACATGGGATGGAACTTTGGGAACTAAAACATGATAACATATAGCGTTGATGCTAAGTAAATGTAGTAAGCAAAAAATAAGATAAAAGAAAGGACAAAATTGAAAAATACATACCTTTACTTACCTTAGTGCCGTAGATAAAGAAATAGATTACAACAGAAGTGAAGGCATCCAATAAGAAGAACACTAGGTGAGCGTATAGAAGTTAGTGCAAAAAATAGCCAAAAATAAAAAAAATTGGAATATAGGCATATAATAGTGGACAATATTCTCTACATCATCATGATTTTATAACATTTTATGATTTGAAAAATGGATGAGTAAAAACAAAGATAGAGACAAAACAAGGAATTTACGAGAAAATAATTGAATGATTTGAATTTGTGAAAAGTGGTTCTAAATAGGGTGAAATGAAAGTCATTTATTATTTTTGACTTGTGAAGGAGAGAAAAAGAACTCTGAGAGACCAAATGAGCTAGGATGGCAAAGAGATGATAGGTTAGGTGACAAGGACCTCTAAAGGCAGCAGTGGGTGTAGGACAGGTAAACAACTGATAATCTTAAGCCTTTTTTGAGTATTTTAGTGATTTAAGTGATTTTTTATAAATTTTTAATTTTAAGAATTTTTAGACATCAAAATGAAATCAAATTAGATTTTTATAGGTAGGAAAAACTAATTAGAGAAATGGGTTTGAAGGGTTTAGAAAAAGAACTACTAAAAGGCACTTTTTCTACAAAATATAAGGGGTCAACAGTGAAAAACAACTAGGTCAACCCAATTGACCTAGTAGGTTGAATATAAGCAAAATCCACATTACCGACCTAGTAGGTATGTGTTAACGCTGTGCATTTTATAGACTATTAACCTAGTACAATTTTTTAAACTAATCTAAAAAGTCCTAAATAATAATATAGTACTAGGGAGGGGAAAATAAGAGGGTTGATTTAGATTTTTAATTCAACCAAGTCAAAAATAGGGAAATTTTGGTCAAACTAGTTTAACCAATGAACCAAAATAGTACAAGAATGTGTGTAAATGGATGAAAGAGTGTTAGAATGGCCTAAAATGACCAATTGAGGGATAAAAGGGGTGAGTAGTCTAAAATAGGTTCAAATGAATAAATTAAAGTGGTTTAGGCTTTTGTTTAATTAAAATTATAAAAATAATGTATTTTGACTATACATGACATGAAGGATCTAATACATCTTTTGTTGTTTCTTGATTATAGGGATGACCTAGATTCTAGCGATTGGTAGATGCATCATGGCTACTAGATCTATTGGAGCATCTGATGATATGAGATAGAGAAATATTGATGACTTTAGGCCTAGGTGACATATCATAGATTTTCAAGATACCCCTAAGCTTGGATTTCTTAGTCATGTTCCTAAGATGTTGGGAATGGTTGACTAACACCTTTAGGTGGGAGGGGGATATGATAGAGGTGGATATCACCCTATAAGATGTACATTCCATCCTAGGATTATCAATAGCAAGGACACCTATTATGACTGGGATACTAGATAATGATGAGGAGAAGATGGCCTTAGCCGCATGGGCTATAGGCTTAGAAATGATATAATCAAGCGAAAGAATATGTTTGATATGTAGACTACATATATTATGGATATCTAGAAGGATATGATTGGAATTATGATAACATGAGTGTTGTGGCACAAGTTAGATGGTAAGGTACCACTATTCATGATAACCTTGAGCTAGATGATATTGGAGGAGAGAGTATTATATGATCTAGGATTTATCATCTAGGTCCAACATACATGATATGTATGGGATGTTGGTTAGAGGGTAAAATTATATTATATCTATCATATTACTAATGGCATAGATCTATGAGATGTTTCCCATGTATCAATCAGTTGGGTTTCCCCATGCGATTGATGATAGGTCACCTCAAGTATTGAGATAGAGATAAGATAAGGTAGCATAAATCATGCCCCACATTCTAATATTGTGGTAGCCTTATAAGTACATTATGACTACATAGCCTAACTAGGACATAGTTGTAGCATTTTTAGAATAGATGGACGTGACAAGACATTACACTTGGTAGATAGAGAAAATGGGCTTACCTCACTTAGCAACATGAGTACCAGGGTAGATGGGCTTACCTCACCTAATAGAATTGATAGTCATGCCCATGGTTTGGGATTGGCATATTAGAGAACTATGGGGAAATGAGGACTAAGGCCATAAGTAGTGAGGTTAACACTCAAGCCACATCATGAGCTACCATAGACTAGTCAAGCACAACAATCAGTAGAGTAAGAGGAAATGGGTATAGAGGTAGTAGCACTAGAGGTACCACCACCAATACTATAGTAGGGTAAGTAATGACCACTAAAGATATGGCATTGATGGAGGTAGCAGGAGTAGAAGATTATAGATGTTGTGGTTGTCTTAGATGACCTAGTAGGTGAGCTAGAGTAGAGGTGGATTATAGAGAGGATACTCAAGTGTAGGCTGATATGGACTCAAGCTATGACTATAGGTTTTGTTTTTAGGAGGTAACTGATAGAGGAGGTTCTAAGAGGCCACATAGATAGCGATAATATGCTTGGAGGTTGTGTAGATGGTGAGACTATAATGACTAATACATAGCCAGGTATGAAAAGATGATTAAAATGTTGCTTAAGTTTATTTTGAAATATACTAGAGATAGATTTTGTGATATAACAATGATCTAAATCTATCTAGTTTGTTTTCTATAAGTGTATCATAGGAGGAGGAGATTAGATGGGGGTTCCTTATGAGGGGAGAACTCTATGATATCTTGGATGAGGCACTGAGGAAGTATGACCCCTCTACATTGGAAGACCCCAAGGTACCATCTACCCTAGCTTAGGTGAGCTAGTTTAGATTAGCTAGAGAGGTAATGAGATAGATATGAGTGTACAGAAAGGGGATGCAACCACCATTAGAGGTGAGTGTAGGAGAGGCATGAGCATAATGGGCCCTAGTTGAGGAGAGGGATACACATTTGGTGATAGTGATATAGATGACATAAGTGCATGCCTAGGATAGAGTGATACAAGAGCAAGAAAGAGTGACACATCCAGTAACCCTGGCCTAGTTGTCAAAAGTGCAAGCTCAGGTAGCTCATTAATAGGGGTAGGTTTTGGGACTGAGATCTTGGACAAACTCATTATAGCATTCTAATCAGATGGGTCATATTGAGGGATCTATAGGCAACGTGGCTAGGCCATGAGATAGATAGGATGGGGCCCAGCCATAGAGTGGGAACATTGTATATGGTTATAGTTGTATCAAAATCATGATATATATATATATATATAGATGGATCAGCTTGGCATTTTGTATATTGGTTGTATATGTTGTCATTATGGTTATGGTTATTGATGCTTTGGATATATTTCTTTTTAACATATGTATTTATCTATTTGTTGTTTATACTATAGGAAATATATGAGGTGTTGTTTCTATGGTTAAAAACAAATAGGCAAAAAGGACTTGGTAAAATAAATCAATCAAAGAAAATGCACTACACACTATTTCAAGTTGGGAAATGTGTAATAACAAGAAAATGACTAAGTATAAATAAATAAAGGGATGGTAAACAAGATGGAAAAAATGAATTTGTTTATAAACCAAACAAAATATTGGAACTAATTTAAAATAAGTAATATCACACTAAATCACTTTGGGAAGTATGAAAATAATGTAATAAAATGAAAGTCACGTAAAAAGAAAAATGGTATAAAAACAAATCAATTGAGTCATTAAATCATACTAAATCATGTTGGGAAGTATAAGATAAACATAAAATTGGTGAAAATTGTTCTATAATTTATCACACTAAACAAAGCTAGGAAGTATGAAAAATGCAAGAAATTGTTGTATTCTTACATGCACTCAAAAAATAGGAAGATAAAAGCAAAATAAAAATGAAGTAAGCATAAAACATACTAAATCAAGCTAAGAAGCATTATAATGATGTGTAACTTCATAATAAATCACATTCTAACTCACATTTGAAACATGTAGTTTTGATTGTGACTTGTATTAATGGAAAATTTTGTGAGGAAGGTCAGGTCCTATCCATGGTCTTACACTACAACTCACAAAGGTAACACCAATGAGGTAGAATAAATAAATAAAATATGTAAAAAAGGATGTGGGTAATAGTAAGGTAAAATGTGGTAATTTTTGAGGATGGTCAGGTCCTATCCATGGGCTTACAAAGTAACTCATAAATGAAATCCCAAGGGGAGTGATTAGTGAACACAATAATATTTCTCTACAGAAAATATGAGGAATGTAGGGAGTGAACAAGGGAGTGTAAAAATCATGACTTAGGTATCTTATGAGAATACCTTAGGAGACAAGAGGCATACTAAGGACATAAGAAGACACTAAGTGACCAGTTCCATCATTGTATAAAGGAAACCTATTTTTTATAAACACTAAGGTGTGTAGCTAAGTAAGCATTCTACTAAGATCAACTCACAAAGTTAGATTAGTAAAAAAAAATTAAAATGGACCTACCTTCCCATGATGTATTACCCATTCATTAGGACCCCTTACAAATCCATTGGTCTACTATGAATATTGGGTACTTGTATGAAAAAGTAAGTAGCACTAAAAGATTTTTTATTCTCTTTTTCTAATCTACTGACCTACCTCACCCCAAAGGACCTTAGCTCTATTGTGAGAACAACTATGTAGTTTGAGCTTTGACTAGAAGGATATGTGATTTGAATCACATCTTTTAATGTGATTGGACTTTTACAAATTTTGAATATTTCCTTTTGTATCATTACCTTTTATTTAATGATCTGGGTTTTACATAGGTTCATAGATTTTATGATTCCTCCTCCATACAGAATTGGAATGATCAATCATGATAGATAGAGTGATACACATGAATGAGCTTTAGGCTTAGGCTAAAGGAAGATAAGTAATCAAAGATAAGACTAACTAAGACACTTAGGCTTAACAATGAACTAACATGTTATCTCAAGTCTCAACCATGCATATGCTTAATTTTTGAAAAGGGAATAATGGAAAAAGGATATCCAAAGTGGATAAGTGAAAGGAGATTATAATGAGATGATTTTTTTTCTAATTGATCACATGGTAATAGGAAATGACTAAAGGGAACTAGGTTTGTATAACCAGGTCACAATGATAATTAGCTATCAAAAATAGGAATAAGAAAGAAAATAATCATAAATACAAAAGAAGGGAATTTGGAAGAAAAAGAATTCAAGAAATAAAGAAAAAATAGGGATAAATAAATCCATCTATAAGAAAACATATTACACGTAATATAAAGTGCAAAAGTAAAGTCACCATGTAAGATAAACAAGAATTTGACACATTGTCAAAAGATATAATAGATATATAAAGATAATATTGGAGCACACATCTAATCCAAATGTAAATATAAAATCACCTTGCATATGCTCATAAATATTGATAAATCTACCCACACACATTATCCAAAACATCAAATAGATCTCCATGAAGTTGAATATGAACTGTTGCTAATGTCTCGTCTATCTTTAATGAAAATTAAGAAAATAATTATCATCTAATATCCTCCAAAAAAAAAGTAGGAATGTGGTATGGATCATGTTGAGGAGGGAAATTATGAAAGGGATGCTTGGGAGAATGCATGGGAGTGGGCTCTATGGGAGCTGCAAGAATCACTAGTGGAAAAGGATCCATAGGTGAGGGACTCACTGGTGGAGAAGGATCCATAGGTGAGGGAAGGCACATGGGTGAAGGAGGCATGGGTGGAAGCATAAAGGGTGATGAAGGAACCACTAGAGGGGATGGAACCATAGGAGGTAGAACTAGGGAATAAGAAGGAGGAACCTTCTTGTGGGAATGACTTATGGAAGGAATGGTAAAAGGTCTGAAAATAACTATAAAGTGATATTTGAGATGTTGCTAAAACATGTAGAAATGATCAATGTGATGGGTGCCACATTGGTGCCATAGATAATACAAATCACCATACTTATTCATATATTCAATTAGAACCTTTGGGGGAGGCATGGTGTTTTTAGAGGACTGAGGGGAAGAGGGATGCAAAGTATGAATATATTGTCATAGCTTATGACAATGGGTGGATGAATGATTATATGTTCCATGGAAGTAAAAGATACACTTCTAAGTGGTCTTAGTATAAGTACTCATACAAGGAGGTGAAATAGGAATGGAAGAAACCAAAGAAAACTAGTCAACCCATTTGGTCGACATCTTAGGTAAAAGAAGCAAAACATCACCAAGGGAAGGTGGTGGTGGGGAAGGAACATAGGCTAAATTAAAGGAGAAAAAGGACTAGGATAAGGGGTAGAATAAATAATAAAAAAAGAAAGAACATTCTCAACTATAGTAGGAACAAGAATGGGTTCAACTATAATAGGAATAGTAATGGGTTCTGATGCAAGTTCCACTGTGGGAGGGGCACGATATACAGAAGGTCTAAGAAGGGTCACACTCATCTTAGGGGTAAACCAACTATGGTGGTTAGGGTACCTAGAAAAGTGATAAAGCCTAGTCATTGAATGATATGTAATCATACTCATATGAGGCTCCTTAGAAACTAGGGGTGTCAATGCCATCTCTACCCTGTATTAAAGAGGAAAAATACTAAAATTAGGAACTATAAATGAAGGAAAATGGGAAGACATATGAAAAGACTCAAAAAAATAAGAATGATAATGGATAATTCCAATATCATGGGCTTGAATAAGACCACTTAAGAATGGATCATCTAAGGAATAGCCATCATTGTAATCTGGTGTGTGAAGGTCAATGATACAAGTAAGGATGACCTTGTCATTCGATGAAGTGTGGTAAATAGAATGTTGAGTCTTTGTTAAGATAATGGGAATGTTATCATAAGGAGGTTTATGAGAAAAAGGCTATAAAGAAGATAGAAACTGCTAGATGAGATGAGGTGAGAGATCAAAAGTTTTAATCTTTAAGTTAATCTCATTAGGCTCATCTTCATCAAAATCTAAGAGGTTAAGAGGAATATTCATAATGAGTTTAGGATGCCCATTATAACCTTGAGTTGAATTGATGAGGAATTTGAAACATTGAGACTCATGGAATGTAACATTGGGAAAAGGTACAAGAGTAGGAATCTTGAAGATACCATGATCTTGGAATTGCCTAAAATTTTAAGGTTTAGTGTCACCTTGAATCCTATAAATGGCTCCATTATGAGGGAATTTAATGCACTGGTAGGTGGAATAAGTAACTTCTCTCATATGGTGATTCCATGACCTACCAAGCAAGAGGTTATAAGAGAGAGGAAAATTAAAAATCACCACCTTCACATGACTGGTGATAGGTGGAACCATAATGGGAAGACATACACAACCTAGGGGAGGCATTTTCCTTTAATCATATCCTTGGTAGGTGTTGAATGTGGAATTGAGATTGCATTATTAGTATCTAAGGGTCTTAATGAAATCAAGAGAGGCAACACAGGTGCTAAAACTCTCATTAATCAATGCATTCTTGACTTGGCTATCACCTACTTGGATACTAATAAACAAGGGAGGATCATCTGCACAAATTAAAATCTCATCGAGAATCATAAAATCAATAGGAAATTTTAAATAATGAGAAGTGTACATTGATTTGTTAAAATGGATGGAAATATCTTCACATTTATGTAATATACTATCCTTAGATATAGATAAGGATACTTTATGTCCTTCTAGGGGAGGATGAGGGATATTCATTTCAAATAATAGTTGCATAAGATGGTTTATATGATGTGAAGAAGTTATCATAATCTCAATGAATAAAATTTGGGATGGGAGATTAGTGAGATCCATAATAGGATCCCACTCATCATAACCCATAATAATTTTGTTAGATATAGGTGCATAATGATTAAGAAGGTCCTTGAAAAGAGGAGCTAAAGTGCATTGGAATTTATGTTGATAAGAAGGATAAGGTTTAGAATAAGTTTGTAAATTATGTTGTGAAGATGAAATGGTTGGTTCAAGTTGATTTTGAGAATTGGAAGAAGAAATGTTAATAGAATTTTGATAATCATTAGTGTTGGTTACAGAAGATGGAGGAATGGTATAAATAGAATGGGAAGCATTATCCAAGGGAGAATTAGGAATTAGATCATCAAAGGTTATAAATTCATCTCATGCCAACTCATTTAAATGAGTTGGAAAAGAATCCTAGATAACACAATATGTTTAATATAATAGAGGAGTGTAGATAGGTTGAGTATCAATAAAAGTAACCATCCTTTGTATATTAGTCATGTTAACTACATTCTCTTCAAAAGTGGGATCAACAAGACTTTCAACATTGTTGGTGTAAGGGGTGGGCTTATCTTGGGTATCTTGATTAGTTTGATGTTTAAGAAGAGGTTCTTTATAAATAGACAAATGAGCAGTATCTTGATTTAAGGCTTGAGATGTAGTATGTGATCCATGAGCCTATTGAATTTTTAAGTTGTCCCCTCAATCATCACAAGGCCTTCTAGGATCATATTGAAGGTTAGTGCAATTTTGAGGTCCCAAGTACTTTAGGTAAAATAAGCATAGATGCTTCGCATCTATACTTAAGCCTAAATTAGAGGCATAGATCTATTTAGTAATGTAGTAATGATTCATGATAGCATAAGGATATTAATGCATATCTTGGCATAAGGTTTTATGATGTATAAGTTAAAATGTGCACAAAGATTTAGAGTGTGAGTCCCCAAACTCTGAAATGACCAAGTGAAAGAAACATTTCAAGAAGTGGTTATGAGAAAACCCTAGCATGCCAAAAATCTTCATCTCAGTGCATGATCTACTCTAAAAGATTCATCATGCCCATCCAACATGGCTCCATACCCATGCACAAGATCTCACATCGGCAACCTTGAATGGCATATCCCAAAAACTTTCTTTTTCCATTTCCATGTGGTAGCCCTACACTCACTTAAGCATAAAGAAGTTTTCAACTACCTAAAACAAGCACCAACCATCCATGTGTCACACTTATGCCACTCCTATCTAGAAATTTGAAGAGATTCCTTGAGAGTCCATCAAAGCACCATGTGTCAAGAGGTTGGAAGAGTTAATGAAGGCTATTAGAGGTAGTTGAGGTGAACTTGAGGTGCTATCATGATTAAATATGAGATTGGATACTTGGCATCAAGATTTGAAGTACATGCCACCTTTTGATGCTATTATGAAATCCTTTGATTCCCCATGCACATGTTCTTAGAAGTGATCCTTCCACCAACCTAGATCTAATCATCTAACATAGGCATAGTCCTAGTACCATGAAGGAATTAAATGTTTCATCCATCAACCAAATGGCACATTTATTGTAAAACTAGCTTAATATTTTATAAAATCCTAGTTCTTCCATTATAAAAGAAGTCGACACATTTTTAAGAAATCTCACACTACTGAAATTTTCCCTCTATCAGCACTTATGTTGGATAAGTCTTGTAGATTAATGAGAATTAAGTTCACCTCCTTCTATTCTTTTGATGGTCTATATGTTATTTGAATATATTGATCTTTAATTGTAGGTAATGTTTATACCTCTCTCTATCATCCATTCCTTACACTTCCTCATTGAATTTGGAACTCACTTGTAGGTCGTATCTTATGTGCACTCAAGTTTGTGTTGATGCTACATGTAGACCATTTATCATCCCTCTAAATATAATGTTATATTCCCATGCCTCTATGCAAAACACTTGTACATTTGGAGTGTACTTGGTAGAATTTATGTGAAACCATCTTATTCTTAAGCATTTTTAATGTGTTTATGGTATTATGAGAACTTATTCTATTCTAGGTACACCATCTTTTCATTTCAATACTCTTTTACCTTTTCCCTCCCTTTTCCCTCATGATCTTAGGTTTAGACTAGTTATAGGTTACTTTTCTACTCTTTAGGTCTATGTATTAGTCTTAAACTAGGTGTGCTTAGAATAGAAGGAATCTAGCCTACTCTGGAGACTCATCCCACCAGTGTAAGGGTCCCATACCCTAGGAACATTTCCATCATTGTGGTGAGACAACCAATTCTCTTACATGCATCTGCATAATAATACTTTCATGCCTAGTTCTGAATCCTCCCATGCCCCATGCAGAACCTCTATGCATAACACCCCCATCACAAAGCGTCCCCATGCCACTAAAAATTTATGGGTGCACATTTTGAATGACAAAAATTTATGGCATGCCTAGTGGGACCAATCAAAGAAGCTAAATAATTAGTTATTTCTTTAGCCATCAAGTGTAGTAGACACTCTTCAAAAGCACTTGGTGACTCCCAACATCTTTGGCTCATAAAAACTAGTCCCCTATTTATGTGTCAAAAATAACAAGATTATCTAAAGAGGCATTGATTTCCATTTCACTAATCTTACAATTCCATCTAGAAGAAGGAGAGTTAGATCATCTTCATCCCCTATCAAAAGGCATGACACAAGCTAGACTCCATCTAGGGCTCAGTCTACACCATGTTTTGGAAGGTTTTATTCTAGGAGGGGCCTATTTCCTATCCCATTCATGGTTGTGCCAAGGAATCAGGTATTTTTACCCTTTAATAGAGGTATCCCATTAGTCTTATCATAATATGATGATATTTTGATGTTCACTCTCAAGAACCTACCCTATTTCATGGGTGAAAATTCAAAATTCCCCTATCCAAGACATCGCTAATATCTGTGTAGTGCACCATATCACCCGAGATAATTTTGTAGTTAGATTAATAGGTTCTTCCTTGAAAAGAAAATCTCTTCAATGGTACTGGGGATTACAACTGAACTCCATTCACAATTAGGATGAGCTTGGTGAATAACTTTGTAAGTATTTCAAATATCAGAGTGATCACTTCTCCTTAATCGAGTAGCTTACAACTATCAAGTGAGCACCCATGATACTATGGTTAACTTCAAATTTAGATTATAGAGGTTTTGGCATAGGATCTTAGCCTTATGTAAGTCATCTCCTAACACTATGTTTTTATATTTCCTGAAATCTCTTAATAGCAATATTGCAGTGATGATTCAATCCATGAGAGGCATGGTTCTCCTTGATGCTTATGAAGTTTTAGCGTGCATAGAAAATTACTTGATTCAAAAAGGAAAGATTTTGCCCAGACCCCCAATGCCTATATTTGCAAAATATCCTCCCAATCAAGTAACTACGTAACCTATGATAGTCCTATCCCTACTACATTAGCACACCTACCTTATACTCCACAACTTCCAATGAATTACATGAAGTTAATATGATATTACAAAGTTTTGGGAATGAATTAGTTTCCCTTAAAATTCAATAAGTATAGTATCCTAGATATCATCAAATTTTCACTCAACAATACTAGCCAAATAGACCTCCCCACTAAGGTGGCACATAGGTACAAAACTAGCTCACATATAATAGAATGCCTTATGTGCATAAATTTTATACTATTAACACCTCCAAATCCCTTGTCCCAATACAAAATAATATAATACAAGATTCTGAATGGTGCTTTCCATGTAACCAATTGAATGATCAAGTTACGTAGATAATTAGAGTTCTAAACTAGGCACTTATATTGAAAAATAGCTCAATAATGCCTCATTTGTAAGAAACATTGAGTATCACAACCCCAAAAATGAGAGAGGTCTAAGAAGCAACCTAGCCACATGATGAGTCAGCCTTCATCAATTGGTAAAAAGAGGATTTCAACTCTGTGAACTAAGGTAGTGTGTCTAGTACTAGAAACACTCCAGTTGATTTCAACACAAGATTCAAAACAAGATATATAGAAGAAGCTATACAAGCTACAGAACCCTTACCTTTGACCCCTTAGCTCAATCATGCAAGCATCCAAGCTAAATATCTCATGCATCCCATACTCCCAAAGAAGGCTACGTAGAATGAGAAACTACCCCAAACTAGTGCACTAATGTTAGATAAACCTACCATTCCAAATCCATAGCTAAAAGGATCCCAAGTTCCTTTCAAAATAGTAGATTAGATGAAAAATACTAGCCTCAATGTTAAAATGTGGGATGCACTTACCATTCTAACTCAATAAAATCTATTATAGGATGTGCTAAAAGGATTCCAAGAGTGTCATAACCCCGATTCGATGCCTACCACTTATACAAGATTATGCCAAACAAGAGAGGAAGCATATTGCACAATTTCATTAGAAAGTCACCCCTATTATATGTCCCCTTATCATTATCCAACACTTGGTACACACTTGCATGATCAACTTCGGTGCAAGCAACTCAGTAATGCCAAAGAAGAATGTAGACATTATTAGAATTATGTATATCCCTATTTAAAAAAGGAGTAGTCTAACTTGATAGCATAATGATCAAGGCTATAGGTATAATAAAATATTTAAATCTAATGTTGCATACATGCCCAAGCTTTTCTATTTTATAAGGCATTGTAGTGATTAACTTACCCCCTACTTTACCATCTACCTCTCTAGAGACATCACAACATATATGGGTGAATATTTGTCTTTAGATTGGTCACATATGCTATTAAAAACCAAATATTGGATAAAATTTACCATTAGGGTAAAAACTATCTTTAAAAGACATGTTGAGCCATACACTCCTAACACAATTGAGCAAAACTGTGTAATGTTTGACCAAGAGGAGGATCTAATTCTCCATAAAGCTACAACACCATTAGTGGAAACCTTAGATGATCTATTGGATGAATGGGCACACACTCTATTTAAGTGTGATCTATATGATAATGTATAGATATAATTAGGCACATATTACATCATGGAATAAAATGTTGCATTGCTTGAAATCATAAAGGTACACAAGGATCTTGAAGGTACATGGTAGTTATACTTTGATGACTCCTAAAGTAAAAGTGGCATAGGAGTTGGTGTCATATTGGTGTCACCCCAAAAGGAAAATTACTTCCATGCCTATAGACTACACTTCTCTTGCATGAACAATGCCACCAAGTACGAGGCATTAGTTTAAGGCCTTAAAATTGCACAAAAGAAAGGAATCAAGGTCTTGCAAGCACTAGGTGATAGTAAACTAGTTGTCAACCAAGTTTGAGCACATAATATGACTAATAATGACCTAATGAAAACCTATAAACATAGAGTGTGGGATATGATTAAAGGCTTTGATGCATTTAATATCATATCCATACTAAGGACATAAAATGTTGATGTAGATAGGCTTGCTACTATAGGTATGCAGTATGACAACCTATGTGATGTAATGAAAGATTATAAATAACTCATCAAAATTGTGGTTAGACCAGTGGTTCTTGATAATTAAATAATTGGTAAGTGTTCAAAAGTGATGAACAAATCAATAAATTTTTATAGGGTGAGGCAAGTTTTTGCACCATGAACCAGGCACAATTGTAAGCCTAATATGAAGATCAAGTCATCCAAATTAAAGGAATCAAACTACCAAAGGGGTTAGTCACCCTAAAAAACATCTTTAACTCTGATGACCAATTCAAGGGAGAAAGGCATAGTATGATATCCAAAGAAGATATCTCTGCACCCATAGTTATTTTGGAAGGAAATGTGCTTAAAGCTAGTAAGGTTTGCTCTATGTCAAAAATTGAAAACTTCATTTAACTTAGCAGGAGTTATGATGACATCTTTATTTGGAGATACAAAGATCTTAGAGGTTTCGATCTAGGCATCACACAACATACAATTGAGTTAGACCCTAGTGTGCAACCCATATACCAAATATAAAGGCTCATTAATCCAAAGATAGAGCCATTGATGTGTAAGGAGCTCTCCCAACTCATTGAAGCTAGTTTAATACTTCTAATTAAACATTACTTATGGGTTACCAATTTGGTCCTATTATTAAAGAAGAATGGGGATATTTGCCTCTGCATGGACTTCAGGGACCTAAACAAGGATTCCCTCAAAGACCATTATCCTCTCTTGTCAATGGAAAAAATATTGAAAATGGTTGCAGGCACGAAGATATTTTTATTACTTGATGGTTATTTAGGCTATAACCTAATTTAGGTGAAAGATTATGACTAATATAAAATTTCATTCACCACTAAGTGGGGAACCTTTGGATACTAGTGCATGTCATTTAGTTTGACAAATGTAGGTATGAATTTCCATAGAGCCATGGATATCACATTCAAATATCTCATCAATAAGATCATCTTGGTCTACCTTGATGATATAATAGTTTTCTCAAAGCACATAGAAGATCATTTGGATCATTTGGAGCAGGTCTTTTAAAGATGCCATGAATTTGAAATATCTCTAAACCCAAGCAAATACATCTTTACAGTACATGAAGATGCCCTCCTTGGCCACATTATTTCTAAGGAAGGACTCACTATTGATCCAAAGTGAGTTAAATGTATCTCATCCCTTCCCCTTTTAAGCCACTAGAAGAGTCTCCAGAGTTTTTTAGCGAGAATTAACTTCATGAGAAGGTTTGTGCCAAGATTCTCCATCTTGGTCAAACCTCTCACCATGATGTTAAAGAAGAATGCTACATTTAGTTGGATGTGTAAGGGTAGAAACAACTTTGAGGCCATAAAACATGTCATCACACAAGCTCCCACCTTAATCAACCTAGATTATGGTAAATATTTTATCCTTTATATGTTTGGTGGAGCTGAAGGCATCTCAACCATCCTGATGTAGAAAAACAAGGAACAACTAGAGAAACTAATTACCTTATTTAGCTAGGCACTAAAGGATTATGAGTTATACTATAACTTTGTGGAGAAGCACACACTTAAAGTTATGAGAGCACTAAATAAATTTAGGCACATGCTCTCTAAAAACAAAATATAATTCATGGTAGTGCACGCAAGTGTCAGGGAGTTCCTCCTTAGTAATGATGTTTGGATCATGAAATTAATGGAATATGACATAGACATATAAGTCACCAAGTTAATGTGATGAAAGGGACTCTATAAGAAGTTAACCAAAGCAATAGAACTAGAAAAAGGTCTGGACTTACTGACACATGAGGAGGAACATGCAAGTGAATAAGTTGTGACCAACTAGGCAGATGATATGAGCACCTTCCTTCAGAAGCATAACGTATATCCTCCTAGCCTTTACAAGGCTAAGTGTAGGAAATTTAGACTATATTCTATTCCCTATGTACTCATAGGATATACACATTTTTGGAAATATCTTAATGGGGTCCTCTTGAGGTGCATGGAACTAGAGCAAATGATTAGAATTCTTCAAGAATTCCATGATAGTCTCATAGGATATCACTATTCACCTAAGACCACTACTGTGAAAATCATGTAAGTTGGCCATTATTAGCCAAATCTATTTAAAGATGTGCATGACTATGTGTAAGGTTATAATAGGTGTGTGTTTTACATAAGAAACCAAAGGCTTGTCTCCTTACCATTACACTCGATTCAAACTATTCAACCTTTTGCATAGTGGGGTCTAGATTTCATAGGCATGATTAACCCACCATCATATAATGGGCATAGGTGGATTCTCATATCCACTAACTATTTCACAAAATGGACAGAGGTAGTTGCACTCAAAGAAGCTAATGAGACATCCATCCTAAGCTTCTATGAAGGCATTGTAATGAGATCTGGTGTTCTTGATACCATTATTTCCAATAATACACTAACCTTATTTAAAACCAAGATCAACGAGTAGGCCATCAAGCATAACATCTACTTGAGTGCCTCATCAAACTATTACCCCCAGGGTAATGGTCTAGTTGAGTCTACAAACAAGAATCTAATTCACATCATAAAGAGGACTCTAGAAGATAATCAATGAGCTTGGCATACTAAGATCATAATTGATCTTTGGGATGATTTGATCACACCCAAGAGAGTGTTGGTAAACTTACCCTTCATGCTAGTCTATAGAAGGGAAGCAAGATTAATAGCATCCCTCAAGTTGCCTTCATCAAAACTCACACACCAATTAGATCTGCTTGAGAGTGATCCCTTTGAAGAAACAATGGTAGAGATTATAGATCTTGAAGAAACTAGAGTACAAGCTACATGTACCATGGAGCTTCAACAAGCACAAATTAAGAGAGTCTTTGACACAAAATCTAGTGTCAAAATTTTGCAAGAAGGGGACTTAGTGCTCAAATGGGATGATGATAGAGAGAAATATAGAAGGTACACCAAGTTTGATGCAATATGGAGTAGTCTATATACCATCACTAGTTGCAAGCCATCTAATGCCTTCTAGTTTACTATAATGAATGGAGAAGAGCTGCCTATCCTAGTTAATGTTATTCATCTCAAGCACTACTCCATTAATTATTTGTATATATTTTTAAATAAGTAAAGTAGATGCTTTTCATTTCCCTAAATGTATGCCTCACATGCCCTTGTTTTAGAATAGTTTGATTTCCTCCAAGTGATTTTGCATAGTTTTTTATTAGCTTAAATTTTTTTTCTCTAAGTACCTTTGGCATAGTTCTTTTATTGTCAAGTGAATCTTAATTCATTTCAAGAAGCCATAAGTGAGAAATCAACACATCTATAGTTGGAAAAATCAAAATTTCCAAAAGTTCCATTCCTAATGAATTAATCAAAGCTACTAGGTTCCTACTTAGTAGGCAAGCAACTTGTAAAGGTCATTAGAAGTGTTAACTTTATAAGTCACCCCTCAGTTAGTGTGAGGCTTCCTAGGATTATACAAAAGGTTAATGTAGTTGTAAGTTCCCAAGCACTTTAGGTAGAAGAAGTGTAGGCACTTCCCATTTATGCTCAATCTTGAATTAGAGGCACAAATTTACATAGTAGGGTAGTAATGATTCACACCAGCATAAGGATATCAATGCATATCTTTACTCAAGGTTTTATGATGTGTAGGTCAAAAGGTGTGAAAAAATTCTAAAGTGTGGGTCCTTAGACTCTGAAATGACCAAATGAAAGAAATGGTGCAAGAAGTGGTTATGGGAACACTAACACACCTAGAATATTCATCTCAGTACATGCTCTACTCTAAAAGCTTCTTTGTGCCCATCCAACATAGCTCTATGCCCATGTGTAGGATCTCACATCTATGCCCTTGAATGGTGCATCCTTCAACCTTTTTTTCACCATCACCACATGGTAGCCCTATGCTCACTTAAGTATAAGGAAGTTTTTAGCTTCCCAAAATAAGTACTAGCCATCCATGTGTCACACTTATACCACTCTTATCTAGCAATTCAAAGAGCTTCCCTGAGATTTCATCAAAGCACCACATGTCAAGAGGTTGGCAGAGTTAATAAAGGCCATTAGAGGTAATTGAGATGAACTCGAGGTGCTATCAGAATTAAGTATGAGAGTGGATACTTGGAATCAAGATTTGAAGTACATGCCATCTTCTAACGTTGTTAGGAAATCTTTTGATTCCCCATGCACGTGTGCCTAGAAGTGATCCTACCACCAACCTAGATCCAATCATCTGACATAGGCATGGCCATGACACCCTCAAGGAATTAAATGTTTCATCCATCACCCAAGTGGAGCATTTATTATAAAATTAGCTTAATCTTCTATAAAATCCTAGTTCTTCCATTATAAAAGAGGTCAACACATTTTTTAGCAACCTCACACTGCTAAAATTTGCCATTTATGAGAACTTATATTGGATAAGTCTTGTAGATTAATGAGAATTAAGTTCACCTCCTTTTCTTCTGATGATTTGTGTGTTATTTTTGTCTATTGATCTTTGACTGTGGGTAATGTTCACCCCTCTCTATCATCCATTCCTCTCACCTCCTCATTGAACTCAAAACTCACTTGCAATTCATATCTTGTGCACACTCTGGTCTATGTTAATGTTGCTTGTGGACCATTTGTCATCCTTCTTAGTGTATCACCATGTTATCGTGACTCTATGCAATTTTTTTTTATGTATTTTCAGTGTCCTTAGAAGAATCTATGTGGAAACATCTTATTTTTAGATATTTATAGTGTGTTTATGTTAGTATGAGCACTTGTTATATTATGGGCACATCAACTTTTCATTTCAACACTCTCTTACCTTTTCCATCCCTTTTCCCTCATGATATTAGGTTTAGACTAGATGTAGGTTACCTTTATTTTTTTTATGTTTACACACTAGTTTAATTCTAATTCTAATTCTAATTCTAATTCTAAACCAAGTGTGATTAGAATAGAAGTAATTTCCCCAAGGCATGAAGGGTCTCATGCCTTGGGGAAATTTCCATCATTATAATTAGAATTATTTCTATTCTAATCACACTTGGTTTAGAATTAGAATTAGAATTAGAATTAGAATTAGAATTATAGCTAATCTAGAGACTCATCTAATATAACCTAATCTAGAGACTCATCCCAAAGAGAGTAAGGGTCTCATGCCTTGGGGAAATTTCCATCATTATAATTAGAATTATTTCTATTCTAATCACACTTGGTTTAGAATTAGAATTAGAATTAGAATTAGAATTAGAATTAGGATGTCAGCATATGGAAGCTTTGAGGTGGGGGTGCTAGGTGCAGAGGTCCTACATGGGGCAGGAGAGGATTCAACTCTAGGGATAGAAGTATTATCATGTAGCTATGCATGCAAGCATAATTTATCTCACTATAATGATGGAAATTTCCCCAAGGCATGAGACCCTTACTCTCTTTGGGATGAGTCTCTAGATTAGGTTATATTACTTCTATTCTAATCACACTTGGTTTAGAATTAGAATTAGAATTAGAATTAGAATTAGAATTAGTTTAATTCTAATTCTAATTCTAATTCTAATTCTAAACCAAGTGTGATTAGAATAGAAGTAATATAACCTAATCTAGAGACTCATCCCAAAGAGAGTAAGGGTCTCATGCCTTGGGGAAATTTCCATCATTATAGTGAGATAAATTATGCTTGCATGCATAGCTACATGATAATACTTCTATCCCTAGAGTTGAATCCTCTCCTTGGGCATGAGACCCTTACTCTCTTTGGGATGAGTCTCTAGATTAGGTTATATTACTTCTATTCTAATCACACTTGGTTTAGAATTAGAATTAGAATTAGAATTAGAATTAGAGGTGGTGGTGCTAGGTGCAGAGGTCCTACATGGGGCAGGAGAGGATTCAACTCTAGGGATAGAAGTATTATCATGTAGCTATGCATGCAAGCATAATTTATCTCACTATAATGATGGAAATTTCCCCAAGGCATGAGACCCTTACTCTCTTTGGGATGAGTCTCTAGATTAGGTTATATTACTTCTATTTTAATCACACTTGGTTTAGAATTAGAATTAGAATTAGAATTAGAATTAGAATTAGGATGTCAGCATATGGAAGCTTTGAGGTGGTGGTGCTAGGTGCAGAGGTCCTACATGGGGCAGGAGAGGATTCAACTCTAGGGATAGAAGTATTATCATGTAGCTATGCATGCAAGCATAATTTATCTCACTATAATGATGGAAATTTCCCCAAGGCATGAGACCCTTACTCTCTTTGGGATGAGTCTCTAGATTAGGTTATATTACTTCTATTCTAATCACACTTGGTTTAGAATTAGAATTAGAATTAGAATTAGAATTAGAATTAGGATGTCAGCATATGGAAGCTTTGAGGTGGGGGTGCTAGGTGCAGAGGTCCTACATGGGGCAGGAGAGGATTCAACTCTAGGGATAGAAGTATTATCATGTAGCTATGCATGCAAGCATAATTTATCTCACTATAATGATGGAAATTTCCCCAAGGCATGAGACCCTTACTCTCTTTGGGATGAGTCTCTAGATTAGGTTATATTACTTCTATTCTAATCACACTTGGTTTAGAATTAGAATTAGAATTAGAATTAGAATTAAACTAATTCTAATTCTAATTCTAATTCTAATTCTAATTCTAATTCTAAACCAAGTGTGATTAGAATAGAAGTAATATAACCTAATCTAGAGACTCATCCCAAAGAGAGTAAGGGTCTCATGCCTTGGGGAAATTTCCATCATTATAGTGAGATAAATTATGCTTGCATGCATAGCTACATGATAATACTTCTATCCCTAGAGTTGAATCCTCTCCTGATAGAAGTATTATTAGGTTATATTACTTCTAGGTGCAGAGGTCCTACATGGGGCAGGAGAGCATTCAACTCTAGGGATAGAAGTATTATCATGTAGCTATGCATGCAAGCATAATTTATCTCACTATAATGATGTCTCCTGCCCCATGTAGGACCTCTGCACCTAGCACCCCCACCTCAAAGCTTCCATATGCTGACATCCTAATTCTAATTCTAATTCTAATTCTAATTCTAATTCTAAACCAAGTGTGATTAGAATAGAAGTAATATAACCTAATCTAGAGACTCATCCCAAAGAGAGTAAGGGTCTCATGCCTTGGGGAAATTTCCATCATTATAGTGAGATAAATTATGCTTGCATGCATAGCTACATGATAATACTTCTATCCCTAGAGTTGAATCCTCTCCTGCCCCATGTAGGACCTCTGCACCTAGCACCCCCACCTCAAAGCTTCCATATGCTGACATCCATGGGTATATGTTTCAAATGATAACAAAGCCTTAAAAGCTACACCATAGGCTTGTTGCTTCTTTTGAATGATAAAATCATGATAAAAATTAGGACCATGAAGAAGATACATGGCTAAATTATAGAGCTACCTATAAGTATCATGAGAATGACCCCAACTATCATGAAACCAACAAAACTTATTAGGATCATACGAGGATTTCATAGGATGATTAGGGTCAAGTTCTCATTGAAGAGGCCTAGGTAGATGCTTAAGTAATTCAATCAAAGATAGGGGTTTTTGAACATTAATGTTATTTGCTAAAGATGAGTGAGGATTAGTATATTATTGATAAGGAGGAGCTAGTTCCAAAGATTGGTTAGGAATGATAGCTTAAATAGTTTGAATGATGTCATAAGAATCCATGAGAACATCATTGGTAACATTATAATTTTTTTAAAGAGATGAGGACCCATAGAAGGTTGGGGTGGCTCAAATTGATGCATAAGAAAGTCTTAAAGTTTTTCCTGGTCAATAGCCTCCTCCAAAGTATGTGGGGAGAGAGTGCGGCCCTGATATTATAACTTGGGAAAAAGGGCATTAGTGAAGAGATGGAAAATATTATCATCGGCCATGTTATGTTCACATTTGTTTGATAAATTTTTCCACCTTTTAACAAAATCTTGAGTGGTTTTATTTTCAAGTTGTTTACAATTTATGAAGTGGGCCAAAGCACTTTTGGGAAGATCACTAGTTTGGAATTATTGAACTAAGGCATTCACTAAATATTCAAAACTAGAAATGAAATGAGTTCTAAGTTGATTGTACAAGTCAAAGGCATCACCTACGAGGGTTTTGGCTAAGAGTTTGGTAGTGGCAAAGGTGTTCACTTTGACCCAATCCTTATAAAGATTTCTAAATTTATAAGATGAAGGGTAGGATCAGTTGATCCATTATAAAAAATTGTAGGGGGGTGATACCTCCTATATCAATATTATCAATTTGAGTGGTAAGAGGTTCATTTTGAAGATGTTTAATGGTTTTGTTGACCAAAAGAGGTTGAGGGATGAGATTTCCTTGGGAATGTCAAAGAGGAGGAGGAACATATTGGTTATGTATGCCCCAAGTCATTGGTTAAGGATGAGTTTAAAGATGGAGAAGGTGATTTTGCATTCTCATCATTTCATTTATGTTATGATATTGAAAGGTATTCATTTTATTAAGTGTTTATAACAATAATTGATGGGTTTAATAAGAATTGTTAACATTAGTTGAATCATTAGAATTTCTATGAGTGGCTTGGGTACGAATATTGGTATTGATAAGAGATTGAGAGGAACTATGAAAATGAGAAGCACTAATGGAAAAAATTTCTTGTGAAGCAAAAGATGGACTATTGAATAGATGAGAAGAGGAAGCACTAGAAGCATGATTACCTTGGGTAGAAAATGATGCACTACTAGAAGGAATAAGGATAGTGGATCTTATAAGAGGCCCATAGATGTACAACCTACCATGTTAGTTGAGATATTAATCATGAAGGTAGAATAAGCTAGATAAGAAGAGGTCATGGTATGAAAAGGAGTCATAATTGAAGGAAGAGGTTGAGAATCAAAGAAAGTGGTACTTCTAAATCAAATTGAGAATATAGGAGTAGGTGAATGAGGCTCTTTGGATTGACCACTAATCATAAGATGGTAAATGGTAGAGGGATCCTTTCCTCGATGTTGAGGTAAATTAGGAATAAATAAGAGCATTTTGAGGGTATACTCTAATTTGGGTTAGTCTTCTAGGGAAAAGAAAGGATTACATTATGAAGAGGTATTAGGAAGGGTCTCATAGTTCATTGTGCAAGTGGATATGTGAACATTACTCTCATATAAGAGAGGATCCGTATTATATGTATGGGAGACCCTATGAGCATTAGTAAAGTTAATCATGTTTTTTGAATTCAACTCAGTGTTGTCTTCAAATAGAAAATTCATGATGAAGGAAAATGACTAAAGTTAGGTAAGATAAGCACAAAATCAAGGAAATAAAAAGTGGTAAAACTAGCATAAGGTTGACTAGGTTGAACTATCATAAGAATTAGGGCTTACAAATAGTATAGTGTCAACTAGGTTGATCCAGTACAAAAAAAAGGGCTAAAAAAATGTATAGGTCGACCTAGTATAGTAGATAGGAAAAATCAGAAGGCCTAAAATAGATTGTGTTGACTAAAATGACCATGTATTAAGAATAATTTTGTAAATGCTTAGAAAATTAAGAACTAAAGGGAAAAAAATAATCAATTTGATCAATGAGGTTGATCTAATTGAGGCACACAACACAAATCCTTATACCAATGTTGGTTAATACAAGTTTTTGCAATATAAAATACAATTAAGCAAAGAGAAAGCAATCTTGTAAAGTAAAAGCTAATTATTTGGTAAACCTAAATGTTTATTATTTTATTATAATATGATTTTAAATGTGATGGGAATTTGGTTGTAAGCAAGGAACTAGAAAGCAATCTAAGGATAGTTTCAGAACATTTAGGTTGAAAGGGATTTGTATTGGCAATGGTATAGGCTTGGTATTTGGGCTTACCCCCTCACTTCACACACCATAGAGATAAGGGTGTTGGGATATTATAAAAATATACCACTAACCATGTATCTATACTTGGCCAAAAAACCAAGTCGAATTCCTCCTTGGTGATGAAATACAAGTAGGTAGGCCTTGGGTAGACAATTGTTAAAGTGCTTGTTAATATTTTTTGATTTGGTCATGTGTACATAAAATAGAAAATAGTTAAACTAAATGATTTATTTAAAACCACTTATTTATACTATGTGATTTATTCTAAGCATGAAAGCAATAAGAAATGGAAGTGTAAGCTAATTACTAGCATATAAAGGTTAGTTTCTAACTTTAAAACATGGTACAATGTCAATATAGTCGACATTGTATGCATAAAATACAAAATAAGGTTGATAGTGTTGCCTTTTTACTATGAAATCAAGGTCTAAAAATTAAAAAGGTCGATAGAGTGACCTAGTTATCTAGAAAACATACAAAATATAGAACTGAGTCAATAGGGTCAATCTAGTTGACTGTACAAGGGCAATTTTAAAGATTGCAAATTATGAAAGGAAAGGGAGTAAGGAAAGAGAGAAAGGATAGAAAGAAACCTTGATGATTTTTAAGAATTAGATAAGTGGGATTGCTATCAAAAAACCTTAATAAATGCTTGTAAATCCTACTAATAAGGTCAACTAGGTAGATCTATCTTTGCAAGAACTTTTTGCTAAATGCTTAAACTGTATAGGGTCGATTGGGTCAAGATAGTATGATGAAAAGGATGCCTTAAAATGTACAAGGTTGACTAGGTCAACCTAATATGTTGATTTTAATGTCTAAAAATATGCAAAAATGTATTCGGTTGACTGATTTGATCTAGTAGCCAATACCTAAAAAACTATACACAAAAATTAGAAATGGGTCAATTAAGTTGACCTAGAATGGAAAATATATGATAAAAATAATGATAAAATAATGAAATGAGTGAATAAATCCTATAATGGTTAGTTTACATTAGGTTCACTAGAACGTATGCAATCAAAAATGGAAAATGTCTATAAATCAATCTTGGCTTAGAGAAGATAGAGTATACCTACACTTTTGATTTGGAATACATTTGTTAATTAGGAGCTTGACCAATATGGGGATTTATAGACCTGATTAGGGGAGTACTTATCACATAAACTATGATAAAGAGGGTTTCAAAGCCTCCATTCTAACATAATCATGCAATAACTCTATGGGGGTCCTAGGTTTTAATATTTCACCTATGCTAATAAAAAGAAAGTAAATCTAATCTATGCTCACCAAAGCTTATGGCACAAAGTGAAGGTTAGAAAAAAAAAAAAAAAAAAACTAAAAATGTATAGAAGACATATACTCACATTAATGTATATATAATTCTAATAAATGGAAGGGAAGCACAGCTACATTATCTATCTACTATTATAAAGGAGAAATAAAGTTAGGAATACTTACCTTGAAGATGAACCCATTGAGCCTCAATATCTCCCTTTTCCAAGGTGTTTCACACTAAATTTTTGTGGTATGTAAGGATAACCAAGACAAATCTACTCTAGGATACACAACCTATCAATAAATCCAAAAGATTTCTCCACAAGACAAGATCCATATCTCCAAAGAAAGTGTGGAACCCTAAGCTTTACTTCTCAAATAGAATGGTCAATAAGCATATGTTCATTCAAACTTATTATTATTATCAAATGGTGGGATATGAACTTGTATATATAGGTGGATCTTACCCTAAATAATTCCAAAAATGTCAGTTGATAGGGTCAACCCAGTTGACCTAGTATAATTTTGAATAATAATTCACTAGGTCATAGATAGGTTGGCTAAAGGTCAAAATAGCTCCTAAGTGAAAATAACCCTAAACTATACATGGCCAACCCAATCAACCCTATATAATTGACTGACAAAATGGGATTTAAGGAAAAGGAGGATAAAGTGTGTAAAAATTCTAGGAAGGGTTCAACTGAGAAGAACAAGCTTAGGGTAAATGATTTTTAGGAGTCAAGTGTGTATATAACATGTTGTAAAAGGGATAAAAATCTTTAAAATCACCAATGGTCTACCCACCCCTTTCTCGGTGCACCCATTAAGGCATACATTCAGAGATATTAAGACTTGATGGGTCCTTGTGAGATATAAAATCTCAGTAATTGATAAAAGTTTGAAAATATTGTGTATACACTACTATCCATCTATGGTAAAAAAGATCTTATGCTAGGCTAAACAAGCTAACAAGTGTATATTTTATATACCTTGTAGTACATTAATACTTGAGTGTGTATAGGGGTGTTATCTATGGTTAGGTATTGGTGGATGAAACCACCTAACTTCAAAGTGATAGTAAAATAAGTGATTGCTTATCCAATAATGATAAAGCCTCTTTTACTTGTATAACCTGCCAAAACATATACCTGGTCCTAATGGTGGGTGATGAAATCCCAGTCATAAAACCCTAAGAAATAAATTTAAATTAGGCATGTATTATTTTTGGTTTCCAATATTTCATTAAAATGTAAGAAAATATCATATATAACATGTCTTGGGTGACACAATGACCTATACTATTTTTGATTCCCAGTTTATCCTTACATCATGAGGGAAGAACATACACAGTATATAAGCAATAAATACACACACAAACAATAGTAATAAATAACATGAAAAATAATTTATTAATTAATATTAAACTATTAGATGTATGTGTTGGTTTAATAGTATGTCTTTGACAAATGATCCTTTAAAAATATTGTTAATAGTTTTGATTGGATTGGAAGTATTTGACAGGAAAAACACCTACAATTAAATGATTAGAATATGTAGATGCTAAAACATAGAGCAAACATGTTGTTTAATAGAACATAGATGCTAAAAAAATTGTAGATTCCACAACATCTACATAGATGCTAAGACAAACATAATAGAACCTGATAGATATAGATGTCGATTCTCAATATGTAGGTGATAATAGATGATGTGACATTTTCATCAAAACTTGAAGTATGAAAACTAAAGATAACCCAAATGAATTATAAAATACATCACATAGACATTATTTAATAAATCACAAATGCCACTAATGTTGTAGATGTTTTAACTATTTAAGGCTTAATAATGTAAATCCTAGGTTATTAAAGGGGTTGGGTATAAAGGGTAAATTCAAAAAAATATTACAAATAGATATATTAAACTAATCTATCCTAAATGTAAGCACAATGGGAAAATTGACTTATATATAATTAAATAAGAGTTATCAAAGATCAAGAGGGATAAAATAAAATTAAAGATATGTCAAAAATATTTATCTAGAACTGGTGTTGAAAATTGGCTTCAGACAATAGCATGGTTGAGAGGATAGTAGCACTACAACATTAGTGTCCAAGTTTTAGTGTTAATTTCCTTCTATGGAGACTCTACCTGAGACTTATAGGGCTATTTCAAGAGGGTTTCAGAGGTTTATAGGTGAAATCTAAGCTCTTGAACCTTCGTCTATGTCACTATTTCACCAAAGCTTTTCCAAAACCTAATTAACACCAGTACACATGAAATAAAAATGAAATCAAATTCAAAAGGGAGAGAAAAAATTAAGTTTTGGGATTTTATGATTGTGTAATACATAACCCCTATTTTCCTAACCTCTACCTACATTAACACCAATGATTTGGGTATCAGATCGCATGTAGTTATCCCTATTGGAATGTGCATAAACAATGTGCCTAATATGCTAGAATGAATTTTACTTAAGCCCTTCTTTGATCAAGCATACAAGTCTATGTGTGATTGTTGAGTAATATACAGTGTGCTAAGCTACACTATTAACTAATTTTATGTAAATATGTGCCAGAGTAGTAAGTTTTATATGTAAAATGCCTTGTGAGACTTTTTTATAAAAAGAAATTTAATATGAATGTAAAACCCTTGTTCACTACCTAAAAAGATGCAAAATAAATATAAAATCATAAGATAAGTCTCAAGGGTTAGGACCCAAAACACATTGAAAAAGTGACTATTGCACACTAGCACTGAACTAGACACTAGCATAATGCACTAGTGTCCTAGATCATGATAGTGTCCTAGGATTTAAAAACTAAGCAAAAACTATGAAAAATAGGATAAGGGGCCCTTATGACTGGGATGGGATGACATAAGACCACTAGGGGTGAAAAAAATAGGATAAACAAGTTGTAAGAAAGATAAAAAGACCCAAATTTAATATGCGAACAAGAATCACATTCATCACTAAGACCTTCTTGTGAAAGAGCAACAAAAGGCATAGTATTTGTGGTTGCTTGACCAAATAGGGTGTGTGAATTTTCCCCCATGTTATTTTATTAATACAATGAAATGGAAGTTCTAGATTAAAATTAAAAATAAAATGTTTACCTGCACTTACCTATGTGATCAATCTGTGTGGAGGATGGATGTGCTCTAGGCATGGCCACTTCTTAGACAAAGAAGTGGATAGAAGATAGAATGTTGTCTATGAAGAGGAAATCCATAATGTGGATTCCCCCTATACTAATTTTGAATGATGAACTTAATTATGAGGAATAAAACCTTATTTTTTTCCCACTTTGATATGTGAACTGAGTCATGAGAGGTATTTGAATGTGTGAAGAAACAAGCCCTTCTCACCCTCACTCTAGTGTGTAAATTGAATATGAAAAGTATATATAAATATGGATAAATAATACTTGCTTTCCCTCATATTGGTGTGTAAAGTGAATCTGAGAAGTAATCTACTTAAAGATCAAGATGGTTTCTCAACCTCCATAATCTAGGTTTGGTGACACACTATGGATCAACCACTATAGTCAGCTATGTGACCCAACCAGGTGAAATCTTGGTGATAATCTAACTGTATAACTAATAATCTACATGTATAGGATGGTATAATGTGGCATACCATCTATATAACTTAGTATAATCTTATGAGATCAAGGACACATGCTCTACACCATGCCCCCGAACCTAATATCTGAGTAATATAATTGTGTGTCCTATGTATAAAATTATATCCATATAGGGATAGTATACCATATACATGCCCCCATAGTCATAATCTAAGTCTATAAATGTGTCAAAACTCTATCTAAAATCTAAGAATTTAAACTAATATATGATAAGATCCTAACACCCTATAAATCTTAGTCAACCTACTTATCTAAATTGTTAGGTTGTGGAGCTAAAAGCTTCACTAATGCAAACATGGAGGAGGTTATTGAGAGGTTACTGAGTTGCAGAGCAACCAACATCAATCATATCCAATGAGCAGAGCAACTAACATCGGTTAGGGATCAGCTGACATCGGTCATCTCTAGCCAGACAGGGACCGACATTAGTCGCCTGTGTGGTTTTAGAACTGTCAGTTTCATGAACAGTTTGTTAACGAACTAGTTGTTTGCATGTTGAAGGCTAATTTTAGTCTTGAGCTGTGGATCTAATTATTGTAATTAGATTTCTAATTATTGTTTACATGGGATCTATATAATAGACTCATGGGTTGTATTGTAAAGTGTGCTAGTTAAGAGAGCAAGGTGTGTTCCTCCTAGTTACACAAGGGTGCCGAGTGTGTATGATCAAGTAGATCTATGGGATAACAAGATCTGGTAGAAGATCCACTAGGGTACTGGTTTGGAGAATCATAAGGACTTGGTGAGGCAAGGATAAGGGTTCTTCAGGGTGTAGAGAGATCTACATGTGTAAGTAAGATCATTGATTTGTAGGTGTGTGTGTGTGCGTGGTCTAGGTTTGTAGGTGTTGCAAAACCAAGTTGATCTATAGGTGGCAGCAAGATCAGGGAGATCAACAACACAATAGGTAGCAAGATCAAGGGAGATCTATTTGGATTACGGTGTGTACTTAGTCATGGAGTACATGGATTACTTGTTTATACTGGCAGTAGTGATACTGATTGGTGGTACTGGTAGTAGTGATACTGATTGGTTGAAGGTAAACACCAAATCTATGTTTTAGTTGTGTGTTGGGACCGTAATTGAGAGAGTGAGCTCTTGAAGAGATTTATTGTTTATGCCCTAGAGGTGTGGGAGCCCTAGAGGTGTGTAAGGAAGAAGACTGTGGCATCTTCTTTATTGTATTTCTTTTTGGAAGAGTATTAATACAATTGGGTATTGTCTCTCATATTTTGTGTTATTTTTGAATTCTAGTTACTTATTACTTCTGGTTAAATTCTGCATTTAGTTGCTTATACATGGTAATCAATTGTGCTTCCTAGGTCCTAACAAAGTGGTATCAGAGCTTTATGTTCTAGATTCCTGACATTTGGTATCAGAGCTACGGTTGCAGGGAGCACATTTGTGTTTGATTATAGGTCACTCTCAGGGGTTTTTGATTGAGTGGGAGTATAGCAATGGCAGAATAAAGTACACTAAGAATGGAGGAATTCAAAGGCACAAATGGTCAATTACAGTGTTATGGAAAGAAAGAGTAGGTAAAGAAATATTGTTGGTTGGTAGAAGATCAGCATGAAGGAACTAAAGAAGTAGATGTTGCAGGTGTTGTTACACAAGATGCTCTGGTATGTTCCTTGGATAAAGTAGAATCTTGTTTTATAGATTATGTTGCCTCTTTCCATGCAGCCTGAAATAGAGTATTTTTCCATGTTAAGGTCTTTGGAGACTTTGGAAAGATTTATTTAGGGGCTGGTGTGCCTTGTTAAAGTTTTGGCAAAGGGGAAGTGTGGCTGAAATTGCAGACGGCCAACACATGGGTGTTGAAGGAGGTCATGCAGGTTCCAGTCTTGAAGATGTGGCTAATTTCTTCAAGAAAGTTGGGTGATGAGAGATGCACAAAAACTCTCACAGTGGATGCACTTGAATTAGCAGGTGGTAAGAAAGTAGGTATCCTTTATCTATCTACTTATATTATTGATTCTTCTTCTATTGTGAAGACGTGGCTTTGTAGGCTTGGTCACATGAGCAAGAAGGAGATGCATGTTCTTAAGAGAAGTTAGATGTCTTTGACAAACTTAAAAATTGGAAAGCCTTGGTGTTCATGGAGGAGATGATGGATAGAGATCAGTGGAAAAGGCTGAGTAACTCTGAGTAGGGTAGTTTGGACAAGGTTTTGATCTAAAGAGAGCTCATAAGTAAAAAGTCATCACTCACAAGAGAACACAGGTACCGGCATCAGTCAGGAGGAACCATCATCAAATAGATAGGTGTCGATGTCGGTCATGTGCAGACTAGAGCTAGTGGTGTCAGGCAGGGTAAGACTGACATTGATCAGGGAATCGATGTCAGTGATAGGTAGACACTGACGTCAGTCAGGAAATCAGTGTCGATAGTTAGGACAATCACATGGAACTGACGTCAGTCAGATGCAAACTGTGTGGTGACTGAGGTTGGTTAATGGAACAGATTTTGGGTAGATAACAAGTTGTCAAGGAGTCTCAAACACCCATATAGAGGACTGAAAGGGTAAGTAAGCCTCAAATTCATTATTCCTCTTCTTTATACTCATTGCTCACTGTAGAGTAGGAAGGATCCAAGAAATAGTGGGAGCATGGCATGACTAAGGACTTTGATTCCTAGGATGCAAAACCAAATGGAAGATTTGGTAGGGTTGTCAACTAGTATGAAAGCACTAAAAGATGAATGGATTCCTTGGTTAAAGAATAGAGAGAATGGACACGTGAGATGGAAGGCCAGATCATATGGTCTTGAGCAAGCTCCAAGATAGTGGTGCAAGTTTGACAGGTGGATGACAAAGCATGGCTTTAGTCAATGTCATTGTAACCATTATGGTTTCTTTATCAGGTGGGTGATGATTACAACATCATTCTGTTACTGTATGTTGTGTGTTTGCTTGATGCAGGGTTACACATATAGGGTTTTTTTGAGCTAAAGGTAAATTTAGTTTAGAGGTTTGTCATGAAGAATTTAGAGGAGCAAAATTCTTTGGCATGAGTAATCCTAGAGACAGGGAAGATCACCAGTTGATGTTGTCATAGGATGATTGTGTGAAGGTAGTGCAGGATACAGAACAGGGCAGCACACCTATGGATAGATAGTTCATAGAATAGGGTCCCCAATCACATGATGAGGTTGAGTACATGTGTACTCCCTGACATTGCCCCAGTAGTGGGAGTTGTCAGTAGGTTTGTGGCCAATCCAGGAAGGAAGCATTGGAAAGTGGTTTAGTGGGTTCTCAGGTATCTGAGAGGGACCAGTAATAGGGATTCATGCTATGCAGGTTTAAGCACTTTGGATATGGTAGGTTACTTGAATGACAGGTGTTGCACCACAGGATGCGTGGTGGTTGGTCTTCAAGATTGAGCTTGAAGAGGGATACAAGCTAGGAAACAAATTAGATGGTGTATAGGTATAGGTACAGGTACAGTGCAGCTATTTATCTCCAAGTGGGAGATTGTTAGGTTATGGAGCTAAAAGCTTCACTAATGCAAACATGGAGGAGGTTGTTGAGAGGTTATTGAGTTATAGAGTAACTGACATTAGTCTGATCAATTGACATCGGTCATATCCAGTGAGCAGAGCAACTGACATTAGTCAGGGATCGACCGACGTCAGTCATCTCTAGCTAGATAGGGACCGACGTCGATCGCCTGTGCGGTTCTAGAACTGTCAGTTTCATGAATAGTTTGTTAATGAATTGGTTATTTACATGTTAAAGGCTAATTTTAGTCTTGAGCTATGGATCTAATTATTGTAATTAGATGTCTAATTATTGTTTGCATGGGATCTATATAATAGACTCATGGGCTATATTGTAAAGTGTGCTAGTTGAGAGACTAAGGTTAGTTCCTTCAGGGTGAAGAGAGCAAGGTGTGTTCCTCCTAGTTCCATAGGGGTGCCGAGTGTGTATGATCAAGTAGATCTATGGGATAGCAAGATCTGGTAGAAGATCCATCAGGGTATTGGTTTGGAGAATCATAAGGACTTAGTGAGGCAAGGACAAGGGTTCTTCAGGGTGTAGAGAGATCTACATGTGTAAGTAAGATCATTGATTTGTAGGTGTGTGTGTGTGTGTGGTCTAGGTTTGTAGGTGTTGCAAAACCAATTTGATCTATAGGTGGTAGCAAGATCAGGAAGATCAGCAACACAAGTAGCAAGATCAGGGGAGATCTACTTGGAGTATGGTGTGTACTTAGTTGTGGAGTACTTGTTTGTACTGGTAATAGTGATACTGATTGGTGGTACTAGCAGTAGTGATATTGACTGGTTGGAGGTGAACACCAACTCTGTGTTTGAGTTGTGTGTTGGGACTGTAATTGAGAGAGTGAGCTCTTGAAGAGATTTATTGTTTATGCCCTAGAGGTGTAGGAGTCCTAGAGGTGTGTAAGGAAGAAGACTATGGAATCTTCTTTGTTTTATTTCTTTCTGGAAGAGTATTAATACAATTGGGTATTATCTCTCATATTTTGTGTATTTTTGAATTCTAGTTACTTAGTACTTCTGGTTAAATTTTGCATTTAGTTGCTTGTACATGGTAATCAATTGTGCTTCCTAGGTCCTAACAAAGTGGTATCAGAGCTTTATGTTTGAGATTCCTGACATAAATATCTAAGTAAATCTATGTAACTAAATATCTAAGCTAATGTGAACCAATCTGAGTCAATCTATGTGTTTGAACTAATTTATGTATCTAGACCAATATGAGTCAATCTATGTTTTTGAACCAATATATGTATTTGAGTCAATCTGTATATCTAAATCAATTTGGGCTAATCTGTGTGTCAGAACCAATCTATGTATTTGGGTACATGAATCACTATATATCTAGGTATTTGAATCATTGTATATGTAGGTATCTAAATTGAAGAATCTGGGCATTTGAATTGGTGTGAATAAGTATGCCCCCCTTTTGGTAAGAGAGCCAAGATTATAGTAAAGGTGTCAAACCAAAAGTAATGATGATAAGCATGTTAATGATAGTTAGCATTTCTAACATGAATATGGGATTGATTATTTTGACATTTGTAGAAGAATTATATTAGAAACTATGACCAATATATGCTTATGATATATAATGTGTTATTAAGGAAACATAGGTTTCATCATTTTATAAAAACAATTTTATTGGAATAGTAGTGTAATAGCGATGGTGTGGTAGATAGAGTGATCAAGTCCTATGCATAATAAAGGGATAAAAAATTGGAGCTACAGTTCCCAAGATATCATGTTTGGAAGAATCTGGAATTAGTTGACAAAATCAGTATGCAAGATCAACCTTAGGTAGGTGGAATTTTTAAAATATGGCTTAAATAAGTTTGTTAATTGGTTTGATAAACCATTTGAATAATTTTACTTGAGATAAATTTTTTGTTATCAACTTAGAAACATGTCAAGGAGATGAGGAATGACCTTCACCTACTACAAGGAGGTGGAGGCACTCATCTGGGTCAGGGAGGAGGTTACCTTGGTAAGGAACCTATTTATTTCCCTATTTTTGAAATATTTATTACCTTTTCATCATTTTTAGTGAAAACTTGGTAGTTTAGGGCCTTGTTATGGAGAATCACACTAGTGTTCCTAGTTTGGAACTAATGCCCTGGGCTTCAACACTATTGTCCTAGGTAAAATGCTAATGTCTAGCGCTACTATGTAGGGTGTAGTGTTAGTGTCCACTAGAGCTGATTTCACCTATTTTGCTTCTATTTTATGCTTGATGACTGTTACTACATGTTTTATTATTATTTTGATATGCTAATGCCAAATTTAGTTGTGTTTTGTAGGCAAATATGTGTATGAGGGAGTTTTAGAGTGGTTGGATGATGGAGTGTTTGTGTGGACTAATCTTAATAGATTATGAGAGGGCAATGATTTATAGATCTGGCCTAGGTTATGTGGCATCACTTACTTCAATGCCTTGGGATAGCCATATGATTAAATAATTATACGAGAGGTGGAATGTTGGTACTTTTACATTCTAATTAGCTACTTAGGATATGACTGTGATATTGGAGAACATCTATAGGATATTTATATTACCCATTACTGGTCAAAGGGTGGTATTATAAGAGTCTATTGGAGATTAATCAAATAGTGATGTGTTGTTGTCTTTGATTATTATGAATAATGCTTTGTGGTTGTAGAATTTTTAGGTAGTGTTACTAGATTCTTTTATTTTTATGGATGGGAGTGGGGTATCTATCTCACACAAAATGCATGGTATAGTGCAATATATAGAGGAGAATATGACCATACACTCATGGGGTCACACTATGCTATCCAAATTTTTTTGAGATTTGTAACATTTCACTCAAGAATTATGTGTGGGTGGAATTAGATATTTGACATTATTTCATTGTTGGGATTATGAGCATGTTATAGTAGCTAGATTAGAGGGCTTTTTGTGGATGGCCTAGGCTCACCCATAGATGTTTTTAGAGAAATAGACTAATTTGTTGTGCATGTACTCGAGGATCATGATGCATTATCGATAGGTATTAGATTAATTGACAATTGGAGACATTATTTGGATACCCTATAATGGATTTTTGGGGTGGCCTAAGGATGGTGTATAGATGAGGTAGGCTCAAGTGAATTGATGGTTGCATGACTATTGGGTTAATATATATGAGAGATTTTAGTATGAGTGGGTGAATAGATAATTAGGTGTTATCAAAGATGTGACACCTAAACCATGGGTGTGATATAGGAGTTCTTGAGTCTTAGTGAGGCTAAGTAGTAGGCAAAGACCCACAACTATTGAGTTGGTTTTGATTCTGGTGAATAAAGTGAGATCTAGTGTTGGATGCACCCAATGTAGATAACATAGGAGCAATTGATGACTACATAATATGGTGGAGTCATCGTATATGGCCACCATTATTTCCAATATATGGGGCTATCATGTAGGAGGTATTAGATATAGAATTCATTAGGGAAACTGAGGGTACACTATAATTATGGATTTGTATGTTTTTTAGTTTAAAGTTTAACCTATTTATGATATATCTAATGCACTATGTTGGTTTTCGTAGGTCTAAGAGATGATGAGTACTAGGAGACCATTATTGAGGCTACCCTATGAGAGATAACATGAAATGTCCCTAATGATGTTGTGGATAATGAACTAGTGGAGAGCATCATAAGAGTTATAGGCATTTATGTACACCTATTTGATTAAACAACCATTGCTACTATGGTATATAGGTGAGCATATGTTGATAGATATGAGGCACATGTTGAGCTATAGAGGTGAGCTATGCTCCCACCTAATGTTTTGGATGGGGAAGGTGGTATGATCATGGATGACTGCATCTATCTATAGTGAGAGCATGCAAAGGTAGTGGCCGAATTGGTAGTTTTACAAGATAGAGAAAGGAAATATAGGTATAGATCAAGATCTATATGGGATGTGAGGGAATCTTGTTCTAGTGTTGATGTATCTAAAATTGAGAGTGAGGAGGGTGGTCATGGTGACCAAACTCCAATTTTTGAGTGATTAGGTATTAGTGTATTAAAACTTGTTTTGAATCATGTATATATATACACCTTTTTTTACATGGGTATTGTGTTTTCTTGGCATGTTAACTTATGGCATTGTTTATTTGAGTAGGTGTTTTAGTTGTATTTGTTTGTCTAGGGAATTGTAATTAATTGTTCATATGTGTATAGATGATGGAGTAGATATGTATATTGTATTAGGACTGTTAGTTGTTAGTTGTATCATAGTATAACTAAGTGTGGATCATATGACTATGGCCTACACTATCTAAATCCAGATGGCATGGTAAAAAATTGACCATACTACTCATGTTATGTAGGCATTAAATTAGAATCTAAAATTGATACTACTTGTGATTTATTACTGGTAGTTAGATATGTGTACTTTGTATCAAATAGTTTAATCAAGTGTCATACTAAAATAATATCTGGCCTTTATGATTATTTCAAAATATATTAATCAATGGTCTAAATGAAACTGTGTTATGATCTTTGTGATTATTTCCAAATATCTTAATCAGTAATTGAACTAGAGCTATGCTCTAATTTCTATGATTATTACCAAATATCTTAATCAGTAATTAAATTGGAGCTATGCTCTAAATTTTATTATTATTTCCAAATATCTTAATCAATAGTTGAACTAGATTTGTGTTCTTATTTCTGTGATTATTGCCAAATATATTATTCAATAGTTAAACTAGAGTTGTGCTCTAATTTATGTGATTATTACCAAATATCTTACTTGGTAGTTGAACTAGAGCTGATGGTGAGATTGGTTTCCATTTTTTTACCATGCTAATATTAGTAGTTTGATTTCTATAAACTAGCTAAAATCTTTGCTAAACTTGTGGTACATGAGATCTCATGTAAGTAGGTGTCCTATAAACCATAGGTCACATATGATGAGTAGCCAGTGGTTCCTTATAAGGAACCTCATAGGATAACTCAATCATTGAGGAATGTGATCTAGGAAAGTGTGGAGAAGGAGATCTTGATTCCCCCTATGTGAATGTTATCATGCCTTTGTCAACATGCTATTAAATATTATTTCTAAGTGCACAACAATTATTTTCCCAATATCTATTGATTCTATTATAATTATAATATGGTTTGTTTCTTATTCTTGGAAAATTATGTGTTGGATTATGTTGGGTAGAAGGAAGGGTGATCATTCTTTTGTCTAGTAATGTATGTAATATTCTTGAGTCTTATCTTTATCTAAAAAACATTTGGCCCCACTATTGGTGTCCTATGCTCTATCAGCTATAGGATATGCTATGTAAATTGGTTCTTTTATTTTATTAAGTATATTTATTTTTGGTCTCTATTACACTTTTTACTTATATATGGATTAGGTGTTTGTACCATATTATGTGACTATGGCTATGGGAGATCCAAATCCAAATTTATCTCAAGTAGTCCCAACTTCTTCTCTAATGCCATAACTATGTCACATAGATGTCAAAATGATGTGGATGTCTAATATAATAATTTTTCCTTGAGAGGGAAGAAGAGACCTCTAGCAAAGATGTATTGTACTTCTAAATCTATCATTTTCTAGATCAACTATTTTTGATTTGAACCATAGAATGTAATCACTCAATGTTTCTAACCCACCCTAGTGTAGTGAAGGGAACTTTTTGTATGTGACTTGAGGTCCCTTATTCTATATGGAGTGCATGAGAAACACTTATTCTAACTCATCATATGTATGTATAAACCACTAGGGAGTGAATGATGAAACCAATTTAATGCCTCACCTTTTAGAGACTGTGGAAATAATTATAGTAGAGTCAAAATCTTAGTGACATGTTACATGGATTTTCCATAAGATTGAGGGTGAAAATATGGGTCTCTATGTCTATTGATATTAGGTAATATTGGTTTATGAAACTTGTTTGGTAACTTTGTAGTGAAAATTATACATGGGATAGGATTGCCATAGATTACATTGAAATCAAGCTGAGAGTGATATGATTTATTTTCCAATGTGAGATGGTGTACTTGTTATTGTAAATCACCTATGGAATGAATCATGGAAATTAACTCTTGTGAAGGTATATTAACATCTTCAAGGGGCTCATTTAATTCTTGAATCTTGTTATTAATTTTAGCCCTTGGTACACTACATCAAGGACCTTTGTTTTTTATCATTGTAACCTTTGGAGGGGTGATATCTTAGACTTGGTAAGAGGGAAATGGGATATCATAATCATGAAGGTTAGTGATGAGTCTTCAAGTAAATTAATTTACCTTTATTCGTGTCTTGATTTCTCCAAGATAATTGACCAGTATATTTACACCAATGCTTGTCCCAACTGCTAATAAAGGGGTTTTAGGATTCTCATGATGTGAATAATCAATAATTCTGCACAGATCATCTATCCACCCAGCATTGTAAAAGTGATCTGAAGTAATGGAGGTGCCCCCTAGTTCTCGATGATTGGCAACAACAATCTTTCATCCTTTCTCAGCAAGATGATAAACAATATGTTTGACATAAGGATCCTCAGAATCACTCGTCAACCCAGGAACCACAATAAATATAGGTGATAAGTCATTCCCTGAAGAAGGCATGTTCAAGCTTCCCAGTTTTCTATCAACATTGTTTATAACCCAATCTAGAGCAATGGTTTCCCCATCTGGTGTGAGGAATATCTGCCTATTGTATTGAAGAACTGGTGGTCTGCCAAAAAAAATGCAAAAAAGCAGTTTGCAAATGAGGGCTACAATTTATAATTTCTTCTGGCTTTTAACAGACTACAATTATGCATCTATCTCTGCATGCAGACAGGACATATACATGTGTTTATGTATATGCTGTGGTCGCGTCTCGTTGTGGGAGCCACCTCACGTCTGGCCTGTTGGCAGATTATTTAAACAACTCTATTGGCAAAATTTAAATGAAAATGGCAGAAAGACTTGAGAACCAAATTCAAACACATTTCTCTTGCACCTTTAACAGTCACCACACTCCATCCGTGAGCATAACTTCCTTTAATACTCCAGCTTCACATCATGCAGAACAGAAAGCCACATATGATCCGCATTCTGTATCCACAATTCTAGTGGACCGGCCAGTTGAAATGGGGCCAAAACTGGCACAAATTGGCGAGGGCTTTAAAAGGCTACAGACACGTCTTTATCATGGCTCAGATTTGCAACTCTACCAGTGTACCCTATTATCATGTAGACAACCACATTTGTCTTTCGTGAGCAAAACAGAGGAAGCATTTTCAAATGGTTCAACTCTTATATTTGAACCTGACTATATAGGTTCATTGTGGAGCTGTGGTATAACATCAGTTAGCATACAATGCTTCCATGGCTGAAGGCCATAAATCATAAGGAAATACCTTTGTGTAGGAATATGGACGGGATATTTGTATATACTCTAAGAGCGGGGATGACCAAACTTGAAATTTGCACCAAACTTGCGGATACCAATTTTCAAATAGAACGTGCAAACAGTTTCTCTCTCTCTCCCCTTGGAAGACCTGCAAGAGTCAGCTTTGCAAGTGGTTCAAATCTATTTAGAGGGTGGTTATACTTGCATGAAGGCCCAAATTTTGCATTTGCCAGTTTTTATATAAAAAGTAAACTCGAGCTATCTAGGATGCTAGGCGAAATATTAATTTCTAACAGATGTTGTGGAAGCAGCCCTGAATAAGCAACTGGAGGTTGATTCTGGGTAATAAGTGGCATAACAGCAACTAGTGGAGCTATTATCCCCTCAGGATGATTGAATCGGCAGTTTGCTCCATTTTTACAGCTTCCTGTATTTGATCTTATAGCATGGGAGAATAATATCCAATTTATACCATGATTTAAATAGGGCGACCACAAACAGAATTAACAAACCAAATATCAACAGAAGGATGTTTAAATAACAATCACAAATATCCTAGTGAAAAGGTGTTGACATTCCAGATAAATATGATCAGTCTGGGATAGAATACTGCACATTCATTATACATTCTCACTAGAATCAAATTTATGTTTACAGTAATACATACCACTTGCCATTGGTCAAAACAAGTCTCCTCTTCTCACAGCAACATTTCTAATCCTTCCTCTCTCCAAAGGAGATCCTTCTTTTTTTTTCTTCTACCTTTGTGCGCCCTCTGCTCTCCTCTTTCTTCTCCTTACAACCACTTCTACTTAAGAGAGGTCTTTCCTCTCTCCTCTACGTACTACTCTTCCTCTCTCTTCCTTAATGACTATTCTTTTTCTTTTAAGAAACCAAAAATCTCTTCTCTAACCTCTGTGCCCAATTTGGGCTGAGGATTAAAACAAGAAATAGTTTGAAACTTTACTAGCATATTCTAATATGAGAAGATTTATCTTACGATTGAAAATCTTCCAACCACTCCCCTCATTTCCTCAACAACTCAAAAATCAGCTTTTTACTTTTACTAATTACAATTTCTCTTTAATTTCAACATTTGGAGGGAAAATACAATAATTGGGTTTTAAATTTAAATCATAACCATGTCTTGTGTAGATGCTCCTACATCATACTCTCCCTCTAGGAACAATTTGAACTTTAGTTCAAATGAACTGCTGCTTTCATGCTGTAGCTTTCATTCTATACCTGGATCCCACAGTCTTCTTGTCAATGCTAATGCTTGAATTTGTCTTTGCTAGTCTCTGTCTCTCATTTTGCTTTTCTTCCTCTTTAGATATGTCCTTCTTTTCATTTCTTTCTCAGCTGTTAGGTCCAATCTCCATGCTTCTTCATCTTCATACATGTCTTCAAAGTTTTCATCTTCCATACCTGCATTCAAAACATCAAAAGCAACCTTAGTAGAAAAATATTGAGGCCATGAAGCCTCTTGGCTGCCTTCACATGTCTGTTCTTGTTTCATGACCAAAACTGCCTTGGTTTCATTGCTTTGCTCTTGTATTGTCTCACTCTTTCCAATGTTGTCTTCACCATGGCTTGTACCTTTACACAACTCTCTTGGAGGATTCAACAACACTTCTATCCTCTTCAACTCTTCATTCAACACAAGCTCATCCAAATCTTCATGTCCTATATCAAATTTAGGACTAGATTGTCTTTCATCCTTTATAATTACATTCATCCATTTTATAGTTTCTTCATACAAATTAGCTTCTTCATCAACATCAGTATATTCATCAAAAACAATTGCAGTATTCATACCTTCTATCTCCTTCCTTTCTTCAATCTTTGCTTGAAGCCATCTTGTTTGTATTGCTACATCTTCTTTCCTTTTCTCATCATCCATCCCTTTGGAAGTCTCTCCTTGCTGCATATTAGTCCTTACAGCCACTTTCCATTCTTCATTTTCCATACAAATATCATTAGATGATTCAAACAAATCATTCTCCCATTTATTGCAAGCAATTGACTTACCTTTCCATGTAATTGTGCCATCCTTCATCTTTTCCCATTGATTTCTTGGTGTTTTTGTCTTAACACTTACATCTTCTTCACTCTTAGCCTTTTTAGGCACCCATACTTGTTTCTCGTTCTTACTATTTCTCTTCTCAAGCCATGTAGGCATCTTATAACCATGCCCTTTTGACAATATGGAAAAACTAACTTTTTTTATCCTCTTATTTTCTTGCACATTCATACGAGAAAAATCAATCTTATAAGGTAAACTTACCTGCTTACTTACTTATTGCTTGCTTGTGTGCTTCACCATCCACTTAGGCATCACATATCCATGATTGAATACTTTGTGTGAGGATTTCATCTTCCCCTTGCCTCTTCTAACCTGTGTATTAATATATTCATGCTCATAACAACAATCAAAATCAGCACTTAACACTTCATTTACCTCTTTGTTAGCTTGTTCCACGGAGCAATCTTTCTCTTCCTTTGTGCTTGGCTGTCCTCTTTCTTCTTCCTGGCCTTCAATGGCATCATATAATTTAGCTTCATCTTCTACTTCTCCTCTCTCATGCATTAACCAATGCACCTTATCAATAGCAGCAAACTCTCTTCTCTTTCCTGCACATTCACTTGTGCACTTGGTGTCTTCTCTTGCACCAATCTCTTCATTCTCCAAGGCCCTTCTCTTGACCTTCACAAAGCTGATCATACCTACATTTACCCACTCAAAAACAGCATTAAATACAAAAACAAGAGACCATAATGTCTCCATGAGTATCCTCTTAATGGACATTCTTCTTTCTTCTCTCTTGTTCTCCTCAATGAGAACCTTTTTCTCAACTTCTTCCTCTTGTTGCTCACTTGGCAATCTTCTTATCTTTTTGCCTCTTTGGGCTTCCCTCTTCATGGCAATCTCATTTTGCCTTCTTCTCTTTTTTACTAGGAGATCTATTGGCCACTTTATCCTCTTCTTCATTGGCCATACCCATGCTTGTCTATTCAGCTACATCTAAGACTCATACTCATCCTTAACGTTAGCTAATTCTTTCTTCAAACTAGCAATTTCTTTATCAAAATCAACATTAGTCATACCTTTGATGCTTGATTTCCTCTTGCTGCCCTCATATACCTTACTGCTCTGTAGTGCTTTCAACAATGTTTCCATCTCTGAGATCTTCACCCAAGCCTTTTCTCCTTGACTAGTCCTTTTTATAATCTCCTTTGATCTCACCTAGGCCTTTTGCATCCTAGTCTTTTGATCATTTTCTCAATCCTACAGCAACTCTTTAGACAACTCTTCAACAAACACAAATTACAAATCCAAGCTTACCTTGCTTTGGATCTTCTTCTTCTAGGCAGTCCCTCTATCACTCTTCTCAAAACTTCATCCTTTACCTCACCTAAGTCTGTTTCACCTTAGTCTTTGGCAAACTATCCAAGCTTCTTCTTGGATCTTCACTAAGCCTTCCTTGGCTTCGTCTCCTCTTAAGCCTCAATGGCTTGGCTGCCTTTCTCTTCACCTGTTTACTTCTTAAACAAAATAAATTCAAATCAAATAACATAGACTTCTCATACCTTTTCTTCAGCAGATCCCAAGAGCTTTCAAGCTCTGATACCAAATGATGAGTCTTCAAGTAAATTAATTTACCTTTATTCATGTCTTGATTTCTCCAAGATAATTGACCAGTATATTTACACCAATGCTTGTCCCAACTGCTAATAAAGGGGCTTTAGTATTCTCATGATGTGAATAATCAATAATTCTACACAGATCATCTGTCCACCCAACATTGTAAAAGTGATCTGAAGTAATGGAGGTGCCCCCTAGTTCTCGATGATTGGCAACAACAATCTTCCATCCTTTCTCAGCAAGATGATAAACAATATATTTGACATAAGGATCCTCAGAATCACTCGTCAGCCCAGGAACCATAATAACTATAGGTGATAAGTCATTCCCTGAAGAAGGCATGTTCAAGCTTGCCGGTCTTCTATCAACATTGTTTATAACCCAATCTAGAGCAATGGTTTCCCCATCTGGTGTGAGGAATATCTGCCTATTGTATTGAAGAACTGGTGGTCTGCCAAAAAAAATGCAGAAAAGTAGTTTGCAAATGAGGGCTGTAATTTATAATTTCTTCTGGCTTTTAACAGACTACAATTATGCATCTATCTCTGCATCCAGACAGGATATATACACATGTTTATGTATATGCTGTGGTCGCATCCCGTTGTGGGAGCCACCTCACGTCTGGCCTGTTGGCAGATTATTTAAACAACTCTATTGGCAAAATTTAAATGAAAATGGCAGAAAGACTTGAGAACCAAATTCAAATGCATTTCTCTTGCACCTTTAACAGTCACCACACTCCATCTGTGAGCATAACTTCCTTTAATACTCTAGCTTCACATCATGCAGAAAAGAAAGCCACATATGATCTGCATTCTGTATCCACAATTCTAGCAGATCGGCTAGTTGAAATGGGGCCAAAACTGGCACAAATTGGTGAGGGCTTTAAAAGGCTACAGACACGTCTTTATCATGGCTCAGATTTGCAACTCTACCAGCGTACCCTATTATCATGTAGACAACCACGTTTGTCTTTCGTGAGCAAAACAGAGGAAGCATTTTCAAATGGTTCGACTCTTATATTTGAACCTGACTATATAGGTTCATTGCGGAGCTGTGGTATAACATCAGTTAGCATACAATGCTTCCATGGCTGAAGGCCATAAATCATAAGGAAATACCTTTGTGTAGGAAGACAGACGGGATATTTGTATATACTCTAAGAGTGGGGATGACCAAACTTGAAATTTGCACCAAACTTGTGGATACCAGTTTTCAAATAGAACATGCAAACAATTTCTCTCTCTCTCGCCTTAGAAGACCTGCAAGAGTCAGCTTTGCAGGTGGTTCAAATCTATTTAGAGGGTGGTTATACTTGCATGAAGGCCCAAATTTTGCATTCACCAGTTTTTATATAGAAAGTAAACTCAGGCTGTCTAGGATGCTGGGCGGAATATTAATTTCTAACGGATGTTGTGGAAGTAGCCCCAAATAAGCAATCGGAGGTTGATTCTGGGTAATAAGTGGGATAACAGTAGCTAGTGGAGTTATTATCCCCTCAGGATGATTGAATCGGTAGTTTTCTCCATATTTACAGCTTCCTGTATTTGATCTTATAGCATGGGAGAATAATACCCAATTTATACCATGATTTAAACAGGGCAACCACAAACAGAATTGACAAACCAAATATCAACAGAAGGATGTTTAAATAACAATCACAAATATCCTAGTGAAAAGGTGTTGACATTCTGGATAAATATGATCAGTCTGGGATAGAATACTGCACATTCATTATACATTCTCACTAGAATCAAATTTATGTTTACAGTAATACATACCACTTGCCATTGGTCAAAACAAGTCTCCTCTTCTCACAGCAATGTTTCTAATCCTTCCTCTCTCCAAAGGAGATCCTTTTTTTTTTCTTCTTCTACCTTTATATGCCCTCTGCTCTCCTCTTTCTTCTCCTTACAGCCACTTCTACTTAAGAGAGGTCTTTCCTCTCTCCTCTACGTACTACTCTTCCTCTCTCTTCCTTAATGACTGTTCTTTTTCTTTTAATAAACCAAAAATCTCTTCTCTAACCTCTGCGCCCAATTTGGGCTGAGGATTAAAACAAGAAATAGTTTAAAACTTTACCAGCATATTCTAATATGAGAAGATTTATCTTACAGTTGAAAATCTTCCAACCATTCCCCTCATTTCCTCAACAACTCAGAAATCACCTTTTTACTTTTACTAATTACAATTTCTCTTTAATTTCAACATTTGGAGGGAAAATACAATAATTTGGTTTTAAATTTAAATCATAACCATGTCTTGTGTAGATGCTCCTGCATCAGTTAGGATGAGAAATGTGTTCTAATGTAGTAAGGGGGGTTGAGGGAGATTCATTGGTATCTCTTATTTTTTTAGTTTGCAAAGAAGTATCACATGCTAATGGACTAGAAGATGCATTATTATCATATAAATGTAAATTGTGTAAACTATGAACATAAATATAAGTTCATTTGTGCTTATATAAAATCATATTATAATTTAAACTAGAATTTAACAATCAATCATTTTAAACATGAGATATGGGTGAAGTAGGGAGAAACCTAGAAGGACTAGATTCGATGTCTTCTACATCAAAATCATAATAATAATCATTATTTTGAGGTTCATCAAAATCAAAGTTTAATTCACTAGTAGAGGTAAGAGTATAATAATTTTAATTTGAATGTTCACTAAGAGAGAGAGTAGAATAAGTTTTTGATTTTTTACTACTATGCAACATATCATCATGTGTAGTTGTAATGCAATGTATCCCTTCACTAGTTATGATTGAAGTGCATGTATGATCATTATTTTCGAACTTGGAGTCAAGGGTAGAAGAAGTATTAATCATGTTTTTATTTGGAATATCATGAAATGTAGGAGAAGAGTTAGATATATTTGAATTTTCAACATTTTATAAAGAATAATTGTGTTGAGCTTGGAATGTAAAATAAGGTGATAAAATAATTTCATCTGCTTTAGTTTGTGCATTGGTAAAAGGTGCAATATCATTTGTAATTAGTTTTTAAAATTTAAATAAGAAGGGAAAAATATGCATTGGTCATTAAAAATATAGGATCACATTGGAACAAATCACTACCAATAAGAGGTTATTTTAGCATTATATTTTTAGTTTGATTTTGAGAAGTAGGAGAGGAGGGATAGGAAAGATAATAAATGCATGTAATCCATTCTCATCAACACTTTCATTTCCATGATCATAGTAATCATCATATCCATCATTACAATAATAATAATAATAATAATAATAATAATAATAATAATAATAATAATAATAATAATAATAATAATAATAATAATAATAATAATAATAAATGAAATCATTATCATGGGCTAATGTGCAATATTTAAAATTTGTCCATTCATTCTTATAATTATGAGAAAAGGCTAGAAATTCATCAATTGGGTAAGGGGAAAGAGGCTTCTTAGATGTCATTTCAAACTCGCCTAAAAATAATATGTAAATAATGAATAGCAAGCACACAAAAAGTAAAATGTAACCTAACATAGGTATATGTGCAAATATGGGAAATATTCATCCCAATGTGTGGAAAAAATTAAGAATTTTATTTGAAACCCTAAGGGATAATATTTAGATGTATAGGGACCTAGTATGCAGATTTAAGGTTTTTGAGGGTTTTGTAAACAAAATTTAAAGTGTATTAAATTTATGAAACCCTATGAGAGGACTGATTTGGTTTAGTTAGGTTATGAAAAAATTAGAATTTTATAACCCTAATTTAGTGCACAAGAATGTGTAAGGCAAGCCTTAGGAATAAACTAGGGTTTTAGTGATATTCAAAGTAAGGTTTACCAAATGTTTCATCTATTTAGGGATTAATCATGTAAATCCTAGGTTGTTAAAGGGGCTGGGTATAGGGTGTAAATTCATACAAATATTATATATATATATATATATATATATATATATATATATATATATATATATATATATATATATATATATTTTACCCAAAATTTAAGCACAATGAGAAAATTGACTTATTTAAAATGAAACAAGAGTTATCAAAGGTTAAGAGGGTTGGAACAGGCTTGAAGATATGTCAAGAATTTTTTTTCTAGAATTGGTGTTGAAAACTTGCTTTGGATAATAACACAATTGAGAAGACAGTAAGTTGCAATGCTAGTGTCTAATTTTCAGCGTTAATGTCCTTGTATGGAGATTCTACCTAAGACTTACAACGGTGTTGTGAGAGGTTTTCAAAGGCCTATAGGTGAAATAATAAATCATAAACCTTTGTTTGTGTCACTATTTCACCAAATATTTTCCAAAACCTAATGAACACCTACACACATGGAAAAATAATGAAATAAAATTCAAAATGGAGATAAAAATTAGGTTGTGTGATGTTACAATCATGTTATGTAAAACACCTATTATCCTAACTCCTACCTACATTAATCCCAATGATAGGGGTTTCATATTGCATGTAGTTTTCCCTTAGGGAATGTGTATAATCAATGTTCATGGTATGCTATAATGAGTTTCACTTAGGCACTTATTTGATCAAGCATGCAAGTATATATGTGATTGTTGAGTAATATGCAATGTGTTGAGCTATATTATTTATTGATTTTATGTAATTATGTGCCAAAGTACTAAGTTATAGATTTTAAATGCCTTGTGAGGTTCTTTATATAGAAGGAAATTTTATTTGAATGTAAACCCCTTATTCATTGGCTAATAAGATTCAAAATAAAGATGAAATCATAAGATAAGGCCCAAGGAAGGGTTATGACCTAAAATATGTTGAAAAAGTGACAGTTGGACACTAGCGGTGAACTGGACACTAGCATAGTGTGATAGTGTCCTAGACCACACTAGTGTCTTAAGATCACTAAAATGAGAATTTTTTTTACAAAATAGGATAGGGGCCCCTAGGATTGGGATGGGATGACATAGGACCACTAGGGATATAACAAATAGAATAAACATGTCGTAAAAAATGAAAAAAACCCAAAGTGACCATGCAAATAAGACTCACATTCATTAATAAAACTTGCCAATGAAAGAGAAACATTATGCATATTAGTTTTGGTTTCTTGACCAAATTAGGGTGTGTAAAACATATGTCATGATGTCTATATGGATCTAAAATAGACATAAAATAACATGACAAAGTGCATACATTATTCTATTCTACGTAGACACTACTATCAAAGGTAAAGATGATGTTTCATAATTTAAAGATGTTGAGACAAATAAAGTGTGATTTTAAAGCTAAAAATTGAAAAAATTGATCCAAATTGACCCTAATTATCCTTTAAAAACTATACTAGCTAATCTATCAACTCTTAGAAAGTAAATGAAACAAAGATTGTGGAAAAATGTCCATCGGGTGTGTCAAGAATGTACACATTATAATTAAAGAATAAACAAATTATAAACTCAAACAAACATGAAATTTATACTCTAGAAAGATAATGCACTTCATATTGAGAATAAAGTAAAATGAACAAATTGTTTTACCTTCACCTAACAATGAATCTCCTCTTTTGTTGTATATATTTTACTTGGATGAAAAATACATGGCTACTAAATTAGTGATGCACAATCAATTAAGTAACATATCCCCTTGATTTAATAATGATTACTTAGATGATGTTGATGATGGATTCTAAAACTAGCTTGATCTCCTCAGGGTTCTCTGTCTTTATTGCTAATTTGACACATTCTCATTAGGTTGTCATGGCTTATTTAAAATGGAGGAGGGGCATAAAATTTGTAGATTTTAAGAATGAAATACATGATCAAATTTGATTCAAGATGAAGGGCTAGGATTGAGTTAAAATACTCATTGAATGAGGGGAGATGGATCATAAAAGTGAGAGGTTGAGGATGTAATGCTTTGCATTCATAAATATTGGTTTTGATTGATTGAAGGATAGGCATGATTAGATCTTGTCTTGGATTTAGGGATTTGACTATAGATTGAGTGATGTGATGATAGACATGGGATTTGGGATGATTTTATTTATTTTAAATATTTTTTATGAGCATAGATTTTATTGTTAATAATAGAAAAATAACTAATGTGATTAATTAGTTGATTACCCTAAATGTTATTTTGGTGGGATATAGATGGGATGATGGTGTGATAGGATTAGTTAATCAGGGGTGGTGGTGTGATGTGGTTAGGTATATATTGATGATAGAACTAGGGTTATGGATGACATGATTAGGGTTGAAATGCTAGTCAAATTAGGGTTTAATGATGATTAGGAGTGATTAGAGATAATTAAGGATGGCAACAAAAAGGTATCAAAAGTTATGAAAATGAAGTGTCTATAATAATAGTGAGGGGGTGTTTCTTGAAGCACCCTTTTACTCTCATAATTTGAGGTGTGGTTACCCTTACCAAGGTATGGACTAAAATTTTAGGTTGGGAATCCATGAGGTTAGGATATTCTACTTCTCATTCTTCTTCCTAAGACTCTTGAGCATCTTCTCATTCATCAATATTTAGAGGTGTTTTGACGTCTAATAAATAAAACTTATGTTCAACACATTTATAGCCCCATCTGAATTTTTCATCATAATTATAACATAGCCCTTTTTATTGATGATATCACATTTCATCTTTGCAAGGCTTTTAATAGGGGTTGTAATTTATCGATGGACTTATTAAATTGCATTATAATGTAGAGGGTTCAAATGGAAAACAATTTGAAGGATGATGTAGGGATGTGAACTTATATTTAACAAAATTGGCCAAACCTAGAACTTCCATCATGTCCTTAGGTTTTAAAATTTTCACTTATGAATCAACTCTTGAAAAAATCATTGGATATCCCTTTAGGTTGAATTATTAAATTTTCAACTATAGTTTGATATTGTTGGGCCATTCTAGTTTGCTTGAGTTTGGTAAGGGCTCTAGTGACATCATCATAGGCACTGAGACCAAATCAAACCAACAATAGTTCAAAAAAATTGTACCAAGTTTGTTCTTCATGAGATTTATGGTACCATTGATACCATAGGACAATATCCTTTTCCAAGTGGAATGATGTGATATGTACTTTTTCCCCAACTAATATATTATGTAGGCTAATATATTATTTTGAATGAAAAATCCAATTAGTAGGTTCAGTAGCATCAAATTTAGGAATGTCTAATTTTGGACCATGTGGCATGTTTCCTAATGCTAAATACTCTCAATCTATTTGTTATCTTTGATATTTCTTGAGAGTTATGCATTATTTACATGCAGACCATGTACCCTTTGATGTTGGTCAAAAAATTTAGGTCTCAATTTGACAACTTCTCACTCCATGTTCTTGATTATAGATGTGGTTGTCACAAAAATTACCGAAATGGTTCTCAAGGATCCAAAAGAGTATTTTTGAAGTTATATGTTAAAATAATAATGTTGATGAGATGATTGCAACAATATAATTTTTACAATGGAAAGGAAACATTTCAAGACTTTTTTGGAAAGTTACCTTTTGGGTAAAACTTTTATTAGAAGTTTTTATATCTATCAACATTTGGAAAATAATTAACCTAATATATTCTACTCATACTATGTAATCCCCCATTTTGAAACTTTTATATAATGTTTTGATCCTACAAATTCTATAATTTATGGTTATGCTCTATATATTTTTTTGTCATTATGTTTATGAGAATAATCAAGTGGGGGTGATTTTTACAAACTCCAATTTACTAGGGTTTAACATAATTAGGTGAAAATTGGTAGGAATTATACAAGGTATGTCTAGTTTGTTGGCTTACATTCAAAATTAACCTATTCATAAATAATGTTGGTCAAATATTTTAGAGTGATACATATGGAGTGTGGGTCATAACTCTATCCCATTACCCCATCTCTAAGGTTATATGTGAGTATATTCCTGGGACTAACTACTTATTATTTCACAAGTAAAATATGGCCAATGGCTTCCTAAGGCTAGGATGCAAAAAATAAACAAGGGGTATCCTATATACCTAAAGGTATGTGGAAGCTCAAATCTATGTATAAATTTTGTTTGGGAACTTATAGGGATGGGTCAAATCCTACCCAAATTCACATAGGTACCATGTGCTTCAAAAATATAATAGATGACTATGATATTTTAAATCTCCCAACATAGGTTTTCTAACATGAGAAAAAAATTAACTACTATATAAAAAGGGGTGGGTTCAGGAGAATAGATTTAGTACCGCTACTTATGAACTACTTTTTGATCACCAATGTCTCACTTAAGTCATGGTGAGAGCATAAGGTAGATAATTTCATAGATCCCTAAACTGATTTTGTTATTGTGGAACATGATCTAGGAAAGATCTCTAACACAAGATGAAAGGAACATTCCTGCAAACATATTAACCAATGACAAAATATAAAGAAACTATAATGCAAATGAAAAAAATAATTATATTGCATTATATAGAGTGTATAATTGTGTTATAATATTTTAAACCTCTTTAAGGAGGAAAAATCCTTTGGTTAAGATCAATACAATATAATTAGTGGATAAATTGACACTAGTCTATACTCCTATTTAAATCAAATTTATGCTAGTCAGGGACTATTTCCCATGCATGTGGAATTATTATAAATAACTTAAGGGATGACTTAAAAAGCATATGAACTATTAAATTTTTTTAATAAAAAAAATTACAAAGAAAATAGTTAATATGAATGGGTTCTAACATAAATTTGACCATGAAATAGCAAAAAAAAAAAAAAACAAGTCCAAACACTAAAAAGAGAAGGAACATGGTGTATTAGGTAAAATTTGGAATACTAATTCAAAAATACAAGTGATAATAATGACTACAAAATCAGTTCCAAAATCCTCTAAATATTCATGATTGGGAAAAGTAAGTAAATTGAATGAAAAATAGTAATTGAAATAAGTCAAATATACCTCAATCTTTCAACCAATTTACTTCCAAATATAGTTAATGTGTCACAATGACAAGTTGGATGGTTTGATACTGGACAGGATGGATTGCTTGAATAGCTCAAGGATTGGAAAACATGTGGACATGGATTGGCTTGACAATGGACAAGAAAAAAAGTTGACAAAATTAACCTAAGGATATTCAAAGATATCTCATGGTTTGCATGGAGATATACTTGTTTATATAGAAGAGGATGAAGAATTTCTAAGGAATTTAAAATTCCTTAGGTTTTTTTAGAGATAAAGTGCATGGAGGATTCTAGAGTATGTGGAGAATTATAGAATCCATTAGAAAAGACTAATTTTGATTAGATAGTGATTATAAAAGTGATTTGTGGGAGAAAGTGGGGGTGGCTAGAGTTAGATGGGGAAGGAATTAAAAATTAAAATATAATTGATAAGTGGGATTTAGTAACAAATATGATGATAGTAGAAGAATTAATTGATATAGGATGTCCTAAGGTTAATGTATGACAACAAAAATTTCAAAAATGGTAGAAAGGGATGTTTCAATAAATTTTGAATCTATTTGATGTTTAAGGAGAAATAGAGATGAAGGGTAGGGATTAAAGATTAGAGAGAACCCAGATTGGTTACACACCATATCCAAATGATGTTGAGCACTCCTCTTTGGATAGGGAGGACTACCTGTGAATAATAAAGCACTACCACCAAAAATATTTATTAGTAGATATATGAGTGGAATGCCAAGCTATGCACTTATTCCTAAAAGTGTCAAAGTTCCTTGGGGATGATAGTGCACATTTTGAAACAAAATGGCAATAAATGATAAAATGAAAGAGAGAGTAAGAGAGAGATATGCATACTATTCTTACAGTCTGAGTGCAACAGAGAGTGACACAATGTAGGTAATGTGAGTTATTTGTGTTTTTAGATGTTGTTTAGGTAGGCTCAAGTAAGTTAGTTGAAATACATAGTCACTACCATCAATTAGGCTACCAATGTCAGTAAGGAGATATGACCAATGTCAGTTATGTGATTGATGTTAGTAGGGGTGGTAGGTTCTCAAGAGGTCACAAGAGACTTTTATGAGCTAGGAGGTAAATGTTGGTTAGGTTTGTGAGGTTGGGACGAGTCGTAAGGGAGTGCGTAAGACTCAAGTGGGTCTCGATAAAGGGTTGGTATGTTTGAATTAAAAAAAATAGGTGAAGGAGTTTTATATCTCCTTTATAGGGAGAGTCAGGATGTTTGTAAAATGATAAATAATATAACATAAAGTAATTGTAAAATGACTACTTAAAGGAATTACAAAACATAGAGATATGCTTAGTTGGTGAAATAGATGAACTGTGAGTGCTAGATAAATGGCTCTAATGAGGCATGTTGAAGCAATACATGAACATAAAAGACAAGCATGTGCTGTCAGTTCAAAAAAATCTAAACTATGTGTAGTATATCAATTCTTAATCTAGACTAATTTGTGTAGAGTAACGATAAGCCTAGATGTAGAAAGTTGAATGCTAAAGCCTGTATGTGAATCATTGATTTTTTTATTTTTCTTGACCTAAATATTAGCTTAAGTAACTAACATCAATGATCTTGTCGATGTTAGTTGAGGGTTGACCAACGTTGATGGTATGAGAATAGGTAAAAGGGTTATTTTTAGCCTATTTTCTATTCCTTCTCTTGCCAAGTGTGGTATTTATTAGAAAATGGTAGAACTGTGAGGTTAAGAAGAACATAGTTAGTTAGGAATTTATGTTAGGGGTAAGAACAAGTCATGGGTGGTTAGGATTAGGGGACTAAGTATTGAGGTGACTCAAAGGGTAAGAATTATTCTTAGGATGAGGTGGTTAGGTAAGGTGGCATAAGTAATTTTTAATTATATTAATTAAATATTTTTAAATTAATTAAATGTGTGAGGGGTGAAAACATGGGTTAGGAAGGCTAATTTTTAAAAGGGGATCGAGGGGGGTTTTGACACATGAAGTTATGCATGCGTGTGATGTAATTTTGGTGTCTAAATTTTCCCCTTTTTGTCTTATAATTTGTATTGACAAGTTGCAAGACAAAAATAAGAGTTGGATGCTCTAGGTATGAGATGAGGTATCCCCCCTCAAAATTGGAACTAATGGAGGAGAATCTAGAATTGGGTACCAATTTGATAAAGAGTTAATTGGGTGGGTGGATGTTGAGTGAGAGTGTGGCAACATCACTACTTGCATGTATACTACTATGAAATAATAGGTACAGGTGAGGAGGACTCTGATAGAAATAACCAAATCATAGCTTGCAAGTGATAGATGATAAGGTTAAAATGATCAAATTTGTAGCTCTAATGGTCCATGTGTTCTAGGTATCCAAGGTAGGAAGTGCTCCTAATAAACACAAAAGGTTACAGGTGATACGACTAGCTTGGTCACTATCCAAAACACCTAATATACAAGTGTGTGTACAATAGCCAACTATAGTGAGGTAGCAGAAGTGATCAAGATAGGTAATGCAAGGTTAGTTCAAAAGGGTCAATAGTTGAGGATATATTCATGATCTCTAGTTAGAGTCATCACGGGTGAAGACTTAAGTGATCTCCAAGGTTGGTTTTCATGGTTAGGGAAATATATGTGATCTCCAAGATTTGTTGTCATGGTTAGGGAGATATACGTGATCTCCAAGTTGCCCCAAACTGAGGGTGTAGTCCAAAGGGTGGTGGTTGGGGTTGAGAACTCTAATTTTAAGGTTGTCGATGTCAATTATGTCAATGATATTAGTAGTAAGTATTTCTAATATCGACATCTTAGGTTAAGACTATCGACATTAATGGGTGACCAAATCAGAAAAAAAGGGGTTTGGTGACCCACCAAAACTCATTTATGATAGTTGATTGGATAAAAAGAGTTCTAAGTGTTGTGGGGAATATGATAGCTCTAGCATATCTATTTGTGATGAGTTGGTGAGAGATAAGTGGTTGAGAAGATTGTGTGAGATTGAACGAGTGATTGAGCACTTAGTGGGCCATGGTGTGATCAAGAGAGTGTTAGTGTGGGTAGAGATGGTAGAGGTAGGAGAGGACCTAGCTGGATGAGTGCCACCACAAGTGCTAGCCATTCTAGCTTGGAAAAGATAGAGAGATGAGGTAAGATGCTCTTTGAGTTGAATTTTGATTTAACATAGTTAATATGTTATTTGGGATAAATTTAAATTTTTGGGTGGAGAAAATGTAATTAGAGGGGTAGTAAATGGGTTAAGGCTAGTGTTGGGTGAATTTGGGAGGTGTCGAGGGTAGTTTTTAGGAAAAAACTTAAATTTTGGAGGCAAGTTGTTTAGCCCTAGGGCCAAACTAGTCACTAATGTCGGTAGAGCTTACTGACATTGATTGACACCAGCATCGATGTCAACTGACACCAAGCACCGATATCAGCATATAATATTGATGCTAATCACCTTAGGGCTAAACCAATCACCAATGTTGGAAGAGCTTGCTGACATCGACTGACACTGGTATCGATGTTGGTTGACACCATGTACTGATATTAACATTTTAGATCCTTAGTTGAGTTAGTTGATGAGCCTAACGACCAATCTAGCCTCAGAAGAGCCCATGTCGATTGAGTGCTACCTATATATCCTAGATGAGGGCATCATTCTAATGTAGTTCTCCTAGTGCGTAGGGAAAAAGGTTGAGATATGGTTAAAAATTTGTTAAGGGAAGTGGCTAGGAAAAGGGAGGTTAAAATAGGTCATGGGACATAGGGCTTAAAAGATAGGTTGTGGGGTTGAGGATGTGAGATATAAGCCATGGGGATTAGAGTTTAAGATATAGGCCATGGGTCTTAGAGTTGAAAGATAGGTAGTTAGATCTAGGGTTGACAAATAGGTAGTTAGGCCTAGGGTTTAGAGATAGGCAGTTGCGCCTAGGGTTTAGAGATAAGCAGTTAGGCCTAGGGTTTAGGTTCATTAACAGGTTAGATAGTTAGGTGGGTATATGAATGACCTAACCTTAGAAGACCCTATGTCAATTGAGTACTACCTACATAACCTGGATGAGGGCTTTAGGCTAATGTATTTCTCCCAAAGAGAAGGGAAAAAAGGGTGGAGGTTTATATTGGAAAGTATGTGACTTGAGGTTTGTGTGTGTGGATGCAGGCTAGGCATGAGTTGAAATTAAGAGATTGACTACCTACATTACTGATGAGGATGAGGAGGGGTGTCACCATGGATGAGTGGGAGAACATGGCAGCCATAGGGTTAAGAGGAGTGTGATGATATTTCTAGGTTACATGTGATGTTAGCTTGATGATAGCTTTGATAGAGATGTGGGATCACACTACCAACAGTTTCCATTTACTTACCAGAGAGTTGATAGTGATGTAGGAGGATGTATACAAGATTTTACAATTACCACTCTAGGGTGAGGAGTTTTTCTCTTATTCAAGAGAGAGAATGATATTTATATGGTGATATTATTTGGGGAGCATCTCAGTGAGGTGACCTATCACTCAATGAGCTTTACTTATGAGCTATTATATACTACCAATCAGGAGCAACATCAATTGAGTATCTTGATGATGATAGGGATTATAGCATATGCACTACTAGACATAGATGGGGGGAGATTTCTTATTGCATTTATAGGTGTTTTGGCATAGATGGTTGAGTAATGGATAGTGTATGCATGCGGACTAGCTTTTTTGGCATAGTTATATAGAGAGTTGTGAGCTTCAAGGTTGTAATGATGGAATAGTTTGTGTGTTAGGCATTTACTCTATTGTTGGGAATATGAGCACATCATGGTGACATGGCCATTAGGGGTACCCACCATGATTGTAGTTGTTTTCAAGGTTAGGTTTAGATGATGGAGAGAGGGTATGGCCCAAACACAAGTAGATGGCATAGTGCAGAACATTGATTATTATAGACATATGATAGATGGATTGATTCCTATAGATATTGTTTGAAGGCCCTACTTTACATACCCTAATTTCAAGGGATAGACAAAGCAACTTACTGATTTATAAAGCACATTATGGGTCAAAGGGAGATGAGTTGAAGAGTTAAAAAAGACACCCATGGCAAAAGTTAGGAGACAGTTTGGCTTGTTACAAGATGTGCCTCCTACCTTTCCTCTATATAGGAAGGATGATATAGAGGCAACCCTACCTTTACCTCAAGAGATAGATGGGCTAGATTTTGAGGAGGTACCACTAGGCCCAAGTGTAGTAGATCTTGGATGCATAGTGGCTTATCTTACATGGTGGATAGTTTTCATCCCATGGTTTAGGTCAAGAGGCCACCACCATATCTATAAGGAGTGATGAGAGAGATGTAGCCGTATAGGCTCAAGATGTGGTGTGATAGGCTTGAGATGTAGCATAGGCATAGGTGTTGGTATTATAGGGCCAATTAATGACATTATAGGGATAATTTAGGGAATTTTAGGGCCAAGTTACTGCACTGATAGTAGAGATAGATGGTTTGAGAGCAACAAGATAGGCTACTCCTCCTCCACCACAGGGACCAGTACAGGGTCCTACAGTAGGTTTGATGGGTCCACTGTAGACTATATTTTTAGTGAGGTACAACACTATTTTAGATGAGATTACATAATATGAGAGAGCCATTAGGGGGTTCCTATAGATTCAAAGGTATTTTAAGGCTAGAGTGTAAGAGAGATCAGTGACATGTGCCACGAATTCTAGCTCACGCAGACACAAATAGGTAGAGAGTGATGATGATATTGCTACTTCAAAACCATGACTATAACCTTGATTATTTTGAGGGATAGATAATATTTTTTATGTTGTTATATATGTTGTATATACACTGGCCTATGAGCCAAAGATGAGAGATGTACTATCTGAGAGAGAGATGATACTGATATGATCCATTGATGTACATTTATATATATATATATATGAGTGTTTATGATTTTGAGATGTGTTTATGTGATGGTGATGATGTTGAAATTTTTATAATGATGTGGATGTTTATGTTATGTTAATGTTGAGCATGTTAGTTTAGTTAGACTAGCATTTCCCATATGTGTGATGGTATATGCATACTTGATTGGTTAGCTTTATCTTAGCATTTTTCCATATTTGTGATGGTGTATGCTTATAATGAATGGATTGGGTATGTTTTTTTTTACTTCATCACTTTTACATATTTGTGATGGTGTATTCTTAAAACAAATAGTGTAGGCTTGATGGTTTTCCTATTTATTGTTGTTTAGAGAAACTATGGTTGCATGTTTGGTAGATTTCTCATGGGATTATATGAAATGGATTAATGGGCAATGGTTTTTTAGGTTTAGTATGGTTGTGGTTAGTTTTTTGAGTATATTTGCTTGATATGGATATGTGAGTGATAATATTTGTTAAACATATAACTCTAAGAATCATGAAAAATTGGTAGAAAGGTGAGAAGGTGATTGAATCTTGTTGTGAGATTCAATCTCAGAAGAGAAATTGACATGTGATTGGGATGGGAAATAAATCAACATGATGCTTGCATATTGGAAAAGACCATAATCATAACATAAATAGGTTTAGTAGTATGAGCCTCTTTCATGTTTTATATCATTTGACCATTTGTTTGTTAGAGAAGCATCGTACACACCTTGTGTCAAGTGAGTTCAAAGTCTCTTGAAAGAGTATGAGGGGAAAAAGGTAAAAGGAATGAGAGTGTTTGGGTAGTGTAAACTTCTTAGTGGGGATGGTACAACCCTTCTATGGGTGACTCGAGAGCTACCATGGACAAGTCCATGACTTAAAGTTTTTTTTTGTAAGCTGATCAATGCTGGAAGCCTATAATGGGATTTTGTTTGTGTTGAGGTCATATGAAGTTAATCAATACAAGAAGCTTCTAAGTCATTATTTCCCTTGATAACAAAGCTTGGCTTAGCCATCCTTTAAGGGATTGGTCTAAGCTTTTTTTTTTTTTTTTTTTAATAGCTATCCTTTAAGGGAGCAGTCTATTGATAGTATCAAGGAGAAGTTACATAGCTATCCTTCAAGGGAGCAAACTACATTGAGAATCATGACCTGAGAGATTATAACTTGTCTATTTATCCCATTTTTTAAATTTAGCCATGGATAAGACTATAGAAGCTTAGAGGTTTTCCACTTTGAGGGCAAAATCATAGCACTTCATAAGTTAACTAAGTGTGTAGGAATAAGGGTTAATAAGAAGGGAGATGAATATAATAGGGTTTCTCAAGGGACAAGCTCAAGTTAAACATGAGGTGAAGCATCACTTGATTAACAAAAGAATGGTCATAGGTGCAAAGCATTTAAAGGCTCAAATTTTGGCCTTCCTTTGAGAGAAGACAAGTGATAAGTTTTTGAGCCATACTTGTGAGTTATGATGTAGGGTCTAAGCCAATTAAGAGCTAACTTACCCCTTTTTATTTTCTCCATGTTCATCACATGTTGATTTTCCTTTAAGATGAGATCTTTGATAATGAAATCTTACTCCTTGAGGTTTTTTTTGTAAGCTCATTTGAGATGCTCTTGATAAATTTAGAGGTGGTTGAGGGCTATGAGATGGCATTCATCAAGTAACTCAAGTTGAGCCAAACATTCTTGGTGAAAGTCATCATTAGTATGTCTTGTAGATAAATGTGAAGAAAAGGAATATGGACCTCAAGAGGCAAAATAGCTTCCATCCCATAGACCAAAGAAAAAGGCATAGCACCTGTAGGGGTTCAAATGCTAGTGTGGTAAGCCCATAAAGCAAAGGGAATGTGTGTGTGCCAATCTTTGCTAGAATCATTGACTATGTTCATGAAGATTTTGGTTAAGGTTTTATTAGAAGCTTATGTCTGTCCATTGGCTTATGGATAGTATGGTGATGAGAAGCTTAATTTGATTCCAAAAATGTCACAAAGCTTTTAGATAGTCTTGTTTTTGAAAGATTTGTTATTGTCTATTATAATTTTATAGGGGACACCAAATGATAGATGATGTGATGGTTGATAAAGTAAACAATTTTTTTAGCCTTAGTGGAGATGAGAGGAATTGCCTCAACCCACTTGGTGAAGTAATTAGTAGTAATAATGATGGAATGGTGATAAAGAGATTAATGAGGGTTAATCTCACTGCTTAGATTTAAACCCCATTGGGAGAAGGGCCAAAAGTCTTTGGTGACTTGTAAGACATAGCTTAGAATGTGAAGGAGGTTAGTATGTTATTGACATTTAACGTAACACCAAATGTAATCACTATAGTCTTGATGGAGTGTTGGCCAATAGTAACGAAATTATAGGATACATTTGGAAACTGTTACCATTGAAATGTCCACCACAAATCCCATCATGAACTTTCTTAATGGCAAAGGAGATCTTAATACTAGTGAGGCATCTAAGGAGGAGACCATCAAAACCTCACTTGTAGAGAAGTCCCCCTAGCATAGTGTAAGGTGTGGCACATTTCATGAAGACACGTCTCCCATTATTAGAGAGATTGGAAGGGATAATATAAAAGGAGAGGTAATCAATGAGTTTCTTGTACTATAGTAATGTGGGTTGTGTGTTACATTGCCTATAAAAAGGATGTTAGTTGATATATAGGAGTGCAATGTTAAGTGATGTACAATGACATAGATTTTCAAGGAAGAGGGTGAAGAGGGTACATGTGAAACAAGAGAAGCCATTATGTCTAGTAAACTTGTTTGTAAATCAAGGAATAGTTTACAAGAGGTAGGAGTTGAATGATTCCAATAGTGTATCTACATGATGTTTATATCATTTCAAATTTTTGTTTCTACATAAGTATGAACCATTAACCTGATTAACCACTAGTTGGGAGTCATTAAAAATGGTTATTGATTTGATGCCCAAGAAAATAGCCATTTGAAGCCCTAGGATTAAAGCTTCATATTCAACCATATTTTTAGTACATTCAAAATATATTTTAAATGACAAAGGCATAGGCTTGCCATCAAGAGGAATGAGGATGAGCCCTGCACCCCCATTGTGTTGACATTTAGACCTGTTAAATAACATCATCATTTGATAGGAGATGTCATCGGTAGAGAGCATTACGAAAGATTTATTAGAGAATTCAAGGTTTGAAGGTTAGTTGTTGGTAAAGGGATAGTAGCTTACTGATCAGTGATCATTTTCCCCTTGATAGACTTTTTTTGAATAAAGTCCAAGTCAAATTCAATAAGGAGCATGAACCATTAAGCTACACATTGGTTATGGTATGGCTTAGAATGCATGTATTTGAGGGGATCATAATGGGTGATGATGTAGGTTTTATGATTTAAGAGGTAATGATGGAGCTTGGAAGCTGTAAAGACCAACACAAGACAAAGCTTTTTGGTATGGGTATATCGAGTTTCATAATCAACAAGTGTGTGGCTTATGTAGTAAACTGCTTGTTCTCGATGGTGATCATCCTGATGTACAATCATAGCACCTAGATAATGGTCTATTTTAGAGATGTAAAGGTAGAAAGGATGGTTTTCATTAAGTAGAATAAGAACTAGTTGGGAAAGGAGATATTGTTTGAGTACATCAAAGGTTTCTTGGAAATTTATATTCCAATAGAAGGAGACATATTTTTTGAGGAGATGGTGAAAGGGTTGGCAATGATCTAAAAATTGGGAGATGAAGTAGTGGATTAACTAAGTCTTACCTTGTAAGTTGTGAAGTTATTTTATATTAGTAGGTAGAGGCATGTCTAGTATTGCTCAAACTTTAGCAGGGTCAACTTCAATACCACAGAGAGAAATGATAAAGCCTAAGAGCTTACCAGAAAGGACACCAAAGATATATTTCTTTGGATTTAGTCAAACATTATATTAGAGGATATGAGTGAATATTATTATGAGAATAATCAAGTGATCTTGATGAATTTTATACTTTTTGAGTAAGTCATCAATGTATTCTTCCATAATTTTTTGTAGGAGATCATGGAAGATGTAAGTCATGGTGTATTGGTAGGTGGCACTAGCATTATTTAGACCAAAGGGCATGACCCAATAACAAAAATTCCCCCATAGGGTAATGAAAGTTATCTTGTGTTGATTTTTGGGAGCAACTAGGATTTAATTGTAACCTAAAAACCTATTCATAATGATAACATCTCATGGCCAACTGTTAGATCAACAAGTTGGTTGATACTTGACAAAGGGAATTCATCCTTTAGATAAGTGAGGTTTAGGTCATGGTAGTCAATGTAGATGTAGACTCCCCTTCTCACTTTTATGACAAGAATAATATTAGAAACCCATTATGGGTAGTCAATGGGTTGGATAAAGTTAATAGAAAGGAGACATTGGAGCTCTTCTTTGAAAAGGAGAGCAATATGAGGATGCATTTTGCAAAGCTTCTATTTAAAAAGTTTAACATCTTCATTGGTGATAATTTTATGGGTGATAATAGAGGGGTCGATACCAGGCATACCATTATAAGAACAAGCAAAGGCTTTGATATGGTCATTAAGAAATGTGGTATAATTAACTTGCTCAGAGGAGTCCAAAGATTGACCAATCTTAAGGACATAGGGGTTATCATGAGAGGGAAAATTGATGTCAATGGTTGATTCATTTAACATAGATTGTGTTTCAGATGGGAGTGATCATTGGATATAGGAATCATTTGTACCCATGTATGTGAGAATAGCATCATCATCTTGACATTGGATAGTGTTGATGGTGGGAGAGTTTTCATCAATCATTTCAAGATGAATGAGAGGAAAGGACCTTGTTTCCTTACCCAAGTGATAGGAGAGGGGCCCCAAATGGATGGTGTTTATGGAAAAAACATTTTAGGAGGTGTTGTTCCCAAAATATGTCACTTGTTTTTTGTGGACAACATGTCGACCATTTTGGTCCTGTAGGCCAAAATGATCTTTTCTTTTCTTAAAAAATGTTCAGAGAAGTCAAGTTTTTTAATTGTGCAAGCCTTTTTCAACTAAGGAAATTACAGGTTCAACAGGTAGGCTTTTGCAAGGAAAATTTCAAAAAACACTTAAGGCATTTCATGAAAAAAATTGTAAGGAATGAACCTTTGAACCATTGAACTCCACTTCCAAGAGTTCAAAAGGTTTAAAGCTCAAAGGGTTCAAAGCTTCAATGGTAGAGTTCATTAAAATGGAATGAATTGCTGAACCAAAAAACTATCAAACCATTAAACTATTAAACCATTGAACTCTGAAAGGTTCAAAGTGGTTGAAAGGTTCAAAATGGTTCAAAGTTTCTAACGAGTTCAAAAAGTGTCAAAGTTTAAAGGGTTCAAAGCTTCAACGGTGGAGTTCATTAAAATGGAACGAATCGCTAAACCATTAAACCATTGAACTCTGAAAAGTTCAAAGTGGTTTAAAGGTTCAAAGTGGTTCAAAGGTTCCAATGAGTTTAAAAGGCTTCAAAGAGTTTAAAGGGTTCAAAGTTCAAATTTCAAGCAGAAGATTCCAGAAGATGTTACCAGTGAAAGATTCTAGAAGGAAGGTTCAAATAATTGGTTCAACGATACATTAAACTCCTTAAGAAGACTAAGTGAATGTGACTCTTTGCCAAACATTAAATATTGAACCGTTGAACCACCAAACCACCTGATGAAATTTGAACCATTAAACCATTGAACTGATGAACATCAAAAGGTTCAAAGTGGTTCAAGCGACGAGTGACTAGAGACGTCCTTGTGGATGTCAAATTTAAGGTAATGAAATAACCATTGATTTTCAAAGATGCAGGCCCAGGAATAAACTCAATGACTAGCCAAAGAAGGATCCGATGGAGCCAACAAAAAATGAGAAGAGATCCTGAGAGCTCAGATCACCAGGAAGAGACAAAATGTAATAAGGAAAGAGGGAATGTTACAAGATATCTAGAAATATCTACATGAGAGTTACTCCAGTAGGTGGAATAGTCCACTAGGTGGACATTAGAGAGCACAAGCATTCAAAGGCACGGCCTATTTTTCATCTAAGTAAAAGTGACTGGATAGCTATGTAGACATCATAAAGAGGACCAAGTAGCCCATGCTTTGGAGGAGACATTTGAGATGATTCAAAATGACAAATTCAAGGCTAATACCCTATTCCAGCATGGCCCATTCATAGAATTTCAAATGCATTCAATACATCATGGGCCATTTCATGAAAACAAGCACCAAAGTCTTCCTTTGGTTGTTATATATTGTAATCTCTTAGTTTGTATGAAAAAGATATTTTGGTTATCAGAAGTGAAACTCTACCCAAATTGAAAGTCATTCCTAAGACTTTGAGCTCAGACTGTTAATCATATTTTGTCATTTGAATGAGAAAGCAAGTGACCTTTCAAAATTTGTGTTGAAATAACTTGTGCTATCTAGGAAATTGTTCTTATGTCTAATTCCTAAATACAGTCTTGTTTATTTAATCAAATAAGCAAAACTAGTGGAAATAATCTGGAAGGTGTCCTGAAGCTGACTGTGGGAGACTTTGTGCTACCACAATTATCTTTAATCTATGTTTTATGTTTCAGTGAAAAGGATATTAGAGAGACTTTGAGCCACCATTACCCTTCATAATCTTTTATCTTGTTGTAGTTGAGGTGGATACTTTGTGCTATACTTCATTCTATTGTGTTACTACATCCTGATTTAGTAGGAGAAGCAATGAAAGATTTTATGCTTTTGTGGTTTTCTTGTGGTTACCATTACTACCCAGGAAGTCTTCCTCTAGTTTTATAAACATCATTTTTGAAAGAAGATAAATGCCTTCAGCAATTACCCAAGAATTCTCCTTGACTTTATGAACATCATCTCTGAAAAAAGAGAGATGGATGGTGTTATCCCACCCCTGATTGTATTTTCAGCTTATATTAATATATAGTAGTTTGCAAGGAATCTCCCTTGACTTGTAGGGAACCTCTCCTTGATGAGAGGAGAGATTTATCTCATTATGATATGGTAAATCTACACATTTTGAAATATAAATATCCTTATTTTGAGGTTGATATACCTATTTTGTTGTTAGTTAGATGGTGACAAAATATTCACCCAATAATTTTTGGTGACTCCACTAGGGATCAAACCTAGAATCTCTAGATTTGTAGACCAATACCACTCCTAATAAAATCCAAAATGATGGACTTACTTCCTTTGTTCTTAGTTCTTTCTAGTCATTTGATATAATTGACCATACTAGGAAGGCCAAAATCCAAATGACTGAGTTTAAATATTTACAAGCTAACCCTGTGTAAAGAACAAAGCTATCCCTATAGGACAAGATGTTTCCAAGGTAATCCATAATCTCCCAAAGAACACCTCCACCCAAAATAACCTTGTCATTACTCCTACTACTCCTCAAAAAATAGAACCTTTTTATGTTTCCCTGTTGATAAATGGACATAAGTTAAGCAAATGCATAATTAACTCAGGAGCCTCTGACAATGTCATGTCTGCCAAGGTAGCATACTCTCTCAACCTCACTCTGACTAAAAATTTTGGGAGATGTTTCTCCATGGAAAAAAAATAAGTGCCTATATAGGGTCAGATCAAAGATGCCTAATTTGCATTTGCAGCCTTTTCAAAAAAGAGGATTAAAATGACAGTCCTGGTGGCCAATGTTCTAGCTTCCTATGGCATTCTGCTTGGACAAAATTTTTGTAAGGATGTTGGTAGAGAATTGAGCATTGACCTATATGAGGTGAAGATCCCTGTGAAGGGAGTTATGCAAAGGATAATTTCTGAGAAGGAATCAAAATATATCATCACTCAGACATCAGATCTTGAAGCTCAAATTTTGTTTGAGTCTTCAGGAATGGGTAATTACTTCATCTCTATAGAGAATGTTTCTATTTTATTAGATGAAAGTCCTCTAGGTGGTAATCAAAAAAAAATTAGATAGGACACTAGAAGAATTGGTAGACCATAGTTTAGTTGCAAAATAATCCTCCCTCCCTCATGAAGAGAAATCTAAAAAAAGATTAGATTCTAAGGATGTCTAGATTCTAGAGTTTGATGGTAGATGTTCTTCTATCAGTTTTGGAGCTGGGATTGTTCTGATATCTCCTCTAGGAGATATTTTTCCCTATTCATATAAGTTGCAATTCAACAACACCAACAACACTGCCAGGTATAAATATTTATTACTTGGGTTAAAAACAACTTAAGCTAAAGGATTTAAGCTTATTCATGCCTAAGGAGATGATGAATTGATGGTTTGTCAGGTGAAGAACCTTATCAAACCAAGAATGAAAGATTGCACCATTACCACAATCTGGGATGGGACTACATTGGAAGTTTTGAGGCTTTCAATATTTCTACAATGCCTAGAGAGTTCAATGATCGAGCAGATTCATTGGCTATTTCTATGACTATCATGGTTCCTCACCAAGATTTCAAAGGGAATAAGTACACTATTGAATTTGTCTTTTGACCAAGTGTGCCTGATAATGCCAACCATTGGTAGGTATTTAATGGTGACAACCAAATCATTGCCTTTCTGGAATAAATAGATAGCTTTGAGGAGCTTTATTTTGAAGGTAGTAAGTCTCCACCGTGAGAATCAACTCTTGAAACAAGTTCAAACACTAGTGAAGAATTCCTTCAGCTCAAAGGGAATAAAATCCCAAAGGGATTGGTTTCCATTGAAAAACTATTTGATGAACATGACAGGTTCGTCAAGTAGCAGTAAATGAATTCAAGTTCCTCCCAGGAGTTTGATCAAATAAATTTGAGTATAGAAGAGAATCTTAAGATGGTCAACATTGGGAATATTGCACTCCTATGAAAAGCTCAAATTCACTACTCTATTGTGCCATTACATTGATGTTTTGGCATATTCTTATGATGATCTGAAATCTCTTAGGCTTAAAGAAATTTGGCATTAAATTTCTCTCAAGTATGGGTCATTACCTTACAAGCAAAAGCAAGGATAGTACAACCCTAGGATATCAGGTACTATTCTTTTTGAGATCCAGAAAATATTAAATGCAAAGATAATTTTTTCAATCCATCATTCCACTTGGATTGCAAACATAGTCCCTATGAGAAAAAAGAATGGGGAAATTCACCTTTGTGTTGATTTCAAAAATTTGAATCAATCATCTCTAAAGGACAATTACCCCCTACCCATCATGGATCAAGTCATGCAGATAGTGACTAGTTTAGAGATGTTATCAATGTTAGATGTTTTTCAAAGTACAATCAAGTGGAAGTCAGTGAAACAAACCAACATAAGATTGCTTTTACTACACCTTGGGGCACCTTTTCATATCGTAGAATGCCTTTGGGTTTGATCAATGCTGGTGCCACCTTCCAGAGAGCCATGGATCTTGCCTTTAGGGATGAAATGGGGAAGTTCATTATGGTATATCTTGATGACTTGACTATCTTTTCCAAATATCATCCTGATCATGTGCATCATCTACAACAAGTGCTGGAATGATGTCAACAGAATGGCATTTCCCTTAATCCTAAATTATATTTTTTGGGGTTGCAAAAGGGAAACTTCTCGATCACACTGTATCTTGAGAAGGCATAAAAATTGACTCAAAAAAAGTCAAATCCATCCAAGAGCGTACTCTACCTACTAGTAAGATTGCAGTTCATTATTTTTTTGGAAAGGTGAATTTTCTATGAAGATTCACTCTTGAGTTTGCAAAAAAGACTCACCACATCATTGACATGATGAAGGGAAAAGCTACTTTTCATTGGACTGAAGAAGGCAAGTTAGCATTTCAAGATATCAGTAAAGCTATCACCCATGCCCCAGTCTTGGTTTGCCTAGATTACACCAAAGACTTCATAGTGTATAGTTATGCTTCTGAAGACACACTTTCAACCATTCTAGTTTAGCATAATAGAGAAGGTGTGGAATCTTCTATCTCATTTATGATTTATCCTCTCAAAGCTCATGAATTGAAATATTCAAACATAGAGAAGCATGCTTATGCTATAGTTAAGGTAGTGAAACACTTCTATTTTTACATCTTAAATAGACACACTGTTGCTCTAGTACCTAATACCATAGTAAAGTCCATTTTAACTCAATAGGAGTTTGGTACCAAAAGGGGAAATTGGATTTCTAAAATCCAAGAGTTTGATCTTGTTATCAAACCTACGAAGCTTGTGCAAGGAAGAGGCCTCTGCTAATTAATTTTTGATAACATACCAGAGGAAGTAGGGCATGGAGAAATAAAGGTTGAGGATAAAACATTTGAAGATTCCATTGACAAGAGGATCATGTGCTTGATTGAACTAAATGAGCAATGAACTATGGTGGTGGACTGTATTGATGTACATCAAAGTCTGGTAAAGAAGCTCTTCAACCAGAAAGTAAGGATTCATGATTTTTAGATTGGAGATCAAGTCTTGTTATGGAACAAGAGGAGAGAACCAAAAGGGATGCATGGAAAATTGGATTCCCTATGGAGAGGTCAATTTTCCATTCACTGAGTAAATGGTGAGAATAGTTTCTTGCTAAAGTATCAAGATGGCATGCCATTTTCACTACCTCATAGTGGGCAACATCTAAAGCTCTTCAACTCTTAAAGTATTAGATAAGATAAATTATACATTTGTATAGTCTTTTGTTTATTTTATGTTGTTCATTTCATTTTTTGGCATCTTTATCTTTTTGGATGGCATGACTCCGTAGCCTAATGGCATAGATGAAGCCACTTAGAGTCTAGATTCTACTCCCTTTGATCATTTTTACAATCGATGAAAGTTCTCCAACTAGAGCCAGCTATTGTTCCCAAAATCTGTCACTTATTTTTTGTGGAAAACATGTCAACCATTTTGGTCCTATAGGCCAAAATTATCTTTTCCTTTCTCAAAAAATGTTTTGAGCAGTCAAGTTTTTTAGTCGCACAAGCCTTTTTCAACTAAGGAGATTGCAGGTTTAACAAGTAGGCTTTCACAAGGAAAAGTTCAAAAAACACTTTAAAAAATTGTAATAAATGAACCTTTGAACCATTAAAATACACTTTCAAGAGTTCAAAAGTTTCAAAGTTCAAAGGGTTCAAAGCTTCAATGGTAGAGTTTGTTAAAATGGAATGAATCACTGAACCAAAAAATTGTTGAACTATTGAACTGTTAAACCATTGAACTCTGAAAGGTTCAAAGTGGTTCAAAGGTTAAAAGTGGTTCAAAGGTTCCAATTAGTTCAAAATTATTCAAAGTTCAAAGGGTTCAAAACTTCAACGACGGAGTTTGTTAAAATGGAACGAATCACTGAACCAATGAACCATTGAACTCCAAAAGGTTCAAAGTGGTTCAAAGTGGTTCAAAGGTTCCAATGAGTTCAAAAGGCTTCAAAGAGTTTAAAGGGTTCAAAGTTCAAATTTCAAGCAAAAGATTCCAAAAGATGTTCCAAGCAAAATATTCTAGAAGGAAGGTTCAAACAATTGGTTCAACAATACGTTGAACTCCTTAAGAAGACTAAGTGAACATGACTCTTTGCCGAACATAAAAGATTGAACCACCGAATTGCTAAACCACCTGATGAAATTTGAACCATTGAACTATTGAAATGATGAACATAAAAAATTTCAAAGTTCAAGGTTCAAAGTGGTTCAAGTGACTAGTGACATCTCTGTGGATGTCAAATTTAGGGTAATGAAATAATTGTTGATTTTCAAAGATGCAAGCCTAGGAATAAACTCAATGACTAGCCAAAGAAGGGGCCGATGGAGCCAGTAGAAAGTGAGAATAGATCCTGAGATCTCAGATCACCAAGAAGAGACAAAATGTAACAAGGAAAGAAGGAATGTTATAGAAAATCTAGAAATATCTATATGAGAGTTATTCCAGTAGGTAGAACAGTCCACCAAGTAGACATCAGAGAGCACAGGCATTCAAAGGCGTAGCCTATTTTTCTTCAACCAAGTAAAAGTGAATGGACAACCATGTATACATCATAAAGAGGACCAGGCAGCCCATGCTTTAGAGGAGACATTTGAGATGATTCAAAATGCCAAAGTCAAGGCTGATACCCTATTATAACATGGCCCATTCATAGAATTTCAAATGCATTCAATGCATTCAATACAGCATGGGCCATTTCATGAAAACAAGTGCCAAAGTCTTCCTTTGGTTGCTATATATTTTAATCTCTTAATTTGTATGAAAGAGATCTTTTGGTTATCATAAGCGAAGCTCTACCCAAATTGAAAGGCATTCTTGAGACTTTGAGCTCAGACTGTTAATCATATTTTGTCATTTTAATGAGAAACCAAGTGACCTTTTAGAATTTATGGTGAAATATCTTGTGTTATTTAGGAAATTATTCTTATGTTTGTTTCCTAAATACAGTCTTATCCATTTAATTAAATAAGCAGAACTAGTGGAAATAATCTAGAAGGTGTCTTGAAGCTGACTGTGGGAGACTTTGTGCTACCACAATTGTCTTTAATCTATGTTTTATGTTTCAGTGAAACGGATATTAGAGAGACTTTGAGCCCTCATTAACCTTCATAACCTTTTATCCTATTGTATTTGAGGTGGAGACTTTGTGTTATACTTCATTCTACTGTGTTACTACGTCCTAATTCAATAGGAGAAACAACGAAAGACTTTGTGCTTTCATGGTTTTCTTGTGGTTACCATTACTACCCAAGAAGTCTTCCTCTAGTTTTTTGAAAATCATTTCTGAAAGAAGAGAAATGCCTTCATCAATTACCCAGGAATTCTCCTTGACTCTATGAACATCATCTCTAAAAAAAGAGAGATGGATGGTGTTATCCCACCCTTGAGTGTATTTTCAGCTTATATTAGTATATAGTAGTTTATAGGGAACCTCCCCTTGATGAGAGGAGAGATTTATCTCATTATGCTATGGTAAATCTACATATTTTGCCATATAAATCTCCTTATACTGAGGTTGATATACCTATTTTGCTATCAATTAGTTGGTGATAAAATATTCACCCAACATGAGGTATAGATACCTCATATTTGGTAAGTGATGGTGGAGAAGAGGATGGAGAAGGGGAAGCTGGCTCTTCGATAATTGGCATATGAGAAGCTTTGGTGAGTTTAGTTGGTTCATCAAAACCCACTCCATGCCACTTTTTGGCATTTTCAATGGTTTTATTGGTGGGATATTCAATAGGAATATGAATACCCTAATCATAATGACCCACACCAAATTCTTTCTAGTTACACCTATAAAGATAGGTGTGAGTGATGCTAGGCTTGCCTAGGAAAGAGAAGTCACAAGTAAATGGTTGTGGTGAAGAGGATGGATTATTGATAGTAGGAGCTCCATCAATTTCCCCATATGTGAAATTAGTTTGAAGGTTAGGGGGACCATATTGGATGACCATCCCAATATAGGGATCATAATCGGGGGTGTATATGAAGCTTTCCATACTCTTGTGGAGTGTGGAACATGTTGAGTGTCAAAAAATGATATTCTCTGAGTGACAAATGCTTGAAAGTTTCCTCTATAGGGTCTTTGTCAAGAATTTATGTTATCAGTATTTTTTTAACTGGGGTAGTAGAGCTTATGGAAGCTTCAAAAGTATAATGTGGAGGAGATGATGTCTTTAATGGAATGAGAACATCATTGGGGCCATAAGACATGTCGTATGTTTTGAAAGGAGGTGGGTCAGTGGGAATAACATACACTTGCCCATTGTGTTCAAACTTGACGTAGTGGTGCAAAGTCAAGGGCACACATGCCATATCATGTATTCAAGGTTGTCCAAGAAGTATGTTGTATTATAACTCTCCTTATACAATGTACAAGAGCTCAGGAATTATGCAGGGACCCACATAGATATGTAAGATAATAGTGCCCACCATAGTAGTTGTGGTATCATTAAAGGAGTGGATCACCATGTTGGTTTCAGACATGTAATTGTTAAGAAAGTGGAGATAATATTAGTACTATCTTCTCCATTTATTATGACTCTTTTGACATGAGTTTGATCAATATATGTGGTGATAAAAAGGGTAGAATCCTGATCTTTAGGGTGTTGAAGTGGTATTTCTAAATCAGTGAAGGAAATCAGGGAGATGGTGTTAAGAGATCTAACCAAAGATACGAGAGGCTAGGGATAATTAGGTTGTACGTCAACCACTTACAAGGCACTAATCAAAGCTTGATAGTGTTAGGGTGAGTTTTGGATTAACTCATATAAGACCATTTTCATAGGGGTTTGGTGAAGTTATTTCACCATCAAGTTTTGAATAAATTTTGAAGATGTTGGTTTTGGGACTCCCAAGATGGAAATCTTGAGATTAAAAGGAGGATTGTCTTTAGAGAATGAATGAGCCCCAAGGGTAGTGACCTTTTCCTTTCCTTTATCCTTTTGATTTTGTGACTGCATGGTTATATTAACCATGTTGATCTAAAACATAGGTGAAGAAGGTAGTAAAGGGGGTATGACAACATCTTTGGATTTGAATTCAAGTGGAATAGTATGAGGCATTGTGGATGTCATAGGTGGAATAGAAGGAAGGTTAATGGGAGTATCAACAAAGAGAGTGTCGATATCTAAGTGTTAATGAATGACTATCATGAGAGCTTTATAACTCTCAATATCATGTCTAGGTGAATGATGATATAAACACACTTGTGTATCATCAAACCAAGATGGCTTCAGTTTAAGAGGGTTATAAGGCTTAATGGGAGGAAGTATTATTATGGAGGATTGCAATAACTAGTGTAGGATAAAGATCTAAGAGCCTGCAAGTGGGCTAGCACTTATTGTAATAGGGGTATATACCTTCTTTGGTTTAGGAGTCATAGGGGTGATTTTACATGGCAACTTTTTAGGTGGTAGTGGAACCACGTGTTTTGCTAACACTTTCTTGGTGGTAGGTGTCATGGTGTTAAATGTGAAAGGCTTATTAGGTGGCATAGGTAGTAGTGGAGGTAACTTAGCCTTTTGTTTCACTTGGATCGGTGATACCCTAACTAAAGTAGAGGGATGTGGTCCTAAAATTAAATGCAAAGTTAAGGGTGGAAGAGGGAAGGATTAGTGAGATACATGAAGCTTAACATTATTCCTTAGTTCAGGCCACAAAACTCCAACTTATGGTTGGACAATTAGATCTAATTTTACCTATAAATGAATGAAATTAGTGATCAAGTGAACACCTAATATCTGATCTACTTTAATGTGGTAGATGCCTATGAGGATGAGGTCTCTGACATAGAAGGATGAGCTTCTAGTGATTTTGGTGAAGAAGGTCTAACTTTGTCAAAGACATTGGGGTAAAAGGTAGTGAGAGGATTGGTGGTAGATGATAACACTTGTTATTTAGGATATGGATTTTTAAGTCGGTCCCAAAATGTTGCATGATCTAGCTTTGTGGAGTCAAAAAATTCTAGATTTCCCACTAACCACGAGAAGGGTTTAGATGAAGTTGACGTAGGCCTTATGGTTTCTTCTTTAAAAGGCTTAGGTGATTGAGAAAGAGGTAAATTATTATCCTCTACTACCTCATACTAAAGACAAGAAATAACCACAATAGGGTCTTCTTCGACAAAGATAGGAAAAGAGGCATAGTCTTCCATGGGTGGGGGATAGGTAGGTGAAGAAGGATACTTAAGGGGTTCGAACATAGGTATAATTTCTACCTCAACATATGGGTAAGGAAGAGGTAAATTATGATCTTTCATAGGTAAAAGAAGTGGAAAAATTGGTTGAATTGGAGTATGCACGATAGGTTTCTCATATAATGTAGGGATAGATAAAATTGGCTCATTTAGGTGTGAAAGAGGAGTGGATGGGATACTACCTTCCATTGATGGAGGAGAGGTAGGAAAAGAAGGTTCATCAAGAGGGTATAGTACATGAATGATGTTCCCCTCAACTTGTAGTTGAGGAACAGGTAAGGTGTGGTCCTCAAGTGGTAAGAGGATAGGTAAAATGGGAGTAAAAGGAATTGGCAATATAGGCTCCTCTTATGGCAAAAGGAGAGGTAAAGGAGGCCCTTCCTCATGTGGGAGTGGAATGGGTGAAGTAGGCTCTTCTACTTGAGCAAGAAGGATGGGAAAAACAAACTCCATCAATTTTTGGGGAGGAGTAGGTAAAATGGGTGCCTCTTGTTGTGGGATAGGTTGGACTAGAGGTAAAGGAAAGACCATATTGACTATATGGATATTATGATCAAATGATTTATTAGCCATGGTCTAAACAATATTTTGATTGGGTAAATGTTTAGGAAAAGGATGTTTGAACATATCCATATTTTGACTAGAAAGTGCATTAGGGTTATCTAAGATGAGATCAACCCTATCAAGCATGTCTTAAATAATGTTCTTGAGTGTTTTATAGTTATTAAAATTATGGCCTTTGACTTAATGGTAGCCATAAAACTCATCCTCTTTATACCAAGTAGGAATAGGATGGGAGGGGTCAAACTATATATGATGCTTGATTTGAGCAAGGGCTATGGCTCTATGTTGCAATAGATTTTCCAAAATGGAAGTGTATGAATCCCCATTGGGAGTGTATCATCTTTGTTCATACCATTGTTGGAATTGCTTGGTCAGATTTTGTGAGGTTAAGGAATTAGGTTTATTTTTGGTTGTGGAAGAAACTGATTTAATGACCACCATATTGGTAGAGCCTTTAGAGTTTTATTTAGAAGGAGAAGTTTTAGAAGAAGAGGAATCATTTAATTTGGAATTGGTATTTTTAATATGTAACTTGACTCTGTCTTCATCTATAGCCTAGATCTTGAGTTTTTTCACCATTGTAAGGCCTTCATCAAATGTGCAAAAAGTTTTTACTTAGAGTGTGGATGAAATGTGTTTAGAACATGCCCTTGGCAAGAGCTCAAAAAGCTCAAGTTGGGGTAAAGAGAAGGAGAGATGATTGATTAAGCCTCTCCAACAAGTGACAAAATTTGTGATAGACTCATCATCAAAAATTTTAATTGAATTAAAGTCTATAATAGAAGCCTTTTTAGAAATGTTGATAGAGAAATGGTCTAGGAATAATTATGCAAGTTGGGTAAATGAAAAAAGGGAGTGCCAAGTTATAGAGCTATACCAATCTAGAGTAGCACCTGAAAGAGACATAAGGAAGGTGCAAATTAGTAATGCATCATCATGCCCTATTAAATAAAAATCATGTCTTAATGTTCATAAATGATGTTATGGGTCCTCTTTGCTCTAAAAGTGAGTAAATTTTGGGAGTTCCCATTAGCTTGGATAAGGGAAAATAGGCATATAGGGATGGATGGGCTCATTGCATATATGATCATAAGATAACACATTCTTTGAACCTAACACAGATGTCTCTAGACTAGACATCTTGTCCATCAACATCCTAATGAGGTCTGGAGGGGTATTGGTTTGGGAGATAACCCCCTAATTTAGAGGGAGCCTGATAAGAAGTAGAGGTAGTGTATGACATAGCTTGTTATGGTTGTGTTGATGCAACATAGGGGTAGTGAGTCATAGTCTGGGAGGCAAAAATGAAAGGATCTTGTCCCACTGGGTTAGAGATAATGCTTTTGTTATGTTGGGTGAATATTTTGTCCTCAACTAATTGAAGGCAAAATGGGTATATCAACCATAGCATAATGAGATAAATCTCTCCTCTCAGCAAGGAGAGGCTCCCTATAAACTATAATATATGAATATAAACTAAAAATAGCCTCAGGGGTGAGATCATACCATCCATCTCTCTTTTTTTAGAGATGATGTTCACAAGGTAAAGGAAAACTCCTGTGTAATAACTAAAAGCAATTCTCTTCTTTCATAAATGATGTTTAGTAAATAGTAGGAAAACTTCCTAGGTAGTAACTATATCCATGAGAAACCCATAAAGCATGAAGTCTTTCGTTGCTTGCCTTATTGATTTATAGCATATACAACAATAGGATGAAGTGCAGCTCAAAGTCTCCACTGAAAACTACAACAAAGTATAAGATCACAAAGGATAAAAGTAGTTCAAATCCTTTCTAATACCCTTCTCACTAAAACATGAAAAACACAAACTAAAGGTAATTATAGCAGCACAAAGTCTTCATAATTAACTTCAGAATACCTTCAAATAATTTCTACACACTCTACTTATTTAATCAAATAGATGAGATATTATTCAAAAAAGGACATAGGAACAATTTCCTAAATAACATAAGTTATTCCAACGCAAAGTTTCAAAAGTAACCCAGTTTCTCATTCATTCAAGGAAATATGATTTACAATCTGAGCTCAAAGTCTCAAGAAGCATCTCAATTTGGGCAGATTTTTTTACTTTCAATTACCAAAAAAATACATATTACAAAAGAAGCTCTCTTTATTTATAGGGAGAGGCCTTGATAATTGAGAAAAGACTTTAAAACTTTGACCTAGTCAAAGATGGGAGTCTTTGTTGACTTTGGACTTTCCATATTTTTTATATGTAATTACACATGACAAAAGTACATGTACAAATGTCCAAAGTGATTACAAAAGTAAATTTGAAAAATGGAAAATAGACATAAGAACAAAAAGAGAGAATGACGGGATGCAGAGAGTGCAGGTCACAGTCGAGCTAGATCAGCCGTGCCCTAGCCTATTCAAATCAGTGGGTTGGTGTGCGCAAGTGTAGTTTGGGGGAGCAAGGGAGTGGCGAAGGGCTGAGGCATTGGGTAGAGGCAGTGCAGGGTCACACTGGACTAAGGAGGGTGTGATCATGGCTCAATAGGAGCCTTTAAAAATTGTGTTTGGCAAAAGTTTTAGTGCAGCTGTGGGCATGAACAGGCAGGAGTAGCAAGGTAAAATAGTAGGTCAGGAGTTTTCTTCCTAGAATTTAGGAGCAATGGATTGGAGCTTGCCTGGGGGATCCAAGATTATGAAGATTAATGGTTGCCTAGAGAAATGCAAGGAATGACCTAAATTGCTAATTCCTTTCGATATGATTTTAGAGGATGTGGAATATTATTCCAAGCATTCTTTATATTGCAAGTTTTTGGGTCTAAAAGTTTCCCTTAAATTTTTGGAGCGTTGGGCTAGGAGAGTGTGGGAGCCAGAGGGAGAAATAGAGGTCACGTTATTGGCAAATAACTACTTCATGGTCACGTTTGTATGCCTGGCTGACTGCAATAGGGTTTTTGAGGGAGGGCCATACTTTTACAATCAGGGTGAACTTTTTGTTAAACCTTGGCATGCTGGGTTTAATCCTTCTGAGGAATTACCAACTCGGGTTGGGGTATGGGTTAGGCTCCCTAGACTTCCTATTGAATGTTGTCATGAGGATGTTCTCTTGATGTTAGCTTTGATGCTTAGAAGGTTGGTGGGGTCTTCAACTCAGACTTTAGGTAAGAAAGTCATGACTTTTGCCTAAATTTGTGTGGGAATTGATTTGAGCAAACCATTGCCTGATGCGTTGGAGATGAGTGTGGGTTCATACTCCTGGGTGCAATAATTGGACTATGAGACCCTTCCCTTCAGGTGTCACCTTTGCCATGAGTATGGACATTTGGTACGCAGATGTCTAAAGGCTAAGTCAATGGAGCAACATCCCCAATCACCACCTAGTAGCATTCCCAATGCCAATAAAGGAAAGAAATTGGGGGTTGGGGAGAGTAGGGATGCTGAAGGTTTTGTATAGGTGAAAGCTCAAAGCCATAATAGGGGCCAAAAGAGGACCCTTAGGGAGAGGCAGGATGATGACTCTTTCAATAGGTTTGAAATCTCAGACAAATTGGGCTAGCAAGAAATAAATCTAGGATTAATGAGTGGGGAGTAGCTTGTGGGAGGTTTAGTATCAGAGATTAATTCAGCCAATCTTTCGATGGTTCTTCAGGAAGAGTCGGCCTTACCCATGGCTGTTGAGGGGCAGACAGAGGAATTGGGAGGGGAGGTGACATATAGGGACTTGGAATAGAATGGAGAGGACCTATACCCTTTGACAAGGGTTGTGGGGATAGAAGTAGATAACAAAGGAAAATCTTCTCCTCACCTGGGTATTCTCCAGAGGGAGGGGAAGAAGGGGACGTAAAAAAAAGTACTAAAGTGGGGCGCAGGAAGGACACAGATAGACTCAAGATGATTGGGGAGACCTTGGTGGAGTCTGGTGTGATTAAGACCTTAGACTCACACTTCTTAACTCTTCCAAAATGATCATTATCTTGTGGAATGTAAGGGGACTGAACAATAGTCCCAGATAAAAGGATGTTAGGGAATTAGTTAGATGTCAAGTACTTGATATTCTCTTTCTTCAAGAAACTAAAGTTTTTTTGGATGATATGAGAAATATCACACCCAAGTTATGGAGGTATGGTTCATGGTAGTGCATTGGAGCTCATGGATCTTCGAGGGGTGTGGCTTGTTTTTGGAATCCGCACAAGATCCAACTTGTGTCATGGATTTCCTTTAAATCCTCTTTATCTATGGTGGCTTCATGTCTTGAGTTGGGTGAATCAATCCTTTTTTCTAATGTTTATGCTCCTACATATTTCCAAGGTAAACTTCTTGTTTGGAAAAACATCCACTTTCTTCGTCATTTATTTCCCTATTTGCCTTGGATTGTGGCGGGAGACTTTAATGCTATTCTTGATTTAACTGAGAAGATAGGAGGTAATGCACGGCTAGAAACTTCTTCTCTCCTACTCTGAGATAATATTGAGGCACTCAATTTATTGGATATCAAGCCAGTTAATGGATGCTTTACTTGGAATAATTGAAGAGTGGGGGATAGGTGCATTGCAGAGCGTATAGATAGATTCATGACCTCATGTTACTGGGTGGGGGGTTCATAGTTTTCCTGCCTTGAGATTCTTGATTGGAGGGGCTCATACCACTGGCTAATAAAATTGGTCATTTCTTCTACCCATGAGCCTCTGAAGGTGCCTTTCAAGTTTTAGCTTATGTGGTTCAAGGACCCAGACCTATTTGGATGAGTGGTGGATTGGTGGAGGAGGGACAGGGCTGCTGTAGGAACAATAATGTATACTTTTGTTAAGCTTCTCCAATTCGTCAAGTACCAACTCAAAAAGTGGAACTGACAAAGTTTTGGGAACATTTTCCAAAAGAAAAATGGGGTGCAGATGGAGCTGAATGTCATTACCAGAACCATTCAGGAGGAGGGAATGATTGAGGTTTTGCTAAGGGAGGAAGCCAGGGCCTTAAAAGCTTTGGAGGAATGGGAACTAAGGGAGAAAATCTTTTGGAAACAAAAGGCCCAGATTGAATGGCTTAGAGAAGGGGATTAGAACACAGCCTTCTTCAATTCGGTTTGGGCCAGACAACATGGCATGGAGATTACTTCTTTGGTGTTGGACAATGGGGAGACTGTTTCTTCTATGCAGGGTATCATTAATGAGGCAGTACAGTATTTTGCTTCATTATTCAAGGAGGAAGCACAGGAGGACTCAGTTGAAGAGATCCAGATCCTATCTTGTATTCCCTCTTTGGTGACCAGGGATATGAATGAGCATTTGATGAGGGATATATCCTTGAAGGAGTTAAGGAGGATAGTCTTTATGATGTAAAAAGAAAAGGTGATTGGTCTAAATGGCTTTTTGATTGAGTTCTTCTAGGAATTTTCAAAAATTATTAAATTTGACCTCATGGATGTTGTTCAAGAATTCTAGAGGAATAAGCAAATGCTTTAGGCTTTGAACTTCACCTTCCTGGCTCTCATTCCTAAGGGTGTTGGGGCCAATAGGCTGAGTCTTTTTAAGCCCATTTCTCTCTACAATGTCACTTATAAAATTATTTCTAAGCTGATTGCTGAGAGGTTAAAAAAGTGGCTGCCTACACTTAACTCGGAGGAGTAAGGTGGCTTTGTGGAGGGTCGATAGATTTTAGATGGGGTGGTGATGGCTACTAAGACTATACATTCCATGGCCCAGTCCAATGAGAAGGCGATGTTTATCAAGTTGGATATTTCAAAGGCCTATGATAGAGTTTGGTGGTCCTTCCTCCAGAAGGTCTTGGGTGCCTTTGGTTTTGAAGAGGATTGGATTCATTGGGTTTTGAGTTGTGTGAACTTGACCTCCTTTTTAGTTCTGATTAATGGTGAGCACTCTAATCTCTTTAGGGCTTCTCATGGATTGAGACAAGGTGACCCTCTCTCTCCTTACTTATTTCTTCTATTGGTGGAAGGCTTGGGTTGATTGATCAAAAGAAATGTGGATGATGATGCTATTCAAGGTTGGTAGTGGGGAGGGGAAATCCTTGTATAATCCCATCTCCAATTTGTGGACGATGTGGCTTTGATGGGCAGGGCTACTATTAGGGAGGCATCGAACATATGCAAGAGCTTGGATGTTTACCTTGTTGCCTCTGAACAAGTAATTAATGAGGGAAAATTATCTATTTTTTTTATTTAACACTCCTCTGGCCATATAACAAAGAGTGGCTTTTATCCTCAGGTTCCAAATTGGGAGTCTCCCACTACTTTATCTCAGGATTCCTATCTCTACTGGCCAGCTGGCTGAGTTGTGGTAGGTGATCCTAGACAAATTCTAGGATAAGGTGACTCATTAGACCTAGCATTGGTTATCCTTTATGGGTTGGGTTCAATTGATTCAATTAGTGGTGCAGGCTCTCCCTATCTATAGGTGTATGGTCCAAGTGGCACCGATAAACTTTGTTAAGGACTTGGACTCCTTAATAAGACAATTTTTATAGGCTAGGAATTTATCTTCGACCAAGTGGAGCCTAATTAAGTGGGAGATAGTTTTCAGCCCAAAGAGGTTTAGCGGGCTAGGATTACGATAGTTTATGCTATCTGGCACTGCTTTAGCTACAAAACTATACTGACATTGGTGCATGGAGCAAGATTAGCTGTGGGCTAGAGTGTTGTGCCACAAGTATTTTTTGGGATTCCCCAGAGTGATTCCATGGTATGATGTGGTTGGTAAAGGCTCAGTGATTTGGGTGACTCTCAAGAAAGGAGCCACGCTGATTAAGAGGGGTCTTTTCTAGATATGCAAGAGTATGGTGGAGGTCCAATTTTGGCATGACTCATGGGACAATTTCCCTCCTATAATTTGCCAATATCCTCAGCTAAGTACTCTAGCCTAGAGGTTTTGTGAAGCTATCTGGAAAAGGGTGTGTGACTTTAAATCTCTTTCCTTTCAAGGGTAGGTGGCAGTTTCTAGATGGAAGTCCCCAGAAGAGTGGTTGATTCTTGGTTTGGAGGCAGAGTGTGCAGACCTACAGAATATTGTATCTCGACGTAGTTGCAATGCACTTATGGACATTGATGTGTTAGCCTAGTCCCTGAACCCTAGGGGGAAGTATACGGTGTCCTATGGCTATTTGGAGTTGATTTCCCAGTAGTATGAGGATAGAGGGGAAGTTCAGTGGTGGAAGAAAGTTTGGAATAGTTTCTCGTGGCTAAAGTGTAACTATTTTACATGGACTTTAGTGTGGAATAGATGTTTGACATGGGACAATATTCAGAAGTAGAGATTTGTTGGTCCTTTGAGCTGTGTGCTCTGTAATAGAGAGGAGGAAGACTCCTCTCACATTTTCTTTTGCTATCCCTTCACTCTTCATTTATGGCATTTCTAGTGGGATGCGTGGTAGTGTCAGTGCATCCACACTATCTCTTTGGCAAATTTTTGGTCTAGAGTGGGTCATCCCCCTTCTTCGACTTCCTTGTAGGATGCATGGTACACTAGCCCTATGTTCCTACTCTGGCAAGTTTGGCTGGAAAGAAACTAGAGGATTTTTAAGGAAGAAAAATTAGCAACTCAGCAGGTCTAGAGCAAAATTAAGGGAATGATCTAGGAATCTATTAAAGTGAAGAGCGAGGTTATGCTGCCATTGAAGAAAGAAAATGTTGAGGTGCTGGAATAATTTGGCATATGAGAGTTATCTCTGATCTCAGCTTATGTCAGACGTGGTACATAGGGGCAGTAGAAAGTTCAATGGTTGGGGAAGTGGATGCCTCCACCTACTGGGCTTTTGAAAATTAATACGGATGGGTCATCTAGGGGCAACCTAGGAGCGGCTGGGATTGGTGGGATTGCTAGAGATTTTTTAGGATCTGTGGTTTTTATTTTCTCAACATATCAGGGAGTGTAGACGGTTAATAAGATGGAAGGTTTGGCTATCCTATATGCTATGAGGAGAGTTTATGCTTTGGGTTGGAGGAGGGTGATCTGTGAAGTTGATTCTCAGGACCTAATTAACTTGATTCTAGAAAGGAAAATTTTTGATGTGAGCTGGCACTTGGCCACGATAGTGCAGTAGATTTTACAGGTGAGTTCTTGCATGGAGTCGATATCATATGCCCACATTCCATGGGAGTGGAATAGGACAGCTGATTGTAAAATGGGTGTTGGAAGAGGGAGAAGGCCACAAGGTGGATGAATGGGAGTACTTGCCTGATGAAGGTGGATGAATGGGAGTACTTGCCTGATGATTTATGTCAGGAAATGGAACCCATTCTTACTAGAGATATTAGTGGAGTTAAGGTTTGAGGCTGTTGTTTTTGGTTTGCTTGTCTTTTGGGCTATTTGGAAGCTTTTGTAATCTAATGTTTTAAGTTTAATAAAAAATTTACCCCTTTTTATTAAAAAAAATTTTGAAAAATGGAAAATAAAGCAAGGAAGAACAGTTTCAATCTCCACCCCCAATCTTCTTCATATGAAATCGTAAATGGTGATAGCTGCTTGCACCCTGATACTATCTAGAGTAATGGTGTTCTTAAAGATTGCTCTAGCTCTGACTATGGCATCTTTCATTACTATAATTGATATTTCATGATTTGTTAACCTAATTTTTAGATTATCCAGAGTTAACTGATTGTCTAGAATGTTATCCACAGAGGCTACTAAAAATGATTTCTCCTCAAATTCCTTTCGAAACATACCTTCAAACTCCTGAATCATTTATTTAGCTAAAATGAATTGGTTGTCTTGAGAGGTAAGTTTGCAAGGTAGTTCCTCCAACTTATGCAACAAAATGATATCACTTTGTTCACCGAGGTCTCTTGAAGATTCGAGGTTGCTGATCAATTCTTTAAGCACTTGACTCTTATATATCACTACTTCTTTAGTTTCAGTATAAGGGTCTCTATCAACAATGATTTTGATTGATATTAGAGTGATTATTTTCAACATCTTCATATCCATCCATTTGCCAAGATATTTATCTATACTTTTAAACATCCTGAGAAATGATATTGATAAGATCATCTAGTTCTACTTTCATTTTCCTCATTTTATCGATCTTCTCAGATAATTCTGTGAGTAAGGAAATTCCTTGTGTATGCATCTTATCTAAGTACTCTTCATGTACTTTTCCCTTAAGATAGGTCCTTTCTACTTTCTGAATGATGAAGTCATCTATGGAGATAGCCTCTGGAGTTACTATTTTTAGAGAGAAAGTAATTCTCCTTATCACTGCAATTAATTGTTCCACCATTGCCTTGTAATGATCTTTCATCTCTTTTTCTCTATCAAATTTCTAAACCATAATGTCCATCACTGATTACAAATCACTCTTAGCACTTTCATGACTTATCTTACCTAACTCAACTCGATAGATAGAGTAGTCATTTATATCAAAATTTTCAAGAGTTGCATCCTGTAGAGGTTTTTCTATTTCCATAAATTTGTGCCCTTTATCCCCAATTATCTTTGAAAGAATATTTGGCTTCTTGGGAGTCTTGAATTTTACTAGCACTATTTTATTGAAATCAAAGTCATCTAGGGAGATGGCCTATTTTTTCCTTTTGGGCATATAAGCTAAAAACTAAGGTGGGAGCATAGAAGTACTTAAATTAGCATCAATCTCCATTGTTGGCATTACTAGAGTTGCACCTACATTGGTGGTGGAAACAATAGGTGGAGTATCGATAAAAATTGTACCTTCTATTGAATGATCAAAAGTAGAACTACCTTCAATATCAAAAGATGGAGATGACAACTGGGAATTGATCCTAAGGAATGAAGAATGTCTCCAAAAATACATTGAAGATTTTCAAAAATTATCTTGGAAGGAGAGGGTGGTCTAGAAGAGGGAACAATTATCAGGGAAATAGCTAAAGAAGCTAAAACAAGTATGCTAGGTGGGGAAGAAGAAGTTCCTATTTCTTACTACACATCCTCTTAAGGAGACAAAGTTTCCTTCTCTTATTGCTCTATGGTTCTATCATTAGTCTCCATTTGTTCCATCATTAGTTCTTCAGTGCTTTGTTTCTCAACTTCCATATCTGCTACTTCTAGCTCCTTTTTTGTAACTTTTGATTTCTTCATTACAAATATGATCCTAGGCTTATGTGTCCTAGAAGAAAAAGGAACATCACTTTTATTCTTCATCCTATTTTACGCTCTTCTCCTTATTTCCTCTTAAAATTCAACTTTTTATCAGGTGATGAACTCTTTCAAGGTCATTTCCTTATTCACTAACCAATCATTGGTGTTTGCCAATATTGGTTCAAATATTTTCCTTAAGGAAGTCAACTCCTTCTAAGACCATTAGATTAGGGGAAGAGGGGCATTGGTGACTTGTTTAACATGGTATCTATTATTGATCAAATCTCCATCATCCACTAGATTCTCAGGGATATCAGTGAGTCCTATATATTTTATCTGCTCAAGAGATAATCTACTATAATCCATTTTTTTGACATTTTCTACCATCCTCAAATCAACCCAAACATCCTTGATCATAGGCTCATGAAATTGGGTCTTCCTCCTGATTATATCCTTTGCACCTCTATAGTCAAAATTTGGTCTCCTTTTGAAATGCTTCATGGTTATGAGTTGCATTTTAGTCTCCATAACTCTAACTTTTCTAGTGGTCAACACTGAGAACTGGCCAATTTCAATCAAGAACCTAAAACTAGGTTTCTTGAGTTTCATTTACTTATTTTGTATGATAATAATTTGCCTACATAGCTCCATCAAGACAATTTGTTTGAAGGGAATCTTGGAAGCATATAAGGGTGACCTTGGAAAAATCTAACTCGTAGGTAAGAAAAAGAAGGAAATTGCAAGAACATACATCCAAAGTCATTCACAACTATCCAGACTTCATCTGACACTCTATTATGTTCTAATTGGGGATCAAAGAGACACAAAAATACTACAAAGAAAGCATCATTTACTCTCCTAAAATGATGGATAGAAATCTTCAACGTCAATTGAGAGTAATATTGATACATTGGGGTTGCTTTCTTATCTCTTTCTGATGTTAAACCTGGGAGGGTTTTCATCGATGCTGCAATATATATCAGGTATGAAGTCATGTAGAATTTAGAGGTAGTGGATACCTTCATCAATTACTCATGCAGAGTATTGCTGATTTTGTTTTCCTAGAAAATGACTTGTTTGCCTTAGAGAATTATCTTAATGAAAGGGAACATCCACTCATGAAATTGTGAAGAATAAGGTAAACCTCTTACCCTAATGAGAAGAGTGATCAAGTCACTGACTTCTTCTATAAAATCACTCCTTAGAAAGCTCTATGGCCATCTTAACAAGTTCACTCTTGGAGTCTTGAGCCATCTATTATTTATCACTTTCTTCATTATTTCAAGATCTTTGTCATATTCCCTTTATATTTTAATGAAGTCAAGCTTCAATACTTCAGTAGCAAGAGGACACATGAACACTTTGTCGATGAACTCAGGGTCTAGTCTGATCACCACATTACCACCAGCATCTAACATAGCCTTGGTTACCTTATTGTAGAATTAATTGCACTAGAGAATAAAATCTATGTTGTGAGCCACTACAAGAAAAGAAGATGCTAGATGAATATTACTCTCATTTATCTTCTTTAGTTCATGGCTGGAATTGCTTGATTTGGTTCTTTCCATGAACTCAACCATATCCACGTGACCGATCTTTGTATCCCTAATGTCGTCGACATTAGAAGCAATCAAGGTGATTAGAAAAATACCTTGATACTTGTACTTCATTATCTTAGACTTCTTTAGAGAAACCTCAATCATTTGGAAGATCTTTTGTCAAAAGGATGTTGATGAAGAAGAATCCTTGAGAGAAACTGCAATAAGAATCATGATCGTGTAATTAGGGGAAATATTGGCAATTTGAGAAAATTGCATGTTGATGATCAAGACCATGGGAATACGCTTGGAAAGGCTAAGGTGCAAGTAGGTTAGAAAGTCAAAGGAAAGTGAGCTCAAAAAAGTGAAAATTTGAAATTTCTCAAAGTTAGGATTTTTGAAAAATGCATGTAAGGGTGGAAAAAATTGCCGCCCTTGCATGTAGGGGGAAAGTCTATTTGTGCATAGGCAATGATTTTTACCACCATTACATGTGAACTTTGTGCATGGGTGGAAAAATTTTCTACCTATGCACATGGGCAAAAAACTTGTGTAAGGGTGGCAAAAATCACTGCCCTTGCACGAATGGCAAAGGATAGTGTAATGGCAATGATTTTCGCCGCTATTACACTAGTTAATTTGTTTTTATGTAAGGGTGGTTAAAATGACTACCATTACACTAATGACAATGGATTTTTTTTGGATCTTTTGGGTTTTTGCCCCTAACGAGAAGCAGAGGGAGGAGAAAAAAAAATATAAAACCTACAAAGGAGGAAAAAGGGAAAACTAAAACTTTAAAGAAAAGAGAAAGAAAAAAATGAAAACCTAGAAATAAAAGAGGGAAAAATGTAAAAATTACTTGATAAAATTGAAATCCTACACTTGAAGCCAGAAAAATCACAATTCCACTTGTTTGTACAATCGACTAGATGCAGAGAGGAGGAGCAAACAACTTGGAATGATCAAAATAAGGCTCAAATTGACATTTAAAAGGGTTAAAGCTGATGCCAACCACTCAGTGTATGTGGCCATAAATGCCTTGCACAAAAATTGAGATCATGTAAGGGCAGCAAAAATTTCCACCTCTGCATGTGAGGTGAGAAAATATGCAAGCAAAAATTGATGCTCCTGCATAAAGTACTTAAAAATGCAATGGTGGCAATTTTTCCATTTTTGCATGGAGGGATGTAAGGGTGGAAAAAATCATTGCCTTTACACAGAAACAAAAAAGACATGCAATGGTAGGAAAAAATGCTAACCTTGCATGAAAACAAAAATAAAACTAATTCCTTGATTTTGTCAAAGTTTTGACATTCTAATCGCATCAAGGCCACAATGAATTTCACATTTTTTTAAGAAATTACGATGAGGAAAGGTTGTGAACTTTTCAAGGATGTTAGTAGACTATACCTGAGATCAAGAGAAACTTATCTCAAAAGATGAACTTAGAGTGAAAAATATGAAATAAACAAGTTTCATAGGGGTTGTTTTAAAAATGAGCATAGCTAATTTTGGGAACAACAGCTAGCTCTTGTTGGGGAACTTCCATCGATCAAACCTTGAAATGATTGATAAGAGTAAAATCTCATCTCTAAGTGCATTCATCCAGGCCACTAGGCCATGGAGTCAAGCTAAGAAAGAAAAATATATGAAAAACCAAACACAAATAAATAAACATAAGACTTTACAAATGTACAAGTGAACTCATCTAATAATTCAAGGATTAAAGTGTTTCAGATGTTGCCCACTGTGAGGCAGTGAGAATGGCATTCCATCTTGATATTCTAACAAGAAGCTATTTTCACCACAGACCTGATGAATGGTAAATGGACCTATCCACAAAGAATCAAATTTGTCATGCATTCCTTTTGGTTCTCTCCTCTTATCCCACAACAATACTTGATCTCCAATCTAAAAATCATGAATCCTTGCTCTCTTGTCAAAAAGTTTCTTTACCTAATTTTGATGTGCAATAATCTAGTCCACTACCATGGTTCATTGCTCATTTAGTTTGGTTAGGCACATGATGCTTTTATCACTAAAATTTTCAAAATTTTGATCCTTGATTGCCTTTGCCAACTTCAGTGCTGGTAGTTCAAGGGTGATTGGTATCTCCACATTTAAACCATATAGAAGTTGAAATGGTGACATGCATATTGCCCTCTTGGGTGTAATCTTGTCTACCCACAAAGCATTGAATAATGCTTTATGCCAAGTTCTCTGATTATCATCTACTAGTTTCCTGATAATAGTAATCAAATTCTTGTTGCTTGATTCTGCTTGACCATTTCCTTGTGGATAATAATCGAAGGAGTGGGAAAGAATAATCTCGTAATTGTAGCAAAACTTAGTAACCTTATGAGAACAGAAACAATTAGCATTATCTGTTACATTCTTAGTTGGGACTCCAAATCAGGAGATATTATTTTATTTAAGGAAATTACATACCACTTTTAAAGTAGCATGCTTAGTTAGAATGGCTTCCACCCACTTGATAAAATAGTCAGTCATGGTGAGAACATAGTCATGTCCATCTCTCGAAGATAGGTTCACAATGCCAATGAAATCAATACCCCATTGTTGAAAAGGTTCTTCAATCACCACTAGCTTGAGAGGTAATGTGGCCAATTTAGGTTTCTTGACGAACTATTGACATAACTCACACCTACTTACCCATTTGTATGCATCTTGAAAAAGTGTAAGCCAATAGTATCTCACTCATAGAATATTTTGAGCTATCATTGGTGAAAAACAATGTCCTCCACAAGCCAAATTATGGAAGGACTCCAAAATTTTATTTTGTTGCACCTTATCGATGCAACGAAGAAATACCCCATCAAGGCTTCTCTTATACAAATAATTATCTCACAAGACATAGTTAGCATCCTTTAATTTAATATTCTTTTTTTCTTTATAGGATAGATGGGTGGGACACTCACCATAGGTAAAAAAATTAGTGATATTAGAAAACCACTCATCAATAGTAGTGATGAAGAGAACTGTAGGCACATCTTTGACCTCTATTTTTTCATGTCCTATTTCTTTTGGTATGTTATCAGCAATTAATTGGAAGAGACCTTTTCCCCACACAAGCTTGGTAGATTTGATATCAAGATCAAAATATTGAATTTTAGAAATCTAATTACCCCTTTTAGTACCAAACTCCTATTGAGTTGAATGGACTTCATTGTCATATCAGGTACTAGAATAACAATGTGTGAATTCAGGATATGGAATCTGAAATGCTTTACCACCTTAACCATGGCATAAGCATGCTTCTCCATATTTGAATATTTTAATTCATGAGCTTGAGAGGACAACTCATAAATGATATGAGAGATTCCACACCTTCTTTGTTTTGTTAAACCAAAATGGGTAAAAGCATATGTTCAAAAGAATAGCTATATTTTATGAAGTCTTTGGTATAATCTAAACAAATCAGGATTGGTGCATGGGTGATCACTTTTTTGATATCTTCAAATGTTGACTTGCTTTTTGTAGTCCAATGAAAATTAGATTTACCCTTCATCATATCAACAATGTGGTGAGTCTTCTCTATGAATTCCAGAATGAATCTTCATAAAAAATTCACCTTTCTAAAGAAAGAATGAACTGTAGTCCTACTAGTAGGAAAAGTTAAATTTTGGATAGATTTGACTCTTTCTAAGTCAATTTTTATGCCTTCTTGGGATACAGTGTGACCGAGAAGTTTACCTTTTATAGCCCTAAAAATTGACTTCTTGGGATTAAGAGAAATACCATTTTGCTGATAGCATTCCAACACTTATTGTAAATGATGCACATGATCAGGATGATGTTTGGAAAAAATGGTCAAGTCATCAAGATATATTACAATAAACTTCCCTATTTCATCTTTGAAGGCAAGATCCATTTCTCTCTGGAAGGTGGCACCAGTATTGATCAGACCAAAAGGCATTATGTGATATGCAAAAGTGCCCCATAGTGTAGTGAAAGTAGTTTTATGCTGATCTACTTTGTTAACTTCTACTTGATTGTACCCAGAAAAACAGTCTAACATTGATAACATTTATGAACTAGTTATTATTTGCAACACTTGATCCATGATGGGTAGGGGATAGTTATCTTTTAAAGAAGATTGATTTAGGTTTTTGAAATCAACATAGATATGAATTTCTCCATTCCTTTTTCTCACAGGAACTATGTTAGCAATCCAGGTGGAATGATGGATTGGAAAAATAATCCTTGCATTCAGTATTTTATAGATCTCAGAAAGGATAGTACTTAATATTTTGGGGTTATATTGCTTTTGTTTCTACTTGTAAGGCAATGATCCAAATTTAAGAGGAATTTCATGTTGAATTTTTTCAAGCCTGAGAGATCTCAAATCATCATTAGAATATGCCAAAACATCAATGTAATGGTGAAGAAGAGCAATGAATTTGAGATTTCCATCAAAAGTGCAACAATTCTCAATGTTGACCATTTTGGGATTTTCTTCCGTACTCAAATTTACTTGATTAAAATCTTTGGAGGAACTTGAATCCATTTGTCATTGCTTAACATACCTATCATGCTTATCAAATAACTTCTCAAGATAAACTAGACTTTTTGGAATTTTATCTCCCTTGAGTTGAAGGAACTCTTCACTAGTTTTTGAATCTATTTTAGGAATTGATTCCCATGGTGGAGATTCACTACCTTCAAAATAAAGCTCCTCAAAGCTATCCATCTTTTCCAAAAAAGTAATGATTTGATTATCACCATTAAACACCTACCAATGATTTGAATTATTAGGTACACTTGGTCAAAAGACTAGCTCAATAGTGTACTTATTCCTTTTGAAGTCTTCATGGGGAACCATGAGGGTTGCAAAGACAGCCAATGAATCTGCATGATCATTGAATTCTCTCGGCACAACATAAATATTGAAAGCATCAAAACTTTTAATACAATCCCATAAAATATTATGATAATGTCACAATCTTTATTTTTGGTTTGGTATAGATTCCTTACCTGATAAACTACTAGTTTAGCATCTCCCCAGGCATGAAGAATCTTAATACCTTTAGCGTGAATAGCTTTCAATCCAAGCAGCAAAGACTCATACTCGGTAGTGTTGTTGGTATTGTTGAACTAAAACTTATATGACTAAGGAAATTTTTTTCCTTGAGGGGATATCAAAACAATTCTGGTTCTCGAACTAGTAGAAGAGCAACTGCCATCAAATTCTAAAATCCAAACATCATTAGAATATGATCTTCTTAAAAAAAAATCTTCGTTAGTAAGGGAAAATTATTTTTCACCTAAAATTTGCTCTAATAATTCTTCTAATTTTCTATCTAAATTTTTTGAATTGTCACTTAAATAACTTTCATTTGATGAGCTAAAAACATCTTCAGTAGTCATAAAATAATTACCCATTCTCGATGATTCAAACAAAATTTGAGCTTCGAGTTCTGATGTTTAGGTGATAATATATTTTGACTCTTTCTTAGGAAGTAATTTTTTTATGACACCTGTAACAGGTATCCTTATTTCAGATAGATCCATATTTAATTCTCCACCTACGTCCTTGCAAAAATTTTGTCCAAGTAGAATGCCATAGGAAGCTGCAAATGTAAATTGGGCATCTTTGATTTGACCCAAGAGTGAGACTTTCTTATTTTCCATGGAGAAACATCTCCTAAAAGTCTTAGTTAAGATAAGACCAAGATAATCTACTACCTTGGTAGGCATAATGTTATCAAAGGCTCCAAATTTTATTATATAGTTGCTCAACATATGACCATTTATCAAAAGGGAAACATAGTAAGGTTTTATTTTCCCAAGGGCAACAGGAGGAGTAGCAATAATATTATTCTAGGTGGATTTTTTCTTTGAGGAATCATTAGTCACCTTTAGAAAATCTTGTTCTATAGGGATGGTTTTGTTTTATATGTAGTCAGCCAACCTATCAAACTATTCAAGATTGGCTCCCAAGTATTCAATTTCAGTCATTTGAATCTTGGTGTTTTTAGCATGATCAATTATATCAAATAATTGAAATAAACTAGAAACAAAGGAAAGAAGTCCATCATCTTGATCTTTATGGGGTGTGGTACTAGTCTAAGAAATAGAAGCAAAAGGTACAAGATGGTTTGAGGCACTTTCTTATTGGTCACCAGGGCCTTTGATTGGAAAGGTAGTGAAGTCCCCCATTTAGCAATTGAGACTACTAGTTGAGGTTCTTCTCCTACTTTTTCTTTATTAGTTTTTTGAGTTGACTAGTTCTGGACCTAGTAAAAATAGCATATGACCCATCCAACTCTTCTCCCTTACTTTTAGCTTCATCTTGGTAATTCAAGAAACTAATGTTAGAGTCACCAGCTAATTTTTCTTCTCCATTTGCAAATATATTAGGGTCATCTCTTTGGTCTAACTTAGGTTGGAAAGAGAAATCATGTTCAGCTTTAAGGTAACCAACTACTGAGTTAGATGGTACTACTTCAATGGCAACCTTCCCCTATGTGGATGGAAGATGATTGGATTGCCCTTGATTTTTAGCAGCATTGCCTTGATATGAATGGTTGGGAAATGTCCTCCTAGGCATATCCCAATAAGAAGGAGGATTAGACATACCTTAGGACATTTGCTTTTTTAGGGCTAGCAATTCATTTGCTAACTTTTGCACCATAGGATCTATGGTGCTCGTGGAAAAACTTTCAGCAGATGAGGAAATTTTATTTTTATTATAATCTTTTCTAATCTCACCTACCAGGATAAGATCATATTCAACCTTGGTAGCCAAATTTTACGCTGTAAAAAGATCTATAGGGCCAACCCACCTCAATAGAAAACTTACTTTAGGAAGTTGAGAGTTGATGAAAAAGAACTTGAGGTTCTCTAGTGGTGGCTGAGCAATTGTAGGAATTATGTTCCTCAGCTTATTGAATTTAGCAATGAAGTCTCACATAGGCTCATGAGGTTCCTTCTTCATTTTCATAAGCTAAGCCAACAAGGCATGTGCATCTTCAATATGTTTGAACCTAGCTTCAAACTTGGCTTTGAGAGTGTTCCAATTAGTTATAGTTTGAGCTTGAAGGTGATAAAACCAATCTATGTCAGCACCTTACAAAGTTTTTACAAATAGTCACACCGCTATATCTTCATATTCCACACCTATTACACCACATGCTATGTAGAAAGCAGAAATATGCTCATCAGGATGAAATTTTCCATCACCATAGAATTTGAGAATTTTTTTTCTTGAACTATGAGGTAGTTCATGTAAAGGTGGGGTCAGATTGAGAGGGCCAAAAGTGTTGCCCCAAGGGCCTTGGACTGCCATGATATGTCAATTAAATGGAGGAATAACAAATCTTTGTGGGGTAAGAATAGACAAAACTCTACTAGCACTGAAACTAGAAGCTTCACCTGGTATAAGAGATCTGACATTGGTAGGAGGTAAACTCCTGGTTCGCTGAAGGCGAGATGGTGGAGGAAAAATCCCAAAATTATTTTGTTGTACCAAATCAAATACAAGATCAACAATACCTTGAGCTCTTTGGCTTCACATGTATGGTGGATCTTCTAGAGTGTAAAATAAAAAAAGACTAAAAATACTTTAATTTGAAGCTTGAGGCTTCAAAGTATGCATTGTTTCCCCAGCAGAGTCACCAAAAACTAATGTGTGAATATTTTTTCATCAACTAACTGAAGGCAAAATGGGTATATCAACCACAACATAATGAGATAAATCTCTCCTCTCAGCAAGGGGAGGCTCCCTATAAACTATAATATACGAATATAAACTAAAAATAGACACAGGGGTGAGATCATACCATCTATCTCTCTTTTTTAGACATGATGTTCACAAGGTAAAGGAAAACTCCTATGTAATAACTGAAATAAATTCTCTTCTTTTAGAAATGATGTTTAGTAAACATCAAGAAAACTTCTCGAGTAGTAACTGAATCCATGAGAAACCCACAAAAGCACAAAGTGTTTCATTGCTTCTCTTATTGATTTATAGCATATACGATAGTAGAATGAAGTGCAGCTCAAAGTCTCCACTGAAAACTACAACAAAGTATAAGATCACAAAGGATAAAAGTAGTTTAATGCATGTCTAATACTCTTCTCACTAAAATATAAAAAATAAAAACTAAAGGTAATTATAGCAGCACAAAGTCTTCATAATTAACGTTAGAACACCTTCAGATAATTTCTACACACTCTACTTATTTAATCAAATAGATGAGATATTATTAAGAAAAGGACATAGGAACAATTTCCTAAATAACACAAGTTATTCTAATGCAAAGTTTGAAAAGTAACCTACTTTCTCATTCATTCAAGGAGATATGATTTACAATCTAAGCTCAAAGTCTCAAGAAGCATCTCAATTTGGGCAAAATTTTTTACTTTCAATTACCAAATAGATCCATATTATAAAAGAGGATCTCTTTATTTATAGGGAGAGGCCTGGAGAATTGAGAAAAGACTTAAAAACTTTGACCTAGTCAAAGATGGGAGTCTTTGTTGACTTTGGACTTTCCATATTTTTTACATGTAATTAAACATGACAAAAGTACATGTACAAATGTCCAAAGTGATTACAAAAGTGCATTTGAAAAATGGAAAATAAAGCAAGGAAGAACAATTTCAATCTCCATCTTCAGTCTTCTTCATATGAGCATCATACATGGCAATAACTGCTTGCATCTTGATACTATCTAGAGTAACGGTGTTCTTGAAGATGACTTTAGCTCTGACTATGGCATCTTTCACTGCTATAATTGATTTTTCATGATTTGTTAACTTGGTTTTTAGATTATCTAAAGTTAACTGATTGTCCAAAATGTTATCCATAGAGGCTACTAAAAATGCTTTCTCATTGAATTCCTTTCAGAACATACCTTCAAACTCCTGAATCATTTCTTCAGCTGAAATGAATTGGTTGTCTTTAGAGGTAAGTTTTCAAGGTAGCTCCTCCAACTTATGCAACAAATTGATATCACTTTGTTTGAAGGGAATCTCTGAAACATATAAGGGTGACCTTGGAAAAATCCAACCCATAGGTAAGAAAAAAAGGAAATTGCAAGAACATACATCCAAATTCATTCACAACTATTTAGGCTTCATCTAACACTCTTTTCTATTCTAATTGGGGATCAAAGAGACACAAATATACTGCAAAAAAAACATCATTTACTCTCCTAAAATGATGGATAGAACTCTTCAACATCAAATGAGAGTAATATTGATACACTAGGGTTGTTTTCCTATCTCCTTTTGATGTTAAACCTAGGAAGGTTCTCATCGACACTACAATATATACCAGATATGAATCATGTAGAATTTGGAGGTAGTGGATACCTTCATCAATTGCTCATATAGAGCATTGTTGATTTGTTTTCCCCAAAAAATGACTTGTTTGCATTGGAGAGTTATCTTAATGAAGGGGAACATCCATTCATGAAACTGTGAAGAAGAAGGTAAACCTCTTAACCTACCGAGAAGAGTGATTAGGTCACTAACTTCTTCTATAAAATCACTCCTTAGAAAGCTCCATGGCCATCTTGACAAGTTCTCTCTTGGAGTCTTGAGCCATCTATTATTGATTACTTTCTTCGCTCTTTTGGGATCTTTGTCATATTCCCTTTGTGCTTCAACAAAGTCAATCTTCAATACATTAGTAGTCGAAGGAGACATAAACACTTTGTCGATGAACTCAGGGTCTAGTCTAATCACCACATTACCACCAACATCTAACACAGCCCTGGTATCCTTATTATATAATTGAGTGCAATGGAGAATGAACTCTATGTTGTGAGCTACTACAGGAAAAGAAGATACTATATGAATATTAATCTCGATTATCTTATTCATTTCATGGTTGGGATTGCTTGATTTGGTTCTTTCCATGAACTCAACCATATCCACATGACTGATCTCTGTATCCTTAATGTCATCGACATTAGAAGCAATTGAGGTGATTAAAAAACACTTTGATACTTGTACTTCATTGTCTTTGACTTCTTTAGAGAAACCTGATATCTGGAAGAGCTTTTGTCAAAAGGATGTCAATGAAGAAGAATCCTTGAGAGAAACTGCAACAAGAATCATGATCATGCAATTAGGAGAAATATTGGTAATCTAGGAAAATTGCATGTTGATGATCATGACCATGGGAATGCACTTGAAAGGGCTAAGGCATGATTAGGTCAGAAATTCAAAGGGAAGTAGGCTTAGAAAAGCAGAAATTCAAAATTTCTTGGAGTTAGGATTTTTGAAAAAATACATGCAGGGGCAGCAAAAATTTCCACGCCTATGAATAGCAAAGGATAGTGTAATGGTGGTGATTTTTGCCATTATTACACTAGTTAATTCAATTTTATGTAAGGGTGGCAAAAATTGCCACCATTACACTAATGGCAATGGATTTTTTTTTGGATTTTTTGGGTTTTTTGGGGTTTTGGCCCCTAATGAGGAGAAGAGGGAGGAGAAAAAAGAAGAAATGTAAAACCTACAAAGGAGTAAAAAGGGAAAACTAAAACTTTAAAGAAAAGAGAAAGAACAAAATGAAAAACTAGAAATAAAAGAGGGAAGAATGCAAAACTTACCTGATAAAATTGAAATCCTACACTTGAAGCCAAAAAAATTGCAATCTCACTTGTTCGCATGGTTGACTGGTTGCAGGGAGGAGGAGCAAACAACTTGGAATGATCAAAATGAGGCTCAAATCAACATTTAAAAGGGTTAAAGCCAATGCCAACCACTTAGTTGGCATGGCTATAAATTACGTGCATGAAAACTAAGATCATGTAGGGGTAGCAAAAATTATTGCCTTTGCATGTGAGGTGGGAAAATATGCAAGGTTTGCAAAAATCATCGCTCCTACATGAAAGTGCTTTAAAATGCAATGGTGGTGATTTTTTCCACTTCTGCATGGAGGGATGTAAGGGTGGTAAAAATCATAGCCTTTACATGGGAAAAAAAGACATGCAATGGTGGCAAAAAATGTTGACCTTGCATGAAAACAAAAACAAAACTAACTCCTTGATTTTGTCAAAGTTTTGACATTCTGATCGCATCAAGACCGCAATGAATTTCACATTTTTTTTAGAAATCATGATGAGGGAAGGTTGTGAAATTTTCAAGGATTTTAGTTGACTATACCTGAGATCAAGAGAAACTTGTCTTGAAAGATTAACTTAGAGTGAAAAACATGAAACAGACAAGTTTCATAGGGGTTGTTCCAAAAATGAGCATAGCTAATTTTGGGAACAACAGGTTAAATGTTGTTATTGTAGGTTGGGTTGTTGGCATGGTTATACTAGGTGAAGGGTGAGTTTTAACTCATTTAATTATAGGTGTGTGGGTAGATGGGATGGGTATCACTAAATTTTGAAATAGGGTTAGACTTGACTGAACTGCTTATGGTTGTGAAGGTAGGGAAGTCATGACAAGGGTTAGGTGGAATTGGGTAGTTGATGATACTAAACTTTGTACATTGTTTATGGTTGGTTACTTGTTGAAGTGGTGGTTTGAGTATCCATGGGGAACATAGAGGAGACAATTGAAACTAAAGTTATCTCCAGCAGAGAAGTTGGCATACCACATAGTGGGTCACCCGAAGAATTATGGGTTTGGCTCATGGTAAGGTAATGATGAAGGGATACCACATTGCGATCAAGAAATATATCAAAATATTTATCTCCTTCAGGTATAATGGAAATTTGGTTGAGGTTAGGAGTATGCTCTATATCTAAATTATGCTCCATGATAGAATCAACAACAAGATGGGAAAGTGGAAGTGGTTGTTAGCTTGCATAATTTGCAAGAATTTTGGCTTAGCTTCACATTAATACCATACAAGAAGTATAAATAGTCTTAAAACTCTGTATTAGTGACAAAGTGAGGAAAAAATAGGTTTGGATGCAGGTAGGTAGGTTGTTTTAGCTTGCTATTTTGATTAAACTAAAAATAATCAAATTACACAGTCACTGATGTCAGTCATTGTGGAGTCCCAGGAGATGAAAAATCCAACATTTCAAAAACCCAAAGGTAAAATATAGGTAAAATAGAGGATGTAAGAGATCTATATAAGGAGGATGAGCACTCAAAAACCCTGATATAATAGGTTATACAACTTGAGTATTATGAATAGTGTTGATTTTGTAAATCAATGGAAAAACATCCTTACCAACTCCAAAATATATAAGGTAATAGAAAATTAGAAAAATAACATACAACCACTAATTATTAACTCCTAAATATTAATTTTAGTCTTGTGTTGGCTTATGCCTTAATCAGATAGTGAGATGAGAGTTTGGTTATCAAAGGTACTAGAAAGTAATCTAGAGCTAGTTTTAGGTTAGTTTTGGCACTCAAGAGAAAATCTATGTTAGACCAGTATGTGGCTTGTTATAGGACCTAAAGCTAAGCCAGACCGCTTAGCTTGAATGTACCTTCTATCTAGAGTTTATACTCCACTAGAGAATGGAGTGGGCTCTCCCCTTAGTGATGAAATCCAAGTAGGATAGTTGAGTAGGGTAAGGTTATCCACCAAGTGATGAAATCTTGATGGGCCTTGTCTCCGATGAGTTAAGATGTTTGTTTTTATGAGTGTGATCTATTAGTATAATATTGGTGTACTATGATTCATTCATAATGCTTTTATTTAACTAGGTGAGCTAATATGTAGTAAGCAAATAATGAAGTGCAATAAGTTTTAAACCCAAATCTAAAGTGTTTTGATTCAAATGAAAACAATGATGAAATAGGAGAAGATAATGAATTTCACTATCTTAATGTGCATGCAAGAAAGAGATAATGAAGATATTTTTCTTAGTTTTCAAGAAAAATGACAAATTTATTTTAGAGGCAAAAGAAAGAGAAGAGTGGCAAGGAAGAAGAAATTTCAATTTATTTCCTTTAAATAGAAAATAAAATGATTAATATTTTATTTTGAGGAAAAAGAGAGGGAGAAAGTGTAAGGAATGAAATGTTTCACTGTATTTTGAATCTATTTGATGTTTAAGGAGAAATAGAGATGAAGGGTAGGGATTAGAGATTAGAGAGAACCCATATTCATTGTGCATCATATCTAGATGATGTTAAGCACTCCTCTTGGGCTAGGGAGGAATACCTGTGAATAAGAAAGTACTACCACTAAAAATATTTGCTAGTAGATATATGAGTGGGCTGCCAAGCTATGCACTTGTTCTTGGAAGTGTCAAACTTCTTTAAGGATGACAGTCTACTTTTTGAAACAAAATGGTAATAAATGACAAAATGAAAGAGAGAGTAAAAGAGATGTATCCATACCATTCTTGCAGTCTGAGTGTAGCAAAGAGTGACATAGTGCAGGTAATGTGAGTTATTTGTATTTTTAGAGGTTGTTTAGGTAGGCTCAGGAAAGTTAGTGTAAATACACAATCACTGACATCAATTAGGCTATCAATGTTGATAAGGAGATATGATTGATGTCGATAGGGGTCGTAAGTTCTCAAGAGGTTGTAGGAGACTTGTTTGAGCTGGAAGGTAGATGTTGGTCAGGTTTGTGATGTTGGGAAGAGTTGTAAGGGAGTGGGTAAGACTTAAGTGGGTCTAGATAGAGGGTTGGTATGTTTGAAGTAGAGGGAAATAGGTGAAGTAATTTTACAAATCCTTCAAAAGGAGAGTCAAGACATTCATAAAATGATAAATAGTATAATGTAAAGTAATTGTAAAAAGACTATTTAAAGAAATTACAAAACATAGAGATATACTTAGCTAGTGAAATGGATGAACCATGAGTGCCAAATAAATGGCTCTAGTGAAGTGTGTTGAAGAAATACGTGAATAGAAAATACAAGCATGTGCTACTAGTTTATAAGAATCCAAGCTTTATGTAGTATATCAATTCCTAATCTGGACTAATTTGCATAGAGTAATAGTAAGCCTAGATGTAGAAAGTTGAATGCCAAAGCCTATACATGAATGATTGATTTTTTTATTTCTACTGACCTAAATATTATCTTAAAATTTGGCTTAAGTAATTGATGTTGGTGATCCTACCAATGTCGATCGAGGGTTGACTGATGTCAGTGGCATGAAAATAGGTAAAAGGGCTATTTTTAGCCTATTTTTTGTTCTTTCTCTTGCTAAGTGTGGTATCCATTAGAAAATGGTATAAATGTGAGGTTAAGAAGAACATAGTTAATTAGGAATTTATGTTAGGGGTGAGAACAAGTCATAGGTAGTTAGGATTAGGGGACTAAGTCTTGAGGTGACTCAGAGGGTAAGAATTAGTCTTAGGATGAGGTAGTCAAGTAAGGTGGCATAAGTAGTTTTTAATTAACTTAATTAAATATTTTTAAATTAATTAAATGTGTGAGGGGTTAAAACATGGGTTAGGAAGGATAATTATTAAAAGGGGATCAAGGGGGTTTTGACACAGGGAGTTACGCACGTGTGTGACATTATTTTGGTGTCTATAGGGGACTAAAATTAGATAGTTTAGACAAAATTAGTGATGAAATTAATAATGAGAGAAGAGTGAGCAAATTTAGATGTATAACTTTTTACCCTCTTTATAATGATATTGAGACTAGAATAAAGTGATGGTATTTCAAAGAAAAACTATGGTCAAGGATTTTAGTAAATTATGATGGATGATGCCCCCTTGAGTAGACATGTGAGGAGGGATGAGATAAATGGCCACTTGAAAGAGTAAATGAGGGGTGGGATGTGTGAACAAAGAAGAAGATGAGGTGTTAGGTTGTAATTATTGTGAGAGATGAAATAATAAATAAGATGATTGATGCCAATAATGAGCTATAAATTGATGATGCCTCTAGAAAATTCAAGGGAGTGAAATTGATGATGCCATGGCTTTAGACATACCCTAAATGAGAACTAATGAGATGATAATAAAAGGCTACTAGCTTTAGAGTATTATAGGTAAGGATGGATGTGGGGAGAGTTATAGACCTAGATGATTATTAAATAAGGCCATGAACTTTAGATGTATCTTAGGTAAGGACACATGTAGAGAGAGTTTTAGGTCAAAATAAGATAATGATTTGATTGATAGATTGAATATTTGATGGATGGAGTTCAAAGAGTTTGGAAAGTGCAGTTAGAATGGGTTGATAGATGATAAATGATATAAATGAGTGTCCAAGGGATGAAAGGGAATAATAAGTTAGTTTGCCTAAGTTGTCCTTAGATACCCCATGTGATTGAAACTTTTCTACATAGTATTAGAAGACCTAAGGCCAAAATTCTCCCTAAGATGGAAAAATTATGTGATGAATGAAAGATTAGGCTATGATTATATGATAAGGATGACACAATAGATGTGTTGGATGTGATTAATATTGGTGGATATGTTACAATAGTGTTAATTAATGACCTTTGATGCATTTTATTTTAAAAATCTGATAGCATAGACACATGCAAGGGAGTGAGAGATGAAAAATTATGCCCTTAGACATGCCCCAATCAAGGGAAGAAACTATAAAATTTAAATGATGAGGAGCTCCATGAGATTTATACATATCCTAGGAAAAGACACAAGCCTAGGATAACTACAAGTCTTAGATTGGATTGATTGGTTAACTAATGATTGATATTATAACTCAAAGATTTGAATGATTTATAAATTTATGATGACAAATCATGATGATGAAGTATTTAATAAGATGAATTGGGTTGGATAGAGGAGTGGATAGTTGACTAGATTGACATAAGTGTGAAAAATTGTGAAAGATGAGATAGTGAAGAGAATGAACAATCATAAAAAATGACATGATTACAACTGAGATGAACTTAGACACCCCATGTGAATAAGTTTTACCTATATAGTCTTATAAGACCTCAGGATAATGTAGTTATCCATAAATAGGAAGATACATGGGAAGATTTGACAAAAAAATGACAATGACATGTTAAGATGAGTTTGATAATAGTGATAGGGGTAAGAAGATCCATGAAGGAATTATGAGGTTAGTTGGCTTTTAAGCATGGAAAATAAGGCATGAACAAGATGAAATAGGCATGATGAATGAAATACAGGGGCTAGGCACTTAAAATGCGGGGGTTAAATAAGGATGGTAGGGGTACAATAAAGTCATTTTACCCTAATTTTGGAGAGACTTGAACTCTAGTCCATGTGAGAAAGATGGTTGGGATTCTACATGATCAATATAGTAGTAAGCAAGTTTGAGAGCACCAACATTCAAATGAATATGGACACCTAATAGGTGATATTTATTGTATTATTTTGTCTTTAATTTTGCATTTATGATCATTTAAATAGGGGTTTAATGGATATTAATGAATCTATGCTTGGTGAAAGTGAGTTCATTTTCTCCAAATGTGGGTTTTTCTAGGTAGACATGAGATCAATGGGTAGAGTTGTGATTTTACTTGGTTTTGGGTAGCTAAGAGAATAAATAGGTGAAACATAAATTCATATTGGGGTCACAAGTTTATGAAGGATATCTGTGGATTCATAAAAATGACCTATAGAATTACTAAAGCATGGGGAATGATATCATGCCTACAAAGATGCTAGACTGGACAGCCAACCATGGATTAGATAGGTGACCATGGATTCATGAGGGTTAAGGAAAGATAAAATTGCATCTATAGATACACAAGTTCTAGAATGAGCCCATGAGATTATGAAAGAGAGTTGAAGGAATATTATGGGAGGGAAAATGTGAACTCATGTCTATAGAGTTGAGAGTTCATGTATATGGGGTGTGACTTGATGTAAAATGGTTGTGAATGTGAAGGGGGTTAAGCATAATAATATTGGGGTTAAGGAGCCATGAGATTGAACATGAGAGACACAAGATTATAATAAAGAGGCACTCTCTTTTGGTTTATTCTCTTCTTAGCTAGGGAACACCATGTTTTTTAATGCCATGGATGTGATAGGTGGCCTACCAAAATTAGATGATTTAGGTTAGTTTGAAACTAAATCATACTCTTTCATTTACCTTTGTAAATTTTAAAGGCATTATATAATTTTACGCAATCAAGATCTCCATGTTCAGTTATGTTATACACATGATACCAATATGGAAGGACTATTCTGTAAATGTTGATTTCATGTAGCTTATTAGGATAAGGATTTAGATGATTTTGGGGATGAATGTAATTTATATTTTATCTCTAGTAAGTTAAGTCCTTATTTGAACTCTCAATACCATAGTTTCCCATTTACCTTTACAGACCAAGGAAGTCATTACTTAGTATTTACACCATTTAATGGATAACATTCAACTCTTTTTTCATAGAATCTTGGGGTATGGTTTTGGTATTTCTAATTGTTGATAATGTGATTTGGTGTTGCAACTGGGAAATCATTTAATTTTTCATTGGGTTAATAAAACCTAAATGCTAATTTGGAACAATATGTCTTAAAGGAATCTAGTTAGTTATTGACAATAGTTGATATAGAGGCAATTTTAGTTTGCGCTAGGAATGAGGTTCAAGATTAGCATGTTGGGTAATGCATTAGGGATGGGAGCCATAATTTGACCTTATGGTTTGAGTTATTTATTATCCTTGATAGCTTTATTAAGTTTATTACTATAGGGTCTCATCTTAATAAAATTGTAGTCCATAGGTCTAATGTTTTTTAATACATCTCTAATGATAGTTGAGCATCAAGTTTGTAAATATTAGTGACTCAAATATACACATTTTATAAATAGGCATTGAAATTCTTAATCAGCTTACTATAATCTCATTTTATACATGCAAACTATTGATATAGGATGTTTGAATCTATGGCTTGCCCAAATTGGGCCAAGAAAGCACTACTAAACTAGTCCTATCTTGTGATGGAATCTTCAAGAAAGTTTTAAAAACCAATCATATGATGCATTCATAAGTGTGAAGGGGAATACTCTATAATCTAGATCTTCATGCTCAACATTGAGAAGTCTCAAAGTAGTTTTATATGACATTACATGCAATCCCTAATAATATGGAGGACATTATGAATTTTCTAGAACAAGGAACTTTTTTGATGTATTATGTTGATAAGATTCAAATGGTTATATGAGCCATTCCTTATAACCTCATTAATTGATCCTTGTATAATATTAGTAAGGATGATGTTCTATGCAGAGTAACCTTATAACATGAGTGATTATAGCTCCTTCAAGAAGCACATCAAGGAGTCACAAGAGGCTATTGCATAGGAGAATCCACTACAAGAATGTGTTTAATTATAAAATGTTTGTTTCTAAATAGATTGGGGTTATATAAATGAATAATCAAAAGGGTGATCAGATATACAATGGGCTAATTGGGTGCTAAACTCAGATATAAACATACTCTAAATTTATTATGTTGAGAATGGACTAAATATAGACAATACAACTAAGCTATGTATGAAAATGATAAAGAATTAATATACTTAGTTGATTTTTATTCTAAAAAAGTGTTGGATATAAAACATGTATAAAGTAGATTGGGAGATGATTCTACAACAATTGTCAGATTCTAGATTTGATGCTTCTATAGTTACAAACACTAACATCATCCTAGGATGGTTATGTTAACTCTAGTGTCTAGATTAGACACAAGTGTCCTATATGAAATACCTAATATAAAATTATGAAACCACCTAGATTATTTTGGGTTTATCTTTACCATCACTCTAGTGCATTCAGATTTGGGTCATGGATTGTCACTTCTCATGAAATGTCAAAACCCTAGTTCTTCATCTTCATGGTGACATTGGGGAAAATGGGTCAGTGGGCACATGGTGTCAAATTGACCTTGAATACCCTTTTATTATTTAGTGCTACCTGCATATATAATACTTTGAAGAGGGACTTAAATTGGTGTAGTTCTCCCCTATGTGTTATCTTGTGTGTGAATTATGTTATATGTAAAAATCAAGTATAACAATGACTTAGTTTATAGCTTAGAAAATTAGGATCATAAGATACTCCTTCAGTATTTTAGACTTTTTTATGTGTTGTCCCTAGGATACATATGTAAATAGGATGAAATAAGGAATATTTGCTCAATTAAATGATCTTTGGTATGGATACTAGGTATTTTTCCTATGTTGTTAGGTGAGGAATGAATGAGAGTTTATATTGTATGTATATCAATCCTTTTGGAGAATTAAATAATTTAGGATAACCATTAGGATATGTTTCATTTGTAAATTATATGACTTTAGGTCACTTGACACTTGTGTCAGATCAGGATACTAGCATCAATGCTAGTGTCTGTCCTAGATAATAGTGTCTAAGGAATAGGAAAGTAAGTACAATATTAAAACTTATAAAGGTGGAATATAAGTAAATTTTAAGCATTATGGGTAAGATAAATGCCTAGATCATCAAAATAATGCTGGTCAAAAAAAGAGATAGGACAAGGAGCATAATATCAAGCAGATGTAAGACTTACAGAAGTGAAAAAGGTCTAAACCGAAGAAGAACAACCAAGTTCTAATTTTTTCCAAGTGTACAATATTGAGGCATTACATAGTCCATAAATATCATCTACATTTTCCCCCATTTAATCTAGTAATTAAATTTCTATTTTAAAGGAAAATAATGCATATCTAGATGTGTATAACACAATTTGTGTTTGCATGTGCCCAACTTGAGTGCTTTGATGGTGATTGACCTACACCAAGGGCATGTTACAATATAAAATTAATGCATATAATTTGGTATTATAATTACTTTAAATAGATTTAAATTGAAAGAGAAAGGTTTAGGAGTACACTTGTGTGTCAATGTAACCACCTTGTCTATTAACAAGTTGATTTGAAAAAGATTTATCATTATAAGTCTTTGAAATTGAGATTAGGACAAATATAGATAAATATAAAAAGTTCATATATCCAAGGATATATATATATATATATATATATATATATATATATATATATATATATATATATATATATATATATAGAGAGAGAGAGAGAGAGAGAGAGAGATTGGAGGGCACATACCCACAACCTTGGAACAAAGGTGAGTATCCACCTAACAATTAAATATATATATAGAGAGAGAGAGCGATTGGAGGGCACATACCCACAACCTTGGAACAAAGGTGAGTATCCACCTAACAATTAAATATATATATATATATAGAGAGAGAGAGAGCGATTGGAGGGCACATACCCACAACCTTGGAACAAAGGTGAGTATCCACCTAACAATTAATATTAGATCAATCATACAACCCAATGATACTTATAACGTGGTAAGGCTAAATGATTAAATCAAGTCAAACCTAAAAACTTGGAAAGATTGAGTGATTTAATCACCTCAATCATACCAAAAAGTGAACCAACTACTGTAGTAGATTGGCTCAATAAAGTCCATAAAAGTACAACTAGGGTGTCAATACAAAAAAGTCATTGATGTAGTAATAGTCTATAAATTAGTTTTGGAATCTAAAACTAATTTTAATTTTGTAATAATATGCATAAATTTCCTAACATATTTATGTTATATATGTCTCATGCTGAAGCTATGTATAGAAATAGTACCAATGTATTAAATTCTACCAAAATTATGAATTTGAATCATATAACTATGTGTTTTGTCCAATTCATAAAATTTTGTAAATGTGGATAACATGCTTCTAAATCATAACCCCAATATATATTATTAATATTTAATATGTGTGGAGAACATGCTTCCAATTCATACCCCAATGAATATGAAAACTATGAATGTGTAAAAGCCATGTCTATATGACATACCCACACTAAATCTAAAAACTATGCCAAGTGTGGATAATGTGCCTCTACAACATGCCCCACCTAATATGTCCCCCTTTTAAGGTGAAGAAAGATAGGAACTAGTAGTTACCTCACCTTAAAGGGATAAGACAACTATATAATTTATGAATGGAACTATTATCACACTAAATTATACCCTTTAGCAGGTTGTTCAAGCCTTTTCACTTAGGTGATAGCATGGAGAGACCTCTAGACTATAGGTGGCCTAATCAATGCAATGAATCTCTTGATAGGTATAACTCCTTTGATGTTTCACCTTGAAACTTACAAGTAATCCTATTAGTTTATATGGAAAATGGAGAGAGAGAAATTAAACAAAACAAGGAGGTGATGCACCAAATTAACACCCCCACTTTATTATACTACACTACTAACATAAAAAAGGACTGAAACTTATCACACTAACTCAATATGAGCCTCTAAACATTTTTATTTCAATATGAAGGTGAAAATCAAGATAATAACTAAGAGGGGATGATCAAAAGGTATCATAGGAGACACTAATGAAGCAATCTCTACATTTAGTCAATGTAAGACCATCTAACACACTCCATATGACCTATCAAAATGACTACAACTTGAAAATAGGTAAGGTGATAGGATACATGAGAGAGCAATATAACACTACTAACATTCATCAACTAATCATGAGATATACACTAAATACAACATCAAAAAAGATGTAAATCAGCTTGTATTCATATCAAATGCAAGTATAAGTGTTTACATGAGAAAGGATTTACCATACTTAGGTTGAGGATCATTTTCCATGCTAAACAAAGTAGTACATATAGAAGATAATGACAAGGAGAGAGAAGATGGAAATTGGATAAACCTATGACTAATGTCACCTCATGATGAAGTAAGTTAAAAATAAGAAAGCATATAAGTAGGCAAATCTAATAAATCTATTCAAAATGTGTAATCTTGGTTTGATATCTCTCTTCATCAAGGTGAGGTAGATTGACTCTTGACCCCCCCATGACTCACCCCTCTTCATTTGAAACTACCCTCCCTTGGTTTTAAAGTTATGAACTTCATGATTTAACACATGGGTGGATCTTCTTAGGCATAGTGGCCACATATACACTATGTATTAGTCTTGGTCTTCATTTCATACAACTCCCCTTACCATTGGTGACACTTAATTCATGTTTATCTCAAGCCCTTAGTAAACTCAGTCAGGTTTGTAGCTTCTTTATCTTCATGTTGTCAAGAAAGTAGTCTTCTACAAGACTTAGTATAGTTTTAAAACTCATTGTATCACATTTATATCTCTATGAAGGACTTGTGGTTACTCACATACCTCTATATAGGGTTAATATACCTCCCAAAATGATCACAAGTTCTGCATATATCTTTATACCCTTATTTAGGCTTGCAAATTACAAATTTAGGCCATTTTATATACCTTTACCAACCCACATGTGATAATAAATGGATAAAATAGGTGCCTATGAGATCCTAAAGTTTCTTTATAGTGATTCCAATACTATTTATGTGCATTATATTCATTCAAACATCATTCTTCTCCATCGAGCTCTTTGAAGGACTAAATTGGTAGTTTTAGGGTATTTGATTTCTTAACGATTGTTCATAAAGTTGAGGCCCTCAAATTATGAAACAATTCAAATAATTTTGAGTGTTAAAACCCTATCACCATCTTTGAGAGGAATTTAGTCCCATTCAAAAATTTAATGCCCTTCTAAGCATCCCAAACTACCCTTCTTGAGCTTTTGTAAATTGTGTGATGAGGTCATGAGAGAGAGAGAGTTTTTGAGAAAAAAAGGTTTTCAATTGCTATTTTTTTATTTTAAATCATTTGATGAGGTATAAAAAACATATATACAGGTTTATAAACACTTATTCAATCCATTTGACCTCTCCAAAAACTTACAAATTGATTTGGTCTATAGCAAGGGTTTGTAGGTAGACTTCCCATTTTGACCCTTAAAGTCTATATTTTGGTGTCTCCTCATTTTAAGGTTTCCAATAAACTAAATAACCATATAAATTATATTTCACATCTTAAATAAGCCTTAAAAACTCAATCTTAACTCAAAAACATGTTCTCTTGATATTCTTCCTATAACAGGCCTATATGTCTCTTCTAAGCCCAAGACCTATTGCAAACATGATTCTTGAATTAGCTGATATGATACTTGTGGCATTGAATGGTATTGATTATAGTATGAGATTTTTATTTTTAGGTATAATTATCCATGGAAAACATGACAGTACCTATATTATAAATCCCACACTTAATCCATCTTTGGAAGCTTGTTTTCTAAGTATACATAGTATTTCAACCAATCAAACTCTTTATCTCCTTTCATGTATTTATTTTCATTTGAGAGCATTTAATCATCTAAGGCACCTTTCTCAACATTATCCATGTTCAATATGACATTTTTAATATCAATTCTAACTCAAAATATGAATTTTCTTTATGTTTTGTACGCATGTGTAGGTGTACCTTTTAGGCCTCTTGACTGAGTTTGTATTGGGAATGGGTTTTATTGAGCTAATGTTGGAATTTAATGATTCCAATAAGTATTTAACCTTTGATTTTCATTTCTCATACCTATACAAACATATTTAACACTTCTCCAACATATATGTGTGTTTTGCCTCTCAATTTATCGATGACAAGCCTATAAGTCTTTTTGGCCTAATACCCCATTAGACCTTGATGGTACCTATCTTGGGTAGTTTCTTATTTAACATAGGGGATCAAAAAAATATCCAAATTTTCTTAAAGACTCTCCATACCATCACATAACTTTCATAATTCATATTCACTAGAAGATCTACCTCTTTTGCTTAAGAATGTGCAGTCATGCCTATAGGTTCCTTCTAGGCCTAAAATTCTCATTTTGTGTTTAGACACAAGATCTAACCTGCTAAGTTAATTGTGACATTATTAAGACCTACCCTAGTCATGTTTTGTTGTTACACATTCCACTTGTAAGGTTCTTAAAGAGGATTGTAGGTATTTTTAGCATCATGGTTATAAATGATTTTGAGGATTATAGAAGAGGATTCTCTATTCAATAGATAACCTTATTCATTTGATTACACTCATCATGGCACCTTAAAAATCATCAAAATAGGGAATAAAGTCACATTTTATACTTACAACTATGAAATACACCATATGAAGGTAGATATATCTAAATCTTGAGACCACTTGCAGATGTTTTAAAACCACTTGATGACCCTTAAAAGAATTGATAGAATGTCAATATGCTTGGAAGATTACCAATGATCCTCATATGATTTATTCCACTATAGAAATGCCAAAACTATACTATATTGCATGCTTAGTGTTGACACACATTCCCTCTCTCCATTTGGGACTTTAAAAATATGACCACAAGGCTTATGGGTAATTTTTTAATAGGGATGGGAGTGAAGATTCATTTATTTATAATCCCTATATGTATTCTCATTATAATATTCATGTGTAAATGTTGACCTATAGGTTTGCAGGCTTGTAGGTCAACAAAGCTTCCATGTGCATGCATAAACACTCTTTTTATTAAGGTCTATAACCTTATTGATACCTTGAAATTCTTAAGGGGACTTGAGGAAGTTGTATCCACTATAAACAACCTCATTTCACTCATTTCATGTTCAAAACACTTTATCTCCTTCTCAAACCCTAACTGTCATATTGAACCAATGCAAATGTGTTTCTCTCAATCCAACCAAGTATGAATTTGAGATTCCTAATACTAGATTTATATTTAAATGGAATTTTAGACATTTTTAGATAACTCTCCAATCACCAACTTTCTTTCATCAATGATTAGATACTACTGCATGGAGAAAACTAAGCCCTTAGGGCTTTACAAGGGTTTAAGAGCACTAAACTTATTAATGATTGTTTATATATCATATCCCTTCAAACCTATAACTAATGCCTATAATTTCAATGGTATAAGGGCCTATATAAACCCCTAAGATAATTTTATCTAACCTTTCTTACTCTTCATGAAACAAGCATTTGAAAATGACCTTCACTATTTTGTAAGAAGCTTGATAAAGGAGATGAAATGTTTTTTTAATCTTATTTGGACCTACCAATGCTTCTAAACGCATTAATTTACCCCTAAAACATTATAGGGACCTAACACCATCCATTTATAACCTAAATTGACTATCTCTACATTGAAAAAATTGCTTTATAATCCCCTGGTAAGTACATTACTATGTTAAATTTCACTTTCTTAGCCTTTAAAATGTCCCACCACTTGTTGTACATTTAAATTGACCTAAGAAAATATATATAAGGAATAAGAAACCTTTTCATAGCTTTAAAACATGTTATAGACATCAAAATGCACTTGATCCTTCTAATTTGCATAGGTAACCATTACCTTAATTTCTCCAAAACTACCTTAATTAATTATTGCTAAAACACTTTGGAGATGACCACCTTGATTGACTTTGATAACAATACTAAGTGATTTGAATTCACTTACAACTAGACCATTCTAGGATACTTTGAAAGTTTCTAAGAACCACATAAGGTTTTTCACTATGAGATCCATTATGACCAATATAAAGTACTTCATATGAATATCAATAAGGTTAGGAACATTATGACCAAAGTTTTGAATTATACCCACTCATGGTAGCCAATTTTGGCTAACATCTTTGGTGACCTCCTAGGATTGAATGTCTGCTATGCACCTAGACCAATAACTTTCTTGCATCCATTGGTCTATGGAGTCATCTTAGCTCAACCCAAACATGACTTAAACCTTGAGAGATGACTATAACTTCTTGAGAAGTGTTGACCATTTTGACTACAATAGTACAAAACTTGATATTGGGGTCTAGTATAATATCATAGGGTGTGTCATGATTCATTTGATATAATTTAATATGCTTTTAGCCTTGGTCATATTCCATATTAGTCCTTATGTCATTTTATGTCACTTAAGGGTCATAAATGATGGTAGTACAATTTTTTAAGAAATAAAAGTGTTTTAAACTCATTTTCAATGTCCCTCATGTCATTCCCTATTATATTTTTTTAAGGAATGTCATTAATAACAAAATGTTGTAGGTGTTACCTAAAAATCAAGAACATAAGTGAAAAAGAGGGAGTTTTAAAGGGTGTACGACTTATGGGGAAGAGTGGCATGTGGTAAAAGCTTTTGTAGTGACCTTTCATCTTCCTTAACTCCATTTACATGATTTAAATACCTTATAAGTGCCAAAATTGGACTAAAACCATTCTATCTCTCAACACTCCACGAGGCAAGTAAAACTAATTAGAAGGTTTCTTCTTGGTACGACCAATAGGAGGATGTTTAGGTCAAATGATATTAGTGGTGGATAGTAAACTTGGTCTAATTAATTTCAATGTTTGGAGTTAGAATAATGGTTGCCTATACTTTATGAACCATTTTTAACAAGTTGATTGTCCATTTCTGCTTATTATTCCCCACACCCTGTAGTTTTTACTCTTGCTTGAGTTAGTTCATATAATATAGTTGGTGATTTTTATTCTATAGGAAGTATAATCCCTCCTCCCATTTTCCCCATCTTTGGTTCCATGTTTTAAGATTATTTCATGAGCTAAATAATTTAGGTTATAGGTTGATGACACTAGTGGACTTGCAGTTAGTTTTCAACACTTGTAGAAGGTTTCTTTCTCTACAACATTTTCAAAGAAATGTATGGTGTTGTAACACATGCCTCTAATGTCTTATTGACTCCCTCTTCTTCCAATATTATTCTTTCAAGATCATTCATTGATCAAGAACATAGTCATATGTATTATATAATTAGCCTTATGCTTGTTTACCAACTACAGTCATGGTGTATGAAAGTCTCTATGATGTTCATGGAGGTGTGATAAAGAGTCCAAGATGTGTTGGATATATCCTTACAACATTATCAAAAAAATTAAGCCCATTTAAGTGACACAAGGACGGTGATAGTTAATGCAATATACATACATACTCAGTCCATTGATGTGCACTTACAAGTGCCTGAGGGAGGATAATTATGTTGAGACATAAAATATAGCTCATGTAAAACCATTAAAGGTTTTAAGGATCCATTTGAAGGTGTTGATATAGTCTAAAAAATTTTAAATTCTCATTCACCATGTACATTATTCATGTTCCTACTTATGCCTAGTTTATAACTGAATGTACACCTACAGGTGGCCCCATAGAGATTTAAAAGTGTTGTTCAAAGGTTTTATCATATGTTTTGAGACCCTCATTGAGGTATTAAGATGTTAGATACTATAATAGTCATGTTTGAATCAATATATTATCAGGTAGGTTCTTGAAAGCCATGTTTAAGTTGGTGATTATTTTAGGGACAAGTTTCCCTAAAACCCCAAAATAGAGGCCTAAACACTTTTGGTGACACCATATAACAATGTAACAAGGAGTTTAGATGCATCTAAATGATCATATTTTGTATCCCTCATGAATAGGTATTAACAATGAGAATTATAATGGGTTTTGACTAGAATAACATGGTATTTAGAGACCTCCATTCTTGACATTTGTTCACTACAACTTTTCAGTGATGCCTACAGTTTTAATCCTTAAGTGACCTTCACAATCCAAAGTTGAAATATAGAAGCATATCTTCATGTTAGGTGGTCTTATTGAGCTAAGAGAGAAAATTTTTAGTTCAAAGATAATAAAATGAGGTTGTAAAGCAAGGTATTTACCTCCATCAGCACCTTCAAGTGTATCCTTCCTCAAAAAAGTCACCTACAGCCTAACTGTAGGTGACTCACCAAATCACGAAGTGTATTTTAGGAGATGGGAACCTATAGACTAAATAATTATTAGTGGAATTTGATTAAAAATGATTCAAAATATCTAAAGGCATTAATCACATATTTTAAGGCTAATATCCACCTATAGAACCCTTGCTTGTTCCAAATTACTCAACTATAGTTGATTGTAAATAATAGTGAGATAGAAGATAGTGTTCTTGATGTTGGCATAGTATGAAAATGATGAGAATAGTCTAAATTAATTTCCAAATGAATTTGGGGACTTAAATTGGGGATTTTGACAATGATCTAAGTTCCAAACATGTAGGTATTACCTATAGGTAGTAGAAACATACTCATAGCCATATGACTTGTAGTCTAAACTAGTCAAATAAGAGTGTGTAATAAAGGGTTTAAGAAAAAATTGGGATGTAATCATGTTTAGATAAATTAAATATTGATAATGACCATCTTAATATAATCCTAACACATGGAATTATGGGAATGAGAGGTTTATAGTAGACAACCTACAGTCCATTCTTATGCATCTTGCACATAGTCAACATTCTCAAGAAGTCTATCTTGCATTTTAGAGTGTTTGAAGGTGTTTGGAGCATCATCAAACCCTAAAAATCAACACAAAGAGTCCCCATGAATTTTAGAGACCCTTCATATCACATTTTTTTCTATGTAAATAGGGGCATTACCCTCTATTTTGTCTCAGATAGAGGGCACTCCCCAAGGGTCAAAACTTGTAGGTTTTGATAAAAGAAGGTGAGGGTGAGTTGAAGATTGATTGAGGCCTCCCATGAAGATGATAATAGTTTTGTAATACATGAATGAACATAAGGTAACCCTTATAAATTATATAATCCTAAAATGCTAGTTCAAACCTTCAATGATGCAAGTAGACCTACTTGGTCTAGTCTAGGCCTAAAACCCTCAAGGGGTCTGCTACAACTTCTAGCATTAGAGGAACATTTCAATCTATTGGAACATGTTTTTTAATGATTTATAAGGAGTGTTCAAGCTATTGTAATGTAGATAAAACCATAGGGAATCCATTTCTTGGCTTAAAATAACTTAATCCTACATAAAATGAAGAAAAAAGCTTGAGAAGGAAACTTTGAGAGTTCACATCTACTTAGAGGTTTTGCATGGGAGTCTGAAGAGTTAGGGAATGATGGAGGCCCTAAAGATTATTTTTGTAGAATTTGTTTTCAAATCCAACACCAGACTTGTATGAATAATATTTAGAAGGAAAAATTACTCTAAACCCTTTAAAACCTTTGGTAGTGACCCGATTAGGGAAATAAAGGAGAAAGCACATCTAGATGAACTAAAATGGTTTAGGAGATGATTAGAGGTTGTAGAGGATTCTCTAGGGCTCCTCTCCATCAATTTGAGTTGTACCCTATATTATATGGATGGGGTGTTAGAGGGATTTTCTTGAATTTTTTGTGTGTTATGAAGGTTTTTAAGGGTTAAAATTGATAAAAGTCACTTTCGTATAAATATAGGAAATTTAAATAAACTTTTGTACTAATTTCATGATTTATCTAGGCTCACAAGTGCTTCTAAAAGTGCCTTCATCTCAACCAGTCCAAAACTGGCATAGTGATAACTTAGTGTAAAGATGAAAAATCTAAGTGGAAGGCATTTTAAGGTCTATTTGAGGAATCTAGGGCCATGAGATTCCTAAAATATGTCATACACTCATTTTTATGGATCAGATTGGAAAAATAAAGACATATTTGGTGCCAAGTGTGAGAGGTGAGTGAAAGAGGAGTTATTTGGACTACATGAAGTGATAACTCATGTCCAGAAGAATCTTGATGATTAGGGACACTTGTTTAGTTTTGTATCATTTATATAACATCTCCATCTTAGTTAAATCATCACATTTATTCCTTGTCTATTGTGGGATGTTCCAAGAAGGCCAAATTATGAAGGTAATTTTCTAAGCAAGCAATTGAGGAGTTCTATGCCACATTTTAGGAGTTTCATGTTTTGAGGGGAATTTTTATAAGTAAAACTTGCATGGTATATTTCATATTCCTCTCTCCTACATGTTTAAATATTTTTCTCATCATGAAAAATGTCCTAGTGACTCTTGGATTTCATTATCTTCTCCCCTCTCTCAAATTCTATAAGTAGTAGACATTTTGGATCTTGTAGACTGATATCACACCATGTATAACAAAGCCCTTCTTGATAGACACTGTATTTTTCCTTTGAAAAATAAATTAAAGTCTGGTTTTGATTTCATGAACATTTGTATAAGTGTGCAAAGTGATGTATGGTGATGCTAAGTGATAATCTTCTATCCTTGTTTTTCCTTGTCCTCTCATGTTTATGCAAGAGTTCTTTTTATAATAGGTCATATAGAGTGTAGATAACGTTTTAGGATACTTTTAAGTGTAAAATTATTATTAGAGTGTGAAATATGACCTATATTTCACTTACCTTGTGTTGTCTCATGCATACCACCTCTATGTTGAAACACTTATGTTAGAACCTTTTAAGACTTTAAAGCTAGTTTATAGATCTTGTTTCTTAGTGAAATAAGTATGATGGTCATATGGAAATCATCTTGGTGTATCACACCCTTAGATTATTTTAATTTCATGAAAAATTTTATCTCTTTTCCCATAAGCAACTAGTTATGTAGGTGATAAGCATTTCAAGTTATATTTTAGGAGTTAGCCCTTAAACCTAGAGATGTACTTTCACTATAGGTAAACCCACATACATAGAAGTATTATCATATTTCCCAAATATAGAGAAGGATTGAATGACCTTATCTAAGGTGAAATATTTGGTGATAATAGTTCTGAGACACTCGATGGGACCCATTATCCTCAAGATAACTTATCAAGGTGAATACTAGTTTGACAACATCAGCTACAAATTGGTGTGTTACTCAGCATTTGGCAAATCCATTTTTTTGTCATAAATTTTATCTCATACTTTATGATACTTACTAGATCATCATTTAGTAGAGTTTTCAATCCTTTCAATCCACCCATTCAGCTTGAACTTCCTCTTGAAGTTTAATGCCTCAGCCTAATATGCCCTTTGAAGAGAAATAATATTTTTCTAGCCAAGAGAGTGAAGAACTTGAATAAATCTAATCCATCATGTATAGGCCACATGCTTCCATACTTTTAATATTGAAAATCCAATTCATCTTCAAACATATGATGGATTCCTCCTAATGCCATAAAGAGTGTGTCCACATTCAATGGTGAAGGTCATGTCACACCTCATGAACACATAAGGGACATCTTTAATTTTTGTAGTTTCCACAATGTCACTAAAGATAAAATTTCCATTAGACTCCTTGCCATGTCCCTTATATGGAAATATATTGATCAATATAGGAATTTACCTGGTAGATGCATCACATCATGGATGAATTTGGAGTGTTGTTGACCTCAAGGTTTGAAGATAAAAATGATCATACTTCTCTCATACATCAGCTCAATGTGATCAAAAAAGCTCCTAAATAAACAATTCATGACTTCAATGAGAGGTTTCAAAATACTTGGTATAGATTGCCTCCTCCCATGAGACCACCTACTAGTTTTGTCTTCCTTACATACTTGAGATCCATTGGTATTGATAATGCTATCATGATTCAATCCATGGGTGGTTTAACTCTTCCCAAATAATATGAACTTGTCATTAGAGCTAATAATTACCACATTCATGTAATAAAGTTACCTATTAAGTTGTTTATTCCTTATTTCATAATAATCCTACTAATACTCCAAATATTGCTCAAATTCCTAATACAAATGCTAAGCCTAGGACTGCTCCTAAGAAGATATATGAACTTGATCCATATACAATAATTCAAACCTTATAAGATGAGATTAGGAAAGATATAATGAAAAGAGGTGTGATTTAAAACCCCCATCCTTATCAATAATAATATGGTCAATAATATGGAATAATAAGAGGTCAATGGTAGCCTAACTTCAATAGGCCTACCAATGTGTACAATCCCAATTCCACCACCAATGCAAGAGAGATGGTACCAGTGCATGGTAACTTGGTGCAAGGTGAAGATTGGAAATAAGGCCAATTAATGGATGCCAATGAGGGTGGAGAGCAAGATATAGTTTCTCAAGGAGTCACTCCTCTCTTATTAGTTGAAGATGAGGTTATGATGCAAGTACAAGAGGATTTGCAACCTCATGGAGGAAGTTTCACTAACTTCTTGGTGGAGGAAAATTTTGTGCCAAATCAAGGAAATTTTAGTGTATACAACACAAGGGACAAGAGGAAGGATCTAGGATGTGAAAATATAATGCCTAAAAGTTCATCTAATCCTTCTATAAGGAAGCAAAGCATGGTTGTAACCATGGTAATCCCTAATGCTCCTACACCTCCTTCAAGTCAAAATATGGTAAGGTCTACTCAAGGAGTCTCAATTCTTCAAGTTCAAAGAAATACTTTGACTAAAAATACTCAAGATAAGGTTATTAATTCTTCCCTAAATATAGTAGATTCATTTAAAAGTGCTAAAGCATCTATATCCTTATGGGATGTCCTCCACATGCTTGGCCAAAAATAACTCTTGCAAAAATATTTATCCACTACTCTTACTAGTCCTTAACCTTCAATTCAAATTCATGGTCATGTTTCTCTTAAAAATTCCCCTAAACCCATTGTTAAACCGTTTACTAGAGCTAAGAATCCTCCACCATTCTGCCTCACTCTCATAGTGGATGATAAACTAGTCCACAATTTCATGGTTGATAGTGGTACTTATACATCGATCATGCCCAAAGTTGTAGCTAATAAGTTGGGCCTAAAATATGAACCCCATATCAAAGGATTATTTCATATATATGGTAAACCAACCAAGATAATAAGGTTGATCAAAAACTTGAAGGTTTTCCTCCATGATTGTCCTAGATTTCCTATCCTTAACCTTCCTACTCATTTTGTAATATGTCTCTCAAGGGAATTTACAACTAAGATAGGTGGATAAATCTTAGAGTACTAGTCTTTCTTAGCCTTTATGACAAGGTATGGAACCAAAGTGACTATAAAAACTCAACCACTTTCAAGGATTCATATTGAGCCTTGCATTAAAGCAAGCTCTAAATTGAATTGTGTGATCAATGAGAAGGAGGAGCCTAATATGGATGATGGTGATTCTAAACTTAAGGGAACATCTAAATTGTTTCTAGATTAATATCGTGTAGATGATGATGAGCATGATCCTTATGCATACTTTGAGAAAATTGACCTTGGCACATATATCACCCATGAAGAACCATTTGAAGGCGCTGAAGTAAGTGTCAAACATTCTTTCTCATAAGCTGATGAAAGTAACTACTTGATTCATGTGTTTGATGATGATGGATTCAAGGATTTGATTGATCACCATAATGGGAAGAATGATGTATTTCTAACTACTATTGATGAGGCTGACCTTGATGATGAAACTCATGAGGAAGAGGAGGATGACTTATGGCAAAATTTCAATGCCATATGTCAAGAATTTTATCAATTAAGACTCCTTCCCCTTATAAAAAATATATATCTGATGAATTTTATAATGATCCTAACAAGCATGATGTTGAGTTTACTATTGAGAAAGGAAAAGAAAGGTTCATTAAGCATGAAAGTAAGGACCTTACTGCTATTCAAAATCCTATAGTCAAAGAGGAGTTTCATGATTCCAAGGTAGGTTTTGTTGTGCTTCAAGGATAGTAAAAATCTCCATCTGATGTTGATCCATATTTAGAGGTAGTGGAACATAAAGGAGAATACCTTGATCCTCCCAAACATCAAGAAAATGCTAACCTATAAGAGTACAAAGATGAGGTAGCTATCATACATTCTAGTCTATAGTTTGAAAGGTGTAGATCAAGTGTGATAAAGATCAATCAACTTGTAGCCCCAATAAAGGTTCTTAAAGAGAAATATATAGCATACATTAAGGTTATAAATATCCAACTTATAGGCATGAGAAGGCATAGAGTTGGTAAGCTTCTTAACCATACACATATGTAGGTAGTTGATGATGAACATGCCCCTCATACTAGATTACCTTCATGGAGTGATAGAGATGCAAGGGGAACTATATTTAACCATATTTTAGGTTGGTAATATTTTTTTCACCTCAATATTGAGGTTTTTTAAATATTAGATTAGGTGTGTATGTCTTTCTTTTAGTTGTGTTATGTTCCATAAGTATTCTAGTTAACACATGTGTTTTCCTTTAGTATGTCTTATGATGTGTGTCTTTCCTTTGTGTTTGGTGTGGTGCTAAAGTAAAATTATATGTCAATATAGTGTATATGTGAATCCATGGCCAAATGGAGAAGATCAAGCTACTAGTCTTGGCTTAGCAAGCATACCACCCTTGGGAAATCACCAAGAATGTTGACCATTTTGACTACAAGTAAAAATGGGTCAAACCTATATAGTCTAAAACATGATATAGGGGTATAGTATAGTGTAATATGGTGTGTGATGGTTCATTTGACATAATTTATTGTGCTTCTAGACATGGTCATAGTCCATATTAGTATTTATGTCATTTTATGTCACTTATGGGTCATAAATGAAGGTGATATAGTTTTATAAGTAAGAAAACTGTTATAAACTCCTTATAAATGTATCTCATGTAAGTATATATCATATTCCTTGTCAAGAATGTCATTATTAATATAAAATTTTAGGTGTTAACTGAAAATCAAGAAAATAAGTGAAAAAGAGGGAATTTTAAAAAGGTGTATGGACTATGGGGATGAGTAGAACATGGGATAATATTGGTAAGTGAGCTTTCATCTTCCATAACTCCATTTACATTATTTAACTGCCTTTTAAGTGCCAAAATTATACTAAAACCATTCTATCTCTCCATCATTCTACTAGGCAAGTAGAACTAGTTAGTAGGTTTCTTCTTGGTATGGCTAGTAAGAGGAATTCTAGGTCAAATGATCTTGTTGGTGGATATTAAACTTGGTTTTATTAATTTTAATGTTATTATTTGGAATAATGGTTGACTATAATTTATGAACCATTCTTAGAAAGTTGACTATCCATTTTTTCTTGTTGTTCCCCACACCCCACAGTTTTTGCTCTTATTTTAGATAGTGCATATAATATAGTTTTTGATTTTTATTATAGAGGATGTGGACTAACTCCACCCATAATTACAATATTTTTTTCCATGTCTAAAGAGGATTTCATGAGTCAAATAGTTTAGGTTGCAATTTGATGTGACTAGTATACTTGCAATCAATTTGTAATGCTTATAAAAGGTTTCTTTCTCTGCATTATTTTCAAATAAATGTATGGTATTATTCCCCATGTCTCTAATTTATTCTTGACACCCTATTATTCCAATCTTAGTCTTTAAATATCATGCATTAATCAAGAACATGGCCATATGTAGTACACATTCAAACCTTTTACTTATTTCTAATTGTAGTCATGGTGTATGAAGGTCTCTATGACGTTCACGGAGGTGTGATAAAGAGTCCAAGTGGTGTTGGATATATCCTTATAACATTATCAATAAAAATAATCCCCTCTAAGTGACACAATAAGGCTTATGAAAATCAATACAATATGCATACACAGTCAATCCATTGATGTGCACCTACAAGTGCCTGAGGGAGGATATATATGTTTAGACAAGGCATATAGCTCATGTGAAACCCTTAAAATTTGTAAGCATCTATTTTAAGATGTTGAGATATTATAAAAATTGTTGAATTCTCATTCACCATGTACATTTTTCATGTTCCTACTCACTGCCTGGTCTGCAACTGAATGCACACCTATAGGTGGCCCCACAGAGATTTGAAAGTGTTGTTCAAAAGTGTTGTCATATGTTTAGAGACCCTCCTTGAGGTATTAATATGTTATAGAGATTATAATAGTAATGTTTAAATTGATATATTAGTAGGTAGGTTCTTGAAATATATCTTCAAGTTGGTGACTATTTTAGGGATAAGTTTCCCTAAAAACACAAAACAGAGGCCTGGGCACTTTTGGTGACACCATATGACATGTATCAAGGATTTTAGATGCATCTAAATGATCATATCTTGTATCTCTCATGAAGAGGTATTTACAATACAAAATAAAATGTGTTTTGACTAGAGGAAAAAATTATTTAGAGACCTCCATTCTTAACATTTGTTCATTGTAACTTTTTAGTGATGTCTACAATTTTGAGCCTTAAGGGTTCTTCACAATCCAAAGTTGTAGTATATAGGCATATCCTCAGGTTAGGTGGTATTTTTTAGTTGGGAGAAAACATTTGTGGTTAAAATGGCATAAAAGGAGGTTTAAGAGAAGGGTATTGACCTCCATTAGCACCTAAAAATAAATCCTTCCTCAGAAAAGTCACCTACAACCTAACTATAGGTGACTCATCAAATCATGAAGTGAGTTTTAGGAGATGGGAACTTGCAGACTCAAATACTTATTAAAAAATTTGATTAAAAATGATTAAAAAGATATAAATACATTAATAATATATTTTAAGGCTAATATCCACCTATAAAACCCCTTCTTGTTTCAAATTAGTCAACTACACTTGATTGTAGATAACAATGAGTTGAAAGATAGTGTTCTAAATGTTGGCATAGCATGAAAATGATAAAAATAGTATAAATGAATTTACAAATGAATTTGGTGACTTAAATTGGTATTTTGATAATAATCCAAGTTCCAAACATGTAGGTATTACCTACAGGTAGGAGAAACACAACCATAACCATATGACTTACAGTCTAGACTTGTCAAGAAAGAGTGTGTAATGAAGGGTTTGGGAAAAACTTGGGAGGTAATCATGTTGGGATGACTTCCAAAATGATAGTGAAAATATTAAGAGACTCATACCACATGTAAATAGGGGAAGGATAGGTTTTTATCAAATAACTTACAGTCTATTCTTATTTATCCTACACACAGTTGACATTATCAAGAAGTTTGTCTTACATTTTAGAGTGTTTGAAGGTGTTGGGAGATCATAACCCTAAAAATCAACATAGAGAGTCCCCATGAATTTTATAGACCCTTAATATAAACCTTTTGTATATTTAAATATGTAAAATACCCTCTATTTTATCTAAAATAGAGGGCACTCCCTAAGGGTGCAAACTTGTAGGTTTTGAGAAAAGAAGGTGAGGGTGAGTTGAAGATTTATTGAGGCTTCCCATGAAGATGATAATAGTTATATAATACATGAATGAACATATGGTAACCCTCATAGATTATATAATCCCAAAAGGGTGGTTCAAACCTATAAGGATGGAAGAGGACCTAATTGGTCTAGTCTAGGCCTAAAACCTCCAAGGGGTATGCTACCACTTCTTGCATTATAGTAACATTATAATACATTAGAACATGTTTTTAGGGAGTTATAAGGAGTTTTAAATATATTGGAATGAACATAAAACTATAAGGAAGCCATTTCTTAGCTCGAGACAACTTAAGCTTACATAAAATGAATAACAAAGCTTGAGAGTGCAATTTTTAGAGATCACATCTACTTGGAGGTTTTGCATGGGAGTTCGATGAGTTGAGGAATGATGAAGGAGGCCCTAAACATATTTTTTGTGGATTTTTTTTGCAAATCCAATGTTAGAATTTTATGAATAATATTTAGAGGTAAAAAGTACTCTAAACCCTCTAAAACACTTGGGAGTGACCTGATTAAGAAAATGAATAATAAGGGGCATCCAGATGAACTAAAATGGTTTGGGAGATGATTATATTTTTTAGAGGATTCTCTAGGGCTCCTTTCCATCAACTTGAGTTGTACCCTATTTGTACGAATGGGGTACTAGAATGATTTTATTTACTATTTTATGTGTTTTGTAGGTGTCTAAGGGTTCCAAGTGATTAAATTAATTTTGGGAGAAATATTTGAGCTTAATATAACCTCTCATACTCATTTCATGCTTCAACTAGGCTCACAAGTTCTTCTGTAAGTGCCTTTATCTCAGCGAGTCCAAAATTAGCATAATGATCACTTAGTGAGATGATGAAAACTCTAAGTGGAAATAATTTTAATGTTTATTTGATAAATAAAAGTCCATAAGGGTTCCTAATAGGTTTCATACACTCCTTTTTATGGATCATATTAGAAACTTGACAAATTTGATGCCAAGTATGAGAGGTGAGTGAAAGAGGAGTTATTTGGACTGCAGGCAGTGATAACTCATGTCCAAAAGAATCTTGATGATTAGGGAAACCTCAAATGCATGTTATAAAATATATATAACCAATAACTCTTGGTTAAATCATAAAATATATTCCTATTCTATTTTGGGATGTTCTAAGAAGGCAAAATTATGAAGGAAGTTTTTTGAACAAGTAATTGAGGAGTTCTACACCACATTTTAGAAGTTTCATGTTTTGAGGGACATTTGTCAAAGTAAAAATTGTATGGTCTATTTCATATTCCTCTCTAATACATGTATAACTCCTTTTATCAACAAGGCATATGTCCTAATGACTCTTGGACTTCATTCTCTTCTCCTCTCTCTCAAATTCTATAAGTAGTAGTCACTTTGGCTCTTGAAGACCAATACCACACCATGTATGGCAAATCCCTATTGGATTAACATTGTATTTTTCCAATGAAAAATAATTTCAAGTCTATTTTTTATTTAATGAACATTTTTTTAAGTGTTCAAAGTGATGTATGGTGATGTTAAGTGATAATCTTCTATCCTTGCTTCTCTTTGTCCTCTTATGTTTTTGTAAAAGTTCCTATTCTAACAGGTCATATAGAGTGTATCTAATGTGTTAGGATCATTTAAAGTGTAAAATGTTTCTTAGAGTGTGTAATATACTATATATTTCACTTACCTTGTGTTATCTCATGCATATCACCTCTATGTTGAAACACTTATGTTAGAATGTTTTAAGACTTTAAAGCTAGTTTATAGATCTTATTTCTTAATGAAAGCAGTATGATGGTCATTTGGAAATCATGTTGGTATATCACCCTAGTAGATTAGTTTCCTTTCATTAAAGCTTATATCTCTTTTCCCACAAGCAACTAGTTATGTAGGTGATAAATATTTCAAGGTATATTTAGGGAGCTAGCCCTTAAACCTAGAGGTCTGCATTCGCTATAGATAAACCCACATACCTAGAAGTATTCCCATGTTACCCAAATATGGATAAGGCTTGAATAACATTATCTAGGGTGAAATATTTGGTGATAAAAAGGATTAAAAAATTTACTACTGTCAACACACATAAGAAATTTAAAAAAAACACACCAACAAGACAAAAAAAAAAGAAAGACACACATTATGCTAAGAATCACTTAGGGAATTTAAAAAAAGAAACTACTATAAAAAAACTAAACTTTAAGGTCTGATCCTCCTAGATAAAATTGAAAATTTATGAGGTCTCCTCCATGAGATGACCTAGAGTAATGGGAAAACTACTTTTGGAACATTTTGTTTGCTCTATGAACTTTTTCCTTGGTTTCTAATTTTTTTGGCCCATATTCATGTATGCTAAAAATAGTAAACATGTATCCTGTAAAGATAAATTCATATTTAATTTCATCTCATTCAACTCTTTTTCAATTAAATAGACCTCCAATGTGACCACACTTTGATTCATGAAGGAAGCAACAACCTCATCTTCTATTGGCTCCTTAAGCTTTACCTTTTTCTCACCTTAAAGAGTGTCATTTTCTTCATAGATTTATACATCATGAACTTGAACCTATTTTTTATGACTTTTAGGACATGTATGCTTGCTAAGAGCTTTTCACCTCTTAATAATAACTTCATTTTGTCCTTATAGAGGTGTTAACTTATTGAGATCTTCAAATTTATAAAAAAACATGTTAAAATAAGACTACCATATGCCATCAATACATTCTTTAACTTGTTCATGAGATTCACCAAGACTAGAAACCATGATGTCTTCTTCAATATCCTTCTCACTCATGTCTTAACTATGTTCATTATCCAAGACAACCATCTTATAATTCTCCTTAAAGGATATAGGTTTACTATCCAAACTTGAACAAAAAATTTCTAGCTCTTCCCAAAAGGAAACTTCCTCTTGATCACTCGAAGGTATGCCAAATTTAATCTCATTATTATCATTCTCTTTAAGTATAACATACCTATATAATGCTTCAAACTCTTCAATTGAATCATGACATAACTACAATTTTACTTCTTTAAACTCTATATGTTGCTCACTATGATCCACTACAACTTTTCCCAAACTTTCATCTTGCTCATGAGGCTCAACAAAGCTAATGACCATGGTGTTTTCATGAATATTTCTCTCATGTTCAGCTGTAACCTAGTCCACTAATGTATGATCATATTTTCCTTCATCAAAAATCAATCTATGACAACTAGATTGGTCTTCCTCTTCTTCCATGTAGAATGGAATTTTAGCTTCCCACCCTAAGTTTAATTCATCATATTTCTCTTATACCAAACTTGATTTGTCTTCTTATTCACTAACATCAAATCCATAACAATGAGATTGATCCATTTGATCATTTATGACATCTTGAAGACTATCCAATTGTTGGCTAGAATATATAGATCTCTCCTCATATCTAAAAATGGATTTGCTTTCTTCTTAACAATTGGGACTACCAAGAAATATATCCTCATCATATACACCTAAATTAATCTCCTCATATCTTTCTTTAGGCTCACTTGTATTTGATTGATTTTGATTCTTAAGTACATCCACCTCATTGTCCTTTCTTGACAAGCTCTCCTTTTCAACTGAATGTTCATATTCTACCCTCAACGTAACATGTTATCCTTCACAAAATGAGGGGGTGGTAGGGAAGATAACTCTATGGCTTGTTTTAAACTTGCTAGAGTGTCCTTATAACTTAGGATTTTGGGAGAGTTAGGTTCATTACAGGATTATTGGATAGATGGAGAAGGAAATTATATTAAGGATGTTTTATTATTATCCTTCCACTCCCTAATCATTATATCAAATTTTGATGTATCTTGAACTTCATGGATAGTTGTAACTTGAAGGGTGAGTGAAGGACTTGAGAGACTTGGGATTTATCTTGGTTTAATATTCATATACTTCTCTTTTTATTAACTTTGGCTAGGCATTATATAAAGTTATTTCTCAAGGGTTGACATGATATAATTTGGGGTCATAGTCCAAGAAGGTATCCATGATGGAATGGTTTGAGATTCTTTAGGGAGAGTGGCTAAAGGTTGCATAGGCATGGGCCTTTATTTTCCATACATTAAATCAAGCCTCTTAATTCTATCACCTCATTAATTAGCATTTGATGATCCCTTCTCTTAATATCTACCCACCTAGACGTAATCGAATGCACTAAATTTTTCATAATCTGAATGAATTTAATCTAAAAGAGAGGATTATTAACAATTATACCAAGTTGTTATTCTCTATCAATCTCTCTCATTTCATTTTAATGTCTAAAAAGGTTTGTTTTAATTCTAAGAGGGATTGGGTAGGAATGTGACTATGTTGACAAGGTTGACTAGAGGGATAAATAGGCTACCAAGGAGGTTGAATCAGAGTGAGAAGGGGCATATAAGACTACTGACATGGCTGGTATGCTACTATTTGAGGTCCACTTAAGGTGAATCCATAAATTTTATCAATATTATATGAATAATTTTGAGGTATAGAGATTGCATCTTGACCAAAATAGTGATGATAATACATACCAATTTTTTGATTTTTAGACACTTGGACTACTTACACCAATAGTGGTTCACTTAGAGTCATCATTTATGCTTATTTTAATACCTCCAAAGGTTGATGTATTGAAGATTAAAATCAATAAAAAATTAATAGATGAAATCCTTTTCCCACTAGGTGCGCTATAAATGTTATCATACTAAATTGCACACTTGAGGAGGTTGTTCAAACCTGCTCACTTAGATGCTAACATGGAGACACCTCTAGGCTATGGGTGGCCTAATAAATTAGATGAATATATAGATAAATATATCTCCCTTGATGATTCACCTTGAAACTTATAACTAATCCTATTTCTTGCTAGGGAAAGGTGGAGAGAGAAAGTAAACAAAATAAGGAGGTGATGCACCAAATTAACACCCTCCACTTGAATATATTGCACTAAGAACATGAATAAGGATTAAAACTTATCATACTAACACAATATGAGCCTCTAACCATCATTATTTTAATATGAAGGTGTAAATCAAGATAATAACTAAGATGGGATGATCAAGAGGTCTCATAAGAGACACTAATGAAGTAATATCCACACTCTATATGACCTAATAAGATTAATACAACCTAAAAATAGGTAAGTAAATAGGACAAATGAGAGAGAGATATGAAACTACGACTAACATTCATCAAATAATCATGAGATATACACTAAATGTAGCATTAAGAAGGCTATAAATTAACATGTATTCATATCAAAATAAATTAAAAGTGTTTGCATGAGAAATGCTTCACCATACTCAAGTTAAAGATCCTTTTCCATACCAAACAAAGCAACACATATAGAAGAGAATGCAAAGGAGAGAAAACATGAACATTGGAAAAGTCTATGACAAGTATCCTATCATGAGGAAAGCATGTAAGTAGATCTAAGAACTTGATTCACCATGTGTCATCTTGATATGATCTCTCTCTTCATCAAGGTGGTGTAGAGTGACTTTTTACCTCCCCATAGCTCATCTCTCTTCATTTGAAACTGCCATCCCTTGGTTTGAGAGTTACAAACTTCTTGATTTGACACAAGGATTTGATATTCTTAGCCTATTTATCAATCTACACTATGTATTAGTCTTGGTATTCATTACATACAAATAACTTTACATTTGGTGACACTTATTTCATGTTTATCTTAGGACCTTAGTGACCTCAATAAGGTTTGTATCTTCCTTATCTTCATGTTGTCAAAAAGGTAGTATTATACAAGACTTAGTACAGATTAAAAACTCATTTTAGCACCTTGCGATATTTTTGAAGGAATTTTGGAGAATCAAAAACCTCTATATAGGGTTAAAAAACCTCCCAAAATGATCATAAAGTCTACATATATCTCTATACCTTGATTTAGGCTTGTAAGTTAAAAATTTAGACCATTTTATATACCTTTCCGAACCCACACATGCCAAAAAATGGATTAAATAGGCTCCTATGTTATCCTCAAATGTCTTCAAGGTGATTTCAATATTATTTATGTGCATTGTATTCATTCAAACATCATTCTTCTCCATCAAGCTCTTTGAAGGACAAAACTGGCAGTTTTGGGCTATTTGCTTTCTTAATGATTATTCATAAATTTGGGTCCCTAAAATTATGAACTAATGCCACTAATTTGGAGTGTGGAAACCCTATCATCATCCTTGAGATTAATTTGGTCTCATGCAAAAATTCAACATTTTTCTAAGCATCCCAAACTACCTTTCTTAAGTTTGTGCAAACTATGTGATGAGGTCGAGAGTTTTTTTTTATCAAAAAACGTTTTCAATTACTATTTTTTGTTTATAAATGGTTTAATGAGGTCTAAAAAACCTCTCTCCAAGTTTCCATATTAAAAATTCCTCTGGTGGGGGAAGAGTTGAAGTCTCAGAGACAATAATTGGGGTTGATCAACTTCACATGTTTATTAAATGAACATATGTTACATAAATAGGGAACATGGCTCCTAAAATATAGGAGATATTCCTCATCCAACTACCTTAAAATATGATAATATATTTCAAATAAATCTTATTCCAATGAGTTATTTTTATATGTAAAATAACTCTTTTATTTTATAATTTATTTATTTTTCCATGTTAGGACTATTTCTTAACATTCACCCCCTAGTTCTAAAATGGGTTGAGAAATTTGAATGTCAATTTCAACCGATAATGCATTTGATTACAATCCCATTTTATTTAAAAATAACTTCTTAGGATTATTTAAAGCTTTTAATTTAGAATGGACTTGAATCAAAAAATTTAGATACGACACTTAAAGACAAAATAGACTTTGATAATAATACTAAAAAATGACACACAAAAAACCTATATTGATGATACACATGAATGATGATTGTCACATATATAGTGGTTTTGACCAAAGACTATAAAAATACTAACTCTAGACACAATTACAAAAAATTTAGTTAAATAAGTGCTCCTCAACCTAAACTTAAAATTACAAATGGCATGATTGAAAATTATAATAAATACTTTTAATATCCAAACATATTTAGTAAAATAATAACTATACTCGATACTAAACTAATGACTACTATGACTTGACACTTATGACCTTTTCAAAATATATTGACTTAATAATAGATAAACCCATGAATTTATGAAAAACCATGGGTTTGAATGTATTTAAAAAAATAAATGAAAACCAAAAAATTCTAAATACCTAAGCTACTCACTAAAAGTTTAAATACCATGAATAAACCTAAAACCATGGACTTTATTTGAAAACCATATGACTAGACTACAAAAACTACAAGCTCAATAGAAATACCTAATTTTTATGTTGGTTTAGGTAACTTGCTAAAAGAAACTTGGATTGGAGAGGTAAGATAAGGAGAGAAGTTGATAATCTAAGTCTAGTTAATCTTACACACTGCACTGAGTGCAATACAAGTATGTAATAAAATGGATTAGAGGTTGAACCAAGATGAGGCAGGTTATGTCACTAATACAAAATTAGAGCCATGACATATGAGAGAAACCCTAAGTCGATGTTGTATAGAATTAAATTGAAGAACTAATGAGCTTATGCTTATAGATCAAGTATACACATCAAGCTGAGTGAGATCTAATAGAGGTAAATTGGATGGTGTCATGGAGAATAGAGAATGAAGGCCACGGATCATAATCTACCCAAACATTATATAAATGCCATTTAGAGAGGTGGAAAGTTGTATGATGTAGTCAAGGAGAGAAATACAGAGTCATTTGGAGACCACATTGAGAATGGAGGTCATGTAGGAGAGAGGTCAATCTGGATGGTGATTTAGGAGAATAGGTCTACAGTGACATAAAAAGAGAGATTAAGCATGGTTTGGAGTGAAACTAGTGTGCCAAAACACATTCAATAATGTTGATCTCAAGATGAGCGATGCCAATCCGTAGTAAAACCAATTCTATAAAAACCCTACAGGTTGATCTCTAATGTAGATATCTAGAGTGATGTAGAATAACGGATTTACACCCAAGTATATCTTATGATTGCACTAATTCTTCCTCTACTATAAAAAGAAATTTCTTTCAAATCTAAAAACTTCTTATAACCTCAAACAAAAAATTATAGAAAGATCCTAAATGGAAAAAAATAGAAACTATTATATATTTTTATTTTCTAATTTTTTAATGCAAACGATGGACAAAATGGTTTGAAAACAATGGATAGAGGTTAACATAATGGAAGAGGAGAAGATGTAGGTGGGTGGTGAATAACAAAATTTATGGACGTGATCTACACTATAAATTGTTGTCAATGTGCAAGCAGGGTTGATGGGAAAAAAATGGCATTTTATGTGGGATGCACTGTATAATCGTTAATCCAATGTTATGCAAATACAAATGGATGGAGGGTATAGAGAGGTCCAAGATGGGCCTACTCTAATACCAGATATTAAAATGCCCCTAGTGGGGGAAGATCTAAAGTTTCAAAAATAATAATTGGGGTCGATCAACTTCACATGTTTTTTGAATGAACATAAGTTACATAAATAGGTAAGAGGGCTCCTAAAATCTATGAGATCTTCCTCATCCAACTCCCTTAAAATATTATAATATACTTCAACAAAAGCTTATTCTAATGAGTTTTTTTTATATGTACAACAACTCTTTTATTTTATAATTTATTTATTTTTCCATGTTAGGACTATTTCCTAACATTCCCAACATTGTTTCAAGCCATTTGACCTCTCAAAACACCTAAAACCTAATCTAGTCTATAGCAAGGGTTTGTAGGTAGCCTTCCCATTTTGACATTAAAGGTCTCTATTTTGGTGTCTCCTCCTCATTTCAAGGTTTCCAATCAAATCAATAACCCTTTCAATGATCCTTCACATCTGAAATAAGCTTTCAAAACTCAATCTTATCTCAAAATCATGTTCTCTTCATATTCTGCCTACAACAGGCATATATGTCTCTTCTAGGCCCAAGACCTATTTCAAACTTGATTCTTGAATTAGTTCATCTACTCCTTATGGCCTTGAATGGTCCCTATGATAGTATAGTTTTTTTTTAGGTGTCCTTATCCATGGAAAACAACACAACACCTATATTATAAAGCCCATACTTAAGCCATCCTTGGAAGCATGTTTTCTAAGTACACATAATATTTAAACCAATCAAACTCTTTATCTCCTTTCATGTATTTTCTTCACTTATGAGAATTTAATCATCTGAGGAATCTTTATAGACATTATCCATGTTCAACAAGACATTTCTAATCTCAATTATAACACAAAATATGCATTTTTTCATGTTTATATTCAGTTGTAGGTGTACCTTTTAGGCCTCTTGACTGAGAATGCATTGGGAATGGGTTTTCTCGAGTTGATGTTAGACTTATACTAATTATCATTAGGATATAACCTTTAATTTTCATTCCTTAGACCTCCAAAAACCTCCTCAACCCTTGTCCAATGTCTATGTGTGTTTTTTCTCTAAATTTGCCTATGACAGGGCTATAGGTGTTTTAGGCCTAATACCCCATTAAACCTTGAGGATGCATTTATTGAGTAGTTTATTCTTTAACCCAGGTGATCAAAACCTTCTCCATAATTGATTCAATACTCTCCATACCATAATATAACTCTCAAAATTCATATTCTCTAGAAGATCTACCTCTTTTTCTTAAGAATGTGTAGGTAGGCCTGTAGGTTCCTTCTAAGCCTAAAATTCTCTTTATGTACTTGGACACAAGATTGAAACTACATAGTTAATTATGAAATTATAAGAAATGTATATTCATATTTTATTATCCCTTAAACATGAATTTTATAGGCTCAAATTATATTAGATACTCATTTGACCTATCCCAATTAGGTTTTATTGTTACATAGTCCACTTGCAAGGTGCCTAAAGAGGACTTTAGGTTTTTAAGCATCATGGCTCTAAATGATTCTGAGGATTATATAAGAGGTTTTTTTTAATTTATAACCTTATTTTTTTGATTAAACTCATCATGTCACCTTTAAAATCATCAAAATAGGGAAGAAAGTCACATTTTAGACTTGCAACTATGAAATGTACCATATGAAGGTAGACATATCTGAAGCCTAAGACCACTTGTAGATGTTTTAAAACCATTTATGACTATTTAGATCATTTATAGAATGTGATAATTAATTAAATACTACCAATGATCCTTCTATGAGTTATTCCATTATAAAAATGTCAAAACTATATTAGATTACATGCTTGGTATTCACACACATTCCCTCTCTCCACTTGGGACTTGACAAATCTGACCTTAAAGATTATGGGGAAGTTTTAAATATGTATGGTAGTTTACACTCATGTATTTTAAAACCATAATTGCATTCTCATTACAATTTTTTGGTGTAAATTTTAACCTACATGTTTGTAGGCTTGTCAATTAATAAATCTTCCATGTGCATGAATAAACACTCTTTTTCTTAAGATCTATCAACTTTTTGTTTCCTTGAAAGTCCTAAGGGGCCTTAAATAAATTTCATATATTTTAAAAACTATACTTTCACTCATTTCATGCACAAAACACTTGATATCCTTCTCAAACCGTGGTTGTCATACAGAGCCAATGTAAATAGGTCTCTCTCAAGCCAACCAAATATGTATTTGAGTTTTTTGATCTTTAATTGATACTAAAATTATATTTTAGGAATTATCATATCACTCTCTAATCACCAAGTTTCTTTCATCAATGTTTAGGCACTACTGTAAGGAGAAAATTGAGCCCTTGGGGTTTTACAAGGGTTTAAGAGCACTAAACTTATTAATGATTATTAATAGAGCATATCCCTTAAAACCTAGAAAAAATTATGAAATTTAAAGTTAATAATGGGATATATTAACCCATAAGATCATTTTATCTAACCCTTCTTTCTCTTCATGAAACAAGTATTTTAAAATGATCTTCATTAACTTACAAGGAGATTGATGAAGGAGATGAAACATTTTTTGTATTATTTGGACATACCAATGCTAAAAAAGTATGATTTGACCCTAAAAACATCATATGGACCTAAAAACATCCTTTTATTACATGGATTAACCATCTCCATGATGAAAAAATTATTTATAAGCCTTTACTAAGTGCATTACTACATTATATTTCACTTTCTCAACATTTTGAAGGTCCCACCACTTGTTATACATTGAAAATGACCTAAACCAACATACGCAAGGAAGAAACAACCTTGGCATAAATTTAAAACATGTTAGAGACATAAAAATGCACTTGATCCTTATAATTTTCATAGGCAACCATTACCGTAATTTCTCCAAAACTACCTTAATTCTTACTAGAACACTTTGGAGATGACCACCTTGAATGACCTTGATAACAAGACTAAATGATTTGACTTCACTTCCAATGAGACCAATATATTATACCTTGAAATCTACTAATAACCATACAAGTTTTATCACTATGAGATCTATTATGACTAAGATAAAGCACTTCATATGACTATCAACAAGGTTAGGAACATTATGACCAAAGTTTCAAATTGTACCCACTCATGGTGGATAATTTTGGTTAACAGGAACCTTGTTAAATATATAAGAAACATTTATAGGTATATATAGATTTGTAGTGCATAGAACCAATGTGATCACATGAAGGCATAAGATGCATGATAATAGATAATAATAATACAAGTTCAAAAAGCAAATAAACACACACACAAGATCACTCAAAATAAAATCAAAAAGGTAATGGTCTAATGAGATCACAAATAAAGTTCATGTTCAAATGTCTCATAATCAAAGGGACATTACTTATTCAAATTCCCATAAAAATGATAAAGACGTATTAAAATATCCATACAAATGACATATGAAAATGTCAAAGGAAGCATACATAAGAATGGTGACCATAAGAAAAGGATCATATTTAAATGCTCAAACAAGGAACACAATAATAATGCAAGACACTCAAGGAAGTGAATAATGTAAAGCATAAATAACCAACATAAACATGTCATAGTATCCCATAGTTCAAATGTTTTAGGAAAAACATTTCAAGTGTATAACATATCAAGTACCCTATGTAAGATATAACCATGGTTAAAGGCATGTGTAAGAACATATGTCAGCTCAAACATGATAATTAAATGTGATCATAAAACCATATAATATGTGTATATTAATATCAAATAAGTGGATTCCTTCAATTTCTACATGACATGAGTAAAGGGAAGGCCCAACATCTAAAATATGAATAGATCATGTATTTGTGTATGCATGTATCACACTCAATAAGTTGTGTGACACATATGTGTATATGTAGAAGTAACTAAATATGACATCCATCAACATGTAACTAACACATAGATGCCAAGGAACCAATATAACATATAGGTGCCTAATTGTTTTTTGAATGTTTGAAAAGTAAATATCATCTTATGATGGCATCCAATGGATGGCCATATATATCTCCCCACTATTAACCTAGTGTAATAATCTTGTGACATTACCAATGATCATATATAGGTTTAATATCTATCACTATACTATCAATATGTAAAATAGGACTATGTAGTCATGAATAAGTAGTAGGAGTAATAGGATTAGGGGTTCGTGGAACCCATCATTGAGTTATTTGTGGTTTCTTTGGAATAAATATAATAGGAACATGTGTAGGTGTTATGGATATTTAAACATGGTGCACAATAGAGAGGGATTTTGTGGAATCCACTATGTGTCTTTGATGTAATGGTCTCTCAAGTAACAATCACCTAGTAAAGGGGATTGCATGTTGCTTACCTTTTTGTATTAAATTAGCCTTAGTAGGATTGGTAAATAACTATCTGGATATAATTTTCTCTTGTTCAAGAGGATGCTCATATGGAATTCTATAAACTATGATTAATTGATTGGCATGAATGTATTTTACACACCCATATGACAAGGTACTACTCAAAGTATATGAATCCAAAGTCTTCCCAATAATAAATCAAAGATGTTTGTGGAATGTATAGGTAAAAAAGTAGTAACCACATGTGTGGGACCAACATGTAAAGGTAGGTCAATCTTACCAACAACCTTTTGGGAGGTCCCATCGGATGCTCTAATTGATCTAGTAGAAGGATTCAAATCATGATGAGTATAACCCAAGTTCATAATTAATGTCATGGTGAAAATGTTCTTGATTTCACCACTATCAATCATAACACTGCATATAAGGTGTTTATCAAGGTATGATTTAATGAATAAATAATTAATATCATATTCATCATCCTTAATCTCACTATCATCAAAATTAATAGAAGGTATCATAACCATAAGAGGTATATGTCATGTATAAGTACCAATAATCTCATCTAGTAGGTGCCCATAATGTGATGGAGGAGGATGTACATTATATTCCATTTTCACTTCTATTTCCTTCTTAGAATGTCCTTACAAAGGATTGTTAAATATTTTCTATTTTGGGTGATCACCAGGTTGTGAACCTAATTCCTTTGAATGATCATCAAATGAAATGTTTTGATCTTCAATAAGATCTTGGTTCTTGTGCTTCAACATAAATCATCTATTTTTAGAATATCCTAGTCCTTGGTGATAATCAAAATAAACATTTTCATCATATCCTTTGGTTAAAGGTCTATTTGTATCAACCTCTATAATATGAGGGAAAGATATAAGATGACACTCTAATAACAGTGGGAATAATGAATCTTGAGACTCGGGTAAACAAAAAAACTTATCTCCTTGGTGTATTAGATAAAATAAGTTGATTATATTGTTATGAAACTATGTTAATTGTGGTTGTTATTTTGTTTTTAGGCTCAGGAGGTTTTACCTTCAGACTTAGTTTGATTGTAAAATTGGTATTAGATGTAGATGCAACTAGTGTCTTTTCTACAATTTGAACTTATTCAATGAAATAAGATTTATTTCAAGGTCTTGTACAACATGACATAAGTCATCAAAAGATTTGAACTTCTTGAAAATAATGGACTCATGTAAAGGAACAAGTAAACTTTGCTTAAATATGTCTTTCAACTCCTTATCTACCATAGGATTGGTCATTGTAGCTAGCATTATCTTATATTTTATGACATATTCATTGATAGGTTTATTATTTCCTTATTTTATTTTAGTAATTTGAGCATAAGAAATATTAATGGGAAAATGTGATAAAAATTGGTCTTCAAGAGGTTTGAATGATTTCATGGATTAGAGAGGTAAATCATATAACCACCTCAAAGAATAGTCCTTGAGGCCTATTGCAAATAATTTGGTTAAATTTTCATCATTAGGGGCATAATCAAGGCATGCCACATAAAAAGATCAAAGATGTTCAAGATCACCTTTGCCATCATAAAATGGAAACTTGGGTGCAAAAAAACTAGTTGGCAAAGGGTGAAAAATATATCTCAAGTGCAAGAGGGTTAGCAACACATCTTGCAAATCAATAACATGAAGATATTTTAAAGAATTTTTTTCAATGTTTGTAACATAGTCATCCAAGGTCTTTATAACTTGATGGAAAGTTTGAATTGTATACCCATTGGGATTTAAATTATTAATTTGAGTAGTCACCAAAGGATATGTAAACATGGTTTGAGTAGTAATAGGCATTGAAATAGGAATTTATGTTGAAACAATTGGTAATTCAATGGTAGATGTAGCGATAGTATTTTGGTTTTTAGGAAACAAATGTTTAAACACATAACCTGTGACCCCATTAGATGTATTATGTTGTAATGTGTTCAAGGGGTGGAATGTTTCAACTATACCTTTTGAACTTTTTATTTCTAGTATAGTTTTTAGGATCTCATCAATATCTTCAAGTTTTTTATGAATACACTCACAAAATAATCCAATTGATTGAAATTAATCATGGTCTATGTGCTCATTTTCATTTGTTTCACAATTTTCATTATTAGAATCTCTTCTATGATAACCATATCAATATTTTTCATTATCAACATGGGTATCATCATGATCCATAGTATGAGATCCCTCATTATTTTGAGACATATTATATGGTGGGAGGGGAAGTTTGATGTGTTCAATAGGCATACCTCCCAATCTATTTCTATACCTAGATTACATGTAATATAATAGAATTGGGAATGAAAACTCTAAGAATCATAAATGATGCATTCATACGAATCAAGTTCACCAAATGTTTAACCTTAAGAAAAAAATTCTAAATAAGTTGGGGTTATCAATAACTTCATTAAAGTGGTATATATAAATGAATAAGCATAAGGATGATAATCAGATCTACAATAGGTTAATTAGGTGATAAGCTCAGGTATAAACATACACTAAATTTATTATGATGAGAATAGGCTAAATATAAAAATTACAACTAAGCTATGTATGAAAATGATAAAGAAGTAATATACTTAGCTTGTTCTAATGTTAACACGGTGCTAGATATAGAATAGATAGAAATTAGACTAGAAGATGATTCTAGAGTAGCCATCAAATTTTAGATTTGATGCTTTTGTAGTCACAAAAACTAACATCAACCTATGATTACTGCATTTATGTTATAATATAGGATAGATGTAAATGTCATATACATAATACATGTTGGAAAAGGATGCAACCACCTAGATGATTTTGGGTTTGTCTTCACCTTCTCTCTAGTGTATTTAGATTTGGGTCATAGATTGTCACTCCTCATGAAATGTCAAAACCCTAGTTCTTTATCTTCATGATGACCTTGGGGAAAAATGGGTTAGTGGACACATGATGTCAAGGTGACCCCAAAGACCCCTCTATTAGTGATCGCTACCTATATAGATAATACTCTGAACATGACCTCAAATTGATGTAGTTCTCCCCTACATGTTGGCTTGTGTGTGATTCATGCAATATGTGGAAAGCATGTACAATAGTGACCAAGCTTATAACTTAGAAAATTAGGATCTTGAGTTGTTCCTTCAGTAATTTAGACATGTAAATGTGTTTTCTCTATGATTGATATGCAAATAAGAGAAAATAGGGAAGATTTTCTCAATTGAATGCTCTTTGTATGAATGATAGGTATTTTTCCCATGATGCTAGGTGAGGAATGAATGAGGTTGATATTTTATTTATATCAATCCCTTTGGAGAAGTAACTCACATTAAATCACTTAGGTAAACCAATATGATACATTTCATTTTTAAATTATATGAATTTATGGCACTAAACACTTATGTCAGGTCAGAACACTAGCATCAATAGTAGTATATATCTTGAATGTTAGTGTCCAAGACGCAGGAAAGTGGGTATAGGCTAAAAAATTGAAAAGGTGTAATATAAGTACATTTTAAGTATTTTAGACAAGATATAAGGCTTGGGTCATCAACATAAGACTTCTTGGGCTAAGGATAGGACAAGGGGAATAAGATATAATAGACATGAGACTTGTGGAAGTGGGAAAGGTCCAAAACTAAGAGGAACAACCAAGGTCTAAGTTTTTCCAAGTGTACAAGACTAAGGTGATATATAGTCCATAAATATCATCTACATAAACATACTACAAAGTGGTCTTTGGTGGTCAAATATTTTTTAGGATTCTCATAGGGTGGTAAAACACTATGATGCTTGCCAAATAGTGGGAAAATTGATTCACTAAGATGAGATGCCTTGGCTCCAATGTTAGCAGAGCAAATTTTTAAACAATGGGGCATTGATTTTTCAAGGTCTATAACTCTTACAAGTAAATACATTCATGTGATATATATAATTACTACAATGAACTATTCTATGGAATGGGTGGAATCTATTATGATGCCAATTTGCATTATGAAGGATGTTGCTAAGTTTTTATATGAAAATATCATTATAAGTTTTGGATGTATAATTAAATTCATTAGAAATATAGGTACTCACTTCCTCAACAACACAATCAAGACTCTCATTGAAGAGTTCATGATATTACACCATAAAAGCATGACCTATCATCGAGAAGTAAATGGGCAATCTGAGTCTTGAAACAAAGTATTAAGTAATATGTTGATGAAGATATGCATTGTTCAAAGGGATTATTAGTAGGATCACATTCCTATGATTATTTAGGCATATAGGACAAATTTTAAATGTGTGATAGGCTTCACTCCTTTTTAGTTGGTTTATTATTTTGAGGTAATTATGTCTATAGAATACACTATTACTAGTCTACAAATTATAATGATTATAAGGTTGGGATATCAAGACTCACGGAAAGACATATTCATGGATTTTGTCAAAATGAAGTAAAATATATAATGAGCACAATGGAAATAGGAGATTAATAAGTTGAGTTAAATACCATGGCATGATTGCAAGCTGAGATCTAAGGAAATTTATCTAGAAAAAATAGTATTACTCTATGACAAGAAATTTAAAGTATTTCCAAGAAAGTTATGCATTAGATGGAATAGACACTATATCATTCATTATGTTTCATAATAGGGTAAAAAAAATTTAAAAAATATCTACATGAACCATTCTACCAAGGCATGTAAATGTCTATAGGCTTAAGCCTTACTATCATTAATCTCTATCATTCATCAAAGAAAAAGAGAGGAGGCATTGATTCGAACTATGTAATTAGGATTTTTGTTTAATGTTATTTTATTTTCTATTTTGATTTTTATGATTAGTGTGTTTATATGGTGTGATCTTTGAGTCACAACACATTAGAATGAAGTTTGGTTAGTCAATATCATATAGAGTGATCGATATACAAATTCAACATGAAGTAAAAATAGTTATCAATAGTAATACGATTATCATTAATTAAGTTCAAAAATGAGGTGATGACAAGACACCTATAAAGAAAGGATGGTTAGTGGTCATTCAAAATCATTAATGATTATTCACTTGAGAGATTTTATCTTTCCTAAAGTATATCGAGTGATAGATTGATTTGATGTTCCATAAAATAAAGTGGATAGATGAAAAAATGTTGAGTCACATTATATACCTACTGACAGATGGATCAAATAATGTAGACATAAAATGGTAACCACCATGTCAAACAACACTTAGTTGATATAAATTTTAGAGGTAAACTTGTGCACAACTAGCTTATCACATTCAAACTTGTCAATCAAATGAATTTGGTCAGCAAACATGTCATATTGAGTCACACTTAAGGATCAACTAGATAGGATCGAATGCATGAAAAAAACCTAAATAGAGTAGTGAAACTATAATAAAAAATGATAGGAAGAGGCTGGTCTTCATAATAAGAAAATGCATTACTAAGCATTAGAAAAAAATTAAATAGGAAGGTTCATTATATAGGTGGAAGATAGACATGCCCCAAAATCCTCATTCATTTGGTATTATCTTCCCCAATGACCTTTATTAAACCTAAGTAATATGATTAGATCATGTCGGTAAAACCACATTGGGAAAAATCCTCCACTAACACCCCCCCCCTCTCAAGTGTAACTTAGGTGGGTATAAAAATTGGGTCCTAACATAAAGGCCTAATGAGGTACCCAAGTACAAAATAAAATATAAAACCAAGAAGTACCCATAAAATATGTTCAAGCTACTTGTAGTATATCTCACAAAATGACCAAGCTCGATGATGAGATCTTTTGCTTGAAGACTGAAGAAGTTCCATCTACATTGAAAAATGTTTATTCTTTTTTCCAAAATAAGAACACAATATGTGTACTGAAATTGTACCCATTCCAAAATAGAAGATGAAGGTATTAGTATGAAGATCTTTGAATATGATCCAAATCTGATATGTGGTATAGGTATGGAAAGATCATGTAAAATGACTATATGTAATGTCATTGAAGTATACATGCCATAATAATGGCATGGAACATTCGCTAAAAACTTCCCATAGAAAGAGTAGAGCATGAATCAACAACTATTGAAACTAAAGAGGATACTACAGATGAAGCACATGGATCTGCAGAATGAGTGTCTATAAAAAGAGATGATTCATTGATGCTCTCAATAGGTGCACTCACACTGTTAATAAATATGATATGATCCTCCTAAGAACAAATATGTGATGTCTCTAGAAGATAAAAATATTGAATAGGAACTTATGTAGATTATATAAAATGGAAACTAAGGTCGAATAAAAACTTGTCCACTAGTGGTGGCTCAATAGAAAGAAGATCAATATCCATCAAGAATGTTTCATCAAAAGAAATATAATTAGAATGAGAGATTAAAATAGTCTCTGAAGAGACAACAAAAAGATGATGAGTGATATAAATCTCAATAGGATCTCCAAAAAGAGTCTGAATAGTGTTCAAAATAATGGAGGGATAATCTGTGTGCTCCACATGGTATTTGTAAATCAAATGAAATGTAAATAAATAAATGACCATAGACACAATCACAAGATTTGGACCAATCATTAAATTGACAAGGATTAGTTGGGGGAGAAATCTATCCATATAGAAATGGAATAATTTCATACTCCATGAGTAAGCATTCCATGTACATATGTCAAGAAGCATAATTATTATTTCTAAGAAGAACCACTAGTGTATAATCAAATATCCTCATATATAATATCTTAATTGGAGATAAGTGAGTCCACATGACCATAAGTAACCATGCATATTTAATGTGATGGATGTTAGACTCAACTAAAAATGTGTCCAGGTGAGTAATTGATCTAGGAGGATCCATATTCAATTCAAAAAAGAAGACATTGAATTTTAGGTTGATAATTATCATAATGAAGAGATAATTGAGATATTTTTGATGCATATCACAATTCACAAAATGGGTCCCATATGTGCAAGATATTTCACATCGAAGATCAAGCAGGGTAATAAAAAAATTGGGTTTGGATAGAACATCCAATTGGATGTCAACAAGTGGTGAGTAATTAATAATTGGTGAGTAGATTATAAGTGGTGAGTGGAGATTAGACCACATGGTGGGTCCTCAAGCCACCATGTTTCTTTCCACCAATTTATTTTACCATGGTTCAATTTTATATTATCTCTTGTGTGTTCCAAATAAATCATATTTAACTTACTATTTCCACATACTTACCATGTAACCCTATGTTCCATGTTCCACCAACATCCTTGCCACATGTCATACACTAAATTCTATGTGACCCTATATTCCATTCATGTTCCATGTCCCAAATATTCATGTGAAACCCAACATACCACTTAATAGTCCAAACATGCCACATTTTATCCACTAAATATCCACGTGAAACCTCTCCACATCCACAAACCTACCACATGCCACGGTCAAATCTCCACATACCATCAAAATACATGCCAATGCTAATTAATTGGCATATAATACCATAAAATTTATAGTATTTAACTACTACATGCCCCCCCCCGACTTTACAATGTGGGACTAATGGATTTCGATGACCATCAAATGCATGAAAAGGGGGATTCAAACCCTGCACCTATTGTACAAAAAGATAAGGCCCAACCACTTGGGCTACAGGCCTAAATGCTATATAAATCATGGTTTTTTTTATTTAAACACATCAAAAAGCTTATCAGCCGTTGTTAAAGGCTAAGAGCTAGGAAGCTTGTATGAGTGGAAAAGAGTGCCAGAGGCAGAATTGGGAGAAAGTCCAAAAAGGGACTTATATTATTATTCCCAAGGAATAATTTTTTAGTTGTTTGCTTTTCATTTTGGAGACATTTTTTAGTATTTTTCAAGTGTTTTTCTTAATACATCAGTTGATATAGGACCCAGAGATGTAGGTCTTCATGTCGAACTCCATTATCAAATTATGTGTTGTGTTTTGAGAATTTCTTGAATTATTCTTATTAAATTGATAATTTGTAAGTCAAATTTTTATATTATTATATAGATTAATATTGTAAAACAAAATTTCAATATGTAAGTGTATTATTGCTTAATTTTTGGACCAAATTGGTATCAGAATAGATAGTGTGTTGGGCTAACTTCTATTTAAGCTTTGTTTTGGTGTGTCAAGTTTAATATTAGAACTGAATTTGGAGGTGAATTTAAGATTTTGTTATTTTAACCAAAATTAGTTTTTGTAGAACAACAGATCCAATGATAGCTTAGATTTAGTTACTATTGAATACCATTATCACTATGATAATGCAATACCTGTAATCTCAAGAACAAAGTTGGTAAGTGGCAGAACAATGGTAAGAGCAACAAATTGAGAGGCTCTAATAGAGCATTGATGCACTGCAAGAAAAATTATAATAGGAACATCAATATAAAAAGAGGATGCATGGAGATTTATATATTTGTGAAAATTATGCCTTGCAAGGTCATATTGCTGAGCAATGATGGATAATACATCTCAGTCAGGCTCCATTATGGTTTAGAAAGTAGAATAAGGAAAGAGGTAAGGCACTATTTGAATCCAATAGTTGTTAATAAATTTGACTAAAAATAACTTGTCAAGAAATTCTAGAGTCTTTAATGTGATAGTTTTTACCAATGAAAGCGAAAAATATTATACTATGCTCTGAAGAAACTCAAAAACAAAACTATACTATTATTGTTAAAGGCAAGTTCATGCATATCTATTTTAACTAGAGTTCTAAAACCAGTTATATTATTGAAGGTCTCACACAATGTATATAACTAAGTACTCTTTCATTACCCCACACTAAGACATTTGGAGTAGCTAATGGCATAGTATATGGACATGTGACTCTTTATGGCAACCTGCATTTTGGCATTAGAGGGATATTCTTTGATCAGGTAGCTCTTGATATAGTTCTAAGAGAAGATAAGGAGATAACTTTGGGTCATTATTATCTCACATCTTGGCATGTTATAAACATTGTATCAGGAGAAGGAATCCAACTGACGACCAATCATACCTATGAGATTTAGTTTAGGACAAGCCGGAGAACAAAGGTACATTCTAGTTATAGCAATGATTCTTCTAAGTCATATACTCCTGCTAGTCCTATCAATGAAAATGATGTTGAATTTTCAAAAGCAAATAATGCTTTGATTATCAATGTATCTTTTGATGTACATATTGAAATGAAAATAATGAAATAAACTCTTCTAGAAATATTGACAATGTTAGGGATACTAAATGTACTAACCCTCAACATTTATCAAGTTCATGTGTTGATAAATTTGAAAATCACATGAAGGGAATAGGTTTTAAGTTATTAGCTAAAATGGGATTCAAAGGAAAAGGCCTTGGAATTAATGGTCAAGGGATTGTCTAACCAATCTAAGTGGTAAAGAGACCACTCTGTATAGGATTAGGATATGGAGATGAATGACAAATATCCCAAGAAGTGAGCTGAAGAGTTATTCAAGTAGCAAGTCAGAACACCTTGAAAAGCTTGAAGAAGTACTCTCTGAAGATGCAACAGTTATTGTTGATGAAGAATCTTTAAATGATTCATCAAGGTATGCGAAGAAGAAATACTCGAATGTATTTTTTGATTATGCATAAGAGAGTCCTAAAAGGAAGTTTAGGTAAACTAACAAAACAAAATTACCTAAAGAAGAAGACATGAAGTTGGGTTTTTACTTCAATGCTAAGGGGTAAATGCTAAAATAAGATAAGCAAACTTATCCACAACTCAGGGAAAAGGTTTTAACTACATCTTCAATCAAGCAAAAGATAGAATCTTATCAGTTAGAACATGAGGTAGAATCAGTAAAGGAGATGATAGTCAATGAGAAGCTAATAATTCAGAGATTATCACCCTGGAGAGGTAACAAAACTTATTCAAAAGAATAATAATTAAGCATTCTAAGATAAATGTTATCTTTGATAAAATTTATCAAAGGAATTTGATCTCAGAAGATGTTGTAGAAACCCTAGGATTAGAAACTAAGCCACATTTCCAACCCTATTCTTTGGATATGATAGATGATGGTAATAATGTACATGTAAGTAAAACATGTAAATTAGGGTTTTCAATTACAACCAACTTCCTATATGAAGTTTAATTAGATGTGGTTCCACTTCAATTTAGTGGCATTATCTTAGGTAAACCATATTTATCTCTAAGAAAGGAAACTTACTCCAAGAAGGATAATCAATATAGCATTATAAAAGAGGGATAAAATATCTCGTGCAAGCACATTGATAGTAACCATTATAGGTAAATGATGCCTTCAGTGTTATTTTACTCATCTATGTTGTAGACAAGAACACTGTAGGGTAATAGAAATATGTCATCATGAGAAGCTTCAATAATATCCCAGAAGATAGGTTACATATTTTCCTTATGTTTGTAAGACCTAAATATAAACATTTTTTATAAATGCATAAGACCCAAGTATGGGCAATTTTTGTAATCACTAAGTATAGTTACAATGTTTGTACAAACCTAATAAGGGCAATGTTTGTAAAATATGTTATTATGTAAAATCCTAAGAGGGTAATTGTAAAATGTTGATTGTTATAACACCAAGTGACATTTTCATAAACTCAAATCTAAAGGCCTAAAACCAATTTACATTGAATAGATCATCTGAGCTAGAGCTGAGAGCTAGAACCATGAAAAGATCCTCATATTAAGTACTAGGTCCAATACCAAATTTTTGATAAAAAAACCTTCTCAGTGGGGAGGATTTATCTGGGAGGATCCATATTTTCTCAAAAAAATAATATGTCAAATTTCAAGTTGATCATTTTCACAATAAAGAGCTCATCGAGAGCTTTCTAGTACATCTTAGAATTCACAAAATGGAACCTATATGCATAAGATATCACACGTCAAAGATCAAGCAGGGTAATAAAAAAATTGGGTTTAGATAGAACATCTAGTTGGACATCAACAAGTAGTGAGTGATTGAAAATTGGTGAGTGGATGACAAGTGGTGAGTGGAGATTAGACCATGTGGTGGGTCCTCAACCAACCACATGGATTACCACCAATTTATTTTACCATGGTCCAATTTTATATTATTTCCTAAATTTTCCAAATAAACCATATTTAACTTACCATTTCCATGTACTTGCCATATAACCCTACATTCCATATTCCACCAACATCTTTTCCATGTGTCATACACTAAATTCCACATGACCCCATAGTCCATTCACATTGCATGTCCCAAATATTCATGTGAAACCCAACATACCACTCAATATTCCAAACATGCCACATTTTATCCACTAAATATCCATGTGAAACCTCTCCACATCCACAAACCTACTACATGCCATGGTCAAATCCCAAAATACCATCAAAATTCATTCTAATTCCAATTACTTGGCATATCATACCACAAACTTCATGGTTTCTAACTACTAGGTGCCCCCCCACTTTCCAATGTAGGAATAATGGATTTCTATGACCACCAAATGCATGACAAGGGGGATTTGAACCCTACACTTGTGCAAAAAGATAAGGCCCAACCACTTGGGATACAAGCCTAAATGTTATATAAAGTGTGGGATTTTTTATTTAAACACATTTGAAAATCTTATTAGCCATTTTTAAAGGCTAAGAGCTAGGAGGTTTGTACAAGTTGTAGAGAGTGCCAGAGGTAGAATTGGGAGAAAGTCCAAAAAGGGACTTATATTATTTTTCCCAAGGAACAATTTTTTAGTTGTTCACTTTTCATTTTAGAGATTTTTATAAGTATTTTTCAAGCATTTTTCTTAATACATCAATTGATACAGGACCTAGAAACCTAGGCCTTCATGTCGAACTCCGTTATCAAATTGTGTTGTGTTTTGAGAATTTCTTGAATTATTCATGTTAAATTGATAATTTTTAAGTAATTTTTTTTAAATTATTCCATAAATTAATATTTTAAATCAAAATTAGAATATTCAATCATATTATTGGTTAATTTTATGAATCAAAAATCAATGAAATAGTCATTGAATTCCCCTCGATATTGTGTAGGTTGGAACTTTATATTTGAGAGCATATACAATCAACACATTTAAGTGAATGTACAATTAACACACATACAAAATCAACATAAGTATGCAAATGAGAAGAATAAATTCAATCCCCTTAAAATTATATAGGATCAATTTTACAAGGTTAGAGAATAACATAAATGCATAACGCTTGAAAAAACCCACACTTTCAAAAAACATTATACCTAAAAAGGAGATATACACTAAAAATTGTGGTAGTTTGAAATTATTAAAACAAAAAATTGAGCTTGAAAATTTTGAAAAAGAATTTTACCTTCCAAAAATAAAAAATTTGATTTGAAAAAAACTTGACTCAACTTTTCATTTCAAAGTTAATCCCTCTTGGGTTAGGCATGACCAAGGGCTTAAATTCCCATGTAACTAGGGGGCTAAGGGGTAGGATGAGAAGGTATGGCACAAATTTTTGATTAAGTTGTAATCAATTATGTGACATAGATCTAGGATATGGGTATAGTCATCTTTGTGGTGCAGGTATAGTTGATCATGTGGCATAAATTTGGGATACAAGTTTAGTCAACTTTGTGTTGTAGGTACAATTAGTCATGTGATATAGGTATAATAGGATCTATGATGTAGCTATAGTCGACTGTGTGGTAAAAATATAGGATATTAGTATAGTCAACTTTGAGGTGTAAGTATAGTTAATTATGTGGTACAGATCTAGGATGCAACTATAGTCAATTGTGTGACACAAGTGTAGCTTGAAAATAATATGTAGAACTAGCTCAAAAATAATTCATAGGTATAGTAAAGGTGCAATAATTTATTAGGTATAATCTAGGTACAATAGCCAAACCTACACAAGAAAACTCTAGATCTACAAAATCTATCTTATTCAAAAATCAGTAATGACCCACTTCATACTTTGTAAAACCCATGAAAACTCTTTCCTCTTTGAGAAAAAAAAATTGGATATGCGTGAAATATAAATAATTTCCTTAAAACTTTCCAAAATGTCAAAAAATAGCCTATCATAAAATTAGGCCATGTTTACAGTTGATCCTAAGGTTTTGGATCCTTTTGAATCAATCGACACTGTTTATTTTCCATTTGGATTCTCAAGATGTACATATCTATATGGATTTTATAGAAACACCAGTAAACCCTTGAAATTTTGAAATAACAAAGAACACTAAGAAGGATCTATACTGCAAGCAAGGTTAAAATATAATCAATGGCATTCATCTACCATCACTGCTCTGATTCCATATCATAATGGGCCACACTTGAGGATCAATTCGATAGGATCAAGTGAATGAAGAAAACCTATATGCAGTAGTGAAACCAAAAGAACAATAAAAAAGAAGAAACTTGTCTTCATAATAAAAAATATTTTATTAATAAACATTAGCCAAAAATTACATAAGAAGATTCATTATATAGGTGAAAGATAGACATGTCCCAACATCCTCATGCATGTAAGATTATCTTCCCCAATGACATTTATTAAACCTAAGCAAGTTGACTAAACCATGTAGGTAAAACCACATAGTGGGAAAAAGCCTACACTAATAAAATATTATATAACAAAGAGCATAAACAAACCAAATACATTACACACTTTGGTAAATAAGAGAACTCAGTGATTTACATCCAAACCAATTACTTACACATAGATTTCTCACTAGTGCCAGACCAATCAAATAAAGTGTTTAATTTAGTTCACAACATCAACCATGGATAGGGTACAATTATTAATTTCACTCATCAATGCATAAAATGAGGAAATGGGGATTCACCTTAGAATCATACAAATTATACATCATTATTTGGATCCATTTGACTTTATTAATTTGGTAGAAGCTACCCTATTTAACCCTGTTCGACAAGAAGTAACACAAGTAGGAGTACTATCACTTCAACTTCCTCTACAAGGCTCTAATGTCAAATGATTGATTAAGTTGCCTAATTTTGGGAAATTAGATGAGGTAATGATTAATTTTATAATTATATATAATTAAAGTGTCATTCATATTTCTTGAGATGTCACAATATTGATCAACAATGCTACTATGGTAAGATCAATGGGGCTTCTAGCTTAGGGTGAGTCTCTTTTGCCTTACAAATATTCATCCCCACCTATACACTCAAACACTAGAGAATATATACAAGGGTAGACATAGGAATGCCCATAAATTATGTGTAAGATTATTCTATGCACATGTTTGAATACATCACCAAGCAGTTCTAGCAGATAACCAATCATGCAAAATAGGTAACTAAAGGTATTGTGGACATTATGTATCACATGATATACTTACACAAAGATCTTAATTATCCCAATTTTTTAGCTTTAGAACTCACAAAAAATAATTAGAATTTTTTTTTTAGTAATTTATAGGCATTTTAGTATCAATTTTTAGTCCTACTTTTTTTTACATAATGGAAGTCACCAAAAGGACCAATCAACCTAGAATGGAGATTTTTGGCCTATTATTGCATTCTCCAACATTACGTAGACTAAAATAGGTAAATATTATGAATAGTAGGGGGGATTTAATGCATGGTAGTTGGATCTCCAATCCATTATTATTTATTACCCTAGGCTACCTTAGGACATGATATAGTATCTTGGACAACATGTGTCTATTATAAATTTGCACAATAGCATCCAAATCAAAGTGTATGAGTTACTAAAAGAAATCACAAATCAACAACCCTTTCAGGTGGAAGCCCTATAGTAGAAATCCCTATATTATAGGTCATTACAATCACTACAATCCATACCTCTAGGTATGTAAAAACCTATTCTTAATTAGGAATAACCTCAATCATAGGCACAAGCTCAATCATAAGCACCACCATAAATAATAATAGAGACATCATAGGTTGAAAAGGTTAAGAGAAAGGTACCAATGTTATGAGATTAACCACCACCACCTAAGATGAGGACACACCATAAAAATTCCTATCTTGATAATAGACATGTTCCAAAGATAGCAACTGAGTGAGACTAGGAAGATCTAGGAGTTGAATAGCAAGAAGTTTTAAAGTCCATGTGTTGACCAAATTTGACCTTTAGGTCAAATTGGGGCACCCCTAGGTAAAAAATTGACATTTAGGTGTTTTATAGGTCTAATATAGATGTCAAAAGGTGTTTTATAGGTTAATTAATGTCATTTAATGTTATGTTAGCCTTGGTCCTTAGTTATTTTAATCCTTTTAGTCATTTTGGGTCATTTTGAGGTCAAAAAAGGTGCATCTAATGACTTGTATAAGTTTTTTGAAAAGTTTTAAGGTGTCAAAAGTGATGTCATATGACATGTGTCCTAGGAAGTCTTAATCAACTATTGGTAATTAAAAGTGGTATGTTCATCAGAAGAAAAGGTAGTTTTCTTAGGAAAAGAAAAGAAAATGGCACTTGTATGGCCCATATGGAAGTGTGTCACATGGGATATGACCATGGGATGTCTACTCATCTTTCCAAAGCTTATTTATACATTTGGTTTGCTTTGAAAGTGTCATTTTTATCCCAAAACCATTATACTCCTTTTTCAGTCCTCTTGGCAAACAAAAGTGACCTTTAGGTTTGTTCTTAGTATGGATAGCTTACTAGGTTTAAGCTCAAACACCTTTGGTAGGTTAAATTAATCTAATATTAATTAATTTAAATATAATTATTTTGAATAATGGTGGTTTTTTCCTCATAAACCATCCTCATGAAGTTGACTGTACTTTTTTGCCTACTATTTCATGTACCCTATGGGTTTTGGTCTATTTTGGGAAAGTCCATATGAAATAGTTGGTGATATTAGTTACATATTATTTTTTATTCCTCCTTAGATTCTATCCATTCTTGGTTTCAATTTTCATTATGTTCTTATGAGAAAATTAGATTAGGTTGTGAGAGGAAACACTTTAATGTGCAACAGGTAGTTTTATCATGTTCTAGTTTCTCATGCTTTATCAATGGATCCAAGGAGTTAGGATAGGTTTTTTCTTATGTTTCCAATGTGATTTTATCTCATTTCCTATAAATATTCATTCTTAAAATCATACTTCAAGATATTACATTCACAAAGATCATGTAGCTTGTCCACCCTATGACTGTCATACACAGTCAGTCTTGGTAAATCACATGTTTAAAACCTATATGGCATGTCCATACAGGTGTGTTTAATGTTTTAAAGTTTGAGCACATCCTTTATCAGCATGAATTTGTGATCAATCTTCCATATGGTGTAATAAAATTGGAATTACAATCATATGCAACATTTTCAATTAGGTAGCCATGAACATAATTACCTACAGGTACTTAATTAAAGAAAACCACATGGGAAATATGGACATAGATACTTGAATCCATATAGATGTTTTGAACATTAATTTTTAGGTAGTTTAATAGGTTTTAAATCATTGGTGGCTAAATAATTCACATTGTTCACAATTGCATATATTGTTTGCAAACCTAAAAATCAACACTTACAGGATTTGTTGGTAGAGAGCAGAGGTAATTATATATAAGTGTCAAAACTAATGATGAAATCATTATTGAATTTATAACATTCCAAAAGGATTATATCATACATACCAAGGAAACTAAAGTGTTAAACAAGTTGAAAACCATTTCAAGAGTGATCACTGCAAGTTCAAGGATCAAATCCCTAAATGGGTAAAATAGAGTCCCTTAGGGTTTTTCTAATATCTTGTAGCATGTTTTCAAAGATTTCCAATGATTATAAATGACCTATCCTTTAAAAATATATCATGGATAAGACATATACAAATTTGGAATGATAGATGAAGAATGGAGATTGGTTTCTTGAAGGTCCAAAGATGCCCCTAAATCACTATTCCCAAACAATAAGTTCTATAGGCTTTGAATGGCAAAATGACCTTAGTGCTTCAAGGTGATAAAAAATCATACTTTCATGTTTTTAATTGCCTTGGAATGTGTAATACACACTAATAAACATAAAAATCATCAATTTTGGGTTGATGTTTAATGTTTTTGAACCCCATTAGCACCTACAGGGTCTCTTCCCCTAAAAATAATCACATGCAGCTTCATTGAGGCAGCACACAGTCCAAAGGCTTAAAGTTTGAGAATTTAAAGTGTATATAAATGGATGTAATGAATTAATAGAATATAAATGGTTTATATAACTTCAATAATACTATAAAAACTATAAATAAAAGCTAATATCAGATAAAACACACCTACAAGTCTTGAAACCCCTTACAGTTAGATGAAGGTGACTAAGATAGACAATAAGTTAAGAAAGGGATACATAAGTGATGTTCTAAGGTCATTCAAGGTGAACATAGAGTCCTAAAACATGTATTATTATCCTATAATATATAATGATCTCCTATGTACTAATTCAAGTATCAATCATGATACACACTTACAGGGGTCACTAAACAAGTCAAACATAGTTAGCTGGGTATGCAAACAATAAGTTAAAGAAAGGTGTTTAAGTGAGAGTTTTGGCTATTCAGGGTAAGAAAATGTGTCCAAAACAAGATAAAGTGACTTCAAATGCTTAAGGTAGGTTCACTACAATTTAAATATGCATAATGACTTATAGGTCATTGTTGAGAAAATGAAATATAGTCAGGAAAGATATATATAGTATAAATCAGTCAAAGAATGGGAAAAGTCACATGTAAGGTGTAAGTGAGGGGAAATATTTAAAATATTCTACCATGATCAAAGTAGTCTATATGATCTCCTGATAATGTAAAATAAGCTTACACACAAACTTCTTAAGGTTCTTGAGCACCTATAGTTGAGTGCTTAATATTGATGAAGGATTGAGGGATACTAGTGGAATTGAGATATTTTATCAATGTTACAAATATATTATGTTTTCAAATATGATGGATTTCAAGATAGATTTCCTCAAGCCCCTAACAAGCTGCCACAATCATGTTAGCCCTCCAAGGTGTAAGTTTAGATGAGTGAAAAACTAAGTCCAAGTAATTCCAAGTGATACTAAGGGATTATAGGTAGGTTTTAAACTTTACCTCAGGCCCAATTCATGAATTTTACATACAGGTGTAATAAATTAGAGTATCATGTAGTCCATATGAGAAAACTATGCACATAGTCTACCTTTTCTAGGTCTATCTCAGTTTTCAAAGTTTTTGAAGGGTTAAATGACCTGATCAAAGGCTATTTTTTTTATAAATATCATCCTCATGGATTTTAGAGTCCAATAAAGCATCTTGTTTGACTATAAAAATAGGGCAAGTGCCCTCTATTTTGTCTCAGACAGAGGGCACTTCCCTAGTTGCATAAGCCTACAGGTTTTGAGAAATGGACAAAAGAGATAATCCAAAAGATGTATGGACCTTAAAATAGGGTTTATAAATATTAAGGACACCAATAAAATTCATGGAAACCAATTATGGAGGAAGGAAACCCAATAGGGAAGTCTAAACCTTAGAGTTGCAGGCAGGCCTACTAGGCAGGTTTTGGCCTAGTGCCTAAATGAAGGGTCACTCAAACTTATAGCCCTAATTAATATTTATATCCTATTTAATAATTTTTGAGAGACCATAATATATGATTATAAATATTTTTTAATTCAATATAGTCTTAAAGAGGTCATATTTAGTCTTTGAGGTATAGATAGGCTACAAGACCAACATTAGGCCTATGTCCAAATGGGGGGTCTTTCACACTTATAGCATGAGATGATATTTTTAACCTATTTTAACGTGTCAATAATGTCACTATAGGTATTTTAAAACCTCAAATATGAAAATGAAACCCTAAGAAATCCATTTTTGGCTCAAAACTAACTCAAACCTATAAGAAAAGAGGAAAACAAGCTTGATAGGAGAAGTTTGGAAGATTACATCTTTCATGAGGCTTTGCATGGAGGTATAATATGTTTTTAGGTGTTATATAGGGTTTTAAAAAACCTTATTCTATATTTTTTTGGCAAATTCAATGTAAGGTTTTAATTAACAAACCTTAAGAGTGAAAACAAGCTAAAACCCTTACAAACCCTCAATCAGGACCAATTTGGAGAAATTGAGTTGGTTAGATAATATAATTAAATATTTTGAACATTAAACCTATTGGAAGTTGTATAGGACTCCCTCAAGATACTCCCCATATTTTTTATCTATATGGACCTATACGGACATGGTAGAAACAAGGTATTTTTGACCATTTATTTTGTTTTGTAGGTTCTATAAGGAGTCTAATAATGAAACAAACTTTGGGAGGATTATATATAATTTTGATAGCTCCCCATATTAATTTAATTCTTAAAAAAAACTTATAATGGTTTGAACAATAGCTCTCATTTCAGCCAGTCAAAACTTGCATAGTGGACAAGCTAGTGAGAAGCATGGAAAACTTCAAGTGAGCTCATTTTAAGGTGTCCCTAATGCTTATAAGTATATGGAGGGTATTTAAATTTTTAATACACTCCATTACATGTATTTTCATGATAAAATAATCTCTTTTTGTAATCCAATTCTGTAGAGTGTATGAAAGAAGAGTTTCATGGACTGTAGATGATGATATATCCTTTCTAGATGATTTCAGAGGACTAGGAATGCAACCAATTAATGGAGAGGCATGATTGAGACCCTTACCCTTATTTTGAATCATTTTACTTGTTATTAATTATTTATAATGTTTTCAAATAGGTCTAATCATGAAGGAAGGTTTTTTGAGCCAAAATAAGGAGTTTTATGCCACTTTGCAAGAGTTTCATGCCTTGTATGGACACTTGGGCTTCATGAACTTGCATGGTTAGTACAATATAATTTTATCATGCAAATTTAAATTATTATATAAGCTTTAAAAGTGTCCTTGTGACCCTTGAACTTCTCTCTTCTCCTCTATCTCTCAAGTTCTATAAGAACTAGCCATTTTGGCCATTTTAATCTATGTTCATCTTGAGTATAGTAAAAACTTGATCATTTGCATACCATTTGATCAATAATACTACTGATTTTTACCTATTCATTACTATTCATAAGTGTGTTTTTCTTGGATGATGGATCTTGATTAGTGAAGACTATGGATTCCTTAGCATGTTGTCTCATTCTTTTACCTTATTTACAGTTGGAAAGCTTCTTCTTATAGGGCATATGAAGTGTTCTAGGAAATTTCAAGGATTGAGTGAGTTAGTATTTTCATTACTTCCATTCAAGGCCTCTTTTCTATTCCTTTGAACTTTACACTTTCATCCATAACCTCATAATGTAACATTGATATGAGAAGATGCAGATTGGAAAAGTGTATGTTTCAGTTTGTCCCTTGATTTCATGTGTAACATGTTCTTGGTCGTAAGTAATCATATAATTTGGTATATCACCCCCTTATAATAGTTTTATTTAAATTTTCTCTCTCCCTATTCACCCCCCAAGCTTAGTTGTAGTTATGATCCAAAGTGGTACATCAAGGGATCTAGCCCTATCTAGAGATTCACCTCATTCCTTAGGCTACCCACAAGCCTAGAGATGTTTCCATTGTGCCACTTAGATGAGGAAAGTTTTCTCATCTCCTCAAACAGTGAAAATCCAAGTGACAATAGTTTTTGGCATGCCTAGTGAGACTCTTGGTCTAAGAATTTGAGATATTTTGGTGTTGTCTCTTAAAAATCAACCTTTGAAGGCATCTATCCAAGCATCAATGGTGACTCTAAAGATACAATAGTTGGTCAAATAGCCCAAGTTTCCTTTTGAATAGTATTGGTACCATTTTCCTTTATTTTTTTTCTTTTAATGAGGTTTCATGGCTAATTATGGTGTTGAGTTCCTTTTTATACAAGTTGGTGAGACATTTCAAACTTGTGTCATTCCCTATCAACAAGACCAAATTCTTAATCATCCTTGGTGTGATCCTTACCAGTATTTTTATGATCCTGATCAACTCACACATGGCCATTATTAGTCTTATCATGACTCTTAGTAGTCCTATAGCCAGCCCCATCAATGTCTTTCTCCCCCTAGTCATCTTGGCCACTTATCAGGTCAATCTATTTCCACCTTTAAGAAGATACTCTTGGGCTATGAGAAGTACATGTTGGATCTTGATACTCTAGCAGATATGGTGAAGAGGTTCCTATTAATATTATTCATAAGGTGAGATATTCATTAGATTTGGTCAAAAAAGAGTGGGTACCTATTGAGAGAGCTAATTGGAAAAGGCTAATAAGTGAGATGCTTGATGTGAGTGGCTTTGTTTATTCCTTATAGGTTAGGCTAGGAGTTCATGAAAGGAAACCTCACCAAACCTATCAGCCTTCATATACACTTCCCCAAGTTTCATATCATCCATATTTGATCTCAACTCATGATCCCAATCAAGGATATCAAATTCATCCTCCTCCTAATCAGCTAGAGGAGAGAATTGAAAGGAGAAACTTTATTTTTGAAGCTAATCTTGATAGGCAAATTGAGTTGGATAATATGCATATGCAGCATTCTATGTTAGAATAAAAGGAAGTGGAGTTCAAGCCCTCATTTCCCTCTCATATTTCATCCCCACCACCTCAAAAAGAGACTTCTAATTCTAACATTCTAATTTGGAATAAGATAGTGGAGTCATGGGGAAAGAAAGAGGAGAAAAGTCTTGACAAAGAGTGTAGAGTTGAGAAAATGCTTGACCCTATACAAACCCCTCCCACCATTCCTCAAGAAAAGACTTCTAATCCTAACATCCTAAGCTGGAGTAACATATTGGAATCCTGGGGAAAGAAAGAAGATATAAAATTGGTTGATAAGGAGTGTGAAGTTGTGAATAAAGTTGATCCTTTGCAAGTCCCTCCCACCCTTCCTAAAGAAGCTTCTTGTGTTCTAAGTCAGCCCTCATGTATTCCTTATGCTCATGATAATTCCTATTAACTTAAATAAATAGTTTTATAAAATAACCTATCCAAGAAAATTGAAGAGTTAGAGTCAAAGATGAGATTGTTGAGTCAAGGTGTGATGGAAGGTTTAGACCCAAAAGAAGATCCTATGCCTAAACACACCACATCCATTCTTCCTAAAGAGAATCCTCAAGATAAATTAGATGTGAATGAAGTGTTTGTCAAGTGGAATTAATATAATCAAGTGATTTTATCCCAATTTCCACGTCCCCTTCATTAAGAGCTTCTAAAAGAATCCCCTACATTTCACTCCCAATCTAATTTTGAGATCTATGTGCCACCTCCACCAACTAGTTCATATTGTTATCACCCTATCACCTTTTGCCTTGATGTAAATATGGTATAGGAACCTAAAGAGGATTAGTTGATTTATAAATAATCAAAACCCTTTCTTGAAGAAAGTATAGCTCCTTGGTAGCCTCATTGGACTAAGTCACAAAAAAGCCTAGTCTTGGAATCACAAAGAAAGAGATGGAAGATCTTGCAAACCTTGAGAAACAAAGTCCTATTGTATAGGTTGAGATGAAAATTTATATCCCTCAAGAGGTCCTAAATGATGAAGAATAAGTGGTCTCTTATGTTGAAATTTTTTATTGGGTTGATGAGGAAGAATGTTCTCCTTTTGTCAAAGAAGGAAAAATAGTCACTAATTCTTCCATCACTATGCAAGATACCATATATAGGAAAGGAAAAGTTATTAATAAATATCGGGATGAAATTTTTAAAATAATTTGAGTAGGATATAATCCTATTCAAGGATGATATGATCTGGTCAAAGATGGATAAGGTAGCCTTGACACTCAAGTAAGTATACAAAAGAAAAACAACCTTTTAAATCTGCCCTTTCTAGAAGCATATACATTTCATGATGACATGTTTCAAGTCATCAAGATGGGATATCATCCTCTCAACTAGTTGGGAAAAACACATCAGCTCTTGAATGATGTAATAAGCTCCTATTAGCCTCAATCTTCCAAAGAACATGAAACTACTCCTCTTGAAGCCATGCCTACTAAGGAGATACAAATTAACCATGAAATTAAGAGTGGGAAGCAATATGAATAATGTGAACATGTTCAAGAGGAATATATATACATTGGAGACCTATTTGAGGATGATCGACTTGAGATCAGATCAAGTGAAGTGTCAAGGAATAATTCTGATTCATAAAGCATTCAATCCAAGAAGAAACATGTTTGGCATTATGTTTCAACTCACCATGAAGATGATTCAAGAATTTTTCCTTTTGATCTTGGAAAGGAGGTATGCTTAGTTTTTAGTTGCGAATAATAGTCTGTTTTATGATTTCCCTCAGTGCCTTGAGCATGTGTGTGTGTGTGTGTCTTGTTAGTTTGTTGCCTTGTTTTGTGTGTCTTTGGTTTTGTGTGGTTGAGGTAATTAGTGGTCTTATATTGATGGTCAATGGTAAAAGTTTTTCTTATTTGTATTAGACTTCAAATGACTCTCTAAACCCAATGGACTGATAAGGCTACTAGTCTAGCTAGCATAGAAGGCATGCTACCCTTATGAGTCACCAATTTGTTGACCAAATTTGACATTTATGTCAAATTAAGGCACCACTAGGTAAAAAATTGAATTTTAGGTGTTTTAGGGGTCTAATATAGAGGTCAAAATGTTTTTTATAGGTTAATTAATGTCATTTAATGTTACACTAGCCTTGGTCCTTAGTTATTTTAGTCTTTTTAGTCATTTTGGGTCATTTTGAGGTCAAAAAGGTACATTTAATGACTTGTACGGATTTTTTAGGAAGTGTGAAGGTGTAAAAAGGTGATGTCACATTACATGTGTCAATTAAGTCTTAATAAACTATTGGTAAATGAAAGTGTCAAGTTCATCAGAAGAAAAGGTAGTTTTATTAGAAAAACAGAAGAAAATGGCACTTGTATGGCCCATATGGAAGTGTGACACATGGGATATGATCATGGGATGTATATTCAACTTCCCCAAGATTAGTTACACATTTTTTTGCTCTAGAAGTGTCATTTTTAGCCCAAAACTATTCTACTCTTTTTTCAATCCTCTTGGCAAGTAGAAGTGACTTTTAGGTTTGTGCTTAGTAGATACAACTCAAGAGGTTTCAGTTTAAACACCATGGCGAAGTGAAATTAAACTAAGATATATTCATTTTCATATAATTATTTTGAATAATGGTGGTTTGTTCCTCATAAACCATCTTCATGAAGTTTACTATACTTTTATGCCTACTATTTCATGCACCTTATGGGTTTTACTCTATTTTGGGCAAATCCGTACGAACCAGTTGGTGATATTGGTTATAGATGATGTTGGATTCTTAATAATCTAATTGCCATTATTGTTTTCAATTTTTGTGATGTTTTGATGAGAAGAGTAGCGTAGGTTGTGAGAGGAAACACTTTTCTATGTAATAAGTAGTTTTACCATGTTTTAGTTTCTCATACTTTGTCAATGGATACAAGGATTTGGGACAGGTTATTTCTTATGTTTCTAATGTGATTTTATCTCATGTCCTCTCAATATTCATTCTTCAAATCATACTTCATGAGATTACATTCACAAAGATCATGTAGCTTGTCCACCCTATGACTATCACACACAGTCAATCTTGGTAAATCACATGTTTAAAACTTGTATGGCATGTCCATACAGGTGTGTTTAAGGTTTTGAAGTTTGATTATATCCTTTATCAACATGAATTTTTTATCAGTCTTCCATATGGTGCAAGAAAAGTAGAATTACAATCATATGCAACATGTTCAGTTAGGTAGCCATCAATGTACTTACCTACAGGTGCTTGCTTGAAGAAAACCACATGGGAAATATGGACATAGATCTTTGAATCCATATATATGTTTTGAGCATTCATTTGGAGGTAGTGTAATAGGCTTAAACTCATTGAAGGCTAAATAACACACATTGTTCACAATTGCATATATTGTTTGTAGACCTAAAAATCAACAACTACAAGATTTGTTAGTAGAGAGTAGAGGTACTTATATATAAGTTTCAAAACCAATGATGAAATCCTTCTTGAAGTTATAACATGAAAAAAGGATCATATCATACATACCAAGGAGACTAAAGTTCTAAACAATTTGATAACCATTTCATGAGTGATCACTGCAAGTTTAAGGATCAAATCCCTAAATGGGCAAAATAGAGTCTCTTGGGGTTTTGTTAATGTCTTGTAGCATGTTTTCAAAGATTTCTAATGCTTATAAATGACCTATCCTTACATCATCTATCATGGAGAAGACCTATACAAAGTTTTAATGGAAAATGAAGAATGGAGATTAGTTTCTTGAATTTCTAAAGATGCCCCTAAATCACTATTTCCAAACAGTAAGTTCTACAAGCTTTGAATTGAAAAGTGACCTTAGTATTTCAAGGTGATAACAAAGCATACTTGCATGTTTTGAATGGACTTGGTATGTGAAATACACACTAAGAAACATAAAAATCATCAAGTTTGGGTTTATTTTTAATGTTTTTAAACCCCATTATCACCTACAGGGCTCTCTTTTCCTAAAAACAATCACCTACAGCTTCATTAAGGAAGCACACAGTCCAAAGGCTTGATTATTGAGAGTTTAAAGTGTATATAAAGGGATAGAATGAATGAATATAATATAAATGGTTTATAGAACTTAAATAAGACTATAAAAACTATAAATAAAATTTAAGATTAGATAAAACACACCTATAGGTCTTGAAACCCCTTACAGTTAAATGAAGGTGACTAAGACAGATAGTAAGCTAAGAAAGGGATACCTAGTGATGATCTAAGGTCATTAAAGGTGAATGCAAGGTCCTAAAACATGTATTATGATCATAGAAGATATAAGGAGATCCTATGCACTATATCCAAAGAGCAATCATGATACACACTTACAAGGGTCACTAAACAAGTCAAACATGGTCAGTTAGGTATGCAAATAGTAAGTCAAAGTAGGGTGTCTAAGTGGGAGTTTGAGATAGTCAGGGTAAGAAAATGTGTCCAAACCAAGATAAAGTGACTTAAAAGGATTAATGGAGGTTAAATACAATGCTTTTCCAAACTCAAATATGTATAATGACCTACACGTCACTATTGAGAAAAGGAAATATAGTTAGGAAAGATATATATAGTCTAAATCAGTCAAAGAATGGGAAAAGGCACATGAAAGGTGGAAGTCAGGGGAAATATTTAAAATATTATACCATGATCAAAGAAATATTTATGAGCTCATGATAATGTAAAATAAGCTTATTGTTTCCAAACAAGTTTTCGCTCTTCACATTCAAAAGGAAATGAGAAACTAAGATAAGATGGTCAAGGGATAGATGTTACCCAGATGAGGTCTTGCGCACCAGATTCAGACAACTGAAGGAACTCCTCTTTGGTTGTGGAGGATGACACCTGTAGAAGAAAGAGACTAAAACACAGAAGTTGTTAGATGGCTAAAAAGTGGACTGCCAAGTGAAAGCTTGGTCCTAAAAGTGCAAAGGCTTCTTGGAGGATGATAGTCCACTGATAAAAAGTAGAATAAAGTCAAAAATAAAAGAAATGAAAGCAAATGTGTACCTATATGCAGCAGTCTACCATCCACAGTCACCGACGTTAGTGGTTCTACCGGTGTCGGTAGTCAAGGTCGCTAACGTCGATTAGTCTATCGATGTCAAATGGGCAATGGCTGATGTCGGTTGGGGTAATGGTTTTTGATAGGGTCTAAATGAGTTTGCAGGTCAGTCAGGTCGATCAAACTGGTCTTGGGAGGGTCTGTAGGACTCTGATAGCTTGTGCTGAGTTGATTGGACAGAGAGTATTGTCTGGAGAGGGACTAAATGGGTGATAGAGGCAAAAAAGTAGGATAAGGGTGAGAGAAGGCTTTTCAACCTCTTCGAGAAGAACAGGCAAGGTTATGTCAAGGATGCTTGGAATGGATAGTAGATAGAATGCTAATATATTTGAAATGACACTAAAATAAAAATAGTACAAATACTTAGCTGTGGCACGAGTTGGTAGAGGTGCAGGAGTTGTGTTTCTGTTGTGGTTGGTGATGGAGATGTCATGCAATCTTCAAACCTGTATGGAATGACTGGTGCTGGTCCTCTAAGCCTAGAAAATGCTGTCAAAATGCTGATACCTATGAGAAAATGAGAAGCAAGAATGCTAGGAAGCAAGAGCAAGAGAATTTTGTTTCACAGGGGGAGCAACAGATGTAGAAAATTGGTTTTAAAGAAAACTGGTGCTGGCAGAACCACCGACATCAGCCAAATACTGACCGATGTTGGCAGTTGAAGAATGGGGACAGAGGCTAATTTTAGCCTTCTGCCCATTCTTACAAGCTGCCAGGGTCAAATGTCATGGGAAAATAGTCGAGAGGGGCTTAAATAAGTGCGAGAGGAAGGGTTAAGATGGGATTTAGGTCAATTAAGTCTTGTAATGGGGTGGTGGCATCCAAGGAGAGGAATCTAAGGAGTGAGATGGCATGGGTGAAGTGGCAAGGGGGTAATTAAATTAAAATATTTGATTATTTTAATTTAATAATTGAGTGGGTTAGGACTTATGTTAAAAGATGGACCAAGGGGACCAAGGGGGGAGGACAACCAAGGGGTAGACACGATTTTAGTGTCTACATTTGTCCCTTTTTGTCTTGTTGGTTATTCTTGATGAACTGCAAGACAAAAATAGGAGTTGGTTACCCCAGGTATGGGATAAGGTGTTCCCCCCTCACAATGAGAGTCGAGGGAAAGGAACTTGAAATCGAGTGTCAATTTGACAGAGAGATGGATAAAGAGGGTGAAGATTGAGTGTGAACGCTGCAAAGGGTGAGATTGCACGTATACCACACCACGTGATAGGTAGGTCAAATTGTCATGGTCAAGGGTCGAGGAGTGCCAAAATTGAAATAACTGGTCCCCAACATTTAGTCATAGCTAATTGGGTTATTTGATCCAAGCTATAGCTCTAATGGGTCATCATGTTCCAGGTATCCTGAGCTCAGGAAGTGCTCTGAAAAAAGTCACAAGCAGTAGAGATCAACTTGCTCATGATCTAATACTTGTGAGGGTCGATGACAACTTGCTAACTAAGTGTGAGGTAGCAAAGGCAAACGAAACAACCAAGGCAGAGGTGTCTCAAAAGTGGTTGGAGGAGATAGGCGTGATCTCCAAGGTTGTGGTCGAGTCAAGCTGTGGTGAAAGTGATCTCAAGTGTGCCCCAGGAGGCTAAGATGACTTCTACTGTGAAGGTAGGTTAATTAGGGGCATGATTTTGGGCATTGTGAAGAAGTTAGAGGGTTGAATTTAGCTAGTGTTAGTTATAAAATTGGTGTCAGTGGGAAAAAGAGACTGACGTCGACATAAATCGGTCAATGCCAGCATCCTAGGGCACAATTATGTCGACGTCGGTGGTGTGCCAAAGCTGACAAAATTGGATTGGTAGCCCACCAAAAGTCATTTGTGATTATTGTAGAGTCAAAAAAGGAGCTCTAGATTTTAGTGGGTGAAAGTGACTTGGAGTGACCGATTGAGCAGGGTGAGGTGGCAGAGGGAGATTGGTGAAGAGAGGGAGCGATTGGGATGGGGATTGGAGGTTGCAAATGCGGTGGTAGGCCAGGGGGAGCTCGCAGACAAATTGAGATGGAGGAGATGGTAGAGGGCAGAGGAGGACCCATGGGAGGTCCACCACTAGTGGCACCTATTGTGCCACCACGAAGGCGATGACGAGATGAGGTAGGAGGTGTTGTGAACTCTGTTTGGTTTGGTTTTGAATTTGTTTTTGTTTTTGAAATTTTGATGTTTTTAGCTAGAAATTGAGGGGGAGGGGTAGCTAGGAGGGTGGAAAGGGTAGGTAGGTCATGCTAGGGTGATTTAGGAGCATTTTGGGGGTAAATGGGGGGCTATTAGGGGAAGCCCTAATTTTAGGACTCGCCCCATTCGGCCTTGGGGCAAAACCAGTCACCAACGTCGGTGGATTTGTCAGCGTTAACAGACCAGTGGCTAGCATCGATCACTTGCCTACTGACATCAGTCACATAACCGACATCGGTTAGGTAAGTGCCATCATCGGCACGCGAACTGATGTTGATGGCTACCTAGTCTGAGAGAGTTAGAAAATTGCCAAATCAAGGGGTCAAAGCTGTGCCAAGGGATTCTCAAGTGTCAAGATAGCCATAGACGGTCAGGTAGAAGGTCAAGTAGATAGATGAAAGGGCAAATGGGTGAGCTAGGTCTCTAAAGGGAAAAAGAGTCATGGGGATTGGTAGTCGCATTGACATGAGTTTGACTATTGGATGCAGGCAAAGCAGACACTGATGCTGTGGGATCGGTTGCTGACATTGCTGACACGAATGCATCGAGACATCACCAGAGAGGAGTGGGCTCATATGAACATAGTGGGACTCGGTGTGCTATGGTAATACTACCTAGTGGCAAGGGATGTGAGTCTGATGGTGGCTCTAATCAAGCGGTGGGATCACTCCACCAACACCTTCTACTTGCCGATAGGGGAGATGACAGTCACAGTTGAGGACATGTACCAGATTTTGTGGTTGTCAATACACAGAGTAGACCTATATGTGTGCTCAAGAGAGGCGCATGATATACATATTATGACATTATTTGGTGAGCATGTGGCTAAGGCGAGTTATAACTTAGCCAATTTTGCGTATGAGCCATTGTATGCGGTAGATGAGGATGTGCATCGGTTAGCCATTCTAATGATGATAGGCATCATAGTCTACACAATGTCGGATGCTGAGGGAGGCAAGTTTTTGGTCGCTATGACTGGGGTTTTGACAGAGATGATAGAGTAGCAGACAGTGTTTGCCTGGGCACCTATCTTTTTGGCCCAGGTATACAGAGAGTTGTGGGGCATCAGTCGGCGGCGGTGGTACAGTCTGTGTGTAGGCCACCTCTTACACTGCTGGGCATATGAGCATATTGTGGTCACCTAACCTCTCGGCCTCCTAGTGGTGATTTAGGCTAGCTTTAGGGTTAAATTTAGATGATGGCATGAGGTCATGGCATAGACTCAGATGGATGGGGTAGTCATAGATATTAACTACTACAGAGGGGTACTGGAGGCCCTGATCCCTACAGACATTATCTGGAGACCATACCTAGTGTATCTATTTTTTAGAGACCAGAGAGAGCATCTGATTGGAGTGCAGAGCATTAGATGGGTCAGAGGTAGATGAGCCAGCGAGCTTGAGGGGGTGCCAATGGAGAGAGTATGGCATTAATTTGGGCTGCTTCAGGATGTGTTGCCCACCTTCCCACTATATAAATAGGATGATATAGAGGTGCCACTCCCACTGCCAGAGGAGATAGAGGGGCCAGATTTTGAGGAGTTACCGGCAGGGCCTAGGATAGTCAATCTAGGGTGCACAGAGGCCTACTTGGCATGGTGGGTAGGAGAGTATACAGGGGTGTAGGTGGGGCCACAACCAGATCTGTAGACCATGATCAGGGATAGGGATATGGTGAGGCAGGAGAGGGACACTGCCAGATAGGAGAGGGGTGCAGCACGAGGATGGGTGACCATTTTGGAGAGCTAGGTCATAGGACTATAGGGGTAGATGGTAGGGTTGACAGGTCAAGTGGCTGCTTTGAAAAGCAGGTCACTATTTTATAGGGGTAGTTGGTTGCAGCCCAAGCATAGACATTAGTAGGACAAGGTCTGATTTAGCATCCACCTCAGCAGCCAATATAGTAGCTAGCACAGTCAGCATCAGTGCAGCCAGCTCAACCACAGCCATAGGGGTTAGTTCAGGGCACAATGTTAGGATTGATGGGTCCACCACAGACTGTACCTATATCTAGGTACAGGACTGCTTTGGCTGAGATCACCTAATATGAGGGTGTTATTATGGAGTTTCCTTAGATACAGTGATACTCAGAGATGAGAGATGAGCAAAGCCGACAGAGATCTATGTCACATGTGACTACCTCAGGTTCCCACAGATGGTGACAATTAAAGGGTGGGGATGATACAGCATCTTCACGGCCACCGCCACCACTACCACAGCCATAGCCTTGAGGGCAGATTTTGATATGATGTATATATCGGCCTGCGAGTTGTTGATGCAAGATGTACTTGATTTTTTTGAGAGAGAGGGAGAGAGGCACAGATTATGCCATTGTAAAACATTGATATATATATATATATATATATATATATATATATATATATATATATATATATATATATATATATATATATATATATGATGAGATTTTGACTATTGATGTGTTATAGAAATGTTTTGGGTGTTAGATGTTTACAGCATTTTTCATATGTTTTAATGATGTATGTTGAGATATGATGTGATGATGTTTTATGATTATATGATGATGTAAATAATCCAAATGATTATGCTAATGATTGTGGAAATATGTGATTAGTTGTGATGTGATTGGCAAGTGATGAAAGAATGTGACGAAAGGAATGGCTGAGCTAACCCCAAAAGACCCCATGTCAACTGAGTGTTGCCTACATAGCCCCTGTCCTAAAGGCCTCAGGCCAATGTAGTTCTCCCCAAAGGGAGGAAGGGTCAAAGCTATGGATTGCTTTGGTCGAGGTCAAGTCATGGTCAAAGGAGGATATGTTTTGTCCATCAGGTAGATGAAAAAATGAGGGTGGTCAAGCTAACCTCAGAGGACGTCGTGTCAACTGAGTGCTACCTACATAGCCCCAGTCTTAGGGCCTCAGACCAATGTAGTTGAGGTGAAGAGTCAAAGTGGTCAATGATTAGTTTTGGTCATGTGTTGAAATGATGAGGATAAGATGATGTTACAGCCTTTTCCATATGAGGTGATGGTGTATTCTGTAACATGGAGGGGGAAAAAATAGAATGATGAAACGCAAACACCAATGAACTGGGTTAAGTGCAAAGCAGAGGCTTCTTCTCAATTTGATTCTTGGATATGTAGGGAGATTATCAACCTCAAAAGGAAAGTGGAAACAATGGAAGAAACCCTGAAAGAGGAAAGGAACAAAATCAACAAGATGGATAATCAGATAGGAGAGATTCCAGCCAAGCTCAAAGTTTATGAGAATAACCTTCGAGAACTAATTAAGGACAATAGAATGAAAATGGAGGAAGTAACGTCCAATATTTGTGTTGCTACTGTCAATATTGGTAAAAGAGCCAGTGAGGAGACTAAAGCCTTGGAGGGACCCAGCAAAAGAATGAGACTAAGTTCTAGAAAGAAGGCAACACAAAAAGGTGCTATGCTGGAGGATACCATTACCCAGGATACTGTTTTGAAAGAAAAATAAACCAGGAAAATGATATTGGAACTGGATGAATAATCTGGTTTCTCTTGGTTAAGAATCTAGTCCTGTTCTTTGTTTTTTTTAGTTGTCATCCTCTGTCTTAGATGATGCCTGAACTCTATTTTTTTGGGTTGTGACCGGAAGTCTTTCTGGTGGTTTCAGGTCCATTTAAAACCTGTTTTTGCTACCTCCTTGTAGTAGTTTTTAGACTTTGTCTGTGTTTATGGATGATCTATCTTTTTTCCTTGTACTAGGGTTTTGGGGCCCCTTCAAAACCTGATTTTACCATAATCTAAAACATTGATCGAGGTTTTTCATCCCTAGCAATTGTCCATGTTAGGTGATGGATATATGCTAAAAATGAAATGAGTCTATTTATGCTTCAGCAAGTAATGGTTTATGCTTGACATAAATTGTGTAGTCGATAGTTTCCATGTGTATTGGTGTCCATAGAAACTAGTGTGAATGGTCTATGATAATGTATGATGTCATAATGTCATGTTGTTGGTCTGAAAATGTTGGGGTTGGCTTGGTTTGGTTGGCAAATGATGTGGTTGAATGTGACCAAAGTGTAGGGGAAGTGAAAGGCATCTTTGCCCTTTCATTGACAAGGACCAGAATAATGGCATAGATAGGGATTGTTAGAACCAAAAGCCCCATTCATGCATTACGTCGTTGACCATTGGTTGTGTTAGATAATGAATCGAATCATTTTGACATTAAAATGAGCTTGAAATCCCTTGAGCAGGTGATATGATTTATGAGGAGAGGGTAACCCTTTTTAGTATGAATAACTTTGCCCCTTTTTATAGGAGACCCAAAAATGACTACAAGTCAAGTCCATGACCCCCTTTTTTTTTTTTTTTTTTTAGATGACAGACTGATCAATGCGAGAAGTCTGCGTAGAGATGTCATTTTGCTTTGTGGTCATTTGTGAAGCTGATCGATGCGGGAAGCTTCTAAAAGAGTGTTGTTTATAGCAAGATTTAGTCATAGCCATCCTTTGAAGGAGTGGTCTATATTTTTGCTTTATATATATTTTTGAGGTTTTTGAATAGCTGTCCTTCGAGGGAGCAGTCTATTAGTTATAGCAATGATAGTACAACTGTCCTTCGAGGGAGCAATCTATCTTTTTTATTTTGTGACCTTGGTTATTTTGTCATCTTGATTTATTTTTGATAGAATTTTGAGTCATGGACAAGACTATAGAAGTTGAAGGGCTCCCTTTTATTAAGATAAAGCATCCATACTTTATAAAAGGGGTATATAGGATTCGTTTAGGGGAATAGGGTTGAAAGGAATGAGGATTAAGAGGATGGGGTTGCTCAAGGGATGAGCTCAAGTTAAATGTCAAGTGGATGAGTACTTGACTAATAATAGAATGGCCATAGATGCAAGGCATTAAGAGGCTCAGGTTCTAGCCGTCCGTCGAGAGAGGACAGATGATAAGTCCCTGACCCATACTTGTGCATGATGATGAAAGGTCTAAGCCAATTAGGGGAAAACTTGCCTCATTTACTTTGCTCCATATTGGTCACATGCTGATTTTCTTTAAGGAAGAGGTCTCCGATGTTGAAATCCTATTTTCTTAGATTTTTGTCATAGGCTCGCTTGATGTGATTTTGATAGACATGGACATGGTTGAGGGCAGCAAGACAAAGTTCGTCAAGTAACTCAAGTTGAGCTAAGCGATCTTGATGAAAGTCATCATTAGAAATAATGTCATGAAGAGAGATGCGTAGAGATGGGATCTGTACTTTGAGAGGTAGGACAGCCTCTATTTCATACACTAAAGAGAAAGGGGTAGCACCCGTAGCAGTTTGGATGCTAGTGCAGTAAGCCCATAAAGCGAAGGGAATATGAATGTGCTAGTCCCTTCCAGTGTCGTTGACCACCTTCATGAGAATTTTAGTTAGGATTTTGTTGGAAGCCTCGGCCTTCCCATTTGCTTGTGGGTAGTAAGGTGAAGAGACGCTGAGCTTGATGCCAAATGAGTCATAGAGTTTCTAGACGGTTTTGTTTTTGAATGACTTACCATTATCGATGATGATTTTGTGAGGGACACCGAAATGACAGATGATGTGGGCGCTAATGAAGTTGACAATTTTTTTAGCTTTTGTGGAGACGAGAGGAATGGCTTCCACCCATTTAGTGAAATACTCAGTGGCAGTAATGATGGATTGATGATGAAGAGACGAATGAGGGTTAATCTCACTGATGAGATCTAAGCCCCATTGTGAAAAAGGCTAGAAATCCTAAGTGACTTGTAAGGCATGGCTAGGGAGATGAAGCAAGTTAGCATGCTGCTGACACTTGATGCAACACTGAACATAGTCGCTATAGTCTTGATGAAGAGTGGGCCAATAATAACCCAGGCGAAGGATGCGCTTGGCAACTGAGTTCCAACTGAAGTGTCTACCACAAATCCCATCATGGACTTATTTAATGGCATGAGATGCTTCAGTGGAGGTTAGACAGTGAAGAAAGAGGACGTCGAAGCCTCGCTTATAGAGAAGACCCCCTAGCATGGTATATCAAGCCATGCATTTGATGAAAGCCCGTCGTGCATTGCTAGAGAGATTGGGAGGGATGATAGAATGAGTCAAGTAGTCCACAAGTTTAAACCAAACATCCCGTGGACTAGAGTCTATGGTGTTGACATGGTTGATGTTAGTAGAAATGTATGAAGGCAATGGCACACAATGCACTGTGACATAAATCCCTGATGAAGATGATGAAGATGGAATATGTGAGGTGAGAGAAGCCATGGTGTCAGCAAACTTATTCATGGATCGAGGAACAATCTGCAAGAGGTAATGGTCAAAAGAGGCTAGGAGAGTGTCAACACGGTGCTTGTACCTTTGCAAAATTTCATTTTTGCAAAGATAAGAACTATTGATTTGATTGACGACAAGTTGCGAGTCACCGAAGATGTTGATGGTCTTGATGCTTAAAGAAAGGGTGGTTTGAAGTCCCAAAATTAAGGCTTCGTATTCAGCCATATTATTGGTACATTCAAATTTGAGCTTGAAAGACATGGGCATGGGCTCTCCTTCGAGTGGGATGAGAATGACTCCTGCACCCCCACTGAGTTGACATTTGGAGCCATCAAAGAACATGGTCATTTGATAGGTTATGTCATCAGTGTAAAGCACAGTGATAGATTCATCAGGAAACTCACACTGAGAAGGTTGATTGTCAGGTAGAGGGGCATCTACCAGTTGGTCAGTGATTGCTTGCCCCTTGATGGATTTTTGCTGGTGAATTCCAAGTTGAACTCAGCAAGAAGCATGAGCCAACGAGCCATACGTTGATTTTGGTATGGCTTGGAATGCATGTATTTAAGAGGGTCAGTGTGAGTGATGACAAAGGTTTTATGATTAAGAAGATAATGATGGAGCTTAGTAGCGGCAAAGACTAATGCTAAACAAAGTTTCTCAATATGAGTATACCGAGTTTCATAGTCTACAAGTGTTTGGCTTATATAATAAATCGCTTGCTCATGGTGTTGTTTGTCTCGGTGCATGATCATGGCACCTAACGAATGGTTGGTTGCTAAGATATAAAGGTAGAAGGGTTGGTCATCTTTAGGTGGAATGAGGACTGGTGGAGAGACCAGATAGCGTTTGAGGGCTTCAAAAGCCTCTTGGCAGTCCTTATCCCATTTAAAGGAGATGTCCTTCTTGAGGAGATGATGAAAGGGTTGGCAGTGGTTAGAGAGCTGTGAGATGAAGTGACAAATGGACTGGAGCTTCCCTTGCAGACTGCGAAGCTACTTGAGATTGGTTGGAGGTGGCATCTCTAGTATAGCTTGGATTTTAGTGGGATCTATCTCAATGCCACGGAGAGAGACGATGAAACCCAGGAGCTTGCCTGAGAGGACCTCAAAGATGCATTTCTTGGGGTTAAGGCAGACATTGTATTGAATAAGGCAAGAGAAGATGATCTTGAGGATGGTCAAATGGTCATGGCAAAGCTTGGACTTGCCTAGCAGGTCATCCACATAGTCCTCCATGATTTTGTGGAGGAGATCGTGGAAAATGTAAGTCATGGCACGCTGATAAGTGGCGCCAGTGTTCTTCAAGCCAAAAGGCATGACCTGATAGTAGAAAGTCCCCCATGGGGTAATGAAGGTAGTCTTGTGTTGATATTTTGGTTCAATCAGGATTTGGTTGTATCCTAAAAACCCATCCATGAGTGATAGCATTTCATGGCCGACCGTGAGATCAACAAGTTGGTCAATATTGGGAAGAGGAAAGTCATCTTTAGGATAGGCCAGGTTGAGGTTGTGATAGTTTGTGCAGATCCAGATCCCCCCAGTTGCTTTAGTGACAGGGACGATGTTAGAGACCCACTGTGGATAATCGATGGGCTGGATGAAAGAGATAGAGAGAAGGCATTGAAGCTCCTCTTTGACAAGGAGCACAACGCAAAGATGCATCTTTTGAAGCTTTTGCCTGATAGGCTTAGCCTCTAGTTTGGTGACGATGTTATGAATGGCAATGTTGGGGTCGATGCCAGGCATGTCACTGTAGGTCTAGGCAAAGGCCTTGCTATGGTTTGAGAGGAACAGGATGTAGTCAAGCTGCTCCTGGGCATCCAAAGATTGACCAATCTTTAAGACATGAGGAACATCAAAAGAGGGAAGGTTAATGTCAATGGTTAATTCATTTAACATAACTTGGGTTTCAGAAGGGAGGGAGTGCTAGATGAAAGAGTCATCAGTGCCCATGTAGGAGATAATGGTATCATCATCTACGCAGCAGACAGTGTTGATGGTTCCTGACTCATCGTCTATCATGGTGGGATAAACGAGAGGGAGAGACTTGGATACCCCATTCAGTTGATAGGTTAGGGGTTATAAGCGGATGGTGTTTATGCAAAAAAAAAATAGGAGGGATGGAAACCATCAACTCCATAGGTGAAGGGGGGAGAATAGGCGAGCTTGGGGGAGACTGGTCAATGGTGGGTTCAGGGCAAGGGTCTGCAAAGGCTTCAATGGGTTCTTGGAAACCCAGACCATATCATTTCTTGGAATTGTCATTATTGAGAGGTTTGATGGGCTGATGGGAGCCTTGCTCATAGTGCCCAAAGCCAAAACCCTTCTATGCACACCTATAAAGGTAGGTGTGAGCAAAGGTAGGGTTGCCAAGAAATGAGAAGTTGGATGTGAAGGGTTGAGGTGAGGAGAGAGGGTTCCCATAAGTGGGAGCTCAGTCTAGCCCCTCATAAATGAGATTGGTTCGGAGGTGAGGAGGACCATAAGGAATGATCATTTTGATCTAATGGTCATAACTCAAGCTGTGATGAAGCTATCCATACTCTTACAGAGTTTGGAACATGTCTAAGGTAAGCAAGCGATATTCCTCAAGTGAAAGTCATTAGAAGATATCTTCCATGGGGTCTTTGGTTGTCACTTGAAGAGCTGGTGTGAGTTCGCCCACCATTTACAAACTGGTCAAAGCTTTCATGGATGGAGGTGGCATTTGGGTTGATGGCTTGAGAGGAATGAGAACATCATTTGGTCGATAGGTCGTGTTACAAGTTTTGAAAGGTGATGGGTTGGCAGAAATTGTGTGGACTTGCCCGTCGTGTTCAAATTTTACACAACAGTGCAGTGTAGAGGGGACATAAGCCATGGCACGAATCCAAGGTCATCCTAATAGCATGTTATATTGGAACTCTCCTTTGATGATGTAGAAGAGCTCTGGGACAATCGGTAGGCCAACACGAATATGGAGGACAACAGTGCCAATGGTTGTGGTAGTGGTGTCATTAAAGGATCGAAGCATTGCATCGATTTTTGATACACAATTCTTGGGGAGGGCCAACTGATCAAAGGCATGAGTAAAAATGATGTTAATGCTGGCACCTCCATCAATCATAACTCACTTAATGTGAATTTGATCAACATAGGCGGTGATGAAGAGAGCAGCGTCTTGATCTTTTGAGTTAGATGTAGGAATTTCAGAATCACTGAAAGTGATAAAGGCAATGGGGGATAATGAGTGGACCAAGGTAGCTAGTGGTTGGGGGTCCTCAGGTTAGACCTCCACTGCCTGTAAGGCTCTGATCAGAGCTTGATGATGCTGGGGTGAACTTTGGATGAGGTCATACAAGGTCATCTTCACGGGCGTCTGGTGAAGTTATTTTAACATAGAGTCATGGATTGCCCCTGAAGAAGAGGGTTGAGATGCGCCAAGGATGGAAATTTTGGGTTTTGGTGGTTGAGGTGGCTTGACAAAGGGATAGGTCTAAGGAATGGCAGCTTTTTCTTTTGCCTTATCCTTTTGTGACCTAGTGGTTATGTGGATGGCGTTAATCTTAAAGATAGGAGGTGAAGGAGATGAAGGGGTCATGGTTTGTTGATGAGATGTCGATGTCAATGAAGAGGTTTGAGAGATATGGGAAGGTGACAGGGGTCTGTCAGTAGTGTCCTCAAGAAGAAGAGCATCTTTCTCCATGTAGCAGTGAATGACAGCTTTGAGGGCATAGCAATTCTCGGTGTCATGTCCTGGCATACGATGATATAAAAAAATCTTAGTATCATCGAACCAGGAAGGCTTTGACCCGAGGGGTTGGAATGGCTTGATAGGCAGAAGGGTTATGCTAGAGGTCTACAAAAGTTAGTACAATATCAAAGCATATGAACCCACTAAAGGGGCTGTGCTTGTTGATGTGTGAGATGCTGGTGACTTTTGCTTGGGTGATGTTGAAGGAAGCTTCCATGCCACCTTTTGGGTTGGTGGTGCGGCCACATGTGTAGATGACACTTTCTTCGTGAGAGGTGCCAAATTTTTCAGAGAGGGTAGGCTTGTGGTAGGTAAAGGAAGCAGTGGAGGCAACTTGTTTTGGTTAGAGGTTGGAGTGGGAAGCACTCCTATTATGGTCAAAGGATGAGGGCCCAAAATGGAGGGCAATGTTGATGGTGGAGGAGGAGTTCACCATCGTGGTTTAACAGTCTTCTTTGATTTGGTTAGAGGACTACTATTAGGTGAGGCCTGGTCCAAGTCTACCTTCACTTGCGGGTGAGTGAGGTTAGGGACGGGGCAAATGCCGAGTGACTTGGTTGGTTTTGATGTGGTGGATGAGGGTTTTGGTTTTGATGTGGATGGTTGAGATTTTGAAGGTTTTGAGGTAGAAGTCTGGTCTTTGTTGGAAGTTTTTGGAGATTTTGTCATGGGTGGGTTGACGGCATGAGATGACATGGCACAGGCAAGTTGAAGAGCTTTGAGTCGCTCCCATAATGCTTGATGCTCCGCTTTCCTTGGAGGGAGAAGTCCTAGTTTCTCCACTAATCAGGAAAATGGTTGGGAAGATGTCGGATGAGGCTTGGGTCCTTCAGAAGATGTGGATGGTTGCAGGGCCAAAAATGAAATTGGTGTAGCAGTCTCGGACCCAAGGCATGATGAAGTCACAATAGGTTTATATTTGGTCGAAGAAGGTGGAGAGACAGGTTCTTCCCCAGGTGGAGAAGGAATCAAAGAATGTGGCTCCTCAAGAAGGTAGAGGGTAGGGATGATTGCACCCTCCACTTGTAGTTGGGGAGTAAGAAGGGTAAGGTCCTCTATAGGTAGCAAGAAGGAGGACGGTGGGACTGGTGGTGCCGGTATGGTTGAGGCATCCTCCAATATAAGGGAAGTCGATGGAGAACTAACAGGAGAAGGAGGTTCATCCTCATGTGATGGACTGATGGGTTGACTAACCTCTTGAGTCTGTGAGAGAGGTTGGTCAGGGATGAGAGGTGAGACCATATTGATTGTGCAGATGTTATGTTCTTGAGTGTCATCAGTCATGCTCTGCACATTGTTTTGGGTAGGAGGATGGTTGGGAAAGGGTTGTTTGAAGATGTCTATGCCTTGATTGGGTGGTGCATTTGGATTGTCCAGGACGAGGTCACCCTTATCTAAAAATGTCTTGGATGATGTTCTTAAGGGTCTTGTAGTTGCCTATGTCATGGCCTTTAACACGGTGATAATTGTAGAAGTCATTTTCCCTATACCACGCAGGGATGGTGCGTGAGGGATCAAACTGAGGAGGAGGTCAGATTTGGGGGAGATTGAGAAGCCCTTATTTGACAAGTTTGTCTAGAACAGATGTGTATGACTCTCCTAGTGGAGTATACTGTCACTGCACATATCTTTTCTAGAATTGCTATGTGATACTTTGGGATGTGGATGGCTCGGGCTGGTTGGTTTAAGGTGAAGACGAAGGTCTAACGACTACAGCATTTGTTGATGCCTTAGATTTGGGATTAGATGAAGAAGGTTTAGAGGAGTCATTAGACTTGGTGTTAGGGTTTTTACTCCGCAACTTAACTTTGTTTTCCTCAATGGCATGTAATTCAAGCTTTCAGGCCATCGTGAAAGCTTCGTCGAAGGTACGGAAGGTCTGGACCCGCAAGGTAGAGGAAATATGCTTGGCACAAGCCTGAGAGAAAATCTCAATGAGTTCGGGTTGGGGTAGGGAAAAGGAGAGCTGATTGATCAGGCCTCTCCAGTGAGCAACAAAATTGGCTATGGATTCGCCCTCAAACTGCCAGATAGAATATAGATATGTGATTGAGACCTTTTTGGTGATATTGATAAAAAAGTGGTCAAGAAAGAGTTGGGCTAACTGGGTGAATGTGAAAAGAGAATGGTTGGTGAGAGAGTTGTACCAGTCAAGAGCAGCACCAGAAAGTGACATGGGGAACATGCATAGAAGTAACGCATCGTCATGGGCTATGAGATAACAAGCATGTCTGAATGCTCGTAGGTGTTGTTGCGGGTCTTCCTTACTCTAGAAATGAGAAAATTTAGGAAGTTACCACTGACTGAGATACAGCCAGATTGGGATAGAGGGATGGATGGGTTCATTACAAATTTGCTCATATGAAAGGGCATTATGTGAACCAAAAACAGAGGTCTCAAGACTAGACATTTTGTCCATCAGTATTTTGATTATATCAGCTGACGGATTGATAGGTGGAGTGCCCCCTAGGTTATAAGGCACTTGGAAGGTATTGAGAGGGGCATATGACGTGGTTGGTTGTGCTTGTGTAGGCATAACATATGGGTAGCTAGTCATCAAGGCAGATGTTGAAGCTAAGGGCACTTGTGCTATGGGGTTGGTGGGCACAAATTGGATAGGGGCCATCAAAGGTGGTTAAGGGGTGGCCACACTTATTGAAGGGTAGGTAGTTACTCTTGTGTTGATAGGTGCAAGAGTAAGGGGGATAGAGACCACTAGGTTTTAGAAGGGTGTAGAATTTGGTTGAGTAGTTTGAGGTTGAGGGGGTGCCAAAACCCCCATGGAGGTAGGTCTAGAAGGAGAGGCGGAAGTGGTTGATGCCTCGTGTGGTCAAGAAGAGTTCTAGTTTGACTATGTGTCAAAACCATTCAAAGAAAAAAGGTTCAGGTTTTAGAAACTGTGTTTTTTAGTTTCAAAAAACTAGGATGGATGTTAGATAGCAAGAAAGTCAGGTTTTAAGCTTGTTGTTTAAGGAAAAGAATTCTGGATAGGGACCGACGTCGATATAAAAACTGATGTCGGTGAGACAAGCTGCCGATGTCAGTCAGATGACCAATGTCAGCAAAGAAAGTTACCAACGTCGGTGGAAAAACTAATGTCAGTTACTGTGTCTTTTAGAAACTCAAAAAATTTGAAAGTTCTTGGAAAGAAGAAAAATGTCCTCACTAGCTCAAAAAACTAGATAGAAGCAGAAAAATAGATGGAGACAGGCAGACCCTAAGCATTAAATCCTAAGAATAAACTTTTAGAATCATGTTGGCTTGTAGAACGGGTCCTAGAAGAGATAGTCTAAAGTTGGTTTTGGGTTAGTTTCGATGCTCAAGAGTCTGTGTTAGGTTCCGTACTTGGCCTGGTGCTAAGGAGCAAGCTCCCCTCACTTCACGAGCCAAGTGGTAAGCTAGTCTCGCTTAGCCAGTATATACTTCCCCTAGAGATTATCCTTTGCCAGAGAATAGAGTGGGCTTTCCCCTTAGTAGTGAAGTCCAAGTGGGATTGCCGAGACGGGTAAGGTATCCACTAGGTGATGAAATCCTAGTCAGACCTTGTCTCAGGTAAGTTAAGATGTTTGATTTGTGCAAGTGGTTTGGATGTGTAACATAAGTGGCCTACGCTTTATTCATGATGTGTTTCTAATTACTAGATGTGTGGACTAAGTATGCATTCAGACACAAATGAGATGCAATGTATTTTAAGCCCAAATCGAAATGTGAGTTCGGATGCAAACAATGTGAGAAAGGGTTGAAGAATATGACTTTGACTAGTCTAAGATACAAGAAAGAAAGAAGGGTTCTTTTTAACCTTGCTTATGATGTCTTTTGGAAGAGATAAAATAAAGAGATGTAAGGAGAAACCTAATGCACCTATATGAAAAGTAAGAAAATGAACCCAAGGAAGACCCTACGGTCCCACCAGGCGTGCTAGAATGTTTCCAAACAAGTTTTCGCTCTTCACATTCAAAAGGAAATGAGAAACTAAGATAAGATGGTCAAGGGATAGATGTTACCTGGATGAGGTCTTGCACACCAGATTTAGATGACTAAAGGAACTCCTCTTTGGTTGTGGAGGATGACACCTATAGAAGAAAGAGACTAAAACACAGAAGTTGTTAGATGGCTAGAAAGTGGACTGCCAAGCGAAAGCTTGGTCCTAGAAGTGCAAAGACTTCTTAGAGGATGACAGTCCACTGATAAAAAGTAAAATAAAGTCAGAAATAGAAATGATAAAGACAAAAATAAAAGAAATGAAAGCAAATGCATACCTATATGCAGTAGTCTACCTTCCACAGTCACCAACATCGGTGGTTCTGCCGGCGTTGATAGTCAAGGTCACCGACGTCGGTTAGTCTGCCGACATCGGTATGGGCAATGACCGATGTCGGTCAGGGAAATGGTTTTTGACAGGGTCTGAATGAGTTTGCAGGTCAGTCAAGTCAATCAGAATGGTCTTGAGAGGGTCTGTAGGACTCTAATAGCTTGTGCTGAGTTGATTGGATAGAGAGTATTGTCTAGAAAGGGACTAAATGGGTGATAGAGGCAAAAAAGGGGGATAAGGGTGAGAGAAGGCTTTTTAGCCTCTCCAAGAAGGACAGGCAAGGTTGTGTCAAGGATGCTTGGAATGGATAGTAGATAGAATTCCAATATATTTGAAATGACACTGAAATAAAAATAGTACAAATATTTAGCTGTGGCACGAGTTGGCAAAGGTGCAGGAGCTGTGTCTTCGTTGTGGCTAGTGATGGAGATGTCATGCAATCTTCAAACCTATATGGAATGACTGGTGCTGGTCCTCCAAGCCTAGAAAATGCTGTCAAAACACTGATACCTGCGAGAAAATGAGAAGCAAGAATGTTAGGAAGTAAGAGCAAGAGAATTCTATTTCGCAGGGGGAGCAACGGATGCAAAAAATTGGTTTTAAAGAAAACTGACGCCGGCAGAACTGCCAACGTCAGCCGAATACTGACCGACATCGGTGACTGAAGAATGGGGACAAAGGCTAATTTTAGCCTTTTGCCCATTTTTACAAGCTGCCAGGGTCAAATGTCATGGGAAAATGGTTGAGAGGGGATTAAATGAGCACGAGAGGAAGGGTTAAGATGGGATTTAGGTCAATTAAGGCTTGGCATGGGGTGGGGGCATCCAAGGTGAGGAATCTGAGAAAGAGTGAGGTGGCATGGGTGAAGTGGCAAGGGGGCAATTAAATTAAAATATTTGATTATTTTAATTTAATAATTGAGTGGGTTAGGACTTGTGTTAGAATATGGACCAAGGGGACCAAGGGGGGAGGACAACCAAGGGGTAGACATGATTTCAGTGTCTACACTTACACACGGACTTCTTAAGGCTCTTGAGCACCTACAACTGAGTGCTTAGTGTTGATGAAAGATTGAGAGATGCAAGTACTAGACATATTCAATGAGGCTTACCATTAGTTTTGAAATGTTTCATGAAATTTTTGAGAGTTTTCACACACTCTAGGACAATACCAAATGTGATTTAGGTTCCTCAAGTTTAGACGTCATAGAATGATAGTTCATACACTAAGCAATGTCTCCCTATAACCTACAACTCAAAGTTGTTTAAGGATCACTTGGCAAAGTATGAATGAATAGAGTATGTTTATTGTTTGGGAGAAAAATTGAGATATTTTTTGAATGTTCCAAAGGTTTGAGGTGTTCAAATATGATGTATTTCAAGACAAATTTCCTCAAGCCCCTAACAGGCTGCCATAGTCATGTTAGCCCTCCAAAGTGCAAGTTTAAGTTAATGAGTGAACAACTAAGTCCAAGAAATTCCAAGTGATCCTAAGGGATTATAGGGAGGTTTTAAAATTTACCTTACTCATAATTCATGCATTAAATTTATAGGTGAAATAAATTAGAGTATCATGCAATCCATATGAGAAAACTATGCACACAGTCTACCTTTTTCATATTTATTTTAGTTTTCAAGGTTTTTGAAGAGTCAAATGATTTATTAAAGGTTAATTTTTTATAAAAATCATCTTCATGGATTTGAGAGGCCAATCCAACTTATTTTTTAACTAGATAAATAGGGGATTTACCCTTTATTTTGTCTCAAACAGAATTTAGGTGCATAGGCTTGTAGGTTTTATGGAATGGACAAAAGGGATAAGCTAGAAAATGTAGGGACCTCGAAATAGGTTTTTTAAATATAAGGGTTGTCAATAAAAATCATGGAAACCAAGTACAGAGGAAGGAACCCCAATAGGGAAGTCTAAACCTTAGAGTTGTAGGTAGGTCTACTAGGTAGGTTTTGTCCTAATACCCAAATGAAGGGTCACTTACACTTATATCCCTAATTAAGATTTCTAGTATATTAAATCATGTTTTAGATAACAAAATATGTGTGTATAGAGATTTTAGAATTCAAGAGAATCTTAAAGAGGCTATATTTTGGCTTTGAGGTACAAATAGGCTACAAGACCAACATTAGGCATATCCAAATGGGGGGTCTTTCACACTTATAACATGAGATGATATTTGTAACCTATTGGAACATGTTAATAAGGTCAATACAGGTATGTTAAAACCTCAAATATGCAAAGAAACTCCTAAAAAAGCCATTTTTCTCTCAAAACTAACTTAGGCCTATAGGAAAAGAGGAAAACAATATCGATAGGAGAAGTTTGGAAGCTTACATATTTGATGAGGATTTACATGGAGTTATAAGATGTTTGGAGGTGTTAATTTACTAAAAAACCTTATTCTATAATTGTTAGGAAACTTCAATGTTAGGTTTTTATAAATGAACCTTAAGAGTGGAAACAAGCTAAAACCCTTGCAAACCCTTAGTCAGGAATAGTTTGGATAAATGGATTTGGTTAGCTAATCTAATGGAATAGTTTGAACATGAAAACTATTGGAAGATTTATTTTACTCCCTCAAGATACTCCCCATGTTTTTTTCTATACATACATGGTAGAAACATGGTATTTTTGACCATTTTGTATGTTTTGTAGGTTTTATAAGGAGTCTAAGCATGAAAAAAAAATATTAAGAATATTTAGAATTTTTATAACTATCTATGGTAATTTAATTATTTATAATAACTTCTAATGGTTTGAACAATAGCTCTCATTTTATCCAGTCAAAACTAGCATAGTGGACAAGCTAGTGAGAAGGATGAAAGACTTCAAGTGAGCTCATTTTAAGGTGTCTCTGATGATTTTAAGGATATGGAGGGTATTTAAATGTGTCATCAACTCCATTTCATATATTTTCATGAGAAACTAAACTCTTTTTTGAATCCAAGTGTGCAAGGTGTATGAAGGAAGAGTTTTCTAGACTATAAATGATAATAGCTCCTTTCCAGATGATTCCAGAGGACTAGGTATGCAACCAATGAATGGAGAGGAATTTATAAGACCCTTTACATTATTTCAAATAACTTTACCTATTAATAATTAGCTATAAGGTGTTAAAATAGGACTAATCATGAAGGCAATTTTTTTGAGCTAGAATAAGGAGTTGTATGCCACTTTGTAAGAGTTTCATGCCTTGTATGGACACTTGGGCTTCCTTTTATCACTTAGGATTACTTTGAGTTTTATACCACATTTGAATAGTCTCATTCACAATTAATTAATTATATTATCTTGAAAATTTTCTTTGTTACCCTTGAACTTCTCTCTTCTCCTCTCTCTCTCAAGTTGTATAAGAACTAGCCATTTTGGCTATTATAATCTATGCTCCTCCTAAGTATGGTGAAATCCTACTAATTTTCATACCATTTGATCAATAATAATAATACTAATTTTTAATTCTTCATGAATATTCATAAGTGTGTTTTTATTTGATGATGGATCTTACTTAGTGAAGATTATGGATTCCTTAGCATGTTGTCTCATTCTTTCACCTTATTTACGGTTGGAAAGTTCTTTTTGAAAGGCATATAAAGTTTTCTAGATAATTTCAATTATTTAGTGAGTTAGTATTTTCATTAGTTCCATGCAAGGCCACTAGAAGTGTATGTTTCAATTTATCCCTTGATTTCATGTGTAACATGTTCTTGGTATGAATTCATCATATAATTTGATGTATAACCCCCATTATAATAGTTTTTTTTCAGTTATCTCACTCCCTTTTCACCCCCCAGTCTTAGTTATAGTTGTGATCCAAATGGGTACATCAAGGGAGCTAGCCCTATCTAAATATTCACCTCATTCCTTAGGATACCCACAAGCCTAGAGGTGTTTTCATTGTGCCACTTAGATCAGGAGAGATTTTCCATCTCCTTAAAGGGTGCAAATCTAAGTGACAAAACCATGCTCATAGACATTGATAATTTTTTTTATAATTAAAAAGAGGAGAAGTAATTTTTTTTGTAAGGTAGTGCACACCTTATAGGTGTATAATCAAGTAAGATAAGATCTATGGGTTGATATCACCCAACCCACTCCTTCCATTGTATTTGATATTAAAGCTCAATAAGGAACCTAGAAATGGCTTCAAACATAAATTTTTCAAATGGATCCAACTATATGACCCTCTGATACATAGGAAGAAGACTCTTTGACATGAGAAATTCCACCTTTATGCCTAATGCGTAGACAAGTAACCAATGTTATATCTCAATTGTCTCCAACAATCAAAGATAGGATAGTGTCTTTTACATATCCAATAGAGGAGAGTGGCATGCAACAAGCACAATAATCATAATAGTAGCCTTAGGTTTAGACTGTGAATAGGCCAAAGAAAATCCTCACTCCACCATCAAATTCCAAAATAATACATTTGTATGAAGACGTACTTTTTTAGAATCATCCTCTTCTAAATATTCAAAATCAATTATAGTGTTGGACTCATTAACTCCCAGGGAGGATCCTAAATAAATTAGTTTACAATAAGTTGAGCCATAACATGAAGATGTGTAAGAATAAGAATATCCAACAGAGGCATAAAATGAGACTAAAAAGAAGGAGAAGGAAGAGAAGAAGAAAAATAAAGAAGAGGTGAAGTGTAAGGCTAATGAAGAAAAGGAACAATATGAAAAATAGGTCATAGAGGAAGAATGTAGGAAAAAAATTGAAGGAAGTAAAGGATCAAAAGAAAAGAGTTAAAGAAAGCAGAGGTGAAGAAGAATGAACAAAAATAAACAATAAGGAAATACTAAGTAGTGTAGGTTACATAACAAAATAAAGAGGAGGTAGTGACACTTAATAAGGCTCACGATGAGTAAAAGGCTAGAGAATCTCTATGCATACAAGAGGAGTAGGATAAGTGAGAGGTAGAGGAGAAAGAAGCCAAAAAAAAAGCTAAGGTTGTCATCAAATCCAAAGCCAAGGTAGAAAAACAAGATAAATCCAAGGTCGACGTAGATGCCAAAGCTAAAGTTGGGGTAAAATCTAAGGCTAAGGCTGAAGTGGAAGCCAAATCTAGAGTTGAGGTATAATCAAAATCCAAGGAAAAAATAGAGGGAACAATGTAATAAGCACTTGAGACATAACAACCAATGGCATAAGAAACATCAACCACACTTTCAATATCATAAGTTGATCCAAAAGGTGCATAGGAGAAGGCCTCTTAGCCAAGACCTCAAATAAATAGATAATGGATATGAGATGTTCCAACATCATCCACCCCATGCATAGCCTTTTCTCTTCCTTTAGTGTAGTTCATGAAGGCCCATGTATTGACTACAACATCATCTTTGGCTCTGACTATAACAACACAATAAACTTCTATGTATGTTTCCTAGCTACCATTGACTAAATAGATAGAAGGAATAACTAGTTTTTAGGAATCAATAACATAAGAGGCTTCATCCTTGGAGAAATAAGTCTTGAAATTAAGAGAGGAAATTGCAAATCTAAACTTATAGTTTATCAATATGTACTAGCTCATTGACACCAATTTCCCTACACTGGTCACCCAAGTCCTAAGTTACCAAGTCATGTCTCAAGAAAATTAGTTCTTATCCCTATTAGCATAGGTAACAAAAGACTAGATGATTGTGCATAAGCTAGAATCATTGTGAGCTAAAGGAAGAACATAAAAGTAAAAACATAGATAATCTATGAGATCTTAGAGGAATATGAATAGGTTATATTTACAACTATGCTTTAAGCCAAATAGATATCACGGGGGATGTTAAATTGGAAGTAGCAACTTAACAACTCATTGCCCACAATGAAACTATAGTTAGATAGGGTAGACAAGGCCAATTTTTTTTATGGAAATTCATTTGGAAAACTATGAATCAATAAATATCACACTTAAATAATTATTTTATTTAAGGGATAATGTCATGAAGAAATTGTAGACATGTCGAAATGAGATTCTATGTAGTTCATTTGATGGCATTCAAATGCAAAGGCATGCAGACCAGTTGGAGGAGTTATCCTAGGACATCCAGATCAAAGTGTCAAATTATAGGGAACTCATCACCATTAAATAATATTTTGATATTCAAAATTTGAAGGTGATTCAAACCCCACTACACACATTGCTCACTATGGTGTAGAAAATGTTGACTAACTATAAAATGCTTAAGAAATATTTGTCCCAGCTTGATCCTTGCATTGCACAACTTATTGATGAGCCTTAATTCATCCCTTCATAATAGTTGTAATAGGCACTCCAGTAGAGAAAGACTCCCAAAAGCTCATATCCAACCATCCAACAACAAACATAGCCTCCACCAACAAATTCTATAGAACCAAGTGCTTTTTCCATAGTTAAGAAGAACCATCATCATAACAACATGTGTATCTAACGCACAGCATACCACCACCTACTCAGTAGGTATTATACACTCTAAATTTTGTATTTTTCACAAGTTTTTAAAAAAAATTATAGGATGGGCTTAAGTATTAAGAATGAGGCCAGGTTGGTTGAAAACTCATCAAGGGAGGCCACCTGGTTAATTTAATATATCAAATACCCAAAAAGGTTCTAGAGTAGTACATTACTTAGTTAAAAACTTGAAAGGGTGACTAAGTAGTGGATAAAGGGTGAAAATAGATAAATAACACTTGGAATGATAACCACAACTCTTTTTTTCTGATTCAGTTCCTCAATTCAAGCTTCAGATTAGGATAACTTGTTGTAACTTTGTCTCACGATGAGACAACTATTTAAGTCTGGGAAAGTGTTGGGAGTAGAATAGGGATACTAATCACAAAATATAATTAATGGGCACATGTGTGACTTGTAATATTTTGTCTTTTGTATATATTTTTGTTTGTATTCATCATTTGTGAGCATAGAAATAGATTTTAGAATTTGAAGATTCCTTCCTTTTGGGCATAGTGAAAGAGTAGAATATGAAGGGATGACTCTTTTTAACTTTATATATAGTGCTTAATTATATTTGGATATGGTTATGATATGATATATATATATATATATATATATATATATCATTATGAAATGGTTTTCCTATGTGTGTTTTATCATTATTTTATGTGCATTGAATACTCTATTTTACTTAAATTTGTTAATCATATAGTTATGATTATTAGTCCGATTCTATTAAGTCTATGTTTATGTGCATAAAAATCTATGCATTTCCTAATAATGAATATATTAAGTTTGAATTACCATTTTTAATTTACTTTTATTACTTCATGAGCAAGCTATACATGTATTATCATGTTTTAAACCAATTTCTAGGAACCTCTACTAACACATGTACTCTATTTCTGAGGATGTAGTGACTAAACTTTTTTACTGAGTTAACCAAGGTGTATACATGCTTATCGAGCATGGAATACCTAATTTATGTGTCTTTTAGGCATGTGCTCATAAAGGTAATTTTATGCTCCTCTCCATTTAACCTCTACCTTGGAACTGCATAAATGGCATTTTTAGATGCAAAAGGATAAAGACAAAATTCTTTGGCATAATCTAGATTGATCACCACAAATGTCTGCATTATGGCATATTTGATGTCCTAGAAGGCCCATTGGGATTTAGTTTTCCACTCCACTTTGGCATCTTATTTTAGCATAAAATTTCAAGGCTTAACAACCTCAATAAATCTAGAAATAAATTTACAGACAAAGTTAATTTTCCCAAAGAAGGATTTTAATTCTTTCTTGTTGTTAGGTAAAGTCAATTTAGAAATTAAATTAGAATGTTTAGGTTCTATATAAATACCTTATTTAGCGATGATGTGGCCAAAACTTCAAGTTTAAGGAAATACCATACTTTATACATTGTTCAAAAAAATTATATAAGTGGCATCGGTGATCAGACCTATGTCTAGAAAACATTATTGAATCACCCATGTAAATTACAATTCATTTTCATATTAATCCTTAAAAAACAAATTCCATGGCCATTTGAAAGGTCACCCTTACATTTATCAAACCAAATGGCATTCATTTGTAAGCGAAAGTGCCCAATTTGATGGTAAATGTGGTTTTGACTCTATCTTATAAATTTACTTGAACTTAATTGTACCTTGAGAATCCATCCAAAAAGTACATCATCTGGGATCCACTCACCATCTGGACTACTTCATCAAGGGAAGGTGATGGTTAATTTTCATTGTCTGGGGCTTTATTCATATTGTGAAAGGCAATGCATATTTTAATTTCTCCATTTTTATTTAGAACATGTACTAGATTTTCCACCCAGGTGGAGTGGTGAATTAGAAAAATTATTCCAGCTAAGAGAAGCTTATGGACATTTTTATATATAAGTGGTCCCAAAATTGGGTTCATAGGCCTTTGTCTTTGGTTAAATATTTTTTGATTTGGATTAAGAAGAATTGTGTGGGTCATTATCTTTGGGTTGAAGACCTTGATATCTCCATAGGCCCATGAAATGACATATATGTGTCTTAAAAAAAACTATCAAATTTGTTTTACCTTTATGTCTATCTAATCAGGAGTGATGTTGGCATTTTAAGGTTTTTTAAAGGTAGCCCAAGTTCATAATTTTACATTCTTGATGCTCATATTTTGGCCTTTTAGGTGAATTCACAAGGTTATTAGCATCAAAGGTCCTTTATAGGAGATCATCCCTTTTGGAATTAGATTTCCCTTGATCTCCATAGCACTATTGTGGTCAAATTTTTACTCTCTAGGATTGTCTCTTTCTGTCTCATCAATTATTTGATCTTTAAACACTAATTATGAAGGAAATCTATGATATGTTGGCCATCTTCTAGGAAATGGAAATTTTCTACATTGTCTGGGATAGAAGGACAAAGGATTAACTCAATAAAAAAATCCTGCAGCTCCATGTCATCTAAAGGTGTCAAATTCATATCAAAGGTTGAATTGGTAATTTGGTTTTTCTCTCAAGGGATGGGAATAACATTAAAAATAGTAAACATTTTAATTAAATCCCATGCCTTACGTTTATATTTCATGAGGTATGATAATTTGCATTGAAATATACTCTTAAATAAGTTAATAGCCAATTCAAATTTAGTAAACACTCTCAACTCTTTAACTTTATGCTTCAACATAAATTGTAGCTCGAGTGTTAACACTTCATATTCTTCTATATTATTAGTGTAAAGGAATTGTAACATGTATGAAGCTAGACACCTCTTTCTTTTCGGGTCTATTATTAGAAATCCTACCCCATTACCTTGTTTGGAAAAGGCCCCATCAATGTATAGGGACCATAAACCTAGTAATTTAAGATCATTATCAGCTTTGTCTTTAGTAGGCTTTGTACATAATGTGTAAATTCGTAAATTAGAGGATATTATGTTCACTTTCTCATTGATGGAATTGTATTCATTATCATGTACTTCAACTTGGGTTTTGTATCTACTATGATATGATTGGATACACCTATCCAAGGCAACCACATGTGGGAGAAATGTGTATCCATGTGTACCCATTCAAGGATTTTGACCAGTCCTAGTTGAGGAACATCCTATAGACTTTTGGGATCTCCATAACCTGAACATCTATGAATTTTTGGACCATATTTTTTTAATTCCAACTACATATACACATTGAGAATCTCACCAACTACCTTAACCTTAGACTTGTCTAATTAAACCACTACTTTGTTTGATTTGATAGGGACTAATCCTAGTTTTTCACAAACTATTATGATCATCACATTAGACAAAGCTCCCGAGTCTACTAAAAAATTATGTAGATCTTCCAAAATAGTCTAATAGTTAAAAGAAAGGGAGGAAATTTAGTCTTATTCCTATGAATGAGCACATTGGTGCAAGTAGTCTTTTGCTTCATTTGGATTGGTTGAGTTGGTTTTTTAGTGAGTAATTTTAGTAAAGGTTATCATTGCTCTATGATTTGAGCAAGTTCATAAAGAGTGATATTTACTTTAATCTTATTCATATATTCTACTATGTTTTACAAAATTTTGCCTTAGGTTGGTTTATTTCCATAGGGGCTTTGGATTTTCTAGGATTTAGAGGTGGAGGTTAATTCTTAGAATTATGATAAAGAGGAGTTGCGGCATTGTTTGAAGGAGTTGAGGTAGCGAGGGGTTGTTTTTATTGTTGGTTCCTAAGGGCATAATTTCTCCTTTGAAATTTTTTCCAAAGTATTTGTTTTGTATCAAATTTAAAAATCAAAAGTATCATTGTCCAAAATTTAAAAAAAATATTCATTATTGTAAAAATAATTTGTAAGGACGTATTATTAGTTGAACTGACATCCACTAAGTTAATTTTGTGGGAGGGATAAAATAGACAAAATAAATCTAGTTTAAAAAAATGATGGAAGTGACTTCCATACATGGTAAATTTAGATTTAGCTATTATTAATCAAAAATAATCTCTAGGATATTGTCGATGGTATTGTTTTTCAACTAACATATGTTGATGCACTTCAAAAGTGGAATGTCAAAGATAAGAAGGCTTTGGATATTATTGGCATCAGCTTGTCAAAGCCATATTTAAATCATGTATACTTCAAAAATTATTCTAAAGAGATCTAGGAATCATTAAACACAATATTTGGTTCTCAAACCAATAGTGCATAAATACAATGAAGCAAAAGTTGTATGGTTTGAAAATGGATGAAAGTAGAGATATAGTGTCTCACATCAGCAAATTTTGTTCTGTCATCACCTAGTTGGTTAAAATAAATGAAGAGATAAAATAAAATGATGCAAAATCCATACTCTTAAATAGCATGCCCAGTAATATGTCAAATATGTTATTCACTCTAAGTAAGTTGAATCCCATATTAGATAACATCATATCAACATTGCTTGAAGAAAGAAAGAAAATGAAGAATAATGTTGCAGAAGAAGAAGAAGCACTAGCCACACAAAACAAGACAAACACTTCTTGCAAAAAATTTAAACATGTGCACAAATCTAAGAATGTAAAACCTAAATACACATGTTACTACAAAAAACTAAGGTGTAATCTCATGAATTTCAATAAAAGAGTATAGGACCTCTTTGATGGAAAGTTGCAAGACAATGCCATGGTAAATGAAGAAAATAATGAATAAGAATATAACTCTCATGCCAACAATAAATAATTTAGTGACAAAGACTATTTAATCTAAATATTTATGTGTGGTGTTTTCCCATGTGACCTCTAAGAGAGGGAGAATTTGAAAATTATAGCTCCCATGGTGATCGGTATTTCACCATGAGGTAAATAAGTGTATTGTAACAACATTTATATTTAGATATTGGCATATTGTATTTTGTGTGTATGTAAATAGTGATTTATATAACTAACTCACATATTTAGGTGTGGGGAAATTATTTTGGGATTGGTAGTTGGATTAACCTCCTAGTTTATAGAAGAAAGCCTCACTATATGTATGTTCCAAGTTTATGAAATATATTAGTGTGTGTTGATCAACTAATAAGTTTCCTAAGAGAAATCTCAACCAATTTATTTTAGTGTAATGGTCTAAAAAATGGATAATCTTACACCATAATCCTTTAACCCTAATTTTGGTTCTTGATGTTTTTTCAAATATGGGGACATAGGATAGGGGTTGGGTAAAAGTTAGCAAGGCATAGCTCAGTCTATCTCTCCTAAAAATAATATAAATTGTTAAGGCTTAGTTTTTAGGAAAAACTGCAACTCACAAGCACAATTCTCATAGTATAATGTGTTTCCAAATGGTCAAAATAGAATGTATGCATACTTATGCAACTAAGTTAAAATTGGTCAACCATCATATGATCAATGAGAATGCTTCACCAGAAATTTTGACATTGAATGAATTCTCCAATGATGAATCATTACTATATTACTTGAGGATATATGAGGATCTTCTTTTCTTTTATCATAAGAATAGTTTTCCTCATGCTACCTCTGATCATGATTACTTTGGTGAGAGTGATGATACCAAAGTCCAACATGATGCATCAAACACTATTATTACTACACCATTTATCATAGAGAGATTTAATTTTCTAAATGAAGAAACAATCAAATATAACTTTAGAACATATAAAGACCCTCGACTAGTTCTACTTACTGTAATGATGCAAGATGATGAAGGAAAATCCTATTGGCAATTCCTTCATGTTTTTATCAAAAAAAAATTATTGGGATTATTTAGATATGCCTAGGATTGACCCATAGGTGGAAATCTATAAGATATTATTATACAATGTAAATTTGATTAAACAAAAGATTTGCAAGATGCATTCTAAAGTGGTATTATTAGTAAGAGATGAAATTCAAAATATCTTATATGTGGGATTTATAATAGCTATTACACATTTTGAATAGGTGTCCAACATTGTACCTAATACAAAACCTAATGGTGATATTCATTATTACACTGATTATTATGATTTAAACAAGGCTTGTCCAAAAGATGATTTTCCATTACCTAATATAAACATGATTGTCAATTCTACAATTGGAAATAAGACATTTCCACTTATGGATGGATTTGACCAATATAACCAAACTAAAATTAACCTTGCAAATTAAGAAAAGACAACATTTACTACACCATGGGGTAACAACAAGACTTTTAGAATAAAAAATACAAGAGCCACATACCAAATGGAAATTATTCATATATTTCATGATTTTGTTCACAAAACTATTAAAGATTATGCAATGATTTACTTACAAAATACAAACATCACAAAGGCCATGCTACTAATTTATGAAAAATATTTGAATGCTTGTAAAAGTTTAATGTTCGATTGAATCCCAAAAAATGTGTTTTTAGAGTATCTTCAGGAAAGCTCCTTGGCTACATTATTTCTCAATGAGGCATTGATTTTGATCTAAAAAAGGTAAAATCCATTGTTGAAATACCACCACTAACCAATCTAAAGTAGTTATGATGTTTACAAGGTAGAATTAGGATATTCAGTTCTTTATTGTTCATGCGGATGATAAGATAATTCCTTTCATGTGTTTTCTAAAAAAAGACACAATATTTATATGGGATGATGTTTGTCAACAAAATTTTGATAAAATCAAAGAATATTTATCAAACCCATCAGTGATCATGCATCCTATTGTAGATAGATCATTACTTCTTTATATGTCGGCCACTCATGATGCCCGTGGGGCCCTATTAGCACAATATGATGATGATAACAAAGAGTGTGAAATCTATTACATCAATCACCAATTAGTCAATTATGAATACAAATATATAATAATGTAAAAATTATGTTTGACCTTGGGATTTTCTACCTAAAAGTTATGACATTATCTACTCAATAATGAGGTTCATTTTATAATTAAAGAAGATCCATTAAAGTTCCCTATGAACAAAACACACGTAACTAACTTCATTACAAAATGGGTGATATAACTTGTAGAGTTTTATCTCAAATTTATTTCCCAAAATTTAATAAAAGGTCAATATGTAGCTGACTAATTAGTTACAACTCCCTTAACATATCCTTTTCCTCTCATCGATCTTTTATTTGATGAGTTCAAGGCATATAATATATTTTCCAATCCATGGATAATGTTCTTTAATGAATCCAAATGTAGAATAAGGGAAAGTGTTGGAATTATATTTTGTACCCTAAAGGGAAAATAAATGTTGTTATCCAACATATTAACCTTTTATTAAACCAATAATATAGCCATATATGAGGCCTTGATAATCAATTTATCCATAGCACTCAAGCTTCATATAAAGGTTATTAAAGTTTTTGGTGATTCTCAATTGACTGTTAATCAAGTTACCAATCATTACCAGACCAAGGAAGAACATCTTATGCCATATAAATAAATGGTGGATAAACTCACATAGATGTTTAATACATTATTTATTGATAGCATTCCCTATAAATATAACCACTATGCAGATGTCATGGAAAGTGTGTCATCCTTGATCCCTTTTGATACCAATGGTGATCATATAGAATTTACCACGTGATAGTTATGAGATCCTTTCATTTATTCTAATAAAATGAATGCCTTAGTTATTCTTTCTATTATTCACAGTGCTACAAACATAGAATGGTACAATGATATCTAACTTATGAATAACATGCATAACTATTATTAGTGTTAGGAATAAGACACTTTTAAACCAAATTTAATATAAACATAAATCAGATCTAACTTATGTAATAACATGCATCACAGAAACATTCCTTAATTCACCATTATTATGAAAGCATAAATGAAAGAATAAGATAATAACATAGATAACACAGATCTAATGTGATTCACCCAATGTGGGATACATCCACTAAGAAAGTTCTCAATATAAACTATAATCAAAACACAAGACTACAATGAACTCTCACAGAGATATAAAAAATTTCTATATAAAATGTTGCATAAATAGTTGCACTTTCACCTGCACCTATACAATGATGTATCTCACAAGTTGTTAAACCACACCCTATAATGAACACCTACACTATGAAAAATACCTATACTTTGACTCTGATCTTGAAAGCCACACCCTATAAATAAACCATCTGTGTAAATCAACATATCAACCTCTAAAGGCCACACCACACCTTGTACATATAGAATATGAAGGAAAATCCATGAAAGGAGGAGCAAATGCATCATGCTTATCCAAGATAAACATCATCCACTCAAGATAACTCACTTCCACCTCATCAAGCTCATCCAAGAGCTCTCCCATGAAGGAACACACCAAACTAAGGGTCTCCACCATTTAAGCGTACATTTTCTAATATCATGTTATCATAACCAATTCCTTGCAATAAGTAAAGTATTCCCTTTTCCAAAAAACAACTAGCCCCCTCAAAACAAGGAAGTCAACATGGGAAAAGTCATCTAACAACTAACTCCATAAAACATGAAAACATAGAAATTAGAAATATACTATAAATATTCCACTCACATGTGGATCAAGGTTCCACAAAAGGTGGAGTAGGGAAAGTTGCACTCCCCACATCCTTAGAGCTCTTTAGGCCCCCAAAATTTATTCTTATGGTCATGTGATATCCCCAAAGGGATACACACTCAAAAATATCCCACTTGGAGACTGTTTCTCTTGAACAAAATCTATCATTTCTCCATGACCACTAAGGTCAACTAAATCTAAACATAGTCTCAACTTGTCCAATGTGACCAACTTGGTCATCATATCTATAGGATTTTGGCTAGTATGAATCTTCTCTAGCTTCACCAAGTTATCCTTCAAAGTTGTCATAATGAAGTGATAACATAACTAAATGTGTTTCATCCTACAGTGGAAAGTGAAGTTCTTTGCCAAATGAATAGCACTCTGACTATCACTGTGTAGTCGCCCAACTTCCTATTCATGCCCCAAATCTTAAAACAACTCATGTAACCAAATCATCTCCTTTATAGCATCCATGGTAGTAACATACTCTACCTCTATGGTTGACAAATTTGTAACCTTCTATATCCTAGAAATCCAACTAATCATTATATCTCCAATAGTAAATATATAACTTGTCATACTTCTCCTGTTATCAATATCCCATTCCATATCTAAGTCCATATAGCCATGCAAAGTGGTATCTAATCTTCCATAACATAATAGAACATACATGGTTCCTCTCAAATACTGAATAATCCATTTCACTACTTACCAATGCTCATAACTTGGATCACTCATATCCCCGATCACAACTCCCACTGCTTAGGCAATATCTGGCCTAGTGCAAACCATGGCATACATCAAGCTACCAACTACCAATGAGTAAGGTACCTTAGACATCCTAAGCTTTTTATCTTTCATCTTGGGACACTACTCCTTTGATAATATAAAGTGGCTTGCCAAAGGAGTACTAATAGATTTAACATCCAACATGCTAAACCTTTCCAAAATTTTCTTCACATACTCTATTTGGAATAAAACTAGCTTCCTATTTTCCTATCATCAGAATCCTCATACCAAGGATTTTCTTTGCAACACCCAAACCCTTCATATAAAAGGAGTCACTATGTTATTTCTTGAGCATATGAATATGTTATATATTATTTCCTACAACTAACATGTCATCGACATACAAGCATAATATAATTAAAAAACCATCATAAAAATGTTTGACATAAATGCAATGGTCAAAATGACACCTTTGATATTATTTTTCCAACATAAAATAATCAAATTTATTATACCATTGTCATGGAGCTTGTTTTAGGCTATACAAGCTCTTCTTTAGTCTACACACATAGTTCTCCTTCCCTTTGACATCATAAACCTATGGTTGATTCATATATAACTCTTCCTCCAAACCACCATGAAGAAAAATAGTTTTCACATCTAACTATTCTAAGTATAAATCCTCAATTACAACTAAACCAAGAATAGTCCTAATAGAAGTCATTTTTATAACAAGAGAGAAAATCTCATCAAAATCAATACCTAATTTTTGTGCAAACCCTTTGACCACCATCATGGCCTTATACCATTACCTCCCTTCATCCTCTTATTTAATCCTAAAGATCCACTTGTTTGATAATGCACTCTTGCCCTTGGGTAACCTAACCAAATCTCATGTTTGGTTCTCCATGAGAGATTTATGATCTTCATCCATGTCTTATTCCCATCTCAACTTGACATCTACCTGCATTGCTTACTCATAACATTTTGGTTCTCCTTTATCAGTGAGTAAAAAATAATTCAAAGAAGGAGAAAAATTTGTAGGTGCTTTTCTTACCCTAAAAGATCTTACCATAGGAGTTTTGGGTCCTTGTGTAGAAGGTTCTTGATTGAATCTTTAGATACTTTTCCATCTGTAATGTCATCTAATACTGTGTACTCTTTTTTCTCATGCAACTGATCCTTATGCATAAATTTTTCATAAAATACTACATCTTTAGACTGAAATATTTTCCTATCTTTAATGCTCCATAAATAGAAACCAAAGTCATCTTCACTATAACCAACAAATATGCATTTATCTGATTTAATCTCTAACTTGGTCCTATCCTCTTTTTTAATAAGAGAAAAAGCCTCACATCCAAAGACTCTAAGAAAAGAATAATCAACACTCTAACCAAACCAAGATTGTTTAAGAATGCCTCCCTTTAAAGGCATAGAAGGTCCTCTATTAATCAGATATACTACCATGCTAACTACTTTTGCCCAAAACTATAAAGGCAACCTTGCATGTAACCTCATGCTTTTAGCACACTCCATTATTATTATTTTTATCCTTTTAGATACCCCAATCTGCTATGGAGTTCTTAGAACCATCCTTTGCCTACAGATTCCATCATTAGAACAATAATCAAAGAAAGCATTACTACAATACTCACCTTCATTATCTGATTTGAGACATTTTAGCTTGAGACCTATTTCATTTTCAACTAAGGCTTTCCACTTCTTCAAAGTGTCAAATACATCAGATTTCTTTTTAATGCAATAAACCCAAAGTTTCCTAGTTGCATCAACTATAAAAGTAACATAATAATTAGATCCACTAATAGAAGATACATGAGTTGGTCCCCATACATCTGAGTGTACCAGGTCTAACTTGTGATCTTTTCTTGTAGGTCTAGCCTTGAAGTTATTAACCCACTTATATTTTCCATACACATAATTCCCATAAAAGTCTAAATCTAGATATTTTAATCTAGGAAACTTATCTTATAAGATTTTCATGCCCTTATGGCCCTTATGACTGAGCTTGTAGTGCCACATAGTTGCATCTCCAGCTACAAAAACTAAATCAATAGAATTAACACTACTATTCAAATATAAAATACTAAATTTTTTACCTCTTGAGATCATAAGATCACCTTTGGTAACTTTCCAATAATATACAATAAATAATATTGAACATCCCTCACTATCCAATTGCCCTACTGAAACCAAATTCCGTCTCAACATAGGCTCATATCTAACATCTTTAAGGATCTATGTGTTCCCATTCTATATCTTAACCTAAACACAACCATTTCCTACTATCTCACATGGTTTATCATCACCAAGATATACATGTCCTAAATTATCTTGAACATAATCAATAAAATAATGCCTATGTGGGGTGGTATGAAAAGAAGCCTCTAATCTAATACCTAAGACCTAGAAAAACTATCTATAGAAAAAATTAAGGCATCTTGGCATGATTTACCTGATGTCACATTTACCTCATTCATTTCCTCCTTGTTTCTATTCTTATCCTGAAGTGACCAACAATCCTTCTTTGTGTGTCTACTCTTCCCACAATGCCAACATATTATCTTGGATCTAGATTTGGACTTAGATCTACCTTTTGACTTGGTTTCCTTTGATCTTGTACTTTACCTCCCTCTATTATCAATGGATAAATCATTACCTAAATATGATTCACTAGTGCTTTTATTTCACATCTCCTCGCTAAAGATCACACCTACAACATCCGAAATTCAAGCTTCCCTTGGCAGCAATTGCATTACTCACAGCCATAACCAAACTATTCCAAATATTAGGCAAAGAACATAAAATTAGAAAAGCTCTAACTTTATCATCAAACTTAATTCCAACTAAATTGAGCATACTTACAACATACTAAAATCATTTAGATGATTAGCTATTGAACCATTCTCATACATTTTCATGTTAAATAATCTTTTCATAAGTAAAAATTTATTAGAAGCTAAAGGTTTCTCATATAACTTTCCAAGTTTAACCATGACATATTTTATGGTTTTCTCATCAAAAATATTAAATGCAATAGAAGATCCAAGGCATAACTGTATCGCTCCCAATGCCTTCTTATCAATTAATAACCAATCTTCATCACTCATACTTACAGGTTATTCTACTTTCCCCTCCAAGGGGAGATGAAGCTCTTTTTGATATAGGTAATCTTCCATCTACATTTTTCACAAACTAAAATTATTACCATAAAACTTATCCACTCTAAATTTTATCTCTTCTCCCATAGCTCCCACCCAAGCTAATAGCCTTTCTATGATTTACCACTTCAGCAAAACACATAAACCAATGGCTCTGATACCAATTGTTAGGAATAAGACACTTTCAAACTAGATTTAATATAACCATAAATAAAATCTAACTTATGCAATAACATGCATCATGGAAACATTGCTTAATTCACCATTATTATGAAAGCATAAATGAGAGATAATATAATAACACAAATAACACATATCTAACATGGTTCACCCAATGTGGGCTACAACCACCAAGAAAGTTCTCAATATAAATTGTAATAAAAACACAAGACTATAATGAACTCTCATAGAGATATAAAAATCTCCTATAGAAAATGCTACACAAATGGCTACACTTTCACCTACACCTGCATAATGATGTATCTCACAAGTTGTTAAACCACACCCTACAATAAACACCTGCACTTTGAAAAACACTTGCACTTTGACTCTAATCCTCAAAGCCACACCTTTCAAATAAACCATCTATGTAAATCAACACATCAACCTCTAAAGGCCACACCACACCTTGTATATATATAGAATATGAAGGAAAATTCATGAAAGGAGGAGCAAATTTCACATGCTTATCTAAGATAAGCATCATCCACTCAAGACAACTCACTTCCACCTCATCAATCTCATCTAATAGCTCTCCAATGAAGGAACACACCAAACTAAGGGTTTCTGCCTTTCAAGGGCACATTTTCCAATATCATGTGATCACAACCAACTCCTTGCAATAAGGAAGGTATTGCCTTTTCCAAAAAATAACTAGATCAATCAAAACAAGGAAGTCAACATGAGAAAAGGCATCTAACAATTAACTCCATAAAATATGAAAACATAGAAATTAAAAATATACTAGGAATATTCCACTCGCATGTGGAGCAAGGTTCCACAAAAGGTGGAGTAGGGAAAACTACACTCCCCACATCCTTGGAGCTCTTTAGGCCCCCAAAATGTATTCCTATGGTCATGTGATAGCCCCAAAGGGCTCCACACTTAACAATTGTTAATCAAGTTACCAATCATTACCAAACCAAGGAAGAACATCTTATGCCATATAAATAAATGGTGGATAAACTCACATAGATGTTTAATACATTTTTTATTGATAGCATTCCCTATAAAGATAACCACTATGCAAATTCCATGATAAGTGTGGCATTATTGATCCCTTTTGATATCAATGGTGATCATATAGAATTTACCACATGATAGTTATGAGATCCTTCCATTTATTCTAATAAAATGAATGCCTTAGTCATTCTTTCTATTATTCACAGTTCTACAAACATAGAATGGTACAATGATATCTATAACTTCCTCTATCGAGCTTATATACCATACCACTTTACACATAATGATAATCATAAATTACAATGTGAAGCACTTCATCATGTTATTATTATAAATGATTTGTTCAAACAAGGTTTTAACAAATAATTACTTTGATGTTTAAACAAGTATGAATCCCACACTACACTTTTATAAATGCAAGACAATGAGTGTGGTGATAATTTTAGTGGATAGGCCATGTCCCAAACATTATTATGTCAAGTTTATTATTGGCCTTCCATAGAACAATAATGTACTAAACAAGAAAATTATGTTTATAATACCATAAATACAACACTTTGAATCATGCACCATCACATGAGTTACAACCAATTATTTCACCATGGCCTTTTTCCTTATGGGGTTTTGACTTAATTAGAAAGATAAATCTAGTATCTATTGGTGGACACAAGTTCATCATAATAGATAAATACTATTTTACAAAATGGGTGGAATCATTTCCACTTGAGTTTACCGTAAGGGATAACATGTGTAGTTTTTGATGACCAATATTATTTCCCATTTTTCCATACCTTAAGCTATTATTTATGATAATGGATCATCATTTAAAACAAGATAGTAAAATGATTTTTCACTAAATACAAAATTAAACATACCTTTTCTACACCTTATTACCCATAGGGTAATGGATAAGTAGAGGCAACCATTAAACTATTGTCAAGATACTTAGCAAGACAATTGAACGATACAGTATGGATTGACACTAGCAGATGATTAATGATTTATAGGCACACCATAAAAGTATCCACACACCTACCCATGCTAAACCTTATTCTTTGGTATATGATACAAAGGAAATTTTATCGATTGAGCTTGAGATACATTCCTTGTGTGTTTCTCTCAAATACATCATCAAAGATAATGAATATCATGAAAAGAGATTGTATCAATTAGAATAGTTGAGTGAAAAATATATATAGGTTGTTAAACAATTAATAACTTATCAAGATCACATTAATAGATCATGTAAAAAAAAGGCTCATCCACATGAATTTGTTGTGATTGACCTAGTACTAAAAGAAATAAAAAAAATATCAACGTAGAAAAGACAAGAAAAGAAAGTTCAAACCAAATTTGTTGGGACCATTTACTGTTACATAAAAATTAGGAGAAGTCATATATGATGTTGTTACACTTGAATTAAAACCAATAAAATACCCAATAAACATTATTCACATACATAAATATATTACATGAGAATCTTCTATTTTTTTCAAAATACCCAAAAAATTAAAAAACAATCAAAAATCCAAAAATATTTTTGGTATCTACACATTGTATTGGCTCCTTACCATCTGTGTTAGTTTTATGTTAATAGATAGAATATCAATTAATTATACACATGTTTCACACATATATATGATTATGATATATGAATATATAGATACATGATATATTCACCCTTGGATGTTGGTATTTCCCTCGACTCAGGTCACCAAGATGTTCGGGGCATCCACCTTTATGATCACAATACTTCCAATTTTTATCATTCTATGGTCACTTTATATTATCATGTTAGAGATAGTATGTACTTACACATGAATTTACCCATGATTATATATTATATAGTGTACTTGATATGTTATGTGCTTGACATTTTCTTTAACATATTTAATCTATGGGATACTATGATATGTTTATGTTAGTTGCTTATGTTTTCATTTATGCACTTCCTTGAGTGTCTTGCTTTGCTATTATCTTATTTGTTGAGAATTTTAATATTTTTTTGAAGAATTTTTATTGATGTAATTATTATTTCATGGAGGTGTCCTAATGAGTGGATGAAGTGCTTTGTTAACCTAAGTGACAATGACAAAGTGTGCAATGTACTTGTCCTAGTGTGCTTAAAGTTGGCTTGGTTGATCTTCAATTTTCACATGGTTAGAGATGTTTAAGATGTCCATAATATGGTTGTATCATGTTAAATAGGTACCTAAGATGTTATATATGCTTTGAATGCTTATGTGTATGATTGTATTTCATCTAGTTGTCTATAGCTTTCATTTAGACATTTTGGGTCCAGTGGCAGAAAATCTGAGTAGGTAGTTTGCTGATGTCACCATTACCACATGTGGATGAGTTAGGGGGAGTTGGTAATATGGTTGTGATAAATTTAGGCCCTAATTTCTATGTGATATATCTTATTTCATTCTCTTAAGATTATTCAAATATATATGGGTGCCAAAGTTGGGCTCTTATGCATTTTGACAGTGTTTTCCCATACATAGCCAAATTTACAATATGGCAAGAAGAGCTTAGTAAGAATTTTAATGAAAGCATATATCACACATGTAGCCATTTTTGGATAAGATGATCATATGGGTTTTTTCAGTTTTGTGTATATTTTATTTGCACCATTTTTCATATCATGCATCGAAGTGCGGTAAAAGTTATATAGGAGCAAAGTTGGTCACCCAAACAAATTATAAGCATAGTTGGCTCTATGATAGAAGATTTTGAGAAGGAATTTTAATGGAATTATATCTCACACATGTGAAGGCTTAAATATTAGTTTTTTTATATAGATGGATTCTCTTTTGAAATCTGATCATGTGGTTCAAAATTGAAATCATGTGTCTAAGCACAACAAAAGTTATTGAGGTCTAAAGTAGGCTTTCCAAGCATATTACAGTTGGTCCCCATACTTAGTCAATTTGCATGATGTTAAAGTATAGAACTAGTAGAGATCCAATGGTTTTTAGTATTTCATACTTCCAAGTCTAATGGTGTGCATATATTTAAATGGGTCAATGTGATAGTTATTCATCAAAGATAAAGATCGAGCATCTTACAGAAGATTGATGGAGCGTGTTTATTCCAAGATGTTAGGATGCAATGAGATGGTGCCAAGTGCATGCTATTTATATAATAATCAAAGGTAAAATATAAGTATCTAATGTAGAGTGGGTTTTTTTATATATTGATCAAATAGTGAGTGTTGATAGTTAAAGACATGGTTGATCCATTGATGGAGCACGTGGAGTCAACATTTCAAGATTACATGAGATAAGGTCAAAGTGGTTGAGGTTTAACATTTGAGTATTGGTAAATATGTGTTAAATGTTAAATAATATTTATGGTGCATATTTTATTTGAGTAGTGATGACATAATATGTGAGCATTGTGTTTGAAGTTTAACTACGACCATTGACATTTAAATATTCAAATTTAACAAGTGAAAAACTAGTGTCTGGTCTTTGGACCATATCTTTTGATCTAGATAAAATTTGCTATTGCTATAAAAATTAAATATGAAGATAAATTCATGATGAATCTAATGAACCTAATTTTAATATTTTTAAGTGTGTACATGCAAATATATTAAGATTCTAAATTGACTATGTGTTCGTGCATAGACTGTAAGTAACCCAAAAAGAGTAATTGAGCTTATGTAGATGTTATTTCAATGTTTCATGGTGAATTGGATATTGGGGAGTATTTTAGATTCCATTAGGATTAATTTTTTTCATTTTAAAGTTTTTACCAATTATATTCAATATGAATAATGGTTTAGAATGTGATTGTGTCTTTGTTCATAATGACTATGTGCACAGAATATTTTTTTAAGCATTTTATGCTTAAGTAGAAGGGTATTGTGATGGATATGAGCACTTAATGGGTACTTATAGATCATTTATAATGTTTTAATTATTTTTTAAAGTGTTCCCATGTTATTTATTTTATTGGATAAGTGTCAAAGAGCTGAATGGGTCTCCATAGGATGTAAAAAGTGACTTAGGCTTATTTGAAAGTGGATTGTCCATAAGTGTGACCCATGTCAGATGCCTTAAGGGTGAAGGAATGTATTATGTATAAAAAGGAAATAGTTTGGTCTTATTAATTCATGATTTATCTATATATATTGAAATCAAATATGATGATTTCTAGATTTTATGTGAGATTTTAGAGAGACTTGTGCAAGGAGGATGTGAGTGTTGTGAAGTGAAGGATAGGTAGCGTACATGTTGGTTCAGTTAATGAGTAGAATAGTTTTTTGAATTTATTTTTGACATATATTTCATGTTCCTAATGTCAGGATAATGCTTTTAAAATTTTAGGATATGTAAAGAGGTCAGAGTGTGCATATGAGGACACTATGAATAAATAAGGAAAGACATTGTGGCATGCCTATGTAAGAGGCTTGTTTGAGATAGAGAGATTTTATATAGGGGTTAGATAAATAGAAATCAATCATTAGGTGTTGAAGACACCATTTCTAAGGTGGAATTTTCAAAATAGGGTCTAAAATAATTGATCTTCCTTAGGGGTAGTTTTTCCTTGTGAAATAGCTGTTTTACTAAATACCTTTGGTCAGGAGTATATGATCAAGGTTTGTTGGTCTAAAGGAGTTGGCCAATATCTTGTTTGTAATTTATATAGGATAGTATTCCATTATGTTATAGTATTGAGAGTGGGATTTATTCCCCATGAGGGTTTCCCACAATAACTATGTGTTATGTAGTTGATATTGTGTATGCTTTGAATGTATGAAATCTCTTGTTAATGTTGTTTAATCAAATTGATATATGATGATTGGTTAATAGTATAAAGGAATGCAATTGATATTGAAATATCTGGACTTAATGATTCACCCCCTCCCCTCTCAATGATTTTACCTCTAACAATTGGTATCAAATTAGGTCCTTTAGTAAAGGCTTAACAGCTTTAAGGTGATCCAAGGTACAATATGGGTAGTCATCAAGGAGGTTTCTCTACTAAGCAAGCACCAATGTTCAATGGATCTAATTATGCCTTTTGGAGTACTAGTATGAGGACATACATTATGTTTCTAGGGTTTGATGTTTGGAAATCTATTGTGGATGGATATTTTACTCCTACTATACCTCTATCTAGTACTGCAAACAAGAAGTTATTTAAGAACAATTCTAAGGAAATGAATGCCATCAACTATGGTTTTAAAAAAACTAAGTTTACCAAGGTAATCCATTACAATTTTCATAAAGATATATGGGACAAAATTAAAATAATTTATGAAGGGGATTCAAAGGTCAATCTTGCTAAGTTGCAAACTCATAGAAGGTAATTTGAAAGTCTCAAGATGAGTGAAGAAGATTCTGTAGCATCCTTTCTATAGAGAGTTGATGAGATTGTGAACATCATCAGAGGTCTTGGAGAAAACCTTAAAAAGGATAATATTATTCAAAATGTATTAAGGTCTCTATCCCCAAATTTTTATCTAAAAGTATCTATTATAGAAGAGAGTCATGACCTTACTCAGTTGAAGATGGATCAATTACATGGCACCCTTACTGCCTATGAGATGAGGAAGAATGATGATATATCACCAAAGAAGGAAGCATCTTTCAATACTAAAAAGAAGACAAAGAATAAGTTCCAAGGTAAGAAACTCAAGGAAGATGACATTCCTGATATATATGAGGATGAGCTAATTACTTTGATTTCAATGAATTTGAGAACAGGTTTAAGCAAGAATAAATGTAAGATACCCCTCAAATGATTCAATTGTGGTGAGATAAGACATTTTGCTAATAAGTTCCCTCATAAGTATAATAAGGATGATGATGAAGAGCATGATCAAGGTCATGATCATGGCAAGAGATATTTTAGGTCTGCTAAAACTAAGAAAGGATTCAGAAGGTTTGATAGGAATAAGTACTTCAAAGACAAAAAGATTCTCTACACCAAAGAAGATTGCATCTATTGGGTTCTCTCTTTACATTAGCACTAAATCCTCTTCCCAATAGGATATCATGGTGACCCTATCATGCAAGGGATGAGTCTCGCATACTCACCCAAAGTATGTAGCAAAATACTAGTTCTTGAAGACTTTGAAACACATGGTGTATTTACTCATTTCTTGTCAAATAAATATCTTACTATTATTTCATAACATATTATGCTACCATCACTAGCTAATTATGAAAGAAAGAACTCATGACTTTTAATTACTTAACACATTTCAATATTCCACATAGTTCACAATCCATTTCTCAAAGTACCATATGATGAACACTAAATTATCATTAAGTACTTTTTGATTACAAGACAATACTTCTTATCTCTTTAAAGGTTCCTCCTTCCATTCCTCCCCTTGAATGCTTACAATAGGAGTTTTTATACTTGTTTTTCCCTATCCAAGTGTCAAGTTTGTCACTTAAAGATAAATAGCATAGGACTCCCAATAGGCTAAGTCATGGCTCTTACAACTATTTGTTCCTAAATAATCAGGGCTCTACACCCCTAGATGTTTACTCTATGTAATATATTCATATCCAAGTGTTTCATTCATTGTGAGTTGGTATAAGGCCTCTAATCAATGGGGTCAAGGTGTCCTACTTGATTTATTATTTTTAACTACTCCCACATTCTTCATACTCCACCTTCCTCATGCTCCCTAGTCTTCCACTCCTTAATTCAAGTCCTTTGTTCTCAGGTTCCTCATGCCACATTTTCTCTTGACTGGGTCCTCTCATATTGGGTCTTTTGTGCCACTATCCTTTGGTGTCCTTCAACTCTCACACTACTAGTTTCACACCATGGTCCTCCCATGGCATGGTTCTCCCACATCATGGTGGTACTTGTATAAAAATGGACAATGGTACCTCCTCATTGCATGCCAAAATTGGAACAAATACTTGGTCAAAATGAGGAGCCAACATCACCCCACACTAAGCTATTAGTCCATCCTGGACTAAGTTGTACCTACAATCTAAAGGAACTCGAGCCCTTTCTACTTGAGTTATTTCCTTAGCTCATCTCAATGGGATAAGGCATCAAGAACTTTAGAAATTATTTTTTCAAAAGCCTCCTTTACTACTTTCAACTCCTTAGACTAAATTAGAGTCTGTCTTCTTCATTTATTCTTTCAGGGCTACACTAGCTTCCTTTTGTATGTCTTCTAGTTCAAAGACCTCCTTGTCAACCTATCCTCAGAGTGTGGCAAAACTAGAATTTATTTGTTTACAATGGTTATTAATAGTATCTTCCTTCATTTCCACATCCTTAAATGCCTTTGCATGCTTGATGTGGGTTTTTATTAATAGAGTTGCATTGGTCGCTTGCTACCTCAAGACCTCTTCATCATTGAGTTAATCCTCTATTAATTTATTTGGACACACCAAGAATGTAAAAATATCACCCAAAATTGGGATAACCTACTTTAATCTCTCTAAAGTATTATGGTATATATCTATTATAATGTTGAACTGCTCTAAAAGTTCATTAGATTCATTGTTAAGTGTGGGGTGTTCCTTATTCATTTTGAGAAATAGCTCAACCAATGTTTCTAATTTCCCTATGGCATCCCCATTTAATACTATGCCATCTACCAATGTTGTCTCTTCTTTAAAAATTGTTTTACAAAGGGTTAATACCCTTACCTTAGCCTCAGTGGTCTCTTGAAGTTGTTTCTTTAAAGAGGCCACTTCCTCGACTAGCACTACTTTTCAGCATACACTTTATTATACATTTCTATGACCCTACTATGTTTTCTTTCAGCTATGCACACATCTAAATATAAGAAAATATTTTGGTGCATCACTTCCAAGGAATGTTTCAAAAACATGGTGTTGGTCATTAAAGTGGAGAGCCACTATGGATCAAACTTCATAAGGTCTAGCAGACCTGGGGCATCTGGGCCAGATAAAATACAATCCAATGGAATGTTGAACTAAGGTTCCTCATTAAACATTTCCAATAGGAAGGATAATTGCTTTCTTGTTTCTTGGGTCACATCATTGGGGTGGAAATGCTTTTAATGATAGATTTTCTAGTCATTTATGTCAAACTGGTATTGTTCACATAGATTAGATGGCTCTTTTTGTTTTGGTCCCCCCTTAGTTGGCCCTTTCCCCTTTTTTGGGTCTATCTCAAGTTATTTTTAGCTTTCAATAGCCATCCTATCCATTTTCATCTCTTCAATATAAACTTGATCAATAACTGAGACCTCTCGCACTAGAGATGGATTCTTCTTTAGATTAGATTCCATATTATGTATATGCTCCTGGGAGGGGTCCTTTTGGGGTGCTTGTCTTGGAGGGGGATGAGGAATTGACCCAGTGGTAGTCCTTGGAGAAAGTGGAGGTAAAGGTGTTCAAGGTGGTGGAGAAGGTGGAGGATTTGGGTGAGGATATGGTCAAGGTAGAGAGGATGGGGTGACATAGGTGATGAAGAACTGTGAGATGGAGATGGAGATGAAGATAAAGGATGAGGTGAAGGTGAATTATGGGGTGGTGGTTATGCTGGATGAGGTACTAGCCTAGAGGTTTGTGCCTCCACTATTATTTGTTTCTTTTAGAGGCCTTACAACACACTTGTGTTAGTGCTTAGCTTGGATGGCCTCTCTTTTAATGGTACCTAGGGGATCTTCTCCTTGGGTTCCCCATCTTGAGGATGCAAGTTAGGGCATAAGATATAAAATAGTTTATATACCTATTCCCTAACCAAGATATTCTTCATCTTGATGCTGGTCATACTTATTTCTCCTCTCTTATTATAGGCCTTCTTGTCAAGGTAAACAAACATATTTCAGAGGGTATGATACTCTACATTGATCTGTTCTACTTTTATATTGATCAGTCATGCATCATGAATTCTATTCATGAAATTGATGAAGTAGCATGCAGATAAGGCATATGGAATATTAAACCATGCTAAAATCTCTCTCAAAGGATTCATGTAAATATGTACTAGGGAGAAGTGCTACTTCATAGTGAATTCTACTTGATCCTTTGTTTGGGAGGGTAGATCCTTGGAAATGTGTCATTCGTTCCTAAAGGCTACCTTCATTACATCAAACTAGTACTTCATATTTAACTTATATGTTGAAGTGATTTGCTGAGGTTAGGTGAAATATTTGTAGCACTCAATGGGGGACTTGTGAATGGGGGGATATACCCACTTTAGAGATCCTAAAATATAATCAAGCATGCCAATTTCATCAAAAACTAATACTAACAAGATTTCCCTCCAAGAAAACCTAAAATTAGGCATTGTATGCACCTTCTCTACATCTTCAGCTATCTTTTGGGAAAAGTATAGTGCTTAGTTATACTGTACTCCCTATACTACTTAGTTTTCTAAGTGAAGTGGACCATATCCACCTCCTTTCATCGATCGATCTCTCTGACCTTGGTGGAAATGATCCACTCTATGACTCTAAGAGTGGGATATTTTAGGTTTGTGATGTGCATTTCATGTCCCTTCTTTTGGTACATAAGCATAGTGGTGGTCTACTAGATTTTCTCCATATCGACCAAGTCATCTAATACATTGACCCCTGAGTATTAGTGTCTTATGACCTTGCTTACCCTCTCCATGTTGATCTTCATATCACACCTTGTGAATTATATGTAATCCTCATGAATGCATGAGAGGAGGAACTAAACTACCTTAGTAGGCTTTCCAAAATATGGTAATTAGAAGATTTGGAAAAGGCCAACTTTGTCTAGTTAGTTCGTAATGGGCAGGTCATAAACTACCTAGTTTTGTGTGTTGGTGGTCTAGACCTGATAATCATTTTACAAATTTACCTCATTTCTTGGCTGGTGATGGTTATAGTCAAATACAGTTTTAGTTTCCACCTTAGAGACCTAGTTTTCTACACATAAGATAGACTCAGGGTATTGCATCTCTTCTATGTAAATGATTTGAGGGGGAGATGGTAGAGTGCTCTATGATGAGGAGGCTTATGCATGCTTTCCCTTTTTCACCATCCTAACTTCTTCTACACTCTCACTCTGAATTCTCACATGCTACACTTACCTTAGTGCCTCTTCTAGGTCTTCCAAAGGCTCCTCTCTTATAGGGAACCATGTTACTTCACTCACCTCTCTCTCTTCTAGTATGGCTAATAGTTTTTCAAGTCTTTTTACCTTTTTCTTAGTCAAATTACCCTCCATGGTGCTCAAATTTTAACCCTTGGCCATCCCACATTCCCAAATGAATACATGGTGGTGTTTAACTTGCCTCAGCTCTTGATCTTCACACTTTAACAATGGCAGAACTTATAGCCTAAAATAAAAATTACCAAGAATGGCCTCAACCCACTTCTACATGTGGTTGCAATTAACAATTTTATTCTACTTGGAAATCCTGTTCACATCTCTATTTATTTCTCAAACACTCTATTTCACAATGAGATTGACTTCATCTCTAGTTCAATGGTTCATTAATCACTTGAATATTTTAGCAAGGTAAAGTGTAAAATGCTTCAACATGGTTATTTGTAGGTCCTTCATCCAATCTACCTCATTAGTTTCTTTCTTCTCCTTATCATTTTTGGCCATAAATTCATATCTTCTAATGGTCTCCATAATTTGGATCTTGCATTGATCCTTTAGTGTTATAACAAACTTGTCCCATCATTCCACTCACATTCTTATTATTATGAATACCCTTATCGCATTATTGGTCCATTCCTTCCCATGCCTTTCTTGGAGTTGGGTGACAACTATCCTATTTTTCTAGAGTAATGGAGACTAGCTATCATGTAAACAATAGGAATCATATTTATTAAATGATTCATGCACCTTTAATCACTTGCATGTCATGTATGACTCTTGTGCTTGTGAAATTTGTGTGCCCACATGTCTTGTATTCATATGCACATCTTACCCCACACTAAAAGGGTTCATGGTCTTCCACAAAAGTATCTAAAGGACTAAAATAAAAATGAATCACATGCCTCAAGGGCAGTGTTTTTTATTGAAAATAAAAAATACTAATCTAATGGCTTTAAGCCTTATTTGAAAACTATTATAAACTGAAATAGATTCATAAAATGGTTAAAGATAACTCCCATTATACTGTTTGGGTTGGAATTAAACATCTATTCACTTTAGCTGACATACACCAATAGATCAGATACCATGAATTATCAATGGCCCATCCCAATGAATGTGGAGCTTCCCAAGGTAGCACATAAATTTAGAGTCATAGAGTAGGACTTTCATACCTAGGGTGTATATTTTGCTCTTTAGATGGTGATCATGACATGCTTTCTATTTCCATTTCTCAACATTTTGATTTTAGTGAGAGAGGAATAGATCCTTATCTAGTTTCATGAGTTCATCAAGGTGAGCTTTCAAAGATTCATCATCATTAAGGTTTCCTATACGTTCTATCTAGAAAGATTTAACTAGGAACTTAACTAGCATGATTGCTTCCTTTCCATATACCAGGTTAAATAGTGTATTTTTATTAAGGCATTTGTATGGGATCTGGTATGCCCAAAGCACTTTAAAAACCCTATCATCCCAATCAATTCTACCAATATTTCAAGTTTTTATCAAAGTGGTACCAAGGATCTTGTTAAAGGATTCTACTATTCCATTAGTCTGTGGGTGATATGGTGTTGTCTTGTGATGCACAATCATGAATTTAGCTAATAGGATTTAAATTGTCTCATTTAGGAAGTGGGTTCCTTAGTTACTAGTGAAACTTAGAATACATCTAAAGTGTGTTATAATGTTTTTCTATATGAATCATGTGGTATTTGTTGTCGTACAATCTTTGGTTGGTGTTGCCTTAGCATAGTGCATTAAATAGTTTATTTCTACAATTATGTACCATGAACTTGTTCTTCATCTTGTAGGAGTTATGGGCCCCACAAAGTCTATATCCCATTTTTTTAAGGGTTCTTGAGATGAAATTAGGTGCAATGACATGGCATCTCTTCTATTAGGTTTTCCCACATGCTGGTAGATATCACATTACCTTGCATATGCCTTTGCATCTTTAAATAAAGTTAGCCACCAAAGTTTGATGAGCAACACCTTACACATAGTAGCTTCTCTAGCATAATTTCCTCTATAAATACCTTCAATAAATTCTCATAATACCTCAAGGTACTCATGTTGCATTACATAATGGCACAGTACCTCATCATGGTCCATCTTATACATATCTCTTATTATGAATTGATAGGGTTCAATACAAACTGTAAGTTATTTCTTTTTTTTTCAAGTGAGATAATTAGGTGCACAACTATTATTGAGGAATTCCAAAATATCCTCCAATTGTTTTGGTACCCTATCAACTTGGAAAATTTTATTCAGGAAGGTCATATTCTATAGCATGTGTAGGTTCTTCATTTTCAATTCAAGATAGATAATCAGGTCCATAATTGGTTTTCCCAAGTTTTACTACTACAAAACACTAGAATTATTGGAAGTTAACTATCCATCATCAAATTATTTCATGAATAATGGAATTGTTGATGAGATACTTTAAAGCCTCATGGTTGGTGTAAAATACAAATGGTGTGTCCATAAGGTACTATCTAAAGTTTTATAGTACATAAACCATAGACAAGGCTCGTATTCAGTGGTGGTATAATTCCTTTCAACCAATGTGAGTTTCATGATGGTGAAATAGATGGGATGGTCCAAATTTCCCTCTCTTGTTTTTGAAATTATTATGCCAAGTGTTGTGTCAGATGTATCAACATGGACATGAAATGGTTTTATCCAATCTAAAAATTGTAAGATATGAGTAGTAACTAGTCTTTCCTTTAGAGTTTCAAAAGTTGATTTAAAATAATTAGTCCCTATAAATTTTTCATTATGCTTTAATAATTCTTTCAGGGGTGATGCAATCTTTTCATAACCCCAAATGAACTTCCTGTAGTAGCTTGTGTGTCTTAAGAATGTACGTACCTCACACTAGGTTTTTGACATTCGTAGTCATAGAATGATAGAGACCTTGGCTAGATCAATGATGAGTCCCTTTTTAAAAATCATATGCCCAAGGAGTACCCCATATAGTGTCACAAATATGGATTTATTTAGATTTAGGGAAATTTTAAATACTCAATGATGCTCAAGCATGAGCCTCAAATTGACACAGTAGTCCTTGATCAACCCATATACCATCCAATTATCTAAGTAGACTTGGAGAAACTTATGGATAAAATATTTAAAATCCTTGAATGCTACCTATGAGAATACTATCGAGGTATTTTTCAATCCAAAAGGCATGATAGTGTAGGAAAAAAATCCCCATTTTATAGTAAATGTGGTCTTGGAGTGGTCTTCCTCAACTATCTAGACTTGGTGATACCCCAAGAACACATCAATAAAGGATTATATCTCACAAATAGCAACACCTTCTATTACTTCATCTGTGAAAGGTGTTGGGAAAGGATCAGTGACATAGGATGAATTAAAAACATGAAAATACACATAGATATAAATACACCCATCTTTCTTGATATTGATTACCATAGGACTCACCTAGTCAGATTCATCAATAGGAATAATTACTCTAGTTTAGAGTATGTTATCGATCTCTTTTTTCACATGCACTCAAAGGTTAGGGTTCATGTGGTATGTGAATTTCTTCATAAGATGAGTGCCATCAATCAATTTTATATGTATCTTCTCAAGAGAAGGGTAAACCCCTTTCATTTCACTATAATTCGTTGGAAACACATCTTGATACTCTTTCAACAACTTAAAGAGTTGAAAAAAATTTGTCTCAGACCAATAATTTCCAATGGTCACTACTTTAGGTTCTTGCTCTATGTTAATGTTTAGTTGAACATTTTGAATGGGCCCATGATAAGGATTATCCATAGGAGAATCAATGTCCCAAATAGTTTGTGAGCTAGTACTTGTAAGAACATGCAAATTTTTACTCAATGGATCAAATGAAATGAATCCTTCTCCTTCATCTACTTAAAAAAAAGATTTTTCTTTCCCAAGAAGATTTCTTCATGGAATTCTTCACTAGAGACTATCGACAGTGAAAGAGTTGATTTTCGAGGAGGCTCATTGAATAAACCCAAGGGTTCTTCTAGTTCCTGATGAATATGATGTAGGTGTTATTCCATCAAGCTCAAATCTCCAATTATTACTTCACATATGGTTTGAAGAATAAGGTGTAGGTCCATCTTTGGTGAAGAGTAAGAAAGTGTAGATGTCATATTTTCCTTTAATGGCTGTCAAAACCTTGTTCCCATGTGCCTTTATTTATGTATGTACCAAGCCCATGCCCAAGTGTACAAGGTTCCATAGAACATAGAGACCCATAGGTAATCTAGTAAAAATGTTTCCTCAACTCACCACATTGTTTCACACACCTCAAGGTGAGGTTTAGGTGTTTTTATGCTATTATAACTGAGTGTACCTCTGATCTTATTATCATGGTGAAATCTATGATGTAGATAAACTCACACTTGATCATAATAAAATAGGTTCTCTTAATGCATTCACCACCACCTAGTGGTGGTTCCATCAAAAATGTGGTCTAATGACCTCATCTATTCATTTTTGGTACCATAGAACTATTTGAAGTGCTAGACAAAATCACACACTTCCTTTCATCCTTAGAACTATGGAACTTCATTAATACATTCCAAAGGTGGTCCCTCCAATGGTCCTTACATTTCTAAACCCATGAGACATACAAATTTATGACACTTAAGAAGCTGGTGTGGGATGTTTTCATCTCTATTGATGGTGTTGCATAATCTTCTAGAGATATCATAATCACCATGGGCCCAACAATTATAGGCATTTCTTATGGTATCTAAGATAGATTGGTTACCCATCCAATGAAGAATACCATCTAGCATTAGATCATATTATTCATGATGTTAATCAATCACATTATACAAATTGTTGATTTCTTCATTAGCTCTTATGGGTTAAATATAGGGTGGTCCTTATGCTTGGTCTAAGGGTATTATCATGTGTTGATCAGTATTTTCAAAGATAATGTATCATTTTTTTAAGGTTAAATTTGTATGATTTTCATAGCACCAAGGCCTTCCTAGTACGACTGGGTAATCATCAGCCATTGCCAACTCCAAAACCTCAAAATTTACTTTAAAGGGAACCCCAAGTATTTCAATAATGGAATTTTTAAGGACTTTGATAGGGTGTACATGAGTCATCTTTTCCATGAACAAGACATGAGGTGAAGGTTGCAAATCTAGACTAGACATTTTTTGCTAGGCATCTTTAGTGAGAACATTTACTTCAATGCCAATATCTAATAGAATATCCTAGATTACCCATCTGTTGATAGTAGCATTAACTAATATTTCTTTGTCTTTCAGGGAAGTAGAACTAGGACTTTCCTAATGTCGAGCATGATTTAAATATTAATCTTCACTTTGTCAACTTAACTAAGTGTGGGTTTCATTTGGTAGGTGAGCTTTACCTTTAAACTAGGTGCTAAGCTATGGAATGATGTCTTTATCAAGCATGCATTTTCATAGTTCCTAGAAACTATCTGGCATTATTAGAGGTTTAATTTCCCTTTGCACTATAGTGCACTATGTGACATCCCTATCCTTAAGGCATTGAATTTCAGCTTGGATTTCATGCACAATTGCCATTGTATCCTAAATAACATCCTTTTACTAAAGTGCATCAAGGTATTTCCTAATGTGTGGTTCTTCTTGACGTGCCTTTTCAACCAAGTTGTGTGTAGATTATGTCTGGCCCTCACTATGAGTAGTAATATTGACTTATTGTATAATAGGGATGGCTAGTTGAGTGAACCATTATGGTTTATCTATAGAGATCATACCTTCACCTTTTTAATTTTGGTCCTTTTAATGGCTACATATAGATTTGGGTAATCTTCTATCTGGTGGCCCTTTTTATAATAAGTGTAGGTTGGGTATTCTAGGCAATCCCTCTAATAGTGGTCTAGAGAACCACACTTATATCAAGTCCATGGTGGAAACATACCACCTCATCCTCATCCTCTTCTATGTCCATGATAGCCACCATTATTTTGGGAAATAGCAACTGAGGCTTGGCACATATCATGCGCTTAAGCCTCATAAATATCAGTAATAGATAGTAATCATTAGTTTCATGATTATAAGCATCACAAATTTTATAATATGTAGATACTTTAGTGCTCATGGCCCATTACAAAAGGAGACATGAATGAACATCATGGCCATCATGACAAATCTCATAAGTTTGCTTTAGGACTGCACAGATGTTCTTTCATGGGTAGTTGTTTCTTATGTGTCCTTTGGTTTTATAATTAGTACACCAAACACCACTACATATCTCATGTGCATTATTTGCCATCAATTTTTCAAGATAAGAATCCATGGATGTTATTTGTGCCTCCATAAAGGGACTAATCCTAGTATCCATAATTCCAACCGTTTTAGTATATAGGGTAGCCTTTAGAGCCTCATGCACATTGGGAAAAGTTCTCTATGACAAGGTCTATCAAAAGGTAACATAATCCTCCTATGAACCATTACACATGTTGAGCATTCTTGATTTCAAAGGATAGCTTAGAAATTAAGGTCTTTAACTAAGCATCATATTCCCATATACTCTCTATAAGTCCCTTCTTTATGTCTTTCAACGTCACTATACTTTATTCCTCAAACTCAAGAATATCAAATTCTTGTAGAAACTCTACTTTGAGCTAGTCATAGTTGACCACTACTTGTTGAGGATTGAATTTGTGATACCATTTGTGTGCATGTTCTAATAAGGTGTTGTGAATGATGTTGCCTTTCACTCAGAGGACATGATACCATGTGCCCACCAAATTAGTTCCAACTTATGAACATGCTCGAATGTACTTTCTACCCCTCATTACTTAAGTAGGTGTAATGTCATTTTATAATAAACCATAGGTGGTTGAATAAATGATTATTGAGAAGTTCCATCTCCTATTCTTGGAGGGGGTCCACTTCCTCTAGTACCTCCTCCTAATCCTCCTCTAATGCCTCTAGTATCATTACCCTTGGGGAAAGCCATGATGGAAGGTTGATTTCCTAGATTAGGTCTTATATTTTGGCCTTGGCCAGATCCTCCAAGCATTTCAAGCTATGCCATGGACTTCTCTTGAAAATAAAAATATCTAGATTCTAAGTTATTTCCTAATGGCTTGGTCTCACTTTCCATTATTTGTTAAACTTCTAAATTTATACTATTTGTATCCCAATTCCTTATATGTACCCTATTTGACTTGAAGGCATGAGTATGCACTATGATGGGAGATCCGGTTGACTCATATTGGGTTCATCTTTAGTGATTTAACCCATTTCTTCACAAGATAATAGTGGCAAAGGTTGTGGTCCATAAGTAATGGATTCTTCATGTGCATCCAACTCCCTACAACTCTTCATAGTGCTCCTTGAGTGCTCCCAATCTCTTCCCATGCCACTATCTCTCATGATCCTCTATCAAGCTTCATCATACTTCCATTTTCATAGTGCTCATTTGCTTGATACCATGTTGAACCCATAATCCTAAACCAACTAGTAGTCTCCCTCTAAATGTGTGGCTCATTCACATGAGATTTTAACCTTCCATGGGTAGTGTTTCTAACCAAGGATAAATAATTAGCTTTTTAATCTTGGAAGGAAATAGAAAAATATATTAGCCTCTTGGTTCTAATATAAAATTAAACTTTGATTCTTTAGGACATGAATATGTGGTCACGGTGTATTCTAAGATGTAACTATTACAAACACCCTTCCACCAATAATCAACCACTCACGTCCAAAAAAAATTTAGTCATGCTAAACTCCTTTACTATTCTGGTGTCCATGATTATCTTCATCCAAGGTTTTAGGATCATCCTTGAGCATATGCTAAGATCTAATAATGTAAAAGAATAGGGACCTCATAAAATAAAGTCTCATATAAGGAGTCATAGATGTTTTGTTCTACCCACTATCACGTAGAGACTATAGGCTCAAGATATGGAACTACAAAATTGTCTTTGACACTAGTAATCCATTCTTCAATTTTCTCTAATGTAATGAGCTCAAAAAAATTCCATGCTTGTGATCCAACTACTTTAGGTCCCAGCAATGAAACTAAAATGTTGGGTTCTCTCTTTACATCAGCTTTGAAGCCTCTTCCCAATAGGCTAGTGTGTTGACCCTATCACGTGAGGGATGAGTCTTGCATGCTCACCTAAAGCATGTAGTGAAAGACAAGTTCCTGAAGAATTTGAAACACATGGTGTGTTTACTCATTTCTTACCAAATAAATATCCTATTATTTATTTTTAACATATTATGTTACCATCACTAGCTAATTATGAGAGAAATAACTCATGACTTTTAATTACTTAACACATTTCAATATTCAACATAGTTCACAATCCATTGCTCAAAGTATCGTATGATAAACATTGAATTCTCATTAAGTACTTTTTGATTAAAAGAGAATACTTCTTATATCTTCAAAGTTTCCTCCTTCCATTCCCCCCTTGAATGCTTATAATAGGGGTTTTTATACTCATGTCTCCCTATCCAAGTGTCAAGTTCCTAACTTAAAGACATATGGCACATGAACTCCCAACATGCTAAGTTATGGCTATTACAACTATTTGTTCCTAAAAAATAAGGCCTTTGTGCCCCTAGATGCTTGCTCTATGTAATATATTTGTATCCAAGTGTTTCATTCCTTATGGGTTGGTATAAGGTCTTTGATCAGTGGGGTCAAGGTGTCCTACTTGATTTATTCTTTCTAAATGCTCCCACATTCTTCACACTCCACCTTCCTCATGTTCCCCTAGTCTTCCACTTCTTGTTTTGAGTCCTTTATTCTTGGGTTCCTCGTGCCACATTTTCTCTTGATTGGGTCCTCTCGCACTAGTTTTTTGTGTTATTGTCCTTTGGCTCCATTCAACTCTCATGTTGATAATTTCATGCCATGGTCCTCCCGTACCATGGTTCTCCTACACCATGTTGGTACTTATATAAAAATGGATAATGGTCCCTCCATGTTGCATGCCAAAATTAAAATAAATACTTGGTCAAAATTGAAGTGCTAACAATATCTCATTAGATGAGAGTGAAGATAGTGACTTAGATTATGATCATAAAGATGATGGTCCTATTGAAGATAGATCCCTTTTCATGGTTGAGGATGAAAAAAAAGGGAGTCTACTTGGAGTGATTCAAATGATGATGAAGATGAGGTGGACTATGAGACTGCATTGACTAAAGCTCATGAAAAACTAAATATTGATAAGAAAATCAATAAGAAGATCAAATCTAAACTCAAAGACTTTGAGGATAAATTTAGTATGTTTGATCCAAGAATGGATGAAGATGCCATGGAGCATGAATATATGGTTAATCATCTCAATTGTCAATTATAAATTCTATCTATAAGCCTAAAAGCTAAAGAAGATGAATGTGTAAGGTACGTGATTGAACATGAGTCATTAAAATATAAGTTAGAGAAGGTATCTAGTAAGGTAATGTCATTTGTGAGATTTTGAAAGAGATCAAGTGATCTAGATGATATTTTGAATGATCAAAATCATGTAAGTAATAAAACTAGTCTTGGATACAAAGAAGAACCAGAGACTGCAACTCAAGACAAGATGAAGACTAATGTGAACAAGGAAAATCAACCTTTGAAGACAAATCATCAAACAAGGAATTATGGTGTAAATATATTGAAGATAAATCATATCAGACAACCAAATACCATGAGGTATGTAAATTTTAATGGTTACTGTTATACTTGTAATCAGTTTAAGCATAGAGCTAGAGAATGTATAAGACCTGTTAAGAATGAATTTGCATATAACTATGATGTGGGTCATCAGTCAAAAGGTGTGATCATGTTTGAGTTCTTAAACTATCATGATATAGGATAATTTTAAAAACATTATCCATTTAAGGTAATACAAGCTAAGTTTCCATCAAGGAGTATGGTTTGCTACAGCTATGAATAGAGAGGTCACATTGCTAGATTTTACAAGCAAAGGCCTATAAAATAGAATAGGTTTTATCAAGATCCTAAAGTGAAAGATAAAATGCAAGTGAACTCATGGATGCCAAAAGTGGTAAGTAGGAATTATGATGAGTCTACAGGTCCAAGTAATTTATTTTTTATGGTGGAGTATGCTACAGATGTTGAAGAGTGCCAAGATATCTCATTGACTGCTCATGTTGTGAATGAAAAGACCAAGCTCAAAGAGAATACCAAGGTACTAGTTGAGGCTAGTAATAAGATGTGTATGGATCCAAGTGAACATCCTACTATTATTGATCAATCATCATGCAAATAACATCAATTGTCTATACCTAGTGATAAAGTTCCAAGATGCAAGGTTGATACTTTAAATGAAAAGGTATGTCAAGATTTCATAGTTATTCCATGTGTTGTCAATTTTATCTTTGAAGAAAAGGAGAGTGATATATGAGAATAACTAGTTTTCATAGTTTAGAATAACAATAATAAGAAGAAGAGAAAGAAGTATTATAGCTACAAGAGGATTATAGTGGTTACTGAGGAGATGTGGGCCACTCTTGGCTTCAATTTGTCTTAAGAACATTATGGTGTAAAGGATGTCTCTAACTATGCTTCTTAAGATACTCCTTTTAGTGGAGAATCAAGTGTTGTTTTGGTGTTCTTGATATGGTCTTAGAAGACTAGAGTTGAATGTTCTTAGTTGAAACAAGTATGTCTAGATGGAAAATATGCTAAGGTAATGTCATGATGTTTTTAATTATATATGAAAGTAGTTTGTAGGGCCAAATTGAATGTTCTCAGATGGAAAAGGAGGATTTTTTATTTTTCAAGATGATATTTTTACATATAAATTTTTTTTGACCTTATTATATCATGTTCCAGGTGGTTTTGTGATTTGAAGGTATGTTGAAGTCTATTTGGAGATTTTTGTTAGCTCTCAAGTTTCTTAGTTTGTGCTTAAGAGCTTGCAGGTCCTATATGTGTTATAAGAAGTTAAGGTTCCCAATGGTGTGGAAGCTTAAGTCTTGATCCAAAATGTTTAATGTTTTTCTCCAAGTGTATAAGAATTTTTAGAGGTGGATTTTGATTGGAAGGTGTTATGTTGACTTTGTTTGTTTTTCAAATTTTAGGGTTTTGGGCTCTACTAAAAAAGTGGTCTACCTTATGAGTTGAGATCTAAGGATTCTTAAATGTTGAATGGGATAAATGGGTTTTCAAATAAATATTCATATATATTTAAAGGTTTTTGGTTCTCAAGTTATTGAAAAAAAATTCAAGTTGGAGGCCTAACTGGATAGTTGGTTTGTGAAAGAAGCTATAGGGCAAATGCAGAATTGGTGATCATGGAGGTGGTTTGAGAGAGAAGGATAGTAATGTTATATGATGATTCCTCATGATATGTGGATATATGAAGATGATCAAGTGGTAAAATGGCTCAAAAATATTTGGGGGAGTCCCTCTCAGATGTCTCTTGGTATGTTCCATCAGATGTCAGTGTTTTGTGTGTTTTATCTTCATTAGTTGCAGTGCTCGATAAAAGAGAGTGTTGGCATAGAGAAAGAAGAAGGTTTCAAGGAAAGAAGAGGTTAGATAAAGGTAAGGAGGAGTTTATATCATATTTATAATATGATCCTCTCCTATTTGTTTGTTTTTTAAGGTCCTCAAGATCAAATTGTGCCCACTATGTCATTGTGTCAAAGGGGGAGAAAGTTCCTGTTGTAGGAGTGATTGAAGAGAGAGAAGGCAAGTTGAATGATGTTTGTTGAAATCATTTATAAAGGGGGATAATTTTGGATAATTTTAATTTATGTCATGATTATTTCATGGATGTGTCCTGATGAGTGGATGAAGTGCTTTGTTAGCCTAAGTGATAATGACAAAGTGTGTAATGTACTTATCCTAGTGTGTGTAAAGTTGGCTTGGTTGATATTTAGTTTTGGCAAGGTTAGAGATGTTAAGGGGTGATTATGGTGATTAAATAATATGAAATAGGTCTCTAATATTTTATATATGCTTTGAGTACTTGTTTGTATGTGTGTATTTCATCTAGTTGTCCATAGCTTTCATCTAGACATTTTGGGTCCAGTGGCAGAAAAATTGAGTAGGTAGGTTGATGACATCACCATTGACACATGCGGATGAGTCAGGGGGATTTGTCCATATGGTTGTGATAATTATAGTCCCTAGTTTATATAAGCTAAATCTTAGGTCATGCACCTAAGCTTAGTCAAATATATATGGGTGTAAAGTTGGGCTCTTATTTATTTTGACAATATTTTCCCATACTTAACCAAATTTGTACTATGGAAAGAAGAGTTGAGTAAGAATTTTGATAAAGGCATATATCAAACATGTGGAATTTTCAATACAAGGTGATCAATGTGTTTTTTTAGTTTTGTGCATAGTTTATTTTTGCTAAATTTTAGATCATGCACCAAAACACAATAAAAGTTATGCAAGAGCAACGTTGGTCTCCCAGATAAATTCTAAGCATAGTTGGGTCTGTGACAAAAGACTTTAGGAAGGCATTTTAATGTAATTATATCTCACATGTGTAAATTATTCAAGATTATTTTTTCATATGGATGGATTCTCCTTTGAAATGTGATCATGTGGTCTAAATTCCAAATCATGCATCTAAGCACAATAAAAGGTATTGAGGTCCAAAGTAGGCTTTCCAATCATATTACAGTTGGTCCCCATACTTAGTCAATTTGCATGATGTTAAATATGTAGACCTAGTGGAGATCCAATAATTTGGGGGAGTTAATACATATAGATCCAATGGTGTGCATAGAGTTAAATGAGTCAATGTCATAGTTATTTAGAAAAGGTAAAGATCGAGCATCTTATAGAAGATCCATAGAGCATGTTTATTCCCAGATGTTAGGATGCAGTGAGATGGTGCCAAGTGTACATTGTTTAGTTACTAATAAAAGGTAAAGGATAAAGATATAATAGAGAGTGGGTGTTAATATACATTTATTAAATGGTGAGTGTTGATAGTCAAAGACCTAGTTGATCCATAGAGATCGATAGAGCATGTGGAGTCAACATTTCAAGATTGCATGAGATGAGGTCAAAGTGAATGAGGTTTAATGTTTAAGTATTGGTTCCTATGTGTTAAAGATAAGATAATATCTATGGTGTGTATTTTATTTTATAATTGAGGACATGATATGTGAGCATTGTGTTTTAAGTTTAACTATGACTATTGACATTAAAATATTCAAATTTAACAAGGGAAAAATAAGTGTCTAGTCTTTGGGCCATATCTTTTGATATAGATAGAATTTATTGTTACTGTAAAAATAAAATATGAAGAGGACTCCATGAATCATCTAATAAACCTAATTTTAAGATACTTAAGTGTGTATAATTAAATATATTAAGGTTCCAACTTGACTTTGTGTTTGTGCATAGATTGTAAGTAACCTGAGAAGAGTAATTGAGCTTATGTGGATGTTATTTTGATGTTTTATGGTAAATTGGATATTGAGGAGTATTTTATATTCCATTAGGATGATCTATGTGAATTTTGAAGTTTTTAACAATTATATGTAGTTTGAACAATGGTTTATAAGGTGACTATGTGTTTGCTCATAATGATTGTATACACAAAATATTGTTTAAGCATTTTGTGCTTAAGTAGAAGGGTACTATGATGGATATGGACAATTAAGGGGGACCTATATATCATGTATAATGGGTACATGATTTTGTAAAGTGTCTCTATGTTTTTTTTTCTTAGAGAAGTGTCAAAGAGTTAAATGGGTCTCCATAAGACCTAAAAGTGACTTAGGCCTATTTAAAAGTGGATTATGCTTAAGTGTGACCCATGTGAGATGCCTTAAAGGTGAAATCATGTCTTGTGGATAACAAGGAAATATTTTAGTATTAATAGTTCATGATTTATATATATATAGTGAAATCAAATATGATGATCTCTATATTTTATGTGAGATTTAGAAAGACTTGTGCAAGGTAGATGTGAGTGTTTTGAAGCAAAGGATGGGTAGTATGCCTATTGGTTGAGTTAATAAGCATAATAGTTTATTGGCTATATGTATGACCTATAGGTCATGTTACTAATGTTAGGATAGTGCTCTTTCAATTTGAGGATATGCAAAGAGATCAAAGTGTGCATATGAGGACAGTGTGAGTAAAGAAGGAGAGAGATTATGGCATGCATATGTGAGAGGCATGTTTGAGATAGAGAGAGAGTTTGTGTAGGGGTTAGATAAATAGAGATCCATCATCAAGTGTTGAAGATACCATTTCTAAGGTGTAAGTGTTCAAAGGAGAGTCTAAAGTAGTTGGTATTCCTTAGGGGTAGTTGCTCCTTGTAAAATAGGAGTTTCATTAAATACCTTTGGTCAGGAGGGTATGATAAAGGTTTGTTAGTCTAAAGGAGTTGATCAGTCTCTTATTTGTAATTTTTTATAAGATAGTAGTCCATTGTGTTGTAGGCTTGAGAGTGGGTTTTATTCCCCATGAGGGTCCCATAAGAGCTATGCGTTATGTGTTTGATCTTGTGTATGCTTTGAATATATGAGCTCTCTTGTTAATGTTGCTTGATAAAATTGATATATGTTAATTGGTTAATAGTATAAAGGATTGAAATTGAAATTGAAATATATGGGCTCACTAATTTACCCCCTCACCCTCTTAGTGATTTTACCTCTAACATATGTTCTATTATTTTTATCCCATGTGCCTTTATTTACCTATTTTAATTTTTAATGTCTCATTACTTGTATGGACATTTGAATATGTCATTCTTGCTTTGTGTACATTTGACTAAGTCATGTCCTTTTAATTGTGTAGTATTTGAATATGCCCCTTATTTTTGATTCCACATACATGGATTCCACATATATACATGGATTCCACATATATACATGGATTTAGTGATGTCATGTAATATATACATGGATTCCACATATTCATAATTTCAGATTTGATGGGGGCATGTCATATAGGCATGGCTTCCACACATTCACAATTTCATATTTGGTCAGATCATGTTTTGGAAACATGTTTTCCACACTTACACCAGTTTTAATTTGATATATATGGTGGAAACATGTTTTGTAAACATGTTTTCCACACTTACATAGTTTTAAATTGGCCAAATTGCACAATTATAAGATTCAGATACACATTTATGGAAAAAATATATACATTGGTACCATTGTTATACATAGTTTCAACATGAGACAAATTTAAGATACATATGTATGCAATGTGTGCATAATGTTTTAAAATCAAAATAGATTCAGATTTCAAATACTTTTAAGAAATTTCACCACCCACCAAGTTGGACTTTTATGGATTATATTGAGCCAATCTACAATAGTAGTTAGTTCAGTTTTTGGTATGGTTGATGTGATTAAATCACCAATGTTTTCATGTTTTTAGGTTGTGTTGTCACTTGAGCATGCAGCCAATGAGGAGATGGGACAATATTCTCCTCATTCAATTGAAATAATGGAACCACCTCAGGGTTGTGGGTATCCATATTATGAGGTGGATCTCTAGATTAGGGGCTAGCTTCCCTTGATGTATCAATAGAGCTCAAATCCTACTACTAAATTTGGGGGATGAAAAGGGATAGAGAATGATTGAAAGTAAACCTATTATATGGGGTGATACAAAAAATATTTTTCTCTAATAATACCTTTGATATGCACTTGGAACCAAGAACAAGTTACATATACACTTCACTCAATATCAACTCTCTCTCACACACATCAATGCTTCAACATGGGGTCTAAGAGATAACATAGGTTAGGAAGACTTAGGAAATAGGAATTATAAGACACTATATTTAATTATTTTTTCACTATACCTATAACCTCACTTGACACTTCTTGTTGACCTACAATAAAAAAGATCAAAACACACTAGGTACTAGAAAAAGTAATATGTGAAGGTATATAAACATCACACTTGCACAAGACTAAACCCTATCATGTACACTTAGTGAATTATTTAAATGAGGTAAAATTACTTATATTTATTTATTCAAATCAAAAATTTTGCATGGATTCACCATGCCCAATAGAGAGATTCCAAACAATGGCCAAAAAGGCTCAATTTATAGAACTTAGAAGAAGAGAGAGAGAAGAGAAGTTGAAGAGGAACAAGGATATGTGTCACCAATGTGAAGATAAATTAAAAATTCATGATATATATGGATTTGTTGATCCATATCATTTAAATAGTTATAAATTTCATTTTCAATCATCCAAGACCTACAAATGGTCAAGAAACTCCTTTTCTGTGCATAAAAAATGGCCCCTCATAATTGGCCTTCTAAAACTACCCAAAATATAAACCTGATAAAATTTTATGATGAATATAAGTAGGAATGGTTATTAATAATACCTCACATTTATTTGGGAGGCTCCTAACCCTTTCTATCATCTTGGCTATGCATGATCACACTTGGCAGTCTCAAAATAGCCCTTTTCCCTTCACCTCTCACACTTGGCACCTTCAAGCTCTTCAAAAATTCAATATGATCCATAAAATAATATAAATTACATGTATAAGGAGTGATCATATCATAAGTTACAAAAAATTGGCCTTAAAAGGCTCTCCAAATGAAGATTTGTCACTTTTTCTAAGTCCTCACTAGTTGGCTCACTAGATTGGATGAAAAGAAGGAGTTGGTAGGCACACTTATATTATTTTAAAATTTATATAATTAATATAGGGACTTATAAAAATTCCTAATCTTCCTTCCAAAAGTGATTTTATCTCCTATAAGTTCACCATGCTTGCACAACACAAAAAATGGTCAAAATAAGCCCTATTTTCCTTTTTTTTGTATAGTTTCATATAATCCAAGGCAATGAATGTGATCCTCATGGAGTTTGAAACAACTTATATTCATATCTTAGGGTAAAATTTCTCCATATGGGTGCACTTTTTGGCTCATTTTCATCATCAGGTCTCAAAATAGGGTTTAAGAGGGTTTTGGAGTGACTAGCCCTCTTAACCATTGTTCATGAAGATGGCATGTTATAATTCCTTAAAAATTACACTAAGGGATCCTAAATTACCTTATACAACCATCCTAAATTCCTCAAAGTCCCATGTATCAGTTCATGAAAGTTATGAGCATTTGATCTTGACCATTCAAGCCATTTTGTGTATTTTGTGAGGGTTTGGAAGCTTTCAAGCCATGAATTGGATTTTTGATGAGTCATCCTAGAAAAAATGATTAAAAAAAATTATATTCACCCCAAAAACATTTTCCCATCATTTTAATATCTCCTCAATATCTAAAATTGAAACCTTACCCCTATTTGGTCTTAAACCTAGACCTTGCCAATAGGTTTACCTACCATTTGAGACTCCACCCGAGCTTATAATGAAATAATTTTCCTATTTATGGCTTAAACACATCTATTATACCCCTTAAAAAAATTTCTAATAAATTATAATTCATGTAAAATTTCAAACATATATATGGCCCCCAATTTGGCTTTTAGGCCTGAGGATTCTCTTCACGCATGACTGCAACCCTCCTTAGTTGGAGCACCTTGTTTGGTTCCAGACCTTATATTAAGGTATTTTTATATTTTTTATGTCCCCTCCATATTATCCAATAATAATTTGGTCTTTTATATCCTTTTGGTTCATCATTTTACCACTTTTCCCAATATCTTCATCTCCATGCAAGCTAAAATAGCCCCTACTCTGAGATAAAATAGAGAGTTTTTTCACTAATTTTTCATCAAATATGATCATTTTATAGTTTTATATAGGTAATAATGGTACTATTTAACAAATTTTATCTTTTGAATCTTCCATTTTGTCCTCCAACACTCCATTTCTCCAAGGCAGACTTTTGAAAAAAACATAATTTGAGGGTAGCCAGGGTATATGGCATATTTTGGAGAGAAATGTGATTGAATTGAGATTTAATATGAAATTTAAGGATATTTAATGATTAAAAAAACTAATTCCAACTAATTTCAATACTATTATCCCCTTAGACACTTCTTATGCTCTTGGAAACTCAAGTAGGCCTATGGTTGTCTACAAGATATGATCCTTATTTAGCTTGGTTGTAGGTGTTTTTTAGATTGGGTTTAGGTTTTAGGAACATAACACACATTTTTTACTTAAAATTTCATGAAATTTATCCTTTTACCATTTTCCAAACCAAACTCAATCTCTTTCACTAGTTCACCCTCCATTCTCAAGACTAGGCTTATTTCTCATTGAGGACTAAGACAAGCCTAAAATCCTACCTGTAGGTTATGGTTGAAGCTTGGATTGATGTTTAAGTACATTATATTAATTTTTAATATGTAAAAAAACCATATTCATACTTTAATTCAAATTTTAACCTTCAATCCACATCAACTCCTTACTTTGGTCCATTGACTAGCATACCCTATCTACCTGGCCCAGTCATAGTTCATGCCTATTTAATGGATTTTTGAGCTTGGTTCCATGGTTTTTGAACTTGTATTCATGTTACTCAGGTAATTATTACATACCATGACTTTAATCCACCTATAATGCCTTCAAACTATCCTTATTCCATGCTTAAGATCTTCAATTAGTACCCCTCTACCTGCCTAGACTGAGTATTTGGATTTCAAGCCTATTGTAGGTTAATCTTGGCAAGAGTTAGGCTCATTTAATGACGTATATGGTTTGATTTGAGTCCCCATAATTAACTCTTCCTTCATTTCATATTCATCTTCTTTTGAAACCCTAAATTAGGTTTAAACCTTAAACCTCCTTACTGCCAAGATGACTCTATTTTTTTATTTTAGGGGCCTATAGGTGCATATGTGGTGTTTTTTAGCCTTGATTAAGTTATGTTGGGATCCAACTTGAATAATTTGAGGTTATATTCTCCTTATTTTAATTTCATCCATTTTTAAGGACCTAAACAAGGTCTAAATTCCACACTTACACCTCACTATCATCTTATCACATATCACTATGTTTTGTGAGCTTAGGGTTACCTGTAGGTGTCTTGGGGATCCTTTAAGGTCATGTAGTTGACTAGAGAAACTTGTATTTATGTGTGGTGTCCTCCAAGTATCTATACTCACCCCAAACCTTCAAACTAAATCATTCAATGCCCTATTTGAAATAAATTCTTACCAAGCTTGTTGTGGATGAGTGTTCATAGGCTTGTAAAGATAGGGGAGGGATGTTTTGGGGTTAAAACATCAAAACACACCTTTTTCTTAGTATCTGAGCTCAAGATATCTATTTGGAATATTTTTAATGGATAAAACTTTGTGGGATAACCTAGGTTCATCAAATTGAAGTGTAAAATCAACTTTGCCATGCATACCCTGTAGACATCACTATTTGAGATCAATATTTTTTTGGAAATTTTGAGGCCTTCAAAAACCATCTTCCACTCCTCTTTTTTCCCTAAAACATGGCATGGTTTTATTATGTAGATATTTATATTAGATGAACCAAACAAGGAGCATTTAAACATTTTTGGTCTTGACTTACATCATCTCAAAATACCCTTAAGACCTCTGTTTGGTCAATTTTAGGACTAAGAACCCAAAATAGTCAACTCATATTTTGAAATGGAAATTCACCTTTGCATAACCTCTAAACCTTCCTAACATGGAATAAAGGATATTTTTGGAATTTTAAGACCTCAAACATGAATTTCACCATACATTCATCATTAAAATCTCTAAACAAACCTCATGGAGACGCTGACTATAAGCACATTTTGGAAACAAGGTAGTGGGCAAAGAGACTATGTTGGTGACCTATCACCATGTAAATTCAATGAAATAACCTTGAAAACATGATTTAAAACACATTGAAACCTCCATGGATCTTATCCCATGTTGTAAAACTTAGATTCCACATACATGACTACCAACTTGATAAAACAAGCATAATTTGGAATCCTCCTTCAAGTGGCATGGAAAGAGGAGTTTGAAGTTTTTAAAAAAAAAATAAGTGTAATAATTTATTTAAAAATATGTGTAATAACCTTCAATAAACCATTCCATCAATCCAAATCAAAAAAAGTTGAAATAGATTAAAAAAGAGATAGCCTCATGGTTGAATAGGCATAAAAAGTTTCCTTGAGTGTTAACCATTATTCATGAAGGAGGATCCACCAATATAAGAGTTATTACTATGGATTTTAATTGAAATTATATTGATATCCACTTGTATAATCATTTCCCTTAACTCCACCTGTAGCTTCCGTAGTGAGTGTTTGAACTTACCCTTCCTTGTCTTGCTAATGGAGAATAAAGAGAAATGAGTTAAAAATGAAATTTTTTATGAAATATATGAAAAAAAACAATGGATATGACTTTTTTAGAGGTGAAGAGTCACTCCACCATCTTTTTAGCTACAATGGAACTTGAGAAGTTCGTATGAGTGTCCTTTTCTCTCTCTTTGGTCAAGAAAATTACCCTTTTTTTGAACAAACTACCATTTATTTAGTTATGTAAGATTATTTAGATTTATAAGGACACATGGGACATGAAATAAGAATATTTAACTTTAAAAAATTCCAATAAACCCGTACAAAGCATTAAATACACCATTTAGACCTTTGAAATGACCCCAAATGACATTGTAGACTAATGAAATGAGTGACCAACGTTAATATAACATTAAGAAGAGTTAAATGATCTATAAAACACCTTATGAAAATATATTATTCCCCTTTACATGCTTAAAAATGAAAAAATTTACTAGGGGTGCCCTATTTTGACCTAAAAGTCAAAATTGGTCAACAAATTGGTGACCCATAAGGGTAGTATACCTATTATACTAACAAGACCAGTAGCCTTATTAGTCCATTGGGATTATAGAGTCATATAATGACTAAGATAAACAAGAGACCTTGACTATTGACTCAAACCTTTGATCAAAAAGACAACTAGTTATTACCTCAACCACACAAAGGGAAAGGACACATACAACAAGAAAACAACACACAAGACACAAACATGTGCATAAGCACTTAGAGGAAAATAATACACAACTAAAACAAACTAGTATGTACATCTAACTTGATATGTTTTTCCCCCTCCTGAATCAAGGGAAAACTTATTAAGTCTCCATGTCAAGAAATCTCATGGTGGTAACCAAGTAGTTTATTGAAGTGATAACTTGGTGACTCACCCTCCTTATTTGCCACCTTGATTGGCATGTATTCCAATGTATCAGGTTCAAACATGTTTTCAACATTCATGTATTCACATTGCTCTTTGAGACATGTTTCATGTTGGTCCTTCATGTTGGTGTAGTCTATCAATGGATCAATGGCTATAATATCATCATTATAGGGCTCATTTGGCTCATGGCCCTCTTGGTATGCATCATGTAAAAACTCATCCTTTTATATCTCTTTGACAAGCTTTTCAAACTGATCTCTATCTTCATCATGACTCTCGTGAGGAAGGGTGGATGGTATGATGTTTGTGATGAGAAAAAAATTTCTAGTTCATCCCAAAAATCATCACTTTCTTGTTTCAATCTCCCTCTTTAATTCCTCTATCACACCAACCTGATTCCTCTCTTTCTTGTTCAAAAAAAAGAGTCTCTATCTACTCAACTTCATGCTCTTTAACTTCATCCAACTCATGTCCCATGGCTTAGTCACTATCTTCATCAAAGCAAAAGAAAAATCCCTCAAACAAAGGGGAAGAGAGCTCACCATTCTTGCATTCTTCATCATCCAACATTATGGATTGTTCACTATCTTCATCATGACCAAAAAGAAGTTCATCAAGTAGAGATAATGAAACCTCATCATGTCTACAAAGCTCTATACCTACTACCTTATTTCCACTTAGATTATCTTCTTCACCCTTGAATTTTACAATTTTATCTTCCATATCACACGAGACATTTTCTCCTTTCTCCAAGGAGAGGGTGGGAGGGCAAGAAATATCCTTGACTAGGTTGAAATATAATGGGACATTTTCTTGCTCTTCTTTTCATCTTGCAATCACCATATCAAAGCTTGGAAATCTTCCATCATTAAAAAAAAAATAGATTGAGTAATATGAGAATGACTTAACAAAATAGCATTTATACCCATAAGAGTCTCATCAATCTCTTAGTTCTTCTCCTCTTTAGGTTGTATTTGCATTTGAATGACATCCTTCCAACGTGTTAAACCAATAGGCATAGATTCTTCTATCTTTTCTTCTTCAAACTTTTGGGCTAATTCATGATGAGCACTCCTCTAACTTGGAATATTGATAGCATGTGTCTCCTCGTGATGATAGGTAGCAACTTCATTCACTTTCTTAAGGTGCTGATCTAGTTTATGATATACATTTCTCCAACTTGGAATCTTGACATCAGATTGAAGGGCTTGAAGAGGTTGAGGGAGACTAGGAAGAGTTTGCACATGCATAGGAGGAGGAGTTTAAAAATGGATGTGTTGGTTTCTAAAGTAAATGGGATGGCTTTCTTCAAAGGAGGGCTCACAATCTAGGAACTTAGAGTAGTTAGTTTCCATAGAAGGCTGATCCAATATCTTTTGGTGTTGGATTGCTAAGTGAAAAGGATTAATATTAGGAGTAGTTTGTTGTCACATAGGAAAAGATGTATTAGATGGGATACAAGTTTGGCTCATTTTATTTTGGTGAATAAGTGTTATTTAATAGAAAGGATTTGGTGTATAAGGGGAGGGATTCTTTTATATGCGAAAAGGCTATCTTGGGATGGAAGAAGGTATACAAGGTTGATTGCCTTGAGTGGGTTGACTTTTCCATCTTACTAGTTTCTCCTTCATGGATTGCATGGCTTGAGCTTGCCTAAAAAATCACTCCTCTTTATACATTAGCTCTTATTGATATTTATTTTTCTCATTCAACCTATCTATCTCTAGCATTTGCTTCTAAAACTCCAACATTATCTCCCTGTCACTCTTGGATTGACTAGGAGAAGGACAATTAGGAGACTTGCTTGAGGTGATTCCATGAACAACATGAGCTTGATAAAAACTATATGAAGGAACAAAAGGTCAATACTACTCAAAAATAGGGTTATATGTACCAAAATACGATTTCTTGATGCAATAGGTTTAATTGACCAATTGATTCAACTTAGAGTTGCCATTGGTGTTGATTGAAATGATCTAAAAGTCAAATTGGTTTAAGAACACACCAAGAATTCTTTAACTCCTTAGACAAATTATCCCACCAAGCATGTAAAAAAATATTTTCACTTGAACTTGTACCCAATGAGGAGATGGAACAATATTTTCCTCATTAAAGTGAAATAATGGAACCACTTAAGGGTTGTGGGTATCCCTATTAGGAGGTGGATCTCTATATTAGGGGCTAGTTCCCCTTGATGTATCAATAGAGCTCAAATCCTACTACTAAATTTGGGGAATGAAAAGGGATAGAGGATGACTAAAATTAAGCCTAATATATGGGGTGATACTCAAAATATTTTTCTCTACTCATACCTTTGATATGCACTTGGAACCAAGAACAAGTTACATATATACTTCACTCAATATCAACTCTCTCTCTCACATTAATGCTTCAACATGGGGTCTAGGAGATAGCATAGGCTAGGAAGACTTAGGTAATAGGCATTATAGGACACTCTATTGAATGAGATATTCACTATACCTAAAACCTCACTTGACACTTATTTTTGACCTGCAAGAAAAGAGATCAGAACACACTAGGTACTAATAAAAGTAGCATGTGAAGGTAAATAAACATCACACTTGCAAAAGACCAAACACTATCATGTACACTTAGTGAATTATTTGAATGAGTTAAAATTAATTTTATTTATTCAAGGCACAAATTTTTTAGGGCTTATCCATACATAGCAGAGAGATTCCAAACAATGGCCAAAAAGGCTCAATTTATAGAACTTGGAAGAAAAGAGAGAGAAGAGAAGTTGAAGAGGCACAAGGACATGTGTCACCAATGTAAAAATGAATAATAGAGAGGTATGGGGTTATCCATATCATGTTAGGAGTTAAAATTTCATTTTCAATCACCCAAGACCTACAAATGGTCAATAAACTACTTTTCTATGCATAGAAAATTGCCCCTCATAATTAGCCTTCCAAAACTGTCCAAACTCTAAAATTGATAAAATTTTATGATTAATATAAGTAGTATGGGTTAATTTTAATCCCTCACATTCATTTGGGAGGATCCTAACCCTTCTTATCATCTTGTCCATGCATGATCACACTTGGCAGTCTCAAAATAGCCCTTTTCCCTTTACCTTTCACACTTGGTACCTTCAAGCTATTCAAACCTAAAATATGATACATTAAAAAAGATAAATTACATGTTTAATTAGGTATAATACCATTATTTACAATAAATTGTCCTTAAAAGGCTCTTTAAATGAATATTTGTCATTTTTTCTAAGTCCTCACTAACTGGCTCACTAGAATGGCTAAAAATAAGGAGTTGGTAGGCACACTTATAATTTTTTAAACTTGATACAATGACCATATATATTTATAAAGATTCCTAATCTTCCCTCCAAAAGTGATTTAATCTCCTAAAAGTTCACCATGCCTACACAACATAACAAATGGTCAAAATAAGCCCTATTTTCCTCTTTATATGTAGTTCCATATAATAAAATTTCATGGATTTGATCCTCATTTAGTTTTAAACAACTTATATCTATCACTTAGGGTCAAATCCCTCCATATTGGTGCACTTTTAGGCTCATTTTCATCATCAGGTCTTTAAACAGGGTTTAAGAGGGTTTCGAAGTGACTAACCCTCTTAACCTTTGTTCATGAATATGGAACATTATAATTACTTAAAAATGAAATTGAGGGATCCTTAAGTACCTTATACAAATATCATAAATTACTCTAGGTCCCACGCATCATTTCATGAAAGTTATGAGCATTTGATCTTGACCATTCGAGTTATTTTGTGCATTTTATGAAGATTTGGGATATTTCAAGCCAAGAATTAGATTATTGATGAGTTATCCTAAAAAAAGGTTAAAACCCCTATATATTCACCCCAAAAACATTTTTCCATCATTTTAATATCTCCTTAAGATCTAAAAATGAAACCTTACCCATGTTTAGCCTTAAGCCTAGACCTTGCCAATAGGTATGTCTGCCATTTGAGACTCCACCTAAGCTTATAATGACCTCATTCACCTCTTGATAGATTAAACACATTTTTTATACCCCTAAAAACATTTTAAAATAAATTTTAAGGCATGTAAAATGCCAAACATGTATATGACCCCCAATTTGGCTTGTAGGCCTAAGGATTCTCTTCACACATGACTACAACCCTTCTTGGTTGGATCACCTTATTTGGTTACAGACATTATAATAATGTTTTTTTAATGTTTTTTTAGGTCCCATAAATCTTATCCAATCATAATTTGGTCTTTTATATTCTTTTGGTTCATCATTTCACCACTTTTCCCAAAATCTTCATCTTCATGCAAGCTAAAATAGTCCCTGATTTGAGACAAAATAGAGAGGATTTTCACTATTTGGTCATCAAATATGATTATTTGAGATTTTTATATAGGTCATAATGGTACTATTTACCTAATTTTATCTCCCAACTCTTCCATTTGATCCTCCAACTCTCCATTTCTTGAAGGTAGACTTTTGAAAAAAACATAGTTTGAGGGTATGCAGGGTATATAGTGCATTTTGGAGAGAAATGTTATTTACTTGATATTTATTGTGAAATTTAAGGATAATTAATAATTATAAAAACTAATTCCATCTACTTCCAATACTATTATCCCCTTAGACACTTCTTATGCTCTTGGAAACTTAAGTAGGCCCATGGCTGTCTACAAGATATGATCCATGTTTAGCTTAGATGTAGGTGTTTTTTAGCTTGGTTTTAGGTTTTAGGAACATAAAAAACATCATTATATACTTAAAAGTTCATAAAATTTATCCTTTTACCATTTTCCAAACCAAACTCACTCTCTTTCACTAGTTCACCCTCCATTCTCAAGACGGCCTATTTCTCATTAAAGACTGAGACAAGCCTAAAATCCTATCTATAGGTTATGGTTGAAGCTTGGATTGATGTCTAAGGAAATTATATTCATTTTTAATAGGTAAAAAAACCATATTAATAATTTAATTCACATTTTAATCTTCAAACCACATCAACTCCTTGCTTTGGTCCATTGACTAGCATACCCTGTCTACCTAGACCAGTCACAGTTCCTGCCTATTTAGTGGATTTTTGAGCTTGGTTCCATGGTTTTTTACCTTCTCTTCATGTTTATCAAGTAATTAGGACATCCCATGCCTTTAATCCACCTATAATTCCTTCAAATTAGCTTTATTCCATGCTTTGGATCTTTAATTAGTAACCCTCTGCATGCCTGGACTGAGTTTTTGGATTTTAGGCCTATTATAGGTTAATCTTGGAAAGAGTTAGGCTCATTGAATGATTTATAGGGTTTTATTTGAGTACACATAATTCCAATATTCCTTAATTGCATATTCATATTCTTTAGAAACCCTAAATGAGGTCTAAACCTCAAACCTCCTTCTTACTGCCAAGATGACTTTATTTTTTTAATTTTAGGGTCATTTAGGTACATGTGGGGTTTTTTAGCCTTGATTAAGTTTTTTTGGGATCCCACTTGAGTCCTTTGAGTTCATATTCCTCTTATTTTCATTTTCATCCATTTTTAAGGACCCAAACAAGGTTTAAATTCCACACTTACACCTCACTATCATCTTATCACATATGAATATTTTGTGAGATTAGGGCTACTTGTAGGTGTCTTACAAATCCTTTAGGGTCATGTAGTTGACTAGAGAAACTCCTCATTAGGTTTGGTGTCCTCCAAGTATCTATACTCACCATAAACCTTCAAACTAGATCATTCAATGCCCTATTTGAAATAAATTATTACCAAGCCTACTATGGATGACTGTTCCCAAGCTTGTACAAATAAGGGAGGGATGGTTTGGGGTTAAAACATCAAAACACACCTTTTTATTGTTATTTTAGCTCAATATATCTATTTTTAATGGATCAAAATTAGTGGCATAACCTAGGTTCATCAAATTGAAGTGTAAAATCAACTTTGCCATTCATACCTTGTAGACATCAATGTTTGAGATCAGTGAATTTTTAGAAATTTTGAGGCCTTCAAAACCCATCTTTCACTCCTCCTTTATCTCCCAAACTTGGCATGGTTGTAATATGTAGATAGGGATATTAGATGAACCAAATAAGGATCATTGAAACATCTTTGGTCTTGACTTAAATCATCTCAAAAAACCCTCAAGACCTATATTTGGTCAATTTTGGGACTGAGAACCCGAAATAGTCAACTCATCTTTTGAAATGGAACTTCACCTTTGCATAGCCTATAAACCTTCCTAGCATGGAATCAAGGATATTTGGGGAATGTTAAGACCTCAAACATGAATTTTTTCATAAATCATCATTAAAAGCTCTATACAAATATCTTGGAGAAGCTGAATGTAAGCACATTTTGGAAACAAGATAGTGAGCAAAGAGACTATGGGTAGTTTGCCTTGAAGGAGTATGTTGGTGACTTCTTACCATGGAAATTCAATGAAATAACCCTAAAAACATGATTTAAAACACATTAAAACCTCCATGGAGCTTATTCCACATTTTAAAACTTAGATTCCACATCCATGACTACCAACATGACAAAACAAGCATAATTTGGAGTCCTCCTTCAAGTGGCATTGAAAGAGGAGTTGTGTAGACACCAAAAAACTACACATTTAAAGTTTTTGATGACTAATGCCTCAAAATCCCATAAAACTTATTAAACCTTCCCAAAACCCCCTTAACCTAACTAAACCAATATTCTCCTAGTCACAAATATCATTCAAAATTACTACTTGAAAGTACTATTCAAAAGTACTATTCACCATCACTATTCATTATGGGATCCACTATCACTATTCATGATGACATGGCATGTGACATGTTGACTGACATGGGAGGTGATTTGAGAGGTGACGTGGCAAGTGATGTGGCTTAGAAGTGATGTGGCTTGATGTGGGACATCATACCCCACTTGGGACACTTCCTAAAGTGCTTCATGACCTCATTCAAGCATCACAAGGGCCCCCTTGAAATATGGTGAATTTCCCCTTAAGGGGTCATTATTCAACATGTATTTTTGTCTTCCCACATGAAATTAGACTTTAAAAGAGACCCCTGCCCCTTTAAGACTTTGAGAAAGACAAAGGGCACCCATTTTTGACTTTTTAACCCAAATGGGAGACTTTTCAACCCACATGGGAATCCCCACCAACCTCACCTTAGACTCTTCATCCCCACATGGAAAATTGTGCCACATTTTGTGTGACAGCTCCTTAAGTGCTTGAATGAAGATAAATAAGGTGGTAAAAAGTCTTCAGTCTTATTCAAACCCATGTGCATGATTTCTATTCAAACTTGGATTCATGTGCAAAGAGTGATATTTTCCAACCCACATGGGAATCCCCACCAACCTCACCTTGACTCAATCATGCACCACTAATAAAAATTTGAATTGCTTCACTATTCCACTCCTTTGGCATGTTTCCCAACATCAAATGCTATAAATACTCCCCTCTCCTTCACCAAAGGTTAAGTTGGAAGTTAGTCTTTGGTTTTTAACATCTTGTTGAATGTTTTTGGAGGAGGTCATCATCTTGGAGGTCATCATCATCTTGGAGGATAAAATATCAAATAAATGAAGCTCTTCTAAAATTTCTTCAAGTTTCATCAACATTCAACCATCATCAACATCTTCAAGCCACTTCAACAATATTGAGGTAATTTACTTTGTTTTGTAATTTCAGTTCTTTCTTTATTTCCCTTTGTTCTTTTCTTTTCTTAACCTCCATAATCTTGAGCCCTTAACCCCTTCCTCTTTATCCCATTCATCCCATTTAATCCCTTTGGCTATTTCCATTTCATTTATCCCCTTTATCCCATTCACCTCTTCGCCTCATTTACCTATTTTCCCTCTTTGTCATCTTTACCTTTCTTTTTTCTTTGCCATATTTAATTATTTTCCTAATTTATCTATCCATATATTTGTATAATTTTAGACTTGGCCATCTACCCAAACCAACAAAACAATCATTTTGACCCTCACCACTTTACCAAACCAAAAACCACAACTTTATTTTAGCCAATTTTCAACATTGGCATTATTTAAACTAGTTGCTTTATTTTAGCCATCTAAGCAAAGTATTTAGTTTTATTGATTAATTTTCTATTATTTGTTGTATTTAATTTCATTTTTAAAGTCATATAAGGAAAATATGTTTCTTTTATCATTACCACTTAAGTGTTTAAAAGTAGGTGGATTGACAGCATCTTAGAAAGTTTTTGTTTCTAGGATCTAGCTCACGCTAAGCAATCCACCCATCTACTTGTCTAACAAACAAGTTTATTTTAGTGTTTTATTATTTTCAGGTCATCATCCCAAGACAAATGGGATCTCTCCACAATATTATGGATTCAACGTGTGCATATTCAATAGGGTTTTCTACATACCCTATTCCTAGTTTCTTTCTTTTCAAAAAAATTAAAAAAAGCAAAAAACAATAGATAGAAACATTTTGGCACGCCCGGTGGGACCCTTGAGTTTTCTTGGGTTCATTAGTTGTTTTAGGAAATGTATTTGTATTATTAAAATTGCATTTAGATGTAATTGCATTTTAAAAATTAATTATTTGATTCTTTCAAAATGTAAGTTTTAGCTTCTTTTATTTATAAAATTAGAAAATATATATATATATATATATATATAAAAATTCATTTTTTTCTTGCATTCTAAAAAAAATCAAAAGAGCATGCATCCTAGGATTAAGATTGCATCTTTATGTTTCATTTAGGTGCATTTTATTTTTCCTTGTTTTCATAAAAAAAAATCAATTTGTTTTTCCTTTGGGTTAAAATTAACTGCATATATCATTTGCTTGTTTGCTTAATTAGTTCACCTAGATTAATTAAAGGTAAAGTAAATTAACCATAGTACAAAAATGTTACACAACCAAACCACTTGCACAAAATAAACATAAAACTCACTGGAGACAAATCCTGACTAAGATTTCATCACCTAGCAAATCACCTTACCATTTCCTGGTTATCGTACTTGGATTTAATCACCAAGGGGATAACCAACTCAGTTCTCTAGTTGAGTATAAAATATAGTAATCAGTATATATTGGCTAAGTGCCTGTACTAGTTTTAGGATCATGAAGTGAGGGGAGAAAGACCTAAGCACCAAGCCATGTACTCAATCCAATATAGACTTCTTCTTGAATGCCTAAACATAACTTGAAACCAATCATAGACTACCTTGTTTAGGACTTATTCAAGTCGATTTCCCCTTTACACTTTCTAAGGTATAAGCCAATAGAGAGATAATTAAAACTCTGGGATTTAACATATCTTAGTGTATGATTTTATTTCCTTGAATTTTTTATTTTACTTACTTCTTGTTTGAGGTGTGAGCTTCATTTCTCTCCATTCTTCACATAGTATTTACTAGACTACAAATTGAAGAATCAAACCAACCAAGAACCTATTTTACAATACCTCATCTCCACTATCTTTTTTAATGGAAAGTTTTCCTATTTTCTCTCCTAGAGATCCTAAATTTTCTAGGATCATGGATAATAATCCTTTCACCCTAAAGTGGTACTTACATTGCAATCCACTTAAGCTCCCTTCCTTACCAAAAAATAAACCCAACCTTGTCTAAAACCAACCCAACCCTATTTAAAATCAACCTAACCTTATGTATAACTCGTCAAAATCCAAGTTCAACCAACTCACAAACTATCAACCTTCACCTGAACTACCACCGGAGTTTGTTGTAGTGATAATAAATTAGATAGCTAGATTAGAGTCAAAACTTAGCCCATCTATTTTTGATATCCATGATCAATCAAACCTCACTTATAAAAAACCAATGCCCTATCATTAACCATTTAATTATTGTCATGCCCAAACAATAACCTATCAACATCTATCATCTCAATCACCCCAACCTTGTCAAAGCTTAGGCCATTTCCCCCAACCATCATATCAACCTCAACCCACCTTGTTAACCCAATCAATTTCATCACCCTCAACTGATCAACCAACCTATCAACCTAAAGAACTTGTTAACCTATCAAACCAACTAGCCTCTTCAATCCAACCAAATAACTTACAAATAGTTTCACACCCTAATGTGATAACTAAGATATTGGTACACCATCTTTTGGCCCTTAGTAAACCTACAATTGAAGAAAAAATAATAATACCAACTTTAACCAATCCACTTATTGACCAAGTAGAATATTAAAAATTTCCTTACAAACCACAATTAAGGAAACCAAACAATATTTTCCACTTCCCCTTTTAGTGAATCAAAGCCAAGCAGAATCATCTGACACTTATGAGGTGCACACTATCAATGTTGTTATTTATAAACTTATTGCTACTTCTTCCACCCCACTCATTGAAGTGGGGGAATCACTTCCCATTCCTTTGGATGACCAAACAAATGAAGCAACCACTCCCTTCCTTTCACTTGAAACCATTACACCTTCCTCCCCCACCACAAACTCACCTACTCTTCCTTTGGAAATCATTCCTTTAGAAGAGGTCACCTTATCCACTCCATCTATGGAAGAAACATCTTCTCTAAAATTTGAACCTTCCACCAAAAACATAGATGGGGAAACCATTCCCTCTTCTTCACCCAAGGGTTTAAGATTTGAAATAAATGATCAAGGAACCAAAGCTATCTACAAGCCCTTTTCTAGGCTAGTACAAATCCTAGAGTTCACTTCTCAACCCAATCTCAATAGAGCCACTTTCTGGCATCATCTTAGCCTTCCTTACCCAAAAAATCCAAAAACCCTTAGCTTTACTTGAATCCACCCTCAAACCTATCACTACCTCAACCCCATCCTTAGATAGTCCATCCTTCAAAACCATAAGGGAACCATCCAACCCACTTCCATCTAAAATTGTTAAATACCCTTACACCTCTTTGACCAAACCCATCAAGAATCTAGGAATACTTCCTATTCCTAGCATAACTCACCAATATTTGAAATTGGGCCTAACTCCATCAAAGAAAACTTTGACTAAACCTATTAAAAGGGTGAAATCTCCTAAACTATCTTGAAATAGGCCCATGGCCCCCCTTCTCTTAAATCTTCTACTTTTAAACCAACCAAGCAACCCCAACCTAACCAATCTACTAAAACCATTCCACAACTAACAACTTCTAGGTAAATCCTACTCCTAAGAAGGCTCCTACTCAAAATCCCAAAAATCCATCACCCCCAATGCCTTTACTTGAATCCTATTCAACCATTTTACAAAGGTTATTGAAAACCTCCTCCTTAACCTTACCACATCTCAAATTTTTCCAACCAATCAAAACTTTTGACCCTTCACGTCCTCAACCAAAATGGTTTAATGCAAGCTTAGTTTGTGCATACCATAGGACACATGAACATGACACAGAGCATTGCAAATCTATCCAAGAACTCATCCACAACTTATATGACAATAATATGTTATCAAATAAACCTCCCTTAACCAAGCCATCCTAGCCTAACTGACAAACCAAAACTACCCCAGCACCCATAACTTTTGTATTAAAAACTAATTTTAAGAAGGATCCCAAAACTAAAAACCTATCACATCCAACACCTTTGCATGAATCCTATTCAACCATTTTACAAAGGTTATTGCAAACCTCTTCCTTAACCTTACCACCTATAAAACCTTTTGACCCTATCAAAACTTTTAACCCTTCATGCCCAAAACTATCATGGTAGAATGACCACCATATGTGCTCTTACCATAGGATACTTGGCCATGATACAGAACACTGAAAGGCTCTTAAAACCATTATCCACCAGCTTTACAGTAAGGATAATCTGTTATCAAATGAACCTCTTTTGATCTCATTACTAGCCCAACCATCAACCAAACCTACCCAACACTTTCCTATTCCCCCATTCTCACCTAAGAGTAAGGAGGAACTGAAGCAATAAGCTAAACCAACACTTCCTTTTATGCACACCATTTTTAGGGTTACCCACTCTTAAGTCCAACAAAAGGATAATAAAAAGGTTAAAATGTCTATTCTACAAACATACCCTTCAAACCCTCCACATTCTAACCAAACCCAACCATAAACACCTTCACTTTTGGATCTTTTTCCCACCCATGTAAAAAGTAAACTAGGGGAACTTTCCTTCTATAAAGCTTTAACCATTTATTAACTTTAACCATACCTTAACCATTAATTGAACTAACCCTCAACTTTTTTGCCTCAACCTATCAACCAAACCTATCCATAAACCAAAATTGAACCAAGTGGCATATCAAATTGGGGGAACCCATTTAGACACTACCCGATCTATTTGAGATTCAAATTCTCCCATCAAACCATTGGAGATTACCCATCTCCATCAAACCTAATCAACTTTACCTCAAACCTCAGGACTTCAATATTGGAGACCTCATCCTAAAGTAAAATTGACATGTGACTAACATAGAGAAGAGTAAATTAGGTGAGTTTGATTTTAGTTGGATTGGACCCTACATCATCACCCATAAGTATAGATCAGGAGCTTATCATTTGTCCACTCTCAAAGGTAAACCAGAACCTGAACCTCTCAACACTTTGTATCTACGTCTATTTTTTTAAAAAATGGATCAAGCTCACCTGTTTGTCTAACTTAAGCTCATCCCTTGATTATGATATTTTAACCTTCACCCACCTTCCTCCTCCCCTTTTGAGGACAATTAACTACAACATAGAACCATGTGATTAACCATCATAGTCATGGCCTAATCCTAAATATGGGTACCACGGCTCTACCCATACCATGGTTCTCGTGGATACTTTTCATCTCTAACAAGATGGAATCCCATGGTCACTGTCTCTCAAAACCACACCCCTTCACATATCATTGACCTTCTTGTGTTCAAATTTTTCCCTCATAAAGGTAAACCTCTAAACCTAATTAGACTTATCCATGTCTAAACACATTTCATCCCAAAACAATCTAGGTCCATGTCTTAAGCATTATAGACTACTCCCTTAAAGGATAGCTACCCAAAAATAAAATAAAAATTACCACATGTAAGGTAGAATCCTCCCTTGAAAGACAACTATCAATAACTTTAAACAAAGCCAATAAGCTTAGACCACTCCCTTGAAGGATGGATAAGTTAACTTTGTCAAAAGCAGAGCAATTTCTTGGAAGCTTCTCACATTGATTAGTTTCCCATATACAATAATAAATTAAAGGACCTACTATCATAACAAATTCTAAAATTGCAATCAACTTCCCCATGTAGACTTCTCGCACTGATTAGTCTACATCTAACATATGACATAGACTTATCTATTACCATTCTTAGGCCACTTATAGCAGGGGTAAACTAATTCACATGAGGTTATCATACATATCACCTATTACCCTTCACACCACCTATCACCCATCTTCCTTTTAAACTATCTGTAAATCAAGGGATTTAGAGCTTACTTGACACCCTATGATCAAGAAACCTTTTTTATCAACTAACAACCACTCATGCATAGAATTTTAAGGGCTTATATTTATTAATTTGATCCTACTTCAAGTTTATTTTTAGTCCTTGTCAAAAATAAAGCATCATTCCCTATTCTCATCTTAATGTGCTTGGTTGATGTTTTCATCACAACTTTTAACATCTAATATTGCAGCAACCTTAATCATCCTTTTTACATTAAGTGAAATTACAACAACCATAACCATACCAATCATAACCATAACCATAACATTCAACCAACAATAACCAACACATTTTATACATGTTTACTTCAGCAATATTTTATTTAGGGTGTGAGGAGTCACATGACACATACATAGACATCAGATTACACACACATTGTCTAATGCATAGGCATACATTATTCTCCTACCTAAGCATTAGACCGATTATCTAGTGACTTTGGATTTGTGTTCAACCATCCTTCTACTTAATTACTCCCTAAACTAACATCTATAGCATTCCTTGTCTAAGCAACCACTAAAGGGTATACTCTATTTTCCTCTCCCACATTCATCCCCATAGAGCGAGAATCATACTCTACTATGGGTCTTTCACATTGATACATTCACCTTCTTTCCCCTTTTTCCCTCTTATTCCTACCAGCCCACTACCACATTCTCTAAGTGTCAGACCCCAACCATTGGTAGTGTCTACTCAAACATGGTGGTCTTTTCTTTTATGCCAATTAAATGTTCATCCATATCAAGGGAACCATCATCTTCTCCTAGCCATGCAGGCTCTAGTTGGTTAGGCCTGAACTAGAAAAACCAAGAAGTCATTAGTTCCATGGACTTGGGATAGAGGATGCAAACATAGCCATAATTTGTTTAGCCTACCCATGTAGCTCTTGGGTAAGGAAAGGTCTATCCTTTATCACTCACCAAGATGCTAACTTCCTTGTAAAATCTACTTGATTGTCAAATAAATTCTTTGTAGGTCATCACTTTGCTACTACCCTTAAAACTCAGCTCATAGTGGTGATGAACCTTGGCCACAATAACTTTACATATCCAGATAGACCCCACCTCCTAAAACTCAGCTCATAGTGGTAAACACTATCTCCAAACTCCTACCCTCACACAATTTTAGAAGGTGTAACCTCTTAACAAAGTCACCTCTTCTTTGGATTAGCTCCATTGAAGATAATTTATGGTACTTTACATTATATTCCCTTATAATTTATCCTACCTTACCCATTCGCATTTCTTATCCTACTAAATATGGGATCATTATGGTAACTATTTACCAACATACCCCATTCACTTTCACTGACACCTTCACCAAAACCTAAAACCTTTGTTTTACAAAACCTTCTCCATCAGCCCAAATCAGCCCATGTGTTCCATCAAATTGTGGCATCCAATTTAAACACCACTCACCCAAACCTTGTTGAACTACATTGGCCTGATGTCCATGGACTATGTAGGCATTGCTCTAGAGGCAACTTGGCCACTAATAACTAATTCCCCTCCCCTTTTTATTCTCACTCATTTCCACTGCTAACAGTGCCCTCTTACTTAGGGCATCCTACATCAAGGAAGCTTTGAATTCTTTCTTCAGTTTCTTTATGTTTTAACACCATCTAATACTTCATCTTAAGTCTTTCCCCTATTTTTGGGTGAATTACATTGGCATGAGGTCTTTTTGGACTATGTAGGTAGTGCTTAGTTACTGAGGTTAGCTTAGCCACTTCCTTTACATTATTTTCCCTTCTCACCTAAAATCTCTTCTTCCACTTCTCTACCTATCTCCAAACCATCTCCCTATGTCTAGCTTGTCAATCTCTTCTAATCACTTTTCCAGCTTGTCAATCTCTTTTAACACAAGGGTTGACAATATTCCCCATTGACCCCCCTTACCTTCCATAAAGTTGCCTCCTACTCTACTTCATTGGCCTCCCCATCATCTTTCCTTTTGCAATTCGCAGCCCACTTCCCCACCCACCTTTTGCATTTTTTACCTCTCTTTCACCTTATTACCAACCTTTCCTGTTATCCCCTTCAACTTATTTCTATGTCCTCATCATCTCCCCTCACCCTTGGCTATTTGTTGTACCTCCTTTATCACTCTCTTTTCCTCACCCATTCCACATCATACTATGCACTTTTTCTTTACGTGTACCACCACTCTCTACCATTCCACCACTCTTCCCACCATACCCATTTTCCATTCTTCATGTTTACTTTTTTTCCATCCTTTCATCCTTTTTATCTTCCCCTTTTTCCTCCACAACTAGTTTCTCCCTAGGATTTATTCTTTGAGAAGCCTTCCATAATTTCCCTTTTCTTCTTATCTCTTCTTGCCTATGGCCCTTTTTACATTCCTCTTTTCCTATTTTCATCTTGGTACTCACTTATCTTTTGCCTTTGTGTAAGTATTCATGCTTTGTACCCCTACTTCAATTCTTCTTTTTTATTCTTATCATTCTTGATCTTCATCCCTTAGTTTCATCTCACTCCCTTTCATTATGGCCCCCTATTTCTTCACCACCTCACCATTTTTCATCTTTTCAATCCCTTCTAATCACCTCTTCAGGTTGTCAATCTCTTCTAACAAGCTGATTAACACCTACCTTCTCTCTTCACCTTCTTATCCACCCATCCTTTGCTTCCCCTCATTTCTCACCCCTTTCCCATTTTCCATCCCATTCTCATATCCAAAACCACCATCTATTTTACTTTGTTATTCCTCTCCTTGCATATCATCACCCATGCTTACTTGGTCAAGATACTACCTACTTCTTCCCTCTCCTGTCATCCTCTTTGTGTCCTCATTTCACTCATTTTTTCCTCATGTTTCTTTTTATTCCATTTATTTCCTTATTTTTCATTTTCATCACCAAACTATTTTTGCTTTTATTTTTTTTAGACTTGTTTTCAAACCTTTCATGGACACCCATATCCTTCATTTTCCCATTACCCTTCATGATTGTTACACTTCTCTCCCCATCCTTTTCAATTCTCCAATCTATCATTCTTTAGTGCATCTCTCACCCCCAATATTATACCTCTTATTTTTCCTCTATTTTCTCCATTTCATTTCATTTTTTTCATCTCCCTTAATGCCCTTCCTTATTCTTCTCGACCTATATGACCATGCCTGGCTTCTTACGTCCTTCTCCACCTTTGTCTTTATCTACAACCACATTGTTTTCTCTTCATCCATCTCCTAGTCCACCTTTATCTCATCCCTTGTTGGATCTCCCTTATGTTCTCCAATTTCACCTCCACCTCTTTACAGTACGGTCACCAGTTGTATTGCTTATGCATACATCTCCTTATCTACTTCTTTGTATCCTCCATGCCCTTACCTTAATGCATGAAATTTGGTCAGGTTCCTTACTTTAGGAGAATCCCTTTCTTCTTTTAATGCCTCTATATGTTGTGATTGGACTCTCTTTTTTGTCCCTCTCCAACTACTCCCTTCACCCTCCCTATCACCTTTTTCTTTTTTAACCCTCTACCCATTTTGAGCATGTTATGGCCTCCAAGGTCTTCCACTCAATTTTAGTTTTACTATGAGATATATACCAATCCTATAGCTCTATAACACAATTGGATAGGACCATGGGCTCATATGACCAACCAACAAACTTGAGCATTGTTCAACCATTGAGATGAAAATTCCTTCCCCACCTCTTCTTGTCTTACCTATTTTAAACCCCTTTTAGTCCAACCTTCAAAGATGTTAGATTCAAAATTAAAACCACCTTCAAATGGAAGATTTGGGATACCCATGTGTGGATGATAGCTACACCCTCTCACATGCCCTAACCTTCTAACCAATAATTTACCTTGATTCTCCCTTTTGGACTACATCTTCTTACGCCTTACAATAGTCATGTTCTTTAACCACAATCCATAACCTACTCCCTTAATTAATTAATGTTATTATTATTCACCTCACTCCATATTCTAAAGCCCCTCAATGTCTTTTTTCTCTGAATTCCCTCAAAAACTCAATGCTTACTTATTTTAGGTCCCCACTGACTCAAGAGTCAAGGGTTTGAATCTTAGCCACTTCTCGTTTACCCACTCTGATACTTTGCTTCCCTGAACCATTGAATAATAAACTTCCACAACATTATTAATGACATTGTTATGAAATGTGCACAACGTCAACTTATTTGGATGGTGATGAAATAACCCATCAGATCACCATGGCAATTCAAGTAGGTTCTAGATTTTCCAAATCTTAGTAATACATATTTCTACCTTTCCTTTTCTTTATGATGGTAGCAAAAACTTCACACTTAAACCTACTTATCCATGGCTGTAGATTCATTTTACATAGTTGATGCAATTATCTAATTGCATCCTAGGTAATCTCATCCACCATTTCTACCACACCCATCAAAAATTATTTGATAACCATATTTTTCACCCTTTGGCACTTCCCTTTCTCCAATGTCCTTCCTTTGGACCTACCTACATTATAAAAAATTGAGGCAACCAAGTTAACCAACACCATTCACCTCAAAATAGCTACATTTGGCCTGATGTTCTTTTTGAATTCCTATCCACTGAACTATGTAGGCAGCATCCACTTTCCATGTACATCTAGAGTCAACTCAGCCATCTCCTTCTAACCCTACCTAATCCACCCATGCTTTAACCACATCCACCTTAACATCAGTTGCTTCTAACCTAGAACATTGGTGTTTTTTGTAATAACTTTTGACCATAATGACCAACCTTGCCATGTTAAAATTTTAAATGTTTACACCACCTCATATAAAACCAAACCATTTGTGTTTTTTCGAGAGCACTTCTGATCCTAGATACTTGAGTCAACACCGACCCTATCTAGGATCCTTGATAAGACTAACCTGATCAAGTATGACCAATACTAGAGACTGATTACCTTATCATTTATCTTAGAACCTAACCTTCTTGTTATCAACATTTTCACCTTTAATCTCTGCATAATCTTGACTATTGTGCTTAGTCATATTTTATGAACCCATAGGCCTTTCACGTACCCAGCTACCTTGTGGTACTACCTAGTGCCTCCCCATCAACTACTTATCAAACCTACCCCTAATTTGACCTTTCCTCATCAAATATTAGTTTGAGGGAGAACACCTCCTCCCATACTTGAGGTATCCTAACCTTCAATCAAGTGATTTGTTTTTGTTTTAAATCTTGTTAATTTAAAGCTGTATAACAAAAAGGGGGAAAATGTAGACACTAAAAATTGTACATTTATAATTTTTTATGACTAAATGCCTCAAGATCCCATCAAACTTATTAAACCTTAAAAAAACCCCCCTTAACCCTAATAAATCACTATTCTCCTAGTCATAAATAACAGTTAAAATCACTATTTAAAATTACTATTCACCATAACTATTCACTATGAGACCCACTATCACTATTCATGATGGCATGGCATATGACATGTCAAGTGACATGGGAGGTGATTTGGGATGTGATATGGCAAGTGATGTGGCTTAGAAGTGATGTGGCTTGATGTGGGACATCGTACCCCACTTGGGACCCTTCCCAAAGTGCTTGATAACCTCATTCAAGCATCACAAGGGTGCCACCTTAAAATGTGGAGAATTTCCTCTTAAGGGGTCATTATTCAACATGTAATTTTTTCTTCCCACATGAAATTATACTTTAAAAGAGACACCTACCTCTTTAAGACTTTGAGAAAGATAAAGGGCACCCATTTTTGACTTTTTAACCCAAATGAAGGCTCACCAACCCAAATGGGAGACTTTTCAACCCACATGGGAATCCCCACCAACCTCACCTTAGACTCTTCATCCCCCACATGGAAAATGGTGCCACATTTGGTGTGCCACATATAAAAGTGCTTGAATGAAGACAAACAAGGGTGGTAAAAATTCTTCAATCTGATTCAAACCCATGTGCATATTTCCATTCAAAGTTGGATTAATGTGCAAAGAGGAAGATTTTCCAACCCACATGGGAATCCCCACCAACCTCACCTTGAATAAATAATGCAACACTTGTAAAAATTATAATTGATTCACTATTCCACTCTTTTGGAATTTTTCCCAACATTAAATGCTATAAATACCCCCCACTTTCCTTCACCAAAGGTTAAGTTAGAAGTTAGTCTTTAGTTTTTAACATCTTGTTGCAGGTTTTTGGAGGAGGTAACCATATTAGAGGTCATTATAATCTTGGAGGATAAAATATCAAAGCAAGGAATCTATACCAAAATTTCTTCAAGCTTCATCGACATTCAACCATCATAAACATCTTCAAGCCACTTCAACAACATTGAGGTAATTTGATTTGTTTTGTAATTCCAGTTCTTTCTTTATTTCCCTTTGGCCTTTTTTATTCTTAACTTCTATACTCTTGAGCCGTTAACCCCTTCCTCTTTATCCCATTCATCCCATTTAATCCCTTTGTATATTTCTATTTCATCTATCCCCTTTATCCCATTCACCTCTTTGCCTCATTTACCTATTTTCCCTATTTGCCATCTTTACCTTTCTTTTTTCTTTGCCATATTTACTTATTTACCTCATTTATCTATCCATCTCTTTGTATACTTGTAGACTTTAACATCTATCCAAATGAACAAAACAATCCTTTTGACCCTCACCACTTTACCAAACCAAAAATCACAACTTTATTTTAGCCAATTTTTAGCATTAGCATTATTTAAATTAGTTGCTTTATTTTATCCATCTAAGTAAAGCATTTAGTTTTATTGATTAATTTTTTGTTATTTGTTGTATTTAATTTTATTTTTACAGTCATATAAGGAAAATATATTTATTTTATCATTACCACTTAAGTTTTTAAAATTAGGTGGATTGACAGCCTCCTAGAAAGCTTTTGCTTCTAGGATCTAGCTCACGCTAGGCAATCTACCCATCTACATGTCTAAAAAATAAGATTATTTTAGTGTTTTATTATTTTTAGGTCATCCTTCCAATCCAAATATTATCTTTCCACAATCATATGGATTCAACACGTGCACATTCAACAGGTTTTTCTACACACCCTATTCCTAGTTTCTTTCTTTTCAAAAAAGTTAAGAAAAACAAAAAAAAAGATAGAAACAAGTTATAAATTGGAAACACAAAAAGAATCATAATAATGTCTTTAAAAATATGTGGAATCACCTAAAACAAACCATTCCATCAATCCAAATCAATAAAATTTGAAACAGATTCAAAAAGAGACCCCCTCATGGTTGAATAGGCATAAAAAGGTGCCTAGAGTGTTAACCATTGTTCATGAAGGAAGAGCCACCAATATGAGAGTTATTATTATTTATGTTAATTTCACTCATATTTATATCCACTTGTAGAATCATTACCCTTAACTCCACCTGTAGCTTCCATAGTGAGTGTTTGAACTTGCCCTTGGCTTGCTAATGGAGAATAAAGAGAAATGAATTGAAGATGAAATTTTTTGTGAAATATATGAAAAACAAACATGTATATAACCTATGTGGAGGTTAATATTCACTCCACCATGTTATTATCTACAAGGGAATTAGAGAATTTCGTACAAGTGTCCTTTTCTCTCTCTTTGGTCAAGAAAACTATCCTTTTTCTGAACAACCACCATTTATTAAGTTATGTCAGATTATTAACACTTATAAGGACACATGGAACATTAAATAAGCATTTTTAAATTTTAAAAATCTTAATAAACTTGTACAAAGCATTAAATACACCATTTAGACCTTTGAAATGATCCCAAATGACATGATAGACTAATGAAATGAGTAACCAAGGTTAATATAACATTGATAAGCATGAAATGACCTATAAAACACCTTAAGACAATATATTGTTCACTTATATATGCCTAAAAATTAAAATTTTACCAGGGGTGCCCTATTTTGACATAAAAGTCAAAATTCATCAACAGGTTATACTTGATTGTATCATCTAGCCTCACCAGTTTGATAGTGTGAGTTGACTTGGTTCACTCACACTCACCAAGTTATAAGTATGATTGTATTGCATTATTGAGATAGTATCAATTACAAGGTGTCAATTCACCTTTTCTCCAAGGTTAGGGGCATGGCCCCTCCTATCTCTCTCTATCTCCTTAGATATATACATTTTCTAGATTTATATTTATCTTAATCTCAATTTTAGTTCTTCATATTGATATTGTTGACCATTTTACCCCAAAATTCAAAATGGGTCAACCCCCATATATTAAAAATTTATATATGGATATAATAAAGTGTCATAAGGTGTTTTGTTGTCTATTTGATGTAATTTAATACCATTTGTGCCTTGGTCATGGTTTAATTAGTTTATGTCATTTTGAGTCACTTAGTAGCCATTTAGGGGTCATATATGTAACTGGAATCATTTTTAAGGTGTCTAAGTGTCTTATTTTTCCTTTAAACATCCAATATGTCAGATTCCCTATCAAGAATGTTAGTCCCATCTAAAAGAGGTTCTCTAACAAAAAATTAGGAAATCAATTGAAAAAGGAAGAGTTTGGCACTTGTACAGCCTATAAGCGAGTGTGACACATAAGAGAAGGTCATGGAATGGTTATTCAACTTCTTTAGACTCATTTACATGCTTGAAATACTGTATAAGTGTCAAATTTGAGCTAAAACCATTCTGCTCTCCTATCATTCCACCATCCACATAGAACCAGATAGTAGGTTTATGCTTAGTATGGCCAGTTGGAGAAGTTTCAGACCAAATGCCTTTGAGAGGTGATATTAAACTATAAGAGCTTCATTTTGATAACATTATTTTAATTATTAGTCAATTTTTCTTTATGGATCATCTCTAACAAGTTGATTGTGTTTATATACTCACTATTTCCCATACCCTATATATTTTGCTCTTGTTTGGGCATATCCGTACAATCCAATTGGTTATATTGATACTATATGATTTTTACTATCGCCTTTAATTCTTATCATGCTTATTTTAATGTTTTTAAAGTATCTCATGGGTTAATTAATTCAGTTTACAAGTTGATGTTCTAGGTGAAGTTGCAATCAAGTTCAAAACTTGCAGAAGGTTGGATTCTTTGCAAGGGCTTAATGTGAATTGGATATGATGTTTTCCATGTTTTAATTCCATAATAATCAACTCGCTTCCATTTTTATCTCAAAACATCATGTTTTGATCAAATATTTAGTAATATCATACTCAGTCAGCTCTTTACCCACTTTCACTTACGTCCATGTTGAATCACATGTATGGAGACTGTCTAGCTTGCTCATGGAGGTGTAGTGAAGGTATCATTATATTAAAAATGTTTAAAATTAATACCAAATAATTTTTATCCTCTAAAGAGTGTATGAAGGGACTGTGACAGTCAGTACCATATGCATACATAGTCAGCCCATTAAATATGTATGCCTATAGGTACCTCATGAGGATCAACCATGTTGAGAGGGAGTATTTGAGCTAAGAAAGGTTTTTGATAATGAAAAGAGTCTATTTTGAATCTTTAAGGAAGTTAAAAATTCATTTGTATCTCATAAACCATACATTCTACCAACTTACTCATCCTCACTACCTATATGTGAAAATGTCCACTTACACGTAGCACCACAGAGAAATGAAGGTACTTATATGAAGAAGTTTGAACATGAGGAAACCTTATTGAAATCCTATCATGTTTATTATATCATGGAAGGCCTATTTTTAATGATATATTGGTAGATGAGATAGGATATTACCTTCAAAATGTGAGATGATTGTGTTCAGGGACCTTTTCTCTAAAAACATAAAATAGAGCACCTGGCCATTATAAGGAGATCATAAGAGTATGTTTTCAAGAACTTTGAATCATATTAATGATTAGACCTTATATACTCCACATAGGAGAAGATCTATATAAAATATCTATGGAACATTATTAATGTAAAGTGGTTGTTGAAAGGCCCAAAGATGCACTTTTATGCACTAAACTCAGACAATGAGATCTACAGTATTGAACATAAAAAGACCTTCATACCCAAATATGTGAATAAAGCATGTATCCATCTAGGATGGAAAATTTGAGTTTATTATCATAGTTTTAATATATATTCATCAAATAATGTTTGGAGATAAGGTTTAAATTCTATCTTTTGGGTCTCATCCACACCTATAGGTGTCTCTCACATGAGATGTTGATAAACAGTGGACTGTGAAGTCCTAAAGGTGTTTAATAAGAGCTTGAACATGGAAACCTATGAATATGGAGATACATATCAAATAAAAATATTATTCATAAATATTTTAGATGGTTCCCATGGATCTTATGACATAGGTATCAAGGATGAAGGTCACCTACAAGGCCCTACATAGCCAACTGTTGTTGACTAAGAGGTGATAGTAAGCTAGAAAAAAATGGTTAGAATCATATCAAGGTAGGAACATGACTTAGATTGGTATAGACATGAATTGGTTTGGTTAGGAACACCTTGAAAATGTTTTTAATCACTATAATCAAGCCTTAAACATGCAAAAACAACTACAGGTATGATGTCATGGAGCAAAACATAGTTTGGGAATGCATACAGTCTTGAGATTTTAACGTGCATGAAGGGGTTCATGGAAGGTTGGAGTGATGAATGGAGATTGAAACACCTTAATCATGATAATTATATTCTCTATAGGATTTTTATAATGGAAATATAGCAGAGAAAGAACTCTATGGTGCAACACACAGTCCACATGGGAGAACCCTACACACAATCCCTTTCCCAAGGGTCTATCTTGGATTTTGAAGGAGTTTAAAGGTCTAATAAATTGATAAATGGCCCAAATATTGTATATATAATCTTTATGACTTGGATAATCTCCTCTAATAATTATTTTTTCTAAAATAATAGGGTAATTACCCTTTGTTTTATCTCAGACAAAGGGTACTTCCTTAGAAGAGCAAACCTTATAGTCTTGGAAATTAGGGATTAAAGGATGGACAAAGAGATAAATGAGACCTTTAAAAAGGTTTAAATATATGTTTTTTTTGTGTAAAAACATGTAAAGTCAATCAAAAAAGGATTAAACTTAATAGGGTATTATAAACCCTCAAATATGCAAATAGGTCTGTTAGGCAAGGTTTAGGCCTAAAGCCCAAATGGGAAGTCAGTGTCACTTACAACCTCAATTAATCACTAAAATGTATTAGAGAATGTTTATAGGTTAACTTTAGATGTTTCCAAAATTATGAAATGTATAGAAGTCATAAGGAAATCTACTTTTGGTTTAGAACCAATTCAAGCCTGCAGGGAATGGAGAAAAGAGCTCGAGTAGGCAATTTGGGATGCTCACATATCCTTTGACACCTTGCATGGAGACTCAAAGGGATAGGATGAGTTGGATAAGGTCATGAATAAAAAAAAATTGGCATTATTTTCTCTATCCAATGTCTAATCTTCATGAATGATTTAATAATTTTGGGAATATTGGTGTATTATTCCTAATTTAGTTATGGGTCTAGAGTAATAAAATTAGTAAATAAATATACACTAATTAAGCTAATAATTTATGTAATTTAACTATACTTTTGAACTTTATAAAAAATATTAATGATGGAAAAAAATTAATACTTAGTTGGAAATAGATTGATACAATTGAGACAACATCTAGAATTTATTGTGCAAGATTAGGACACTATCGCAAATCAAGATCTAGCCTTCATTTTATGATTGGATAGGATCACCAAAATAGGACACCTTTGGGTCCATTTCTATATTTATTTTATAATACTATTGTCTAAGAGACTTGATCTTTCTAGGTTTTGTTTGTTGTATCTGTATGAGCCTGCCTATGAAATTTTGACTATTGGATGTCCATAGAACTCCTTGTAGAGTTGATTTTATCTTCAAACCCTAGACTCCATTATGATTTGAAAAACTTTGAGGAAGATGGGGGGTTATAATGTGTAAAATTCACTAAATATGTACCCATACTCATTGTGTTGGCATGCTACCTACATACCAATACTCTAAAGAGGGATCAAGCCTTGTGTAGTTCTCCCACTTGATGTGCTTTGTGCAATAATGTGTATGAAGATTCAAATGATAAAACTAGGTGTGATTGAGGTGGTTAGGGACTAATTTAAGTATTTTTATTAGATTTTAATAGTATTTTTTGGTTGTATGCAAATAATATGGAAGATTGTCTTAGTGGTTTTTCTTGTTTACTTTGTAATAATTGCCAACCCCTTTTAAATAAACTTTGAATGGGATTTTATAAGAATTTGTTGGTCATGGGTTATATGTATTCACATTAGGATGACAAGAAGGGGGATAGGAACTGGGATAAATTTACCATTGGAGGTAAAAATGCACTTGGACAGGAGCATCAAAAATGGACACCCTCGGGACTAGTGCTATAGTCCAAGTTAGATGTTATAGTCTTGAGGGTATGGGACCTGGGGGGATGGATTTGTCATGGGAAAAGTAGTCTAGCTGAGCTAGAATCAGGTCTTAGAAGGCTATAGATGATTAGTAATTAGTGAAAATGTGCCTATGAGGGTCATGAGAGCAAGTAAGAGGGACCTATGGGTTGGGTGTCATTATCCACACTCAAGTTACCAATTTTCACATTTATATGACTAAATTTTCCCCTCCTTTATTATAGTGATGTAGCAAAGTGAAATACTAAGATAAAAGAAAAATATAAAGTGTACCTAAACTTACCTGTAAGGGTGAAGCCCATTAATCTATGTGATGTTGGGTGTTTATAGAGAGAGCATGTCGTGAAGTGTAAAAATATAAGAGAAAACAAAGAGTAGATTAGTTCTTACTAGATATGATATATCTAAAATAGGAATGTACAAAGCTGAGTAAGAGAGAGAGAGAGAGAGGAAGAGAAAGGAATGAATACACCTCATTGGGTAAATGGACCAAATAAAACCTATTTGAGGTTGAGTAATGTTGGATGATGTTTGGTATATGTTGAACCAAGAGTAATATCATGAATGGAGTTGAGTGTTTAATTCCTCGACAGTGCTCAAGAATGCAAAGTTTATCCATTTGGCTCCATCACCTATTAAGTGAATCTATGTGGTCATACATGTGTTGATCGATGTTTAGACTATGTGTCCAATCCCTTTAAGTAGGTGGCTCAAGAATTCAAAGGTTAGCTAGTCCTTTAGATCCATCATTACCCCATGAAGTGAAGCTATAAATTGATACTGGTATGAATGTGTGTCATATGAGATGGCTCTTGAAGCTCATGAATGCTCTATAATCTAACAATGTGGTGTGGATAGATGAATGTGTAATGAAAACTAGGCTAATCTTGGCCAACTCTAAAAAGAGGAGATTAGGCTTATATTAAGCCACTCCAAAACTGGGTAATAAGCTTATATGGAAGTGACTTAGAAATGTGGAGGTTAAGCTTATATGAAAGCCACTTTGAAATGATTCCAACAACTTACATATGGAATAAGGTGTGTAATTGTTGAGAATGCTTGGGTAATGTACTAAACTTAGAAATAAGAGAAGACAAATGTGTCATACATATTTCCCTCAATCATTGGTATCTAAAACATGGATTCTAATCTAGAAGTTATATCAACCACCTAATCTAAAACTATAAGTGAGAGACATCATGCCACACATGATGCCCCATATATCTGGATTCGCTTAGAAAAATTATACTAAAATTGTTGTATCTAAACTAGTTTAAATGTGCAAAATTGTAGTTGAATCTACTATTATACTTGTGTTTGAAAAGTCTATTTTTTTGTTGTTTGGATAGGAGCACCAGAAATGGACACCCTATTGTCTAGCATTGTATTCCAATCTTGGTGTTAATTTTCTAGGCTAAATCTGATAACTATTCTGACATTTTCACTATTTGCCTAGTTTGTTCTATCTAGTTTGATGCCTAGTTATCCTAGGTATTCTAAAAACTAACTTTTCAACTATTAAGAGCTCTGATCTCTATGACAAAACCCTTGTTTTTTGCCCCCTCTTCTAAGGGTAGGAATGAAGACCCTGTAATGACTACCCTTAGAAGAAAGAGCCCTATAATTGTGTTATGTTAGAAATACACATGATATAGCAATGATAATCAACAAGATATCTCAAGATATAGCAATGTTTGTAATAAATATTGTTAGATCAATAGGGGTATACCTACATAGATATAAAAATGTAATAACATGTGTAATGTAAAGAACTAAAACTAGAAGTTTGGTTTGTTGTAAATTATTAGTTGTTAGTTTTCAAAGAGGGATGGAGCATGATGTCCATCATTGCATCCAAAAAAGCAAGAGAATGCATGATATGGATCATGGCATTGCAAAGAATTAAAAACCAATCAAATAATAGACACACAAGGCAAGAATCAAGAAGCATACAAGAGTGGCCAAGGGGCCAAACAAATAAGGGACATGGGCACATGTCACTAAAACTAGAAAGCAAGCATACAAGGCATGTTCAAATGCCACATACACATACAAGTGAAAACAAGCAAGGTTGGCATGAAATCCATAATCACATAGAAGAGTATAGGCAAAGGACATTGACAAATATCCTAAGTCACACACAAGAATAGAAGCAAATAACATTAGCAAATGTCTTAAGGCACATACAAGACAAAACTAGAATTGAGAAAATGCAAATACATCTAGCTACACAAAGCAAGAAAGGAAGGCATGTAAATGTTGGAAATACGATCAAATATAAGTAATCAAAGTAAGAAGTGAAATTATGTAAGACATGTAGTAAAAGACTAATTATATTCTAAGAAATACACAAGTGTTAAATACTAGTGGAATGTCGATAGAGTAATCTATGTAAACTAGTAGGTAATGTACATCAACAGATAACTAGAGTGTGTGGTATAGGAATGACATAACCTGAATGGTGTAGTCAAGTAGAATATTCCCCTATTGGGTATGTATATTGATGTGTATCTCGAATGTTGAATTAGGATGCCCCCTCAATGGGTAGAGTGAAGAAATCAAGGATCTAGTTGTCACTACACACACTTAAAGAAGATCAATTGAAGCATGGTAATGTAAATAAATTGAGAAACAATATCATAGAATAGCAAATGTAAGTCTAGCATAGTAGTAAAAATTTAAAACATGAATAATGCATACAATCAAAATATTTTTGATGTTTTTGAATTATTTGAATGTTTTTTTTTGGATTTTGAAATTTTGTATTGTTTTTGGTATTTTTACAATATTTGAATGTTTTTATATTTAGAAATATTTGAAGTGATGTAAAATTAACCATAAAGAAACTATGTACAAGAAATACTAAGAAGAAATGATACTAACCGATGAGTCTCATGTGAGACTCCCTATCATGGTATCTTGTATCAAGGAGAGGGATTGTGCATGATCATGAAGCACAAGGGAAGGGATGAGATTGAGGCTCTAAAAGCTATATATGCTATAAATGCTCTAAAATCTCTAAAGTAAAAGCTAACTATGGGGTCCCCCTATAATTATGAGAAGTGGATGCAACTGTAGGGATCTTAGTAACCCATCTAGTAGTAAGAGAAGCTCTCTAAACATGTTCTTTGCGTGTATAGGCATGAGATCTCAATGATACTACCCTAGGTGTGAACATTGTAGATAGAAGTTGTCTAAAATCTTGAAACTATGGTTAATTTAAAAGAGACCTTTATGGAAGTGTAGGAACTCTCTATGTTGGTGATGGAGGTCTCAACTGTGTCTGAATCTATACTGAAAGAAGAACTATAACTAGTGGAAAAACTAAAACTGGTGGTGAAACTAAAACTGGTGATAGAAAAATAGTAGATGGATCTGAAGTGGGGAGTGATAACTCATATGGAACTCCACCAACTATAATAACCTAATTAGTATGAATGAATTTCATGCATCTATGAACTGTAGAATAAATTGCTCAAGGTTTTTGAATCCATGGTTGACCAAGTAACATATCAAAAACTCCTACACTAGGAACAATGGTAAATGGTGTGGCCACATGTGTTGGATCAACCTATAGAAGAAGTACAATCTCACCCAATGAACTTTTAATGTGCTTATTGAATCTACCAATAACTATGTCTATCAGAGTAATATCCTATTCTAAATATCCCAAATGTTGCAATAATGTCATATTACACATGTTCACATTGGATCTATTGTCTATGAGAACACTATGAATAGGATGATTCTGATTACAAGCTATGATAAAGAGTGCATGATAATCTGAGTCATCCTCGACTATCTCCTACTATGAGAAGGAGATGGAAGGTCTAGCTGGAACACTAGAATTGTATACACCAACCATGTTGCTTAAAGGATATGACTCAACTGAAGGTGCCCTATTTGTAGCTAGTGGAGAATGTGCATGATATGCATCATGAACACCTGATGTATTCCTTGTATCTTATTTAGAATATTTTAGGAAAGGATCTAAAATTATTTTCAAAACTTTATCATATGTTTACTTTGCCTATGGAGTCTCAATTGGAGTGCCAAGATCAATGGCATTATCATCTATCAAGTTTTGTATCTTGTGTTTCAAACTAATGCATCTATTTTTTGTATGGCCTAGTGTCTTATGAAACTTTCAAAATGCATGTTGATTAGATCCCCATAGAAGAGGCTTTGTTGGATTAACTTTCCAAATAGGAGCATGAGATATGATATTATATTCCAAAAGCTATTGTAAAACTCTCGCTATAAAAACTAGTAAATTAGAAAAGAATTGTAGAGAAGGCACAGATAAAACCACTCACTGAGGGGGATCTAAAGCCACATTAACTATTCATTAACTCTAATTCTTGCTATCATTGACTTTGACTTTGTATGTAACTTTGTTGTTACTCTTATTTGTTGTTTTTGATATACTTGTGTACTTGAGTTTGCCCATTGAAATAAGTTTGAATTCTCTTTCCTTTAGTGTGTGACATAATTCAGTAAAGGAAGAGAACCTTTTGAACATTATTGATTCATGTAAATCTGGTAGAAGAATCTATTTGAATAGATCTTATAACTCTTGATCAGCCATGGGGCTAGTCATCTTAGCCAAAATAGTCTTATATCAAAGAACATAATCTATGAGGTGCTCATTTGACCTTTGTTTTTGTTATGCAATTTGGGCATAAGAAACCTTATCACCAATGTTAATGCTGAAATGAGTTAAGAACATGTCAAATAAAGGATTGAATGTGTTGATTGATTGATTCAGTAGAATATAGAACCATTGTAAATCATAATCCTTTAGGCTCTATGGGAATAGCTTGGTTAGTATCCAATCATTTGGCACATAGTCCAAGCATGTTTCATAAAAAGATCTCAAATTTGTCTCTGGATCTCCCTTGCCAACATATAGAGTGAGTTTGGGTTGAACAAAACCTTGTGGCAAGGGTGTCGAAGCAATATGACATGCCAACGGTGTATGAAGTAGAGCAAAAGAATCCAAAGCATGTGTAGGTCTAAAGGCACCTTACTCAAGATGTATCACCTTAGATTGAAGAGATCTTATCTCTTGAACAAGGGCTACCACATTAGGAGACAAAGATGTATTAGTTGTAGCTGGTGGTGGCATAGAGGCATGTTGGGATACTATAGGGGGTTGTTGAGACATATTTACCCCCATAGTGTCATTTGCAATTGGTTTCTCTATGGTTTGAAAAGATTGACCATTCAATTTTTTTTGTTCCTCTTGTAGTATTTTAAGCATGTCATCTTACATGTCAAGGTGTTTAGTTAAGAGTTTTTGAAGTTCCTTTTTATTAGTTTCATCAAAACTGGTGTATTAGGCCATTTTTAAAGTAGGAAATCAATTTGAAAATTGATTGAATTTTTTTATAATAATTTGAAATAAGTAAAGTGCTATGGAAGGAAAATATTGAGTATAGGAAATGTAATGTCCTAAAAATAGCAAACTAAAAAGTGCATAAAAAAGATACGAAGGTCACAAACATGTAAAGGGATACCTCAAGAAAGGAGTGGGACCTAGTATATGCAGCTAAGGCTTTTGAAAATTAATATTTTCAAAATTACTATAGAATTTTAAAATTTGAAGTAAGTTTCCAATTTAAATATGCATGAAAAAAATTATAAATTTATTGGAAAATTCTTGATTTGAAAGGACCTAGTGTATGTAACTAGGGTTTGGAGAAAAAATAAACTTTTGAAATTACTATGGAATTTTAAATTTTGATACTAAATTTTTATTTAAATATGCAATTAAAAATCATAAAAATATAGGAAAAATACTAGGAAAATATTGGGACCTAGTATGGGAATTTGGATTTGAAAGAAAATTATTTTAAAATTACTATGAAATTTTAAAAATTTAATGGTAATTTTTTATTTTATTATGCAGGTAAAAAATTTAAAAAAATAGGAAAAATCAATAACAAATTTACCCTAGGGTTTATATGATTTTTATGTGCAAATGAAGTAATTCAGGTTCACCAAATGATTTAACAATTTTGGGAATATTGGTGTATTATTATTAATTTAGTTAAGGGTCTAGAATAATAAAATTAGTAAATAAATATGTAATAATTAAGCTACTAATTTATTTAATTTAACTATATTTTTTACCTTGTTAAAAATAGTAATAAGGGAGAGAAATTAATACTTAGCTGGAAATAGATTGATACAACTAAGACAAAGTTTGGAATTCACAATGCAAGACTGGAACACTATCACAAATTAGGATTTGGCCTTCATTTTATGATTAGACAGGAGCACCAAAATAGGACACCCCAAGGTCCTGTGGTATAGTCCTCTTCTACTGCTATTATCTAGGAAACCTGATCTTTTTGGGTTTTATTTATTGTGTTTTTATGACTCTGCCTGTAAAATTTTGACTACTAGATGTCCATAAAACTCCTTAAACCCTAGACTCCATTATGCTTTGATAAACTTTGAGGAAGAGGGGAGGGGTAGGGTTAGTGTGTGTAAGATACACTAAACATGTATCCATACCCCTCTTGTAGGTATACTACCTACATACCAATACTCTGAAGAGGTATCAAGCCATATGTAGTTCTCCCACTTGATTTATTTTATGCAATAGTGTGTATGAAGATGAAAATGTTAAAATTGGGTGTGCTTGAGGTGGCTAGGGATTGGTTTAAGGATTTGGATCAGCTTGTAATAGTATTGGCTAGCTATATATAGAGAATAAGGAAGATTGCCTTAGTATTTTTACTTGTATTCTTTCTTGCTTTGTAATATTTGCCAACCCCTTCTAAATGAATTTTGAATGGGTTTTTATAGGGATATGTTGGTCATGGGTTAGATGTATTTGCATTAGATCAATAATAAGGGGGATAGAAACTAAGAGAAACTGACTATTAGAGGTAATAATTCACTTGGATAAGAGCGCTAGAAATGGACACCCTAGGGTTTGACACTTTAGTCCAAGTTGGGTGTTATAGTCCTAAGGGTACAGGACTTGGGGGGATGGATTTGTCATGGGAAAATTAATTTGGCTCTACTAAAATCAAGGCTTGAAAGGTTATGGATGACTGGGAATTAGTGAAAATGTGCTTATGAGGGTCATGAGAGAAATAAATAAGGACCTATGGGTTGGGTGTCATTAGCCACACTCAAGTTACCAATTTTTACATTTATATGACAACAATGAAAAATCCTTAAGGGTGGAAATTACTCAAAACCTTCACAAACCCTAGTTCTAGACCCAATGAAGGAAATGAAGATGGAAATATATCAAAATAGACCATAATGTCTTGAGAAATACTTTAGTCCTATAAAATACTCTCTAGAGACCCTTTCCATCCAATTGAGGCATTCCCTATCTGTACAGATAGGGTACAAAGTTGTTTTCTTTGATTATTTTATGTATTGTGTAGGTTCTAAGGAATTTCAAAAGGATAAATCAACTTTAAAAGAGATCTTGAGACTTATTCTATCTCACTATGACCATTTTTTGCTTCATCAAATATCCTAAGTTCTCTTGTAGGTGCCTTCATCTCAGCTAGTCAAAATTAGCAAAGTGAGCAAAATGATGAGAAGTGAGAAAATTTCAAGCAGGAGCCTATTTAAGGTGTACCTAAGAAATATAAGGCCATGAAGGGTATTTCCAAGTGTCATCCACTCCCTTTCATGGATTATCATGGAAAACTAAAGCTAATTTTTATGCCAAGTGTGAGGGGTGACTAAAAAAGGAGTTTATTTGACTACAGGCAATGATGGCTCACTTTCAGAAGAAACTAGATGATTAGGAATGTAGCCAATACATGGAGAATAATTTATAAAACCTCTCCCTCTCATTTCAATCATGAGATATATCCCTAGTCAATTTTGGGATGTTTCAAAAAAGGTAAATGATGAAGATAGTTTTCTCATGCAGAATGAGAACTCCTACACCACATTTCATGAGCTGCATAGTTTGGAGAGCCATTTTTCCTATCATAACTTGCATGGTCTATATCCTAATTCATTATTTTTTACATGTAACTCCTCTTCTCATCATGAAAAGTGTTTAAGTGACATTTGGACTTCTCTTTTCCCACTTCTCTCTCAAATTCTATAAGTAACTATCATTTTGGCCTTTGTAATCTAATTCCACTCCATGTATGGCAAAGCCCTACTAGAATGACATTGTATTTTGCCTTTGAACATTAATTCAAATCTATTTTTGAGTTATTTATCAATTTTATAAGTGTGCAAGTGATGTATGGTGATGCAAAGTGATAATTCTCAATCCTTTCTTCTCTTATCATTTCATGTTTGTGCAAGAGTTTCTATTCTAATAGGTCATATAAAGTATTGTCAAGTGTATGAGCCTATTTTTTAAGTGTAAAAAGAGCTTTAGTGTCTAAAACTATCCTATGTTTACTTACCTTGGATATCTCTCATGTATCTCACCTCCATATTTAAATACTCATGTTAGAATCCATAGGACTTAGAAGTTAGTTTGTGTGCCTTGTTTCTAAGTACAAAAAAGTATGATGGTTATATAGAAGACATATTGGTGTATCATCCCCTTATATTAGGTTAATTTCATGCAACTTATAACTCTTTTCACCATATGCAACTAGTTAAGTAGGTATGACCATTTCAAAATACATTCAGGGAACTATCCCTTAAATCTAGAGGCTCACTTCCATTATAGGTATACCTACATATCTAGAAGTGTTCCCATGTTTCCAAAATATGGAAGAGGCTTGAATACCCTCTTCTTGGGTGAAATATTTGTTGATAATATTTTTGACATGCCCGGTGGGACCAAGGTCCAAAAGAGTGGAAATATTGTTGATGTGTCTTTCCTCTAATCATCTTTTAAAAGTAAGCAAATTATCACCACTGGCAACTCTGAACAATAAATTCTAGTTGTAAGAATCCCAAGTATATATCATTGAATATTTTGATCAATTTTTGTATCCCATATAACATATGAGGTTGATATGAACAACTATGGTAAATACTCCTATCATGAATCTCTCTATCAGCCTTGATATGAATCACATTTTACTTATCAACAGTCTTATCAAAATGGCTATTAATCCTATGAGCGATGGTAGACCTATAGTCATCCATCCCCCTTGTGCATATAGACACCATGTTATTGGACATACATATGAGGAAGGATACAAAAAAACTTATCAATAAATGCCTCCTTATCAGTCCTAATATGAGCCCTATCATTCATAATATGATCCCTATCAACCCCAAGAGGTTCCTTATGAGCCTTGTCATGAGGAATCAGATGATTTTGTCGATTGTACACAAATATATTATAAATCAAGATGTGGATTCTCTTAATATATAATGTAACAAGTTGAGGTTGGTCTTGATCCCCATTATTACTCTCCTCCTCCTACCCCACCATACCAAAGTTGATACATGGGATGACATGTTTGATGTGCTTCTTAATCATCTCATGGAGTGGTTAATAAGTTTTTTCCAAATATGGATGAGTATATGGGAGGTTTTTGAATATAAAATTAAATGGGAGACCAAAGAATAAATTTACTTGGAAAAGAAGTGCCTTCAATGCTCAATAGATAGGTTGAGTATGTGGGAAGATAAAGAGTTCAAAAATGAACATGTTGTTGTTCAATAATTTCAAGAAAGTTATTCGAAAGATGAAACTCATACTTATGTAGGGGTTATTCCTTCTAATCAGCTAGAAAAATCACTTCCCTATGAGCTTATTAGTGCACTCATCTTTCCTAAATCCACTCATATAGCCTTCTCCTTCATCTCCAATTCATAAACCTTCCACTACACCTCATATTCCAGATCCTTCACATGAGCTCATCCATCAACATCCCACCTCACTATTTCTTAAGGAAGATTCCATCTTGAGAGAAGCAAGTGAAGAGGATCAAATCCAAGCCATGATTAACCAAGAATATTCCATGACTGACTATGAGGAAGAAATCACCATAGGGACTCCCTTTGGTGAACACAAAGATAATCCTACCTTCTTGGATGAAGAGAAACATATTGAATAATATTTTGTAGCTTTACATGAGGAATGTGGCCAAGACTTAAATAAAGAGGTATTTTAAGAAGAATATATGTCTAATCATGAATTTTTGGATGACCATCTCAAGCATGAAGTGGAATGTAATATCAAGGATGAAGGTCAAGTCACTCTTCAAGAAGTCGCAGTCCTAAAAGAGTCTCATGAAACCAATGTAGAAGACATAGTTATTGAATATTATTAAATACCTCTATCTAATTTTGAATCACCCTTAGATGCATTGGAACATGAAAAACACTAGCTTGATGACCTCATACATCAAGAAGAGAAGATTGAAGAAGTAGTGGCTCTAGATGACAAGGATGATAAAGATGATTGGCAGCTATAAATGAAGCTCTTCCAAGAGCTTGAATATCTTTTCCAAGTTGAGGGTCAATTAAATGACAAGGTGAATAAATATTTTCCCATGGAGGACAATGATCAAGATTGGGTAGACTATGCAAATCTCCTTGATGAGCTTGAAGAACTTGTAACTGAAGAAAAACCCAATCTTATTGAGAACACTATGAAAATCAAGAAGGAAAGCCTTATTGATCCACCATTAGAGGTCATAATTGAGGAATAATATGAGAAATTTGAGTATGTTTGGATGTAATAAGATTTTAATTCCATAGCCAGCCTGTTTGGAGCTATTTGGTTCTCATTGAACATCATGCTAATGAAGTTGGCAAACAACATGATTAAGGTGGAGACATCAATTTCAAAAATAAAAAATATGCATGCTTCATTCATCCCTTCATGTCATGAAGTAAGAGAGGTTTAAAAATTCCCCTTTTATCTTGGAGGAATTTTTCATTTTATGTTAGTTAGTGCTTAAGTCAGTTTGTTTAGTTGTGTGTGTTATGTTCCCTAAGTGTTCTAATTAAATACATGTGTGTTTCTATTTTATGTCTTGTTATTGTTGTTTTTTATCATTGTTGTGCATTTTAAAAGGAAATTTTAATGTCAAACCTATTATATATGTGACTCCATATCCCAATGTATAGGATTAGGCAGCTGGTCTTGGCATAGCAAGCATAGCACCCTAGGGAAATTGCCAAAGATGTTGACCATTTTGACCATAATTCAAAATGGGTCAACTCCAATATAGTAAAAAATTATATAGGGATATAATAAAGTGTCATAGAGTTTTTTTTATCCATTTTATTTAAGTTAATACCATTTATTCCTTGGTCATGGTCTTATTAGTTTATATGTCATTTTGAGTCACTCAATAGCCATTTAGGGGTCATATATGTAAGTGGCATGGTTTTAAAGGTGTTTAAGTGTCCTAGTTTTCCTTAAAACATCAAATATGTCAGATTAACTATCAATAATGTTATTCCCATCTGAAATTTATAGGTTCTCTAATTGAAAATCAGGAAATCAATTGAAAAAGGAAGAGTTTGGCACTTGTACGACCTATAAAGGAGTATGGCATGTGGGATAATGTCATGTAATGGCTCCTAAGTTTCCAAAAAATAATTTCCATGCTTGAAATACTCTATAAGTGCCAAATTTTAGCTAAAACCATTGTTATCTCCTATCACTCCACTATGCACATAAAACTAATCAGTAGGTTTATGCTTAGTATGGCCAGCTGGAGAAGTTTTAGACCAAACACATATGGGGGGTGATATTACACTAGGATACATTATTATTCATAACAATATTTCAAGGTTTGGTGAACTGTGCTTTATGAATCATCTCTAACAAGTTGACTATGTTTTTTTACTCACTATTTCCCATACCCTATAGATTTTGCTTTTATTTGGGAAAATCCATACAATCCAATTGGTTATATTGATTATAGATAATTTTTACTATCTCTTATAATTATTTTCATGATTAGTTTCATGTTTGGAAAATATGTAATTGGGTAATTATTTTAGTTAACAAGTTGATGTTCTAGGTGAAGTTGCAGTCAAGCTAACTACTTGAAGAATTTTGGATTCTCTACAAGGGCTTCATGTGAATTGGACAAGATGTTTTCCATGTTAAAATTCCATAATAATCACCTCCCATCCATTTTTTATCTCACAACATCATGATTTTATCTAATATTCAATCATATCATACTCAGTCAGCTCTTTACCCACTTTCACTTGCATCTATGTTGAATCACATGTATAGAGACTATCTAGCATGCTCATGGAGGTGTAATGAAGGTATCAATATGTTTAAAATGTCTTTAGAATTAGTAAAAAATAATTTGGATCGTCCAAAGAGTGTATGAAGGGACTGTGACAGTCAATACCATATGTATACACAATCAGCCCATTGAATATGTATGCCTACACGTACCTCATGAGGATCAACCATGTTAAGAGGGAATATTTGAGCTAAGCAAGGTTCTTGATAATGGAAAAAGTCTATTTGGAATATTTGAAGAAGTTAAAAACTCATTTGGATCTCATAAACCATACATTCTACCAACTTACTCATCCTCATTGCCTGTATGTGAAAATGTCCACCTACAAGTGGCACCATAGAGATATGAAGGTACTTGTATGAATAAGTTTGAACATTAAGAAACCTTATTAAAATCCTAGTATTTTGAGTAGATCATGGTATAATTATTTGGAATGATAGATTGGTAGATGTGATAGGAGATTGCCTTCAAAAGGTGAGATGGTTGTGTTTAGGGACCTTTTCTCTAAAAACATAAAACATAGCATCTAGCCATTTTAAGGAGATCAATAAGATAATGTTTTCAAGAACGTTGAAGCATATTAATGATTAGACATTATATCCTCCACATAAGATAAGAGCTCTACAAAATATGGAGGGAATATTATTAATGGAAAGTGGTTTTTGAAAGGCCCAAAGATGCATTTATATGCACTAAACTAAGATAGTGAGATCTACAGTATTCAACATCAAAAGACCTTCATACCCAAAATTGTGAATAAGGCATGTATCCATCTAGAATGGAAACATTGAGTTGATGATCATAGTTTTAATCTAGAGTCATCAAAGAATGTTTGGAGATAAGGTTGGAATTTTTTTTGGGTCCCATCCACACCTACAGGTGTCTCTCACATGAGATGTTGATATACAGAGGAATGTGAAGTCCTACAAGTGCATTATAAGAGCTTGAACATGGAAAACTATGAATATGGAGATACATATTAGCTAACATATTGCTTCTGAAAGACCTCAAATGGTTCCCATGGATCTCATGACATAGGTATCAAGGATGAAGGTCACCTTTAAGGCCCTACACAACCAACTGTAGCTAATTGAGAGGTGACAGTAAACTAGAACAAAATGGTTAGAATCATATCAAGGTATGAACATGACTTGGATTGGTATGGACATGAATTGGTGTGGTCAAGAACACCTTGAAAAGGTCTTTAATCACTATACTCAAGGCTTAACCATGTAAAAACACCTACAAGTATGATGCCTTGGAACAAAACATAGTTAGGAAATGCACACAGTCTTGAGAGTTGAAGGGGTTCATAGAAGGTTGGAGTGATGAATGGATATTGAAAAACCTACATCATGATCATGATAGTCTCTATAGGCTTTTGACAATGGAAATAAATTAGAGAAAGGACTCGGTGGTGTAAGACATAGTCCACATGGGAGAACCCTGCACACAATCCATTTCCCAAGGATCTGTCTTGGATTTTGAAGGAGTTGGAAGGTCTAATGACCTAATAAATCACCCAAATATTATACATATTATATATATGACTTATATAATCTCCTCTAATAATCATTTTCTCTAAGAGAATAGGAGAGGAACCCTTTATTTTGTCTCAAACAGAGGATACTTCCCTAGAAGAGCAAACCCTATAGTCTTGGAAAGTAGGGACAAAAGGATAGACCAAGAGATAAATAAGACATTGAAAAAGGTTTAAACAGATAGGGTATGTGTGTAAAAAAATTTAAATTCAAGCACAAAAGGATGAAACTTAACAGGATATTCTAAACCCTCAAATATGCAGATAGGTCTGTTAGGCAAGGTTTAGGCCTAGAGCCCAAATGGGAAGTCAGTGTCACTTCTAACCTCAGGTAAACACTCAAATGGATTACATAATGTTTATAGGGTCACTTTAGATGTGTGAAACCTTTTTTAATGCATATAAGTCACAAGAAAAGCTACTTTTATCTTAGAACCAATTCAAGCCTGTAGGGAATGGAAAAAAGAGCTTGAGTGGGCAATTTGGGATGCTCACATCTCCTTTGAAACCTTTCATGGAGATTCAAGGTGATAGGATGAGCTTGATAAGGTCATGATAAAACATTTTGTGGCATTATTTTCTCTGTCTAACATGAAATCTTCATGAACAATCCTTAAGGGTGGAAATGACTTAAAACCCTCACAAACCTTAGTTCTAGACCCAATGAAGGAAATGAAATTGGAAAGATATTAAGATATACTAGAATGGCTTGTTAAATTATTTAAGCCTACATAAGACTCTATGGATACTTTTTCAAATCTAATTGAGGCATTCCCTATCTATATGGACAGGGTACAAAGTTGCTTTCTTTGACTATTTTGTGCATTGTGTAGGTTCTAAGGGATTTCAAGAGGAGAAATCAATTTTATGAGCGATTTTGATACTTATTCTATCTCACTATGACCATTTAATTCTTCATCAAATATCCTAATTATTCTTATAGGTGCCTTCATCTTAGCCAGTCAAAACTGGCAAAGTGAGCAAGATAATGAGAAGTGTGAAAACTTGAAGTGGGAGCCTATTTAAGGTGTACCTGAGCAATATAAGGGCATGGAGGGTCTTTATAATTTTCATCCACTCTATTTCATGGATTCTCATCAAAAATTGAATCTAATTTTGAGGCCAAGTGTGAGCGGTGACTGAAAAAGGAGTTTCTTTGATTGCAAGTAGTGATGGCTCACTTTTAGAGGAATCTAGATGATTAGGAATGCAGCCAATGTATGGAGAATAATGTATACAACCCCTCCCTCTCATTTCAATCATGATATATATCCCTAGTTATTTTGGGGATGTTGAAAAAATGGTGAATGATGAAGACAATTTTCTTGTGTAGAATGAGAACTCCTACACCACATTTCATGAGTTGCATAGTTTGTAGAGCCATTTGTCTTATCATACCTTTCATGTTTTATCTCCTAATTTATTTTTATACACATGTAACTCCTCTTAACATGATAAGTGTTCAAGTGACCTTTGGACTTCTCTTTTCCCACTTCTCTCTCAAATGTTATAAGTAGCTACCATTTTGGCCTTTGTAATCTAATTCCACTCCATGTATGTTGAAGCCATGCTAGAATGACATTGTATTTTACCTTTGAACATTAATGAAAATCTGGTTTTGATTTGTTAAACAAGTGTATAAGTGTTCAAGTGATGTATTTTGATGTAAAGTGATAATTCACTATGCTTTCTTCCCTTATCCTTTCATGTTTGTGCAAGAGTTCATGTTCTAACATGTCATATGGAGTGTTTTAAAGTGTATGAGCCTATATTTTAAGTGTAAAATGAGCCTTAGTGTTTTAAATTATCCTATGGTTCACTTATCTTTGATAACTCTCATGCATCTCACCTCTATTGAAATACTCATGTTAGAATCCATAAGACTTGGAAGTTAGTTTGTGTGCCTTGTTTCTTAATGTAAGAAATTATGATGGTCATATGGAAGACATCTTATTGTATCACCCCCTTAGATTAGATTCATTTCATGTAACTTATAACTCTTTTCCCCGTAAACAACTAGTTAATTAGGTGTGAGCATTTCAAGATATATTCAAAGAGCTAGCCCTTAAATCTAGAGGCTCACTTCCATTATAGATACACCTATATCTAGAAGTGTTCCCATGTTGTACAAATATGGAACAAGATTGAATACCCTCTTATAAGGTGCAATATTTAGTGACAATAGATACATCTTTCAAATGAAATTTCTAAAAGGCAAGATGGTTGCATCGACACACAAGTGTACTCATAAACCTTGATCTCTTTTAATTTAAATCATTTTAATACATTCAATTTTAGATTATATGCATTGATTATATATTATAACATGATCTTAGTTTCAAGTCAGTCACCCACAAAGCACTCAAATTGGACTCAAGTAGAGATAAGGTGTGTTATACACACCCAAGTACGCATTCCTTTCCTTTTAACTATCTATTTCATTACTAGATTAAAGGAGAGGAAAATGTATATGATATTTATAAATTACATAACACCTCAATATTTTACACTTGAAAAACTCAGACCTTGGTTATTTCTCTTAGTTATAAACCTTTCTCACTTCTACAAGTCTCACATCTACTTTCTCTTGTTCCCCTTGGCCTATCTCTTAGTCTAACCAGTCTTATGTTGATGACCTAGGCCTTCTATCTTTCACAAAATACTTAAATTCTATTTATCTTCCACATCTGCAAGTTATAAGCCTGTACCTATTTTCCTACTCCCTAGACACTTGCATCCTGGTCAGACACCTACCTTGATGTAGGTCTCATGTTGAGATGCAAGTGTCTAGTTACTTAAAGTTATCTAATTTACAAATGAAATGTATCATGATGGTTGGCATAATTACTTTAATGTGATATAGTCTTCAAAGGGATCGATATAAATATAAGATCAACCCCCATTCATTCCTCACCTAGCACAAACCAAGGCAACTTTCTAAAATCATTCTATCAAACACTCAAGTGAACAAAACTTCCCTATTTTCTCCTATTTCTATATCAATCATAGGGATAAAATATCTACATGTCTAAAGTATTAAAGGAGAAACCCAAGGTCTATATTTTTTGAGTTATAAACTAGGTCATTATTGTACTTGCTTATCACATATTACATGATTCACACACAAGCCAACACGTAAGGGAAAAATACATAAGTTTGAATATGATATGGTAGAAAAATACTATTGATGTTGTCACTATTCATTGATGATGTGGTAGCCACTATTCATTGATGAGGTGGTAGACACTATTTATTAGTGAGATAGAAAACACTAATAATGATGTCTAGGTGGCATGAGGTGACACATTACTTGCAAGGCACACAAAGGGCTTGATGTTGACCTCCATTATGAGAGTGAGATAAATTCCATGTGGGGAGCAAAGTTAATGGGCTTAAGCTATGTCAAAAGGAGATTCCACTAATTTTTGGAATCACATGTGGAGTGGGGAACACCTTTTGAAGAATCCACTTGTTAGACGGGTCCAAAGTAAAGTGGATCACATGGTAGAGCACCTCTTACTATTGATGAAGTCTTTCCAAGTGTATGAGGTCAAATTTGTGGGCTTCCTTTGTTTATCTCTCATGTAATTATATAAATGGATGTATTCTTTGTTTTGTAGAGTAGGCTAGGCTAGAGGAAGAAGAGTGTAAGCTTGTAAAGCCTCCTTGGCATGTTGAAGCTAAGTTTGTATGTGTGTAAGAGGAATCTTTGAGAAAGCTTGTGGATCCTTGAAATGAGATTGCCAAGTGTTTGTAATTTTGTTGAATGTAATGAGAATGTATGTGATATTATTGAAGAGTTTGTGAATTTGGTGAGAGATTGAGAGTTGGATGGATTGTTGAATCCATCATGTGGTTGGAGGCCACATCAAATAACCTCTTTGGAGTATTGGATATATAGGTAGTGCTCATTTATAGAGGGTTATTTGGGGTATCTTGACACCATGTGCCCATTAACCCCATTTTCCCACAACCACTATGAAGATCAAGAACTAGGTTTTGATCCTTTGACAAAGAGTGACAATCCATGACCCAAATCTAAATGCCCCAAAATCAAGAGATGATAAACCCAAAAGTATCTAGGTAGTCACATCTTATTTCAATATTTAATCTATACTAGACATATGTATTCAATACAAACCTAACATCAACATAATTGTCCTAGGTTTACACAAGTGTCCACAATTATAGAGTCACTAAATCTATAATTTGGTGATTATTCCTAAAACACTCTTCCAGCTTGTTTCATGCCTATTACAGATCGATATCTATATTAACTAAAAAAATAATAAAGTGTCTTGTTTTCATTATCATTGCAATTTATGGTATAGTTATACTTTCTATTTTTAGCATATCTGACATAATAAATTCAATATATGTTTTATCTGAGTTTTGTAATTAATTGACTTGATATAGATTTGTTTATTACCCTTGTGTTTATTCATTTTTGTATTCTTAACCCTATCTCTCTCAAAAGAATCCATATATAATTTAGGCTTAAACACAAATTAGAAGAATTAGTTATGTCTTTTACATCCAGATGTATGCTTAAATTCCATATCTTAATATTAGATATATGTTTCAAAGTTCTATCTTTATTAGATTAATCTTCACAAATAATCCAAATCAAGGTAAAACTTGGGGGGTGTGCCTTCAAACATTTGGCCATAGGACTACCCTTTCCTCTAAAAATTAAAAATTAAAAAATTGATATAAGAACTACTAAATGTATGAGGAATCTGCCCAAGCAAAGTCTGTAATCTTCTCCTATTTTTCTTGTCAAAAAAAATCGGTCATGGTGACTTTGCATTGATTTTTCAGAACTAGACAAACTGACTATTAAGGATAAAGTTCATATTTTGGTTATTGATGAACTCCTAGATGAGCTTCATGGTACCCAATTCTTCTCCAAACTAGATTTATAGTCCATCTATCACTAGATATGCATCGAGGACAAAGATATTCCAAAAATAACTTTCCACATTCATGATGACCACTATGAAGTTTTGATCATGCCCTTCAACATTTTAGGGACTGATGGATAAATGTTTTTGGCCCTTATTGCCTCCAAACCGAACTACATTTAGGACGGACAATCCTTACGGTACAAAGGCCACATTGTTTTAATTTATGGGTCAAGGATGTAAAACAAAATTATGCTAAAACTAAATACATCACCGTCAATTGGTCATTCATGTTTTCTAAACTTGAGCATTTTTGGTGAAATGTATTCTAATAAAGAATTAAGCAAAACATAAAAAAAATAGTCGAAGAATGTGAAACTGGTCAACATCACAAAGGCAAAACAATGCCAACTCCAAGGTTGACGCACAAGTTAAACACAATTGAAATTTCTTAAGTCCAAATTTGAATTTTATTTATAACAATTTGTATAATTTAATTCATTCAAACAAATTTGAAATAAGTAAAGGTGGTTAAAATCCCCTTACAACGTAAATAACATTTTCATTTGAATAAAAAATTATTTAAATTAAATATCTATTATAAAGAAAACTAAATATCGCTGATCGAAAATAATTAATATAAATAATCTTTTTTCATATTATGGACTCACATCAGCAAATTCACAATATTAAACAAATTTAAATTATTTAGAAAGTTAAAATTCTATTACAACATAGTTTTCCTTCAGATTGGACAGAAGGGTATTGATGGAAAAGGAATAAAAAATCAAAACCCAACATCCTTTCAATTATAAGGAATAATTGGTGTAAATAATTAATGTGGGGAATAATAAAATGCGAGAAAAGACGTGACACCGATTAAGGTTCAAACGTATGAATAATTATTAATTCATGGGTCCCATCTCTCACCTTCAATAATATTATGTTTCCCTTCTCATAAGATCCGTAAGTTGTACCACCTAAAACAAATTTCAAATTCTATAAAATTTTAATGGTTTTTAACAAACATTCAAACGAGGCTATGCCCCAGGGGACCATAGATTCAAATTCAAGTTAAAAAGGTTTATCCAAATTTTGTTGGATTATTAAGGCAATATTTTACGAGACTATAGATTTGGATAATATTAAAGGAATCAATTTTGTGGGAGTTGTTGTAGTTGATTTCTACGATGATGTTTTATGTCTTCGATTTATAGCTCTCAAACTGGTTGTAGTTGTGATGGTGACTCTATTGAATGGATGGCTCCTCAACAGGGATAATTACCTCACTTGGCACTTGTAATTTCACCCAATAAGAAAAATAAAATAAGTTTGTTGGTTGGGATTCAAAACCCCGTTATTGGAAGTGATTGGGGGGTGTTAGAGTTATTACCTAGATGATCTTCTACTTGTACCACCCATGCTTATTGATGCTCCCACTGCTTAGTGGTTTATTGTTGTCGATTGGAACTTACTTTTATATGTTTTTTGTTGGTTATTTTTGCAATTTTTTTTCTTGAAAAGTATTCTTTATATTTATAACTTGAATATATAGTTGTTCTCACCTCCGTCTGAATTAATATTTCAGAATGTGATACCATTCACTCACTTTTTTTTGTATGATTAGTTATTGTAACACATTTTATTTTATTTTTCAATACGGGTAATCATTTTTGGACTAGAGCTTTGAACCAATCTGGGACACAAACAGGAGGCCCAAATCTGCCTTACAACAATCACCAACGGCCACTATCAACGTCACTAACATCCCTTGACAGGGCTCTATTGCCAACAACACCAACATCCCCAATGAATCCAACCGTCTGAACATCTCCAACGACCATTGGTCTAGCATGCCCTTTAAAATTTGACCCTGGGCAGGGTTGGACACAACCAAACCTCTTAACCACTCCATCTACATCTCATTAGCATTGTAGCACATTATATTATTAATATACGGAAAAGCTTTTCAATCAAAAAAAAATACCCTTCAAAAATAGAAGAAATCAATGCTATATTTTTTTAAATGAAATTCATTATCTATTAATATAAAACTAGAGTTTATATTGTTAATCATAAAAAAAGTGAGTGGAATAAAATCACACTTTTAAAAACAACATCATATTGATTTCATAGATGGAAAGCGTGTTAAACAACATTAATTAACAATATCATTAAACATCTTTTCAACTAAAACAAGAATAACATAATGTACAACAAAATAAATAGTTTATCTAGAATCACATTAAACTACAAAAATAATTGACGTAAATATCAAAGGTGAAAGATCATACGACTTATCATACCATCTACTGCCAACTAAAAAATAAATATCAATTCCCACCAATTATTAACTTTATATTTGTTTATATCATTCTCTAAATCTTGTTCAAACAAAAGAATTTCTCCCACTATTAAACTATCCATCCACCATCACCCAGGAACACAAACCCACCACAAAAAGAAATATTGACTAAATATATTATTTCATGATTTTTAACCCCAAAAAAATTGTGTCATTTACGGCCGTCAAATTTAACCCGCAGTGGATAAGTTTGTGCCATTACCTTTCAATTTTAATTCCATATTTGAAAGGAGGGAGGTCATATTACCACATAATATGGTTGAATTTAAAATGACTACCATGTGCCTCTTATTAGTCGGCATTAAAGTTCAAAGTAAATGATTTATAATGGTGAAGTTGCTCAATATTATATTTGAATTCTCATTGAATAATATTTTTAAGGTCTTTTTTCATATTGAAACAGATTCTTTATGTGTCATTGTTATTAAGTAGAATTTTTTACGAAAGTTATAAAAGTTTTATTGAAGGGTGATAGTCTTTATTTTTTAATAGTTGTTTGTGTTTTTTATTTTGTTTGATAGTTTGAACGATTATGATGTCTATTGCATCCTGTCAATATTATTGGTGTTGTTTGTTTCCCCAGTTATGGCTTTTGATGATGTTTGTATTATTGGTGTTGGTTATTTGATGGAAGATTTGGGCCTCCTGATTTATGCCCCATATTGGTTCATAGCTCCAGTTTCAAAAGCATTTACCCTATCAAATAAAAATATTTCTAAGATGTTATTACCTTCTATAGACCTTTATTTTAGTTCAAATTTTATTAATGAAATGTTTTTAGTATTATTTTATACATATAAATCATCACTTCGAATTAAAGTTTTATTGGCATTTTTTCATTTATCTTATTCTCTTTTCTTCTCTACAAGGTTCCATGTTATTATATTTTCTTTGTTTTCTCTATCCTAGATTGTTTTGTTTGTACTTGGAGGCCCCATATGTTCTTCTTCTCTTTGTCTTCTATCTTTTCTTTTGTTGGGACAAAATCAACAGTCTATTAATTGTGTCCTGCACACAATTGATGCCTGTCGATTGTGTCCCCTTTTATTTTGTAAGCTATTTTGCCTGCTCTTCCTCATTTTAGTGTGTGGAAATGTGATTATCGATTCTTTTGGTCTTTCTTGATCAATTTGTGCACTGATAGGTTCCTAATTCAAATTCAATAATTATATATATAAAGACTCCTAGAGGCATTTCAATAACAAGAATCTAGCAAGGTAATCAAGACGAATCAAGTCTTAGGCACACTACAAATTCTATATTATTTTGCTCTGCAAGACTTTATAAGATTAATTAGTTGCATACACGGATCAAAAGAAGGATAAGTGAATGTTCATGTACTTGCACTTGATTTCTTAAGAGATAAATTGAAACCCTATCTTTTATTTGAGTTGAGATTACACTTACAGAAATAATAACTACAATGGTTGTGACTCCATGCATGCATTGTATGTCATTACAACTCCTTGAGAGGTTTTTTGAGACAACTAACCTTATACTTAGTTTATTCCTCTTGTAACACTTTGTGGCCAATTAGGTTAAGAATAAAAGAGAAGATAAATATGACATTTTGGCCACCATATCAACAAAATGAGTTCATGTCCCTATTTGTCATATGCATGCGCACCTTCCAAAATATTTATATAACCTAAAAAATAGTATAGTATAAAATTGGTGGGCAAGTACATAAATGGTAATAGCACAGTTACACAATTAATGGTTTGACAATTTCATATAATACATAATCAACAACTTGATGATTTTTTGGGTTAGTACATTATGTACTTCTTTCCAAATTCATGAGGGTTTGGAAACACATCTCCCAACCCAAAATCCTACATAGTTACACACATTTGAGGCATAATCACTACTCTCCATGTGCTTCAACAAGGAAGCACAAGTTTATACAATGCTTGAACAAGAAAGCATCATCTCAAACAAGTTATAAGGGCAACATGGTTTTCACCAAAGCATAAGTTTACTATAACCCTTGTTCTTTCAAAATTAAAAAAAATCAATTTCATATTTAAAATAGTCAAACTATGGACATTGAATACACATGATTATAAGTTTGCTATTAAGTGACCAGTACAATTTGAGTTTTATATCAAAAATGAAGTGTATACACACTCAGGCACATTTTATCCTTTTAATCGAGCAATTCCATTACTAAAATAAAAAGGGGACATTTTTAGATATTAAAATCTAGTTCTTGTTACTTGACAATGACAAGCTTGACACATATTTACCATGCATGACTTGATCACTCAAACAAGGTCCAAATCCACCATTCTCTCACACTTTCATGCTATATTATGAGTCATCCATTTTGTTTTTCTATTATACACCTATGAAAACAATATTGTTTGTTTAAAACCTATTAAATATCCTGCTAGTTCAGTCCGCTTGTATATAGGTTGGTTGTACCAAACTTGGTCAGTATCAGTAGGAGATACTGACCTAATTTGGTTGGTACCGACTCACGCCTAATAATGGCTATTTTATAAAATCAAACCCATCTTTAGGATTAGCGCATTAACCTATCATGTTGGTGGCATGATAAATTATTCAATTGGACCTATATATATATATATATATACAAAACGATGTCTCATTCAAAAGGGATTGGAAAATTATCTAATAAACATATGTACACTATTGCACATTCATCAAATCTATCTATTCTTTCTAGATTATAAACCTATCACTAGGAGTAGTCATAAGCCAAGTCTAAAGCAAATTGGATCCAAAACAAGAATTATCAAGTATCAAAGTCAATCATTAATTACATACATATAGTAAGGAACATAATTATATAATCACACTAGGTGGAAAAACTACATGTGGCTTGAATTCTCTCCTCATAGTATTAGATGCATAGGTAATACTCAATCATTAGATGGTGGTGATTGGGTCAACTCAACCCATTACAATTTTTCTCATTTTTATAGGTTTCTAGCTCTCACAAGCACATCTAGGGATTTAAGGTAGAGGAGGCTAACTTATGAACCTACACATGTCATTAGGATTTGGGATCATAAAAACAAATAAAGTAAATATATTTATAGGTGATTATACATTCATTGTGCCTTACTTCCATATAAGTCAATACCAACTAGTAAGTTATATCAAATAGCAATATTAACCCAAATTTATGGAACTGACCAAACATAATCAATGAATCAATTCTAGAACTACATGAACCACAAGTTTACTTATCCTATATATTCACTTTCAAAATATTGTCATAGTCAAACAATCAATCGAAAAATCTAAGCATCTTGATCTCTTTAGTATTTTTCATATTTAGCATATGCCATGTATCAAATCATAAGAATCACTTTAGTCTTTTATAATTAGATGTATGCTTGAATTGCATATCTTAATATCATAATTATGTTTCAAAGTTCTATTTTAATTAGATTAATATTCACAATTAATCTAAATCAAGGTAAAACAAAGGGATTCTGATTTCAAACATCTACTCATACTGCTACCCTTTCCTCTAAGAAATAAAAAGTAAAAAGTTGATACAAGAGTTACTATGGGTAGGATGAATCCACACAAGTAAAAAGGCTTGGTCATGGTGATTCTCCATCAATTTTTGGGAACTAAACAAACCCACTACTAATGATAAATTTCATATTTTGGTTATTGATGAGCTCCTAAATGAGCTTTATGGTACCCAATTCTTCTCCAAACTAGATTTACATTCCATCTATAATTAGATATGCTTCAAGGATGAAGATATTCCCAAAACAACCATCCACATTCATGATGACTGCTATGAATTTTTGGTCATGCCCTTCAACATTACAGGGGTTGATGAATAATTTTTTTTATCCCTTTCTATGGAAGTTTATCTTGGTATTTTTTTATGATATCCTAATCTACAAAAAACCTTGGGAAGATCATTTACATCACCTTGCCACTACACTACAAATTATCCCAGATCACTAGTTATGTGCAAAATGGTCCAAGTGCTCTTTGGTTAGAATGAGATGAAGTACCTAAGGCATAATGTCTTAGTGGAGGGAATCAAATTCTACCCTTAGGACATTGAAGCCATGAAAAATTAGTTGAAACCCAAGGTGCTCAAAAGCCTTCAAGGATTTATTGGTTTGACTATGTACTATCAAAAATTTGTTAAGTTGTATGGGAAAATTACTGCCTTCTTGGATACCATGCTAAAAATGAACTCATTTTCATGGTCCAATGCAACATAACAAGTTTTTGATATATTTAAGCAGGTTATGTGTACTACACTTGTTTTGGCCAAATCTAATTTCTTCAAGACCTTTATCATTGAAAGTGATGCATGTGGTGATGGAATCAACACCATTCTTGTGCAAGAAGGGTGACCCATCACATCCACCCATAAGTCCCTCATTGAGTGAAATCTAGTACATTTTATGTATGAAAATGAAATGATGGCCATCCTTTATGTGGACATAAAGTGGTATCCATACTTGGTAGGATGACATTTTTACATCAAAATAGATCATCACAATCTCAAATACTTCTTGGGACAAAGAGTATCCTCACTAGATTAGCATAAATGGGTCACCAAACTAATGGATATGATTGTAAAATTATCTATAATAAGGGAAAGGGGAATGAGGTCACTGATGCATTGTCCCACAAATGTGAGGAACATCTAGTATTGTGTGCATTTTTTACACATTCCATAATGGATGCATGACATCCAATAATAGTAGTAACAAGATAGTCATATACAAAAACTCATCCAACATTTTTTTAATGACCCTTTACATTTGGGATGGACATTCTTTAAGCTAAAAAGACCACATTATTTTAATTCTCAGGTCATGGATGTAAAACAAAATTCTGCTCAAACTCCATATATCAACCTTAGTTGGTTATTCATGGTTTTTAAAAATCTACGAGAAGATTTGTCAAAATATATTCTAACAAGGAAATAATCAAGTAATCAAGAAATTTGTCAAAGAATGTGATGCTAGTCAACATCACAAAGGCGAAATTGTGGCAACTCCAAGATTACTACATAAATTAAACAAAATTGAAATCTCTTAAGATGAAGTTTGAATTTTATTTATAATGAATTACATTTTAATTTGATTCATGTTGACGTAGGAAAAATGCACCCTTTGGCAGGAATTCGAGCTCCTGCCTTCTCCTCGCAACATGGAAACTCCCCTCTTGCCTGTGGGACTAGCGAAGCTAGAGGGGAGAGTCTCTAAATAAGGGCTAGCTCCCTTTGATGCGTCATGTTTGTTCTATCAAGTGCAAATACAGACATATATACAAATATGTAAATTAGGGGGGTGAAAAGGGAGAAATATTGCAGGAATACAAACTACTCTAAGGAGGTGATACACCAAAATAAATTGACCTTCTGACATCCACACTTAAAACTAGACAAATGTATACATATGCTTCAGTCTTGGCAGAAGGACTAGGTTGTAAGAAAATGGCAGGGAGGCTCTTATGAAAACACAGAAAATAGAGACTCACCAAGGTGCTGTGAAATGCACATTGTAAGTAACTTCCTTTGTTTTATACTTCCAAATAAAGCTCTTCTCTTGTCAGCTACAAAATGGTGCCTTGTAGATAACTGGTGTGTTGGTGTTGAACCTGTGAGAGCATCAAAAGATAATGACTAAACACAAATTAACACTCAGGGCATACAAAAAATATCTATCCAAGAAGAGGTAAAACTACATTTTATTTGATTCAGGTGGAAATTCTAGTAGGGCTACACCTTGTAAAATGAGGAAGATCCTTTTTTACAAATGACAAGTTCACAAATATATATGAGAAGCAAGGAGGCCCATTTGGCGCTCCTTGTTTTACAAGTGGCTTATCACGTCATCTCATTGGGAAGAACAAGTCGCTCAAAACATTAATGAGCCATGCACTTTGTCTGTTTGAAATCTGTTCTTTCAAGGTCAATACACGGTTTGTCCACCCATTAAATGTAAAATGGAGAAACTGGTTGCATTACTAGCTGTTTGCATCCTCTCATGATCAATTCTCAAGAACTATTTCACCTGCTGGAGTCACTTCTTAAATTGGTGCCACTTGGACTAACTGCTTGCTCATTCCATGCTTGTCTCCTTGTCTTTTCTCAAATTTGTCTCTATCTAGCTCCTTCGGCCCTTAGGGGCAAACATTATGGTGGGTCGCTGCATTTTGGGCTTTCTTTTCCATGGTTAGCTCTTTCTCAGTTGAAAACAAATAGCCATTTCATTTCATGAAAGTTGATGTTCACACAGCCATCATTGGTTGAAAACTAATGGCTAACTTGCTCTATAAACTTTGATGTCCTCTGGGACGTCACCGTCCCCATCACAATGTCATTGGTTCTTCACTAGCTTTCTACGGCTTTGCTTAGTCTTGACACCCATCCAACTTGCTTAGTGCCCCTTTGGATTTGGGTCAAAAGTCCCCCACAAGGGCACCTACCCTTCGGGGTCCTTCGGCAGGTCCCTTTGTACTCTGGATTGCCCCCCAGGATCCCGTGCACATTTTCCCTAGGTCTTGCGTGCTTCGTGTAGTTTCTGCAGACTTTTGTCCACAGATATTTTCCTGCAGACAAAAAGTCTACAGAAATTTTGTTCGCCCTCCGCTTTGACTTTGGACTGCGCCAGAATTCCTTCAGACTTTTTGTCTGAAGGAATTCCTCCAGGCAAAAAGCCTGAAGGAATTCGGGACTTAGTCTATTTCAAAAATTGAACTTTAAACTTTGAACTTAACTTACCCAGGTCCTTTTTGAAGCACCGACCCTCCACTAGGGCATTTTGAACTTGGAGAATCTCCTTCGGCTAAGGACATACCCTTGAACCAAGCCGTTGAACCAAAAATGGTTCAACAGTTCAAGGGTTCAACCATTGCACGTCAATGGACTAATAAACCAAGGCCGATGAACCCCTTGCTTTGAACCTCTCCCTTTGAACTAAACCCATTGAACCAAAAATGGTTCAATGGTCCAATGGTTCAACCATTGATGAATCGAGATGTTGAACTTGAAGATGGACCTTTGGACCAAAGGCCGCTGAACCACTTGAACCAGGTCATGAACCAAACTCATTGAACTTGAGGATGAATGAACCAAGTGCTGAAGAACCATGACATGAAGCTGGGTAACCTGAAAATGACTGGCATTGAATAGCAAGGGAAGAGGGAGACCAAAATTTTGCCTGTGGGTAAAATTGGTCAACAAATTGGTGACTCCTAGGGGAAGCATGCCTGCTATGCTTAAAGACCAGCTACCTTGAAAATCCATCAGGCATGGAGTGGGATGGTAACTTTGAAAACCAGCAATAGATCTGATAAATCTTAGAATCAGTCACATAGATCTACCTCCAAGGAAATGAAAGCACACAAAAGAATAAGAAAACTACTACTTGTGCAACAACACTTAGGGAAAATAGGAAAGAAAATAAGGAAAAATATATACAGCTGAAGAGAGACTCAGTAGCAATGCTTCAGATGTATCCCATTAACTAGGATACGTAGTTCTTCACCATCCAACCTGGAGAGTTGGAATGCATTATGCTTCTTGCACTGAGTGATTATGTAAGGACCACTCCAAAGGGCATTGAATTTTGCATGCTTTCCAAGCTTGGCTCGGTCTTCATCCCATTTTAGGACAACGTCTCCTTCAGAGAAATATTTTGACAAAGATTTCTTGTCGAAGTGTCTTTTTACTTGCTACTGGCGACTGGTCATAGAAGCCATAGCCCGATCTCTTACCTCTTGGATTTCCATCAGCTCACACAACCTAGCCTCCATGCTACTTCCTTCTTCTGATTGCAATTGGCAAGTGAGGTCCAGTGCTGGCAATTCAAGTGAGATGGGAAGCCTAGCTTCCCTTCCATATACGAGTGTATATGGAGAGTTTTCGATTGCTCTCTTTGGAGTGATTCGATCAGCCCACAGAGCTGTCTTCAGCTTGGCATGCCAAGTCCTCTGATTTTCTTCCATGGTCCTCTTTATGATTTTGATCAAATTTTTGTTGGTGGACTCAGCCAGCCCATTTCCCTGTGGGTAATAATTTGATGAAGTGATGAGATATATACCATACCTTAGCGCCCATTCACTTGTCCTGGTCCCCAGAAAAGCCAAAGCATTATCTGAGATTATGGTGGCTGGGACCCCAAATCTTGTTACCAAGTCCTCATAAAACTCTAGGACTGCGCTTTCATTTGCCTCTTTCAGAGCAACAGCCTCCTCCCACCTTGTGAAATAGTCCATGGTAGTCAGGACCCACTTGTGTCTAGCACTAGAGGGAGGATTGATCATCCCTATGAAATCTAGGCCCCACTGCATGAATGGTTATTCCACCTGAATAGGCTGTAGAGGCATGGCAACCAACCGTTGTTTTCCATCAAAATGTGCACACTTTTGGCACTTTCTTACCTAGGCATAGCTGTCCTTGAAAAGAGTAGGCCAAAAATAGCCAGCTCTCATTATCCTTGCTGTCGTAGCTCTAGGAGCGAAATGGCCGCCTGCTAGCCCATCATGGAACTCAGCCAGTACCTTATCAGCCTAGTTTGGGTCAATGCATCTTAAAAGGACCCCAGAGAGATCCTTCCTAAACAATACTTCATCAACCAAGACATAAGGGAGAGACTGGAGTTTAAAATACCTTCTACCGGTCTTATCAAGACCCTGTGGGCACTCACCAGTGAGAAGGAAATGCTTCATGTCCAGCATCTAATCTTTCATGACAGCTGGTGCTTCTATTGTGGTTGCATCGTGAATTAGCAAGTTGTCTTCCCTTTTTTGCTTGAAGTCTGCAGCAAGCTTTTCACACATGCCTCTTCCTCTCACCAGCTTGGTGATTTTGATGTCTACGTCATACTCCATCACCTTGGTGATCGACCTTGCTCTCTTCTCATTCAGGTCTCGATTGGTCAAGAAATCCTTAATGCTAGGATGTGGAACCATGAGGTGAATCCTACTGTTAGACAACATATGCCTGAATTTCTTCAAGCTCTGCACTACTACCAAGACTTGTTTCTCCACATACGTGTACCTGACTTCGAAGTCCTCTAACCCTTGGCTAAAAAAAGCAAGTGGTTGCTCAAGGTCATCACCATTTGCTTGGGTAAGCATGGCAGTGATCACCTCTTCATTGCTAAAAGTGTAGAGGTTGAAGTCTTTGTTGAAGTCAGGGCCAATCAAAGTGGGAGCATGGGTTATGGCCTGCTTGATGGCTTCAAAGCTGTCCTTTCTTTGTGTTGTCCACTTGAACTCCTCACCCTTCCTCAGCATAGAGGTCAGGGGCTTGACTATCTCTACAAAATTTAGAATGAATCTCTGAATGAAATTTATCCTGCCAAAGAAACTCTGTAGGCCTTTCTTGTGTTTTGGTAGGGACATCTCCAGGATAGAGCGAACTCTCTCGGGGTCAATGGACAAGCCCTCCTTGGACACGATGTGGCCAAGGAGTTTCCCCTCATGAACAACAAACACATTTTTCTTTGGATTAAGAGAGATGCCGAATTCCATGCACCTTTCAAAAATTTGCCTGAGGTGTTCTATGTGTTGGCTCGCTTCCTTGGAGAATACTGTCACATCATCGAGGTAGACTAGCACATTGTTATTTATCAAGCCTCCAAAAGCCATGTCCATGGCTCACTGAAAGGTAGCACCAGCGTTAGATAGCCTGAATGGCATCTTCTTGTAGGCAAATGTTCCCCATTTAGTGGTGAAGGCCATTTTGTGCTAGTCACAGCTTTGCACCAGAATCTGATTATACCCTGAATAACCATCCAGGAGGGAGAAATGCTCACTACTTGTTACCTTTTAAAGGATCTGCTCCATGCTTGGGAGGGGATAATGATCTTTTAAAGAGACTTTATTAAGGTCTCTAAAGTCGACATATAGCCTGATCTCCCCATTCTTCTTTCTAATAGGAACAAGGTTGGCCAGCCAAGAGGAATTTTTGATTGGAAATATAATTCCAGACTCAATCAATTTGGCCAGTTCCCTCTGCATGAGGGGCTCAATTGTCAGATTGACAGGTCTCTGCTTCTGTGTGACTGGCCTAGCACCTTCTTCTAATTTGATGGTGTGTTGGGCAAGTCTTGGGTCGAAGCCCTTCAAGTCACTGTAATCCCAAGCAAAGACATTGGAGAACTCTTGACACAACAAAATGAAAGCTCACCTTTCTTGAAGCGTGTAGACTTTTCCAAGGACAAGTAGCTTGTCCTTGAATATCTCAACCCTTTCATAATTATCCTCTTTGGTTGTGATGCATGCCTTGTCATTTCTCAATTGGTCATCTCCATTGAATATGCTCTCAAGTGTGACCAAACCTTTAGGGAGCTTATTGTTCTTCAACTAAACAATCTGATCGCCATATTGCTGCTACAATTTTGCCTAATTTTGTGCTGTGAACTCAGCTTCTTCCTGTAGGAAGAAAGCTATTTGTTGGTCACTTTCAAAAACTTTCCAATTTGCAATGTTGTCCGGGACAGAGGGCCGAACTACCACTTTCAAGTGGCGTGAACCACAATCTCGAATTATTTCCTTGGAAACATCAAACTGAGCGCCAATTGCTGCCAACCTATCTGCCTATTTATTTTGTTCTCTGGGAATGGAGGCAATGTTGAAAGTGAGGAAATCTTCCACCAAGTCCCAGACCCTATGCTTGTAAGACTTAAGCAAGGAATTCTTGGTCAAATTCAGGCCTCTCAGCTGATTTACAATCAGCTCACTATCTCCCAAAACTTGCAACTCCTTGATCCCTCTTTTTCTTGCCCATTCCAGACCATGGATAAGGGACTCGTATTCTGCAACATTGCTTGTGCAAGAGAATTGGAAATAGAAAGATGAAAATACCTATCCTTTGAAGGGGAGACCAACATTGCCCCACCACCAGCTCCCAGCTTACTTCTGGAACCATCAAAATACAATTGCCATATACCAAGGTCCTCTTAGCTTGCCTTCATTATATTTGGCATGAAGGTGCCTTCTTCGTGTATGTAGTAGACTCTAAGGTCTACCTCCTCAATGAACTTGTAAGGATCATGTTCAAAGTTATCATTCCCCCACTCATCCAAGAGTAGGTATGTGACTCCTTCAAGAGCAGAAGGCGGAGATTGGTCTGTCTGGGACTCTTTTGGGTCAATGATGGTGTAACTGACGTTCACTACCTTGGGCGAATATGGTTCTAGATGGTCCTTGTAGAGTGGCTCAGATTCAATTTTTACCTTGGTCCCATACTTGGTTCTAAAAACCAAATATGACCAATTCGCTGCTAGATAGCCACCTATCTTTGATGTGAAGTCCCTGGACAAGCAAATTGCGAAATAAAGAGGAACATCCGCTGCCATTATATCATGGGGAATTGAGAAGGTTGGGAAAGCATGCAATGTCAAGCCTAAACCCTTCACAATTTTAACTATTTTTACAGGTGTCCCATCTAGCTGCAAGACTCCTTTGTTCATCTCTTCATACTTCAGTCCCATCTTGTCAGCTATGCACATGGGCATCATTGAGGTGCTAGCCCCACTATCAATTATGCAGTTGTGTACCAAGAAATCCCCTATGACCAATGATACATAGAAAGGGGGAATTTTCTCTTCCTTTTTGACCTGACCTGAAGTGGAAGGCTGTCCATTTGTCATCAAGACATTTTTAGTGCTTGCTGGGACAACTTGTCGATCCAACTCATGCAATTCCTTCTTCAATACATCCTTCTATCTTGGAAGAGACAATGAATCCCATAAAGAGATATTCATATGTAGCTTCTTCATCTGGTCCACTATATTGACCTGGGGACTGCCTCCCTTTAAGCTTTCTTTGGGGATGGTTCCAACCTGAGATGCAGGCTGAGAAGCTAAAGGTGTAAACAGTTGTTTGAGATCTGGGGCCTTCAAATTTGAGTGTGGTGGAGAAGGTGATGCTGCCACATGGGTGGTAGCCTGGGCTTATCCCATTGCTCTTCTCTTAAATCTTGTGTTGGCTGCAACACAATTAGCCTGATTGTCTGCAATGCCCACATTATTCACTAAATAAAATTCCCCTTCTAGATGATTCATGAGGGTAGAATCAAGTTGGGCCTAATTGTCACTTATGCTGGGTTGATTTGGAGCCTCAAACATTTGGGAATGAGCAGCTGCCTGATTGTCTACAGTCTAGAAATAATTCATCATCTCATTTGTGTAAATAGCCTATTCTTGACCATATCCCATGGTTGAACAACTTGGCTGCTCCTGTACTAGATTGTTCTGAACCGGCACCATGACTTTAGATGATGAAGGGGGGCCTAAATTGTAGTTTTGAAATAGCCTGGTTTGAGCGAGCTGACCCCGTCCTTGATTATAGCCTTGAAAAGGGGGTCTAGGGGCTTGACCATAATGCTGGTATCCCTGGTTCACCCTGTTGTTTTGAGCTTGCTACCTTTTAAGAGCTACAAGTTCATTTGACATGCTCTACAACAAACTCTTAACCTCATGAAGTTCATTTGACGGAGCAGCAACTAGTTTCTCTATGGTAGGCAGAGGAGCCAAAGTGGGAGCAACGGTCTGAATTGGGGAAAGCATCTCTGGGAAAAGTGGCATGTGAGGCCTAGGGGCTATTTTCCCAGCCTGTACTAAGTAGTTTTCAGCTGTTATGGCTATGTCATAAGCAGCTGGTAGTGTATGCCCTCCCATGGATTGGATCATCACAACAATATCACTGTTTAAATCTATTAAATAATATAGGAAAGCGTAGCTGGGAGTTAGCCTTACCAGGATGGGAATTCTATCCCAAGTCTTTTGAAACTGCGTGTTGAAGTCCTGCATATACTCGTGTGGAGCTCTCTTTATGGTCATCAACTGCTCAACAAGTGAGAGGCCGTCACTCTTTTCCCCAAAATGATCTATCAATTGAGTCCCCAATTCATTCCAAGAATGTATTGAATTCATAGGCAAAGTTTTGTACCAGTCAAGAGCCTTGCCTTTGAGAGACAGTGCTAGCAGTTTGATGGCAATATTTTCTTTTGTTACATTGTGAATATTGCAGAGGTTAGCAATATTCCTAATATGCTTGATGACTGTAATGGACCCCTCTCCATCGAAATAAGACACATTCTTTAAAGCTATTCCCAGAATTGGATCATAGTGTGGGAGATTCAAGGGGCTCTAACCACAAAAAGCCGTAAAAGGCAATACCATCACTGGGATGGGCTATAACTAGGGTTTTGTTGCATAAGCATCTCTTACAACAAGTCTTGGAGGATTGTTTGTTGGATAAGGATGGGTTCTCTCAAATCAAAGTCTTTTAGCAGATTTCAAAGGTAACTCAACGAAATCGAAAGGAACCCCTCTTGAAGCAGACCTTGTGGTGACTTTAGGCATAAAAAGTTAAGAAACTAGTCTTAATTTGAAAATTGAAGCTCTTACTAGTGGAGTCACCAGATACTAGAAAGCTTAAAAGTGTTGTGACAGGACTAACATCAATCCTGAAACCTTATTGAGTTATAAAACTAGGTCCCACTAGGTGTGTCAGAACTGTTGATGTAGGAAAAATGCACCCTTTGGCAGGAATTCGAGCTCTTGCCTTCTCCTCACAACATGGAAACTCACCTCTCACCTGTGGGACTGGCGAAGCTAGAGGGGAGAGTCTCTAGATAAGGGCTAGCTCCCTTTGATGTGTCATGTTTGTTCTAGCAAGTGCAAATACAGACATATATACATATATGTAAATTGGGGGGTGAAAAGGGAGAAAGATTGCAGGAATACAAACTACTCTAAGGAGGTGATACACCAAAATGAAATGACCTTCTGACATCCACACTTAAAACCAGACAAATGCATACATAGGCTTCAGTCTTGGCAGAAGGACCAAGCTGCAAGAAAATGGCAGGGAGGCTCTTCTGAGAACACAAAAAATAGAGACTCACCAAGGTGCTATGAAATTCACACTGTAAGTAACTTCCTCTATTCTATACTTCCAAATAGAGCTCTTCTCCTGTCAGCTGTAAAATGGCGTCTTGTAGATAACTGGTGTGTTGGTGTTGAACCTGTGAGAGTATCAAAAGACATTGACTAAACACTAATTAACACTCAGGGCATACACATAATATCTATCCAAGAAGAGGTAAAACTGCATTTTATTTGATTCAAGTGGAAATTTTAGCAGGGCTACACCTTGTAAAATGTGGAAGATCCTTTTTTTAAAATGACAAGTTCACAAATATATATGAGAAGCAAGGAAGCCCATTTGGTGCTCCTTATTTTACAAGTGGCTTATCGCATCATCTCATTGGGAAGAACAAGTCACCCAAAACATTAATGAGCTGTGCGCTTTGTCTATCTGAAATATATTCTTTCAAGGTCAATACACGGTTTGTCTACCCATTAAATGTAAATTGGAGAAACCGATTGCATTACTAGCTGTTTGCATCCTCTCATGATCAATTCGTAAGAATTGTTTCACCTGCTGGAGTCACTTCTCAAAATGGTGCCACTTGGACTAACTGCTTACTCATTCCATGCTTATCTCCTTGTCTTTTCTCAATTTTGTCTCTATTTGGCTCCTTCAGCCCTCGAGGGTGAACATTTTGGTAGGTCGCTACATTCTGGGCTTTCTTTTCAATAGTTAGCTCTTTCTCAGTTGAAAACAAATGGCCATTTCATTTCATGAAAGTTGACGTTCACGCAGCCATCATTGGTTGAAAACCAACGGCTAACTTGCTCTGTAAACTTTGACATCCTCCGGGACATCACCGTCCCCATCACAATGTCATCGGGTCTTCACTGGCTTTCTGCGGCTTTGCTTAGTCTTGACACCCCTCCGACTTGCTTAGTGCCCCTTTGGATTTGGGTCGAAAGTCCCCCACAAGGGCACCTACCCTTCGGGGTCCTTCAGTGGGTCCTTTTGTACTCTGGATTGCCCCTCGGGCTCTCGCGGACATTTTCCCCTGGTCTTGCTTGCTTCGTGTATTTTTCGCAGACTTTTGTCTGTGGACATTTTCCTGCAAACAAAAAGTCTGTGAAAATTCTGTTCGCCCTCCGCTTTGACTTTGGACTGCGCCTAAATTCCTTCAGACTTAGTCTATTTCAAAAATTGAACTTTGAACTTAACTTACCTGGGTCCTTTCTGAAGTGTTGGCCCTCCACTAGGGCATTTTGAACTTGGAGACTCCCCTTCGGCTAAGGGCATACCCTTGAACCAAGCCATTGAACCAAAAATGGTTCAATGGTTCAACCATTGCACGCCGATAGACTAATGAACCAAGGCCGATGAACCCCTTGCTTTGAACCAAGCCCGTTGAACTTCTCCCTTTGAACCAAACCCGTTGAACCAAAAATGGTTCAACGGTCCAATGGTTCAACCATTGATGAATCGAGATGTTGAACTTGAAGATGGACCTTTGAACCAAAGGCCGCTGAACCACTTGAACCAAGTCATGAACCAAACTCATTGAACTTGAAGACGGATGAACCAAGTGTTGAAGAACCATGACATGAACCTGGGTAAGCTGAAAATGACTGGCATTGAATAGCAAGGGAAGAGAGAGACCAAAATTTTGCCTATGGGCAAAATTGGTCAACAATTCAATCAAGTAGATTTGAAATAGGTAAATGAGGTTAAAATTATCTAACATTTTCAATTGAATAAAAATTAATGAAATTTTTATTAATAAAAAATAAAATAAAATGTTAATTAGAAGAAATCTCAATTATAAGGAATAATTAATATAAATAATCTTTTACATAAGTTGCATCTTCAATCATTGTTATACATATTATAAACTCAGATCAACAAATTTAAACAATGAATCACATTATTAAACAAATTTAAATGATTTAAAAAGTTGAAATTCTATTACAATATAAGTTACATTCAGATTGGATATAAGGCTATTGATGAGAAGGAAATAAAAAATAAAAATGAAATGTCAATTATAAGGAATAACAAATATAAACAATTAATATAAGGAATAATAAAAAGAAATAATAAAATGGGAGAAAAACATGATGCCAATTATGTGCTTGCTTTGCATCAATGGTTCAAACTTATGCCATATATCTATGTATAATTTCTAACTTATGGAATTGATATTAAAACCAAAAAAGGTAATTTCCTTATTTCAAGTCACACTTCATGTTACACATTACAACTTATTATTGGGAAAAACTTAGATTCATACTATGACCATAATACCATCTACATTACATACATGTGTTACATTTGCACACCATGTCCAGTAAACAAGGATCCTTTCAAATACTATATTTCAATAATATCTACAACAACACATGGACAAGAAACAAAGGATATAGTCCAAGGCATATCACAATCTACGAGTCAATTCAACATGTTAACTTCATCAAATTTTTTTATTACCATCACCTCCCCATGTGATACTTTCTACATTGTTTATTGCTTTTGTATTGAAATTATTGAATTCACTCGCTTTCTTTCCTAATAAATCATACCTAATTATTTTGTGAATAATGAAAAATAACAATATTTTTTCTTTGGGGTTATATTTTAATTACATATACAAAACCTATTAACACTCAGGTGACCTACACCAAGAGATGCCCAAAATATGTTAATTGATGCTATTTCCCACTGAATCCCCAAAATAATTATGATGAAAAAAATGATAATGTAGGGTGTGGGATTCATTTTTGCTTAAGGTAGAACAACAACATGTTTGGGAACTAGAGTCAGAAAAACTCAAAGCCATTCACTTTTTCTCACGATTTATTCATTTTTTTGAGTTTATGAATAACATTATTGTGCTAAAAATGATATTTTGAAAAGACTTTAGAAGTTGGAACTAACTACATTTTTTTATTTACTTTTAACTTTCTTTCTTTTTTTTTTAATCTGTCAACTTAGTTCTAGAATAAAGCTTTGAAGTGTGTGTATAATAATATTTTATCAAATTATTTCTATATGATATATAAATTTAGTTGTTCTTAGTGACTTGCATCAATGGATAGCATTCAAACAACATTACAACATCCGTTGCTCTCTCACGTTGTTCTTATACATCAATATGACTGAATTGTTACATAGACATAATAGAGTAATTACTTACAAAGCCCTAAATATATACTTATAAAAAAAAGCCTAAATAAAAAAATGAAGTAATTGTGAATATTTTTTTGTATCTATTGTTTGCCTTGGTCCTCTAATTAAAATACATTCTTTACAATTTAGAAATACAACAATGTGCATTACTATGTTGTATATAAAGTTGACTTAAAATATATAAAAAATTTGTTATTAAATATTTGATGCTTAAACAAATTTTAACGTAAAGGTTGAAGCCCAAATCAAATTGGAGCCTCATAAAATAATCTCTTTAAATAAAAACATTACAATAAAAAATATTAAATAACCAAAATTAACTTTTTTTTTAATTATACAATAAAATATTAAATAATATTTATAGTAAAAAAATAATATATATATATTTTTCTTTATTTACCCAATTTCTTTAAAAAAAAATCTCCAATGATTATTTATTTTAAAATACCATCCTAATTATATTTTTTAATCCTTACAAATTACATAATCCAAAAATTATTCTGCAAAAAAGACCATATAACATGCTAAATATATATTAAAACTAAAAAGTACATAATAAATATTAAATAAATTCAAATCCATTCCATATAACACAAAAGAAACCATATCACATTCTAAATTTATATTAAAATTAAAAATTACATAATAAAAAAATGCAAATCCATTCCATTTTAGAAACTAAGTTGTGTTTTTGACTTGCATCTTTCTTCAAGAGATTTTTTTTTAAACTTGTAAAAAAATTTATTTGAATAATAGAATTTTCAAATTTAAAATTCAGTCATATATTTATATATATATGATTTTGAATATAAGATCAACCCCCATTCATTCCTCACTTAGCACAAGCCAAGGCAACTTTATAAAATCATTCTATCAAGCACTCAAGTGAATAAAACTTCCCTATTTTCTCCTATTTCCATATCAATCATAGGGATAAAATATCTACATGTCTAATGTACTGAAGGAGAAACCCAAGGTCTATATTTTCTAAGATATAAACTAGGTCAGTATTGTACTTGCTTATCACATATTAAATGATTCACACACAAGCCAACACATAAGGGAAAACTACCTTAGTTTGAATATGATGTGGTATAAAAATACTATTCATTTTGTCACTATTCATTGATGATGTGGTAGACACTATTCACTGATGAGGTGGTAGACACTATTTATTAGTGAGGTGGAAAACACTAATAATGATGTCTAGGTGGCATGGGGTGACACATTACTTGTAAGGCACACAAAGGGCTTGATGTTGACCTCCATTATGAGAGTGGGATAAATTCCATGTGGGGAGCAAAGTTAATGGGTTTAAGCTATGTCAAAAGGAGATTCCACTAGTTTTTGGAATCACATGTGGAGTGGGGAACATGTTTTGAAGATTCTACTTATTGGAGGGGTCCAAAGTAAAGTGGATCACATGGTGGAGCACCTTTTAGTATTGATGAATAGTCCTTCCAAGTGGATGAGGTTGAATTTGTGGGGTTCTTTTGTTTCTCTCTGATGTAATTCTATAAATGAATGTATTCTTTGTTTTGTAGAGTAGGCTAGGCTAGAGGAAGAAGAGTTTAAGCTTTGGGAGAAATATTGTAAAGCCTCCTTGGCATGTTGAAGCTAAGTTTGTATGTGTGTGAGAGGAATCTTTGAGAAAGCTTGTGGATCCTTGAAATGAGATTGTCAAGTGTTTGTAATTTTGTTGAATGTAATGAGAATTTATGTGATTTTATTGAAGAGTTTGTGAATTTGGTGAGAGATTGAGAGTTGGATGGATTGTTGAATCCATCATGTGGTTGGAGGCCACATCAGAGGCCCTCTTTGGAGTATTGGATATATGTGTAGTGCTCATTTGTAGAGGGTTATTTGGGGTATCTTGACACCATGTGCCCATTCACCCCATTTTCCCACAACCACTATGAAGATCAAAAACTAGGTTTTGATCCTTTGAAAAAGAGTGACAATCCATGACCCAAATCTAAATGCCCTAAAATCAAGAGATGATAAACCCAAAAGTATCTAGGTAGTCACATCCTATTTCGATAGTTAATCTATACTAGACATTTGCTTCGATACAAACCTAACGTCAACATAATTGTCCTAGGTTTACACAAGTGTCCACAATTATAGAGTCACTAAATCTATAATTTGGTGATTGTTCCTAGAACATTCTTCCAGCTTGTTTCATGCCTGTTGCAGATCGATATCTATATTAACATAAAAAAACAACAGAGTATCTTGTTTTCATTATCATTGCAATATATGTTATAGTTATACTTTCTATTTTTAGCATATCTGGCATAATAAATTCAATATATGTTCTATCTGAGTTTTGTAATTAATTGACTTGCTATAGATCTATTTATTACCCTTGTGTTTATTCATTTTTGTATTCTTAACCCTATCTGTCTCAATAGGATCCATATATAATTTGGGCTTAAACACAAATTAGAAGAATTAGTTATGTCTTTTACATCCAGATGTATGCTTAAATTCCATAGCTTAATATTGGATATATGTTTCAAAGTTCTATCTTTATTAGATTAATCTTCACAAATAATCCAAATCAAGGTAAAACTTGCGGGGTGTGCCTTCAAACATTTGGCCATATGACTACCCTTTCCTCTAAAAATTAAAAATTAAAAAATTGATATAAGAACTACTAAATGTATGAGGAATTTGCCCAAGCAAAGTCTGTAATCTTCTCCTATGTTTCTTGTCAAAAAAAAATCGGTCATGGTGACTTTGCATTGATTTTTCAGAACTAGACAAACTGATTATTAAGGATAAATTTCCTATTTTGGTTATTGATGAACTCCTAGATGAGCTTCATGGTACCCAATTCTTCTCCAAACTAGATTTATAGTCCATCTATCACTAGATATGCATCAAGGACAAAGATATTTCAAAAACAACCTTCCACATTCATGATGACCACTATGAAGTTTTGGTCATGCCCTTCAACATTTCAGGGATTGATGGTTAAATAATTTTGCCCCTTTATGTAGAAATTCATCTTGGTATTCTTTAATGATATCTTAGTCTACAACAAAACTTGGGAAGATCATTTACATCACCTCGACATTACACTGCAACTTGTTTCAGATCACCAATTATGTGTAAAATGGTCCAAGTGCTCTTTTGGTCAGAATGAGGTGGAGTGCCTAGGGCATATTATCTTAGTGGTGGGAGTAAGGGTTGACCCTCAAAAATTATAGCTATAAAAATTTTATTGAAACCCAAGGCACTCACTAGGTACAATAAAAAATTTGTCGATATGGAAAATTTACTGCCTTTTTGACTACAAAGCTTTAAAAAGGCTCATTTTTGTAGTCCAACGCAACATAACAAGCTTTTGATATATTGAAGCAGGTTATGTGTATTACACCTATTTTGGCTATGTCTGATTTCTCTAATATTAAGACCTTTATCATTAAAAGTAACACATGTGGTAATGGAATCAGTGACATTCTTATGTAGGAAGGATGACCCATCACATTCACCAACATGGCCCTCAGTAAGTGAAATATAGTACATTTGACATATGAAAAGGAAATGATGGCCTTCATGCAGTCAAAAAGTGGCAGCTATACTTAGTAAGATGGCATTTATGTATCAAAACAGATCATGTCACAGTCTCAGATACTTCTCGAAACAAAGAGTCTCCTCACTGGATTAGCAAAAATGGGTCACCAAATTGATGGCACATGATTACGAAATTACCTATAAGAATGGAAAGGGGAATGTGGCCATCAATGCATTATCCCGCAAATAGGAGAAACATGCAATTTTGTGTGCATTATTTTTACCCATTTCAGAATGGATGCATGACATCCAATAATAGTGGTAGCATGATAGTCATACACAACAACTCATCCAACAATTGTGCGTCGACCCTGCCTCCAAACCGAACTACATTTAGGACGGACAATCCTTACGGTACAAAGGCCACATTGTTTTAATTTATGGGTCAAGGATGTAAAACAAAATTATGCTAAAACTAAATACATCACCGTCAATTGGTCATTCATGTTTTCTAAACCTGAGCATTTTTGGTGAAATATATTCTAATAAAGAATTAAGCAAAACATAAAAAAATTGTCAAAAAATGTGAAACCGATCAACATCCCAAAAGCAAAACAATGCCAACTCCAAGATTGACGCACAAGTTAAACACAATTGAAATTTCTTAAGTCCAAGTTTGAATTTTATTTTTAACAATTTGTATAATTTAATTCATTCAAACAAATTTGAAATAAGTGGAGGTGGTTAAAATTCCCTTACAACATAAATAACATTTTCATTTGAATAAAAAATTATTCAAATTAAATATCTATTATAAAGAAAACTAATTCTCGCTTATCGAGAATAATTAATATAAATAATCTTTTTTCATATTATGGACTCACATAAGCAAATTCACAATATTAAACAAATTTAAATTATTTAGAAAGTTAAAATTCTATTACAACAGAGTTTTCATTCAGATGAAAAGGGAATAAAAAATCAAAACCCAACGTCCTCTCAATAATTGGTGGTTGTAAATAATTAATGTAAGGAATAATAAAATGCGTGACGCCGATTATGGTTCAAACGTATGAATAATTACTAATTCATGGGTCCCATCTCTCACCTTCAATAATATTGTGTTTCCCTTCTCATAAGATCCAAATTTCAAATTCTATAAAATTTTAATGGTTTTTTCCAAACATTCAAACGAGGCTATGCCTCAAGGGACCATAGATTCAAATTCAAGTTAAAAAGGTTTATCCAAATTTTGTTGGATTATTAAGTCAATATTTTACGAGACTATAGATTTGGATAATATTGAAGGAATCGATCTTGTGAGAGTTGTCGTAGTTGATTTCTACGATAATATTTCATGTCTTCGATTTATAGTTCTCAAACTGGTTGTAGTTGTGATGGTGACTCTATTGAATGGATGGCTCCTCAACAGGGATAATTACCTCACTTGGCACTTGTAATTTCACCCAACAAGAAAAATAAAATAAGGTTGTTGGTTGGGATTCAAAACCCGGTTATTGGAAGTGATTGGGGGGAGTTAGAGTTATTACCTAGATGATCTTCTACTTGTACCACCCATGCTTATTGATGCTCTCACTGCTTAGTGGTTTATTGTTGTCGGTTGGAACTTACTTTTATATGCTTTTTGTTGGTTATTTTTCAATTTTTTTTCTTGAAAAGTATTCTTTATATTTATAAGTTGAATATATAGTTGTTCTCGCCTTCGTCTGAATTAATATTTCGGAATGTGATACCATCCACTCACTTTTTTTTATATGATTAGTTATTGTAACACATTGTATTTTTTTTTCAATACAGGTAATCATTTTTGGACTGGAGCTTTGAACCAATCTGGGACACAAACAGGGGGCCCAAATCTCTCTTACAACAATCACCAATGGTCACTATCAGCCTCACTAACATCCCTTGATAGGGCTCTATTGCCAACAACACCAACATCCCCAGTGAATCCAACCGTCTGAACATCTCCAACGACCACTGGTCTAGCATGCCCTTTAAAATTTAACCCTAGGTAGCATTGGACACAACCAAACCTCTTAACCACTCCATCTACATCTCATTAGCATTGTAGCACACTATATTATTAATATACGGAAAAGCTTTTCAATAAAAATAAATACCCTTCAAAAATAGAAGAAATCAATTATATGTTTTTTTAAATGAAATTCGTTATCTATTAATATAAAACTAGAGTTTATATTGTTAATCATAAAAAAAGTGAGTGGAATAAATCACACTTTTAAAAACAATATCATATTGATTTCATAGATGAAGAACGTGTTAAACAACATTAATTAACAATATCATTAAACATCTTTTCAACTAAAACAAATATAACATAATGTACAACAAAATAAATAGTTTATTCGAAATCACATTAAACTACAAAAATAATTGACGTAAATGTCAAAGGTGAAAGATCATACGACTTATCATACCATCTACTGTGAACTAAGAGATAAATATCAATTCTCACCAATTATTAACTTTATATTTGTTTATATCATTCTCTAAATCTTGTTTGGACAGGGAAATTACTAAAGTTCAAACAAAAGAATTTCTCCTACTATAAAACTATCCATCCACCATCACCCAGGGACACAAACCTACCACAAAAAGAAATATTGACTAAATATATATTTAATATAATATTTCATGATTTTTAACCCCATATTTTTCCCTTTCAACCTATATGGTCATCCCAAAAAAATTGTGTCATTTACGGCCGTCAAATTTAACCCGTAGTGGATAAGTTTGTGCCATTACCTTTCAATTTTAATTCCATATTTGAAAGGAGGGAGGTCATATTACCACATAATATGGTTGAATTTAAAATGACTACCATGTGCCTCTTATTAGTCGGCATTAAAGTTCAAAGTAAATGATTTATAATATTTATAATGGTGAAGTTGCTCAATATTATATTTGAATTCAAATTGAATAATATTTTTAAGGTTTTGTTTCATATTGAAAGAGATTTTTTATGCATCATTGTTATCGAGTAGAATTTTTTACAAAAGTTATAGAAGTTTTGTTGAAGGGTGATAGTCTTTATCTTCTAATAGTTGTTTGTGTTTTTTATTTTGTTTAACAGTTTGAATGACTATGATGTCTATTGCATCCTGTCGATATTGTTGGTGTTGTTTGTTTCACCAGTTATGGCCTTTGATGATGTTTGTATTATTGGCGTTGGTTATTTGATGGAAGATTTGGGCCTCCTGATTTATGCCCCATATTGGTTCATAGCTCCAATTTCAAAAGCATTTACCCTATCAAATAAAAATATTTCTAAGATGTTATTACCTTCTATAGACCTTTATTTTGGTTCAAATTTTATTGATGTAATGTTTATAGTATTATTTTTTACATATAAATCATTACTTCGAATTAGAGTTTTATTGGCATTTTTTCATTTATCTTATTCTCTTTTCTTCTCTACAAGGTTCCATGTTATTATGTTTTCTTTGTTTTCTCTCTCCTAGATTGTTTTGTTTGTACTTGGAGGCCCCATATGTTCTTCTCTTTGTCTTCTATCTTTTCTTTTGTTGGGACAAAATCAACAGTCTATTAATTGTGTCTTGCACATAATTGATGCCTGTCGATTGTGTCCCCTTTTATTTTGTAAGCTATTTTACCTGCTCTTCCTCATTTTAGTGTGTGGAAATGTGATTATCAATTCTTTTGGTCTTTCTTGATCAATTTGTGCGCTGATAGGTTCCTAATTCAAATTCAAGAATTATATATATATAAAGGCTCCTAGAGGCATTTCAATAACAAGAATCTAGCAAGGTAATCAAGACGAATCAAGTCTTAGGCACACTACAAATTCTATATTATTTTGCTCTGCAAGACTTTATAAGGTTAATTAGTTGCATACATGGATCAAAAGAAGGATAAGTGAATGTTCATGTACTTGCACTTGATTTCTTAAGAGATAAATTGAAACCCTATCTTTTATTTGAGTTGAGATTACACTTACAGAAATAATAACTACAATGGTTGTGACTCCATGCATGCATTGTATGTCATTACAACTCCTTGAGAGGTTTTTTGAGACAACTAACCTTATACTTAGTTTATTCCTCTTGTAACACTTTGTGGCCAATTAGGTTAAGAATAAAGGAGAAGATAAATATGACATTTTGGCCACCATATCAACAAAATGAGTTCATGTCCCTATTTGTCATATGCATGCGCACCTTCCAAAATATTTATATAACCTAAAAAATAGTATAGTATAAAATTGGTGGGCAAGTACATAAATGGTAATAGCACATTTACACAATTAATGGTTTGACAATTCCATATAATACATAATCAACAACTCGATGATTTTTTGGGTTAGTACATTATGTACTTCTTTCCAAATTCATGAGGGTTTGGAAACACATCTCCCAACCCAAAATCCTACATAGTTACACACATTTTGAGGCATAATCACTACTCTCCATGTGCTTCAACAAGGAAGCACAAGTTTTTACAATGCTTGAACAAGAAAGCATCATCTCAAACAAGTTATAAGGGCAACATGGTTTTCACCAAAGCATAAGTTTAGTATAACCCTTGTTATTTCAAAATTAAAAAAATTCAATTTCATATTTAAAATAGTCAAACTATGGACATTGAATACACATTATTATAATTTTGCTATTAAGTGACCACTACAATTTGAGTTTTATATCAAAAATGAAGTGTATACACAATCAAGCACATTTTATCCCCTTTTAATCTAGCAATTCCATTACTAAAATAAAAAGGGGACATTTTTAGATATTAAAATCTAGTTCTTGTTACTCGACAATGACAAGCTTGACACATATTTACCATGCATGACTTGATCACTCTAACAAGGTCCAAATCCACCATTCTCTCATAATTTCATGTTATATTATGAGTCATCCATTTTGATTTTCTATTATACACCTATGAAAACAATATTGTTTGCTTAAAACCTATTAAATATCCTACTAGTTCAATCCGCTTGTATATAGGTTGGTTCTACCAAACTTGGTCAGTATCAGTAGTAGATACTGACCTAATTTGGTTGGTATCGACTCACACCTAATAATGGCTATTTTATAAAATCAAACCCATCTTTAGGATTAGCACATTAACTTATCATGATGGTGGCATGATAAATTATTCAATTGGATCCATATATATACAAATCGATGTCTCATTCAAGAGGGATTGGAAAATTATCTAATAAACATATGTACACTATTACACATTCATCAAATCTATCTATTCTTTCTAGATTATAAACCTATCACTAGGAGCAGTCATAAGCCAAGTCTAAAGCATACCAAATTGGATCCAAAACAAGCATTATCAAGTATCAAAGTCAATCATTAATTACATACATATAGTAAGGAACATAATTATATAATCACACTAGGTGGAAAAACTACATGTGGCTTGAATTCTCTCCTCATAGTATTAGATGCATAGGTAATACTCAATCATTAGATGGTGGTGATTGGGTCAACTCAACCCATTACAATTTTTCTCATTTTTATAGGTTTTTATCTCTCACAAGCACATCTAGGGATTTAAGGTAGAGGAGGCTAATTTATGAATCTACACATGTCATTAGGATTTGGGATCATAAAAACAAATAAAGTAAATATATTTATAGGTGATTATACATTCATTGTGCCTTACTTCCATATAAGTCAATACCAACTAGTAAGTTATATCAAATAGCAATATTAACCCAAATTTATGGAACCGACCCAACATAATCAATGAATCAATTCTAGAACTACATGAACCACAAGCTTACTTATCCTATATTTTCACTTTCAAAATATAGTCATAGTCAAACAATCAATCAAAAATTCTAAGCATCTTGATCTCTTTAGTATTTTTCATATTTAGCATATGCCATGTATCAAATCATAAGAATCACTTTAGTCTTTTATAATTAGATGTATGCTTGAATTGCATATCTTAATATCATAATTATGTTTCAAAGTTCTATTTTAATTAGATTAATATTCACAATTAATCTAAATCAAGGTAAAACAAAGGGATTGTGATTACAAACATCTGCTCATACCGCTACCCTTTCCTCTAAGAAATAAAAAGTAAAAAGTTGATACAAGAGTTACTATGGGTAGGAGGAATCCACACAAGTAAAAAGGCTTGGTCATGGTGATTCTCCATCAATTTTTGGGAACTAAACAAACCCACTACTAATGATAAATTTCATATTTTGGTTATTGATGAGCTCCAAAATGAGCTTTATGGTACCCAATTCTTCTCCAAACTAGATTTACATTCCATCTATAATTAGATATGCTTCAAGGATGAAGATATTCCCAAAACAACCATCCACATTCATGATGACTGCTATGAATTTTTGGTCATGCCCTTCAACATTGCAGGGCTTGATGAATAAATACTTTTATCCCTTTCTATGGAAGTTTATCTTGGTATTTCTTTATGATATCCTAATCTACAAAAAATCTTGGGAAGATCATTTACATCACCTTGCCACTACACTACAAATTATCCTAGATCACTAGTTATGTGCAAAATGGTCCAAGTGCTCTTTGGTTAGAACGAGGTGAAGTACCTAAGGCATAATGTCTTACTGGAGGGAATAAAATTCTACCCTTAGAACATTGAAGCCATGAAAAATTAGTTGAAACCCAAGGTGCTCAAAAGCCTTCAAGGATTTATTGGTCTCACTATGTACTATCAAAAATTTGTTAAGTTGTATGGGAAAATTACTGCCTTCTTGGATATCATGCTAAAAATGGACTCATTTTCATGGTCCAATGCAACATAACAAGTTTTTGATATATTTAAGCAGGTTATGTGTACTACACTTGTTTTGGCCATTTATAATTTCTTCAAGACCTTTATCTTTGAAAGTGATACATGTGGTGATGGAATCAACACCATTCTTGTGCAAGAAGGGTGACCCATCACATCCACCCATAAGTCCCTCATTGAGTGAAATCTAGTGCATTTGATGTATGAAAAGGAAATGATGGCCATCCTTTATGTGGACATAAAGTGGTATCCATACTTGGTAGGATGACATTTTTACATCGAAATAGATAATTACAATCTCAAATACTTCTTGGAACAAAGAGTATCCTCACTAGATTAGCATAAATGGGTCATCAAACTAATGGATATGATTGTAAAATTATCTATAATAAGGGAAAGGGGAATGAGGTCACTGATGCATTGTCCCACAAATGTGAGGAACATCTAGTATTGTGCGCATTTTTTACCCATTCTAGAATGGATGCATGACATCCAACAATAGTAGTAACAAGATAGTCATTTACATCAACTCATCCAACATTTTTTTATCGACCCTTTACATTTGGGATGGACAATCTTTAAGCTACAAAGAACACATTATTTTATTTCTCAGGTCATGGATGTAAAACAAAATTATGCTCAAACTACATATATCAACCTTAGTTGGTTATTCATGTTTTTTAAAAATCTACGTGAAGATTTGTCAAAATATATTCTAACAAGGAAATAATCAAGTAATCAAGAACTTTGTCAAAGAATGTGATTCTAGTCAACATCGCAAAGGCAAAATTGTGGCAACTCCAAGATTACTACATAAATTAAACAAAATTGAAATCTCTTAAGATGAAGTTTGAATTTTATTTATAATGAATTACATTTTAATTTGATTCAATCAAGTAGATTTGAAATAGGTAAATGAGGTTAAAATTATCTTGAAACATAAATAACATTCTCATTTGAATAAAAATTAATGAAAAATTTATTAATAAAAAATAAAATAAAAGGTTAATTATAAGAAATCTCAATTATAAAGAATAATTCATATAAATAATCTTTTACATAAGTTGGATCTTCAATCATTGTTATACATATTATAAACTCAGATCAACAAATTTAAACAATGAATCACATTATTAAACAAATTTAAATGATTTAAAAAGTTGAAATTCTATTACAATATAAGTTACACTCAGATTGGATATAAGGCTATTGATGAGAAGAAAATAAAAAATAAAAATGAAATGTCAATTATAAGGAATAACAAATATAAACAATTAATATAAGGAATAAAAAAAATAATAATAAAATGGGAGAAAAACATGATGCCAATTATGTGCTTGCTTTGCATCAATGGTTCAAATTTATGCCATATATCTATGCATAGTTTTTAATTTATGGAATTGATATTAAAACCAAAGAAAGTAATTTCCTTATTTCAAGTCACACTTCATGTTACACATTACAACTTATTATTGGGAAAAACTTAGATTCATACTATGACCACAATACCATCTACATTACATACATGTGTTACATTTACACACCATGTCAAGTAAACAAGGATCCTTTCAAATACTATATTTCAATAATATCTACAACAACACATGGACAAGAACAAAGAATATAGTCCAAGGCATATCACAATCTACTAGTCAATTCAACATGTTAATGTCATCAATTTTTTTTATTACCATCACCTCCCCATGTGATACTTTCTACATTGTTTATTGCTTTTGTATTGAAATTATTGAATCCACTCACGTTCTTTCTTAATAAATCATACTAATTATTTTGTGAATAATGAAGAATAACAATATTTTTTCTTTGGGGTTATATATTAATTACATATACAAATCCTATTAACACTCGGGTGACTTACACCAAGAGACGCCCAAAATATGTTAATTGATGTTATTTCCCACCGAATCCCCAAAATAATTATGATGAAAAAAATGATAATGTAGGGTGTGGGATTCATTTTTGCTTAAGGTAGAACAACAACATGTTTGAGAACTAGAGTCAGAAAAACTCAAAGCCATTCACATTTTCTCATGATTTATTCATTTCTTTGAGTTTATGAATAACATTATTGTGCTAAAAATGATATTTTGGAAAGACTTGAGAGGTTGGAACTAACTACATTTTTTCATTTACTTTTAACTTTCTTTTTTTTTAATCTGCCAACTTAGTTCTAGAATAAAGCTTTGAAGTGTGTGTATAATAATATTTTATCAAATCATTTCTATATGATATATAATTTTAGTTGTTCTTAGTGACTTGCATTAATGGATAGCATTCAAACAACATTACAACATCCGTTGCTCTCTCACATTGTTCTTATACATCAATATGACTGAATTGCTACAAAGACATAATAGAGTAATTACTTACAAAGCCCTAAATATATACTTATAAAAAAAAAGCCTAAATAGAAAAGTGAAGTAATTGTGAATATTATTTTTTATTTATTGTGTGCCTTGGTCCTCTAATTAAAATACATTCTTTACAATTTAGAAATACAACAATGTGCATTACTATGTTGAATATAAAGTTGACTTAAAATATATAAAATATTTGTTATTAAATATTTGATGCTTAAACAAATTTTAACATAAATGTTGAAGCCCAAATCAAATTAGAGCCTCATAAAATAATCTCTTTAAAGAAAAACACTATGATAAAAAAATATTAAATAACCAAAATTAACTTTTTTTTGAATTATACAATAAAATATTAAATAATATTTATAGTAAAAAAATAATATTTTAATTTTTTTTATTTACCCAAATTTTTAAAAAAAAAACTCCAATGATTATTTATTTTAAAACACCATCCTAATTATATTTTTTAATCCTTACAAATTACATAATCCAAAAATTATTTTGCAAAAAAGACCATATAACATGCTAAATATATATTAAAACTAAAAAGTACATAATAAATATTAAATAAATTCAAATCCATTCCATATAACACAAAAGAAACCTTATCACATTCTAAATTTATATTAAAATTAAAAATTACATAATAAAAAAATGCAAATCCATTCCATTTTAGAAATGAAGTTGTGTTTTTGATTTGCATCTTTCTTCAAGAGATTTTTTTTTAAACTTGTAAAAGTTTTTATTTGAATAATAAAATTTTCAAATTTAAAATTCAATTATATATATATATATATGATTTAGGGAAGTTTTATTCACTTGAGTGCTTGATAGAATGATTTTATAAAGTTGCTTTGGTTTGTGCTAAGTGAGGAATGAATGGGGGTTGATCTTATATTCAAAATCATATATATATATATATATATATATATATATATATATATATATATATATATATATATATATATATATATATATATATATGATTTTGAATATAAGATCAACCCCCATTCATTCCTCACTTAGCACAAACCAAAGCAACTTTATAAAATCATTCTATCAAGCACTCAAGTGAATAAAACTTCCCTATTTTCTCCTATTTCCATATCAATCATAGGGATAAAATATCTACATGTCTAAAGTACTAAAGGAGAAACCCAATGTCTATATTTTGTAAGTTATAAACTAGGCCAGTATTGTACTTGCTTATCACATATTACATGATTCACACACAAGCCAACACATAAGGGAAAACTACCTTAGTTTGAATATGATGTGGTATAAAAATACTATTCATTTTGTCACTATTCATTGATGACACTATTCACTGATGAGGTGGTAGACACTATTTATTAGTGAGGTGGAAAACACTACTAATGATGTCTAGGTGGCATGGGGTGACACATCACTTGTAAGGCACACAAAGGGCTTGATGTTGACCTCCATATTGAGAAATTCCATGTGGGGAGCAAAGTTAATGGGTTTAAGCTATGTCAAAAGGAGATTCCACTAGTTTTTGGAATAACATGTGGAGTGGGGAACATGTTTTGAAGATTCTACTTATTGGAGGGGTCCAAAGTAAAGTGGATCACATGGTGGAGCACCTTTTACTATTGATGAATAGTCCTTCCAAGTGGATGAGGTTGAATTTGTGGGCTTCTTTTGTTTCCCTCTGATGTAATTCTATAAATGAATGTATTCTTTGTTTTGTAGAGTAGGCTAGGCTAGAGGAAGAAGAGTTTAAGCTTTGGAAGAATTATTGTAAAGCCTCTTTGGCATGTTGAAGCTAAGTTTGTATGTGTGTGAGAGGAATCTTTGAGAAAGCTTGTGGATCCTTGAAATGAGATTGCCAAGTGTTTGTAATTTTGTTGAATGTAATGAGAATTTATGTGATTTTATTGAAGAGTTTGTGAATTTGGTGAGAGATTGAGAGTTGGATGGATTGTTGAATCCATCATGTGGTTGGAGGCCACATTAGAGGTCCTCTTTGGAGTATTGGATATATAGGTAGTGCTCATTTGTAGAGGGTTATTTAGGGTATCTTGACACCATGTGCCCATTAACCCCATTTTCCCACAACCACTATGAAGATCAAAAACTAGGTTTTGATCCTTTGACAAAGAGTGACAATCCATGACCCAAATCTAAATGCCCCAAATTCAAGAGATGATAAACCCAGAAGTATCTAGGTAGTCACATTTTATTTCAATAGATAATCTATACTAGACATTTGCATTCGATACAAACCTAACATCAACATAATTGTCCTAGGTTTACACAAGTGTCCACAATTATAGAGTCGCTAAATCTATAATTTGGCGATTGTTCCTAGAACATTCTTCCAGCTTGTTTCATGCTTGTTATAGATCGATATCTATATTAACATAAAAAACAACAAAGTATCTTGTTTTCATTATCATTGCAATATATGTTATAGTTATACTTTCTATTTTTAGCATATCTGGCATAATAAATTCAATATATGTTCTATCTGAGTTTTGTAATTAATTGACTTGCTATAGATCTGTTTATTACCCTTGTGTTTATTCATTTTTGTATTCTTAACCCAATTTGTCTCAATAGGATCCATATATAATTTAGGCTTAAACACAAATTAGAAGAATTAGTTATGTCTTTTACATCCAAATGTATGCTTAAATTCCATATCTTAATATTGGATATATGTTTCAAAGTTCTATCTTTATTAGATTAATCTTCACAAATAATCCAAATCAAGGTAAAACTTGGGGGGTGTGCCTTCAAACATTTGGCCATACCACTACCCTTTCCTCTAAAAATAAAAAAATAAAAAATTGATATAAGAACTACTAAATGTATGAGGAATCTGCCCAAGCAAAGTCTGTAATCTTCTCCTATATTTCTTGTCGAAAAAAAAATGGGTCATGGTGACTTTGCATTGATTTTTCAGAACTAGACAAACTGACTATTAAGGATAAATTTCATATTTTGGTTATTGATGAACTCCTAGATGAGCTTCATGGTACCCAATTCTTCTCCAAACTAGATTTATAGTCCATCTATCACTAGATATGCATCAAGGACAAAGATATTTCAAAAACAACCTTCCACATTCATGATGACCACTCTAAAGTTTTGGTCATGCCTTTCAACATTTCAGGGATTGATGGATAAATAATTTTGGCCCTTTATGTAGAAATTCATCTTGGTATTATTTAATGATATCTTAGTCTACAACAAAACTTGGGAAGATCATTTACATCACCTCGACATTACACTGCAACTTGTTTCAGATCACCAATTATGTGTAAAATGGTCCAAGTGCTCTTTTGGTCAGAATGAGGTGGAGTACCTAGGGCATATTATCTTAGTGGCGGGAGTAAGGGTCGACCCTCAAAAATTATAGCTATAAGATTTTTATTGAAACCCAAGGCACTCACTAGGTACAATAAAAAATTTGTCGATATGGAAAATTTACCGCCTTTTTGACTACAAAGCTTTAAAAAGGCTCATTTTTGTAGTCCAACGCAACATAACAAGTTTTTGATATATTGAAGTTGGTTATGTGTATTACACCTATTTTGGCTATGTCTGATTTCTCTAATATTAAGATCTTTATCATTAAAAGTAACGCATGTGGTAATGGAATCAGTGACATTCTTATGTAGGAAGGATGACCCATCACATTCACCAGCACGGCCCTCAGTAAGTGAAATATAGTACATTTGACATATGAAAAGGAAATGATGACCTTCATGCAGTCAAAAAGTGGCAACCATACTTAGTAAGATGGCATTTATGTAACAAAACAAATCATGTCACAGCCTCAAATACTTCTCGAAACAAAGAGTCTCCTCACTGGATTAGCAAAAATGGGTCACCAAATTGATGGGACATAATTATGAAATTACCTGTAAGAATGGAAAGGGGAATGTGGTCATCGATGCATTATCCCTCAAATAGGAGAAACATGCAATTTTGTGTGCATTATTTTTTCCCATTTCAGAATGGATGCATGACATCCAATATTAGTGGTAACAAGATAGTCATACACAACAACTCATCCAACAATTGTTCGTCGACACTGCCTCCAAACCGAACTACATTTAGGACGGACAATCCTTACGATACAAAGGCCACATTGTTTTAATTTATGGGTCAAGGATGTAAAACAAAATTATGCTAAAATTAAATACATCACCTTCAATTGGTCATTCATGTTTTCTAAACCTGAGCATTTTTGGCGAAATATATTCTAATAAAGAATTAAGCAAAACATAAAAAAATTGTCGAAGAATGTGAACCAGTCAACATCACAAAGGCAAAACGATGCCAACTCCAAGGTTGATGCATAAGTTAAACACCATTGAAACTTCTTAAGTCCAAGTTTGAATTTTATTTATAACAATTTGTATAATTTAATTCATTTAAACAAATTTGAAATAAGTAGAAGTGATTAAAATCCCCTTACAACATAAATAACATTTTCATTTGAATAAAAAGTTATTCGAATTAAATGTCTATTATAAAGAAAACTAAATATTGCTTATCGACAATAATTAATATAAATAATCTTTTTTCATATATTATGGACTCACATCAGCAAATTCACAATATTAAACAAATTTAAATTATTTAGAAAGTTAAAATTCTATTACAACAGAGTTTTTATTCAGATTCGACAGAAGGCTATTGGTTGTTGTAAATAATTAATGTAGGGAATATTAAAATGCGAGAAAAGACGTGACGCCGATTACGGTTCAAACTTATGAATAATTACTAATTTCCCCCTCTTACCTTCAATAATATTATGTTTCCCTTCTCATAATATCCGTAAGTTGTACCACCTCAAACAAATTTCAAATTCTATAAATTTTTAATGGTTTTTTCCAAACATTCAAACGAGGCTATGCCTCAGGGACCATAGATTCAAATTCAAGTTAAAAAGGTTTATCCAAATTTTATTGGATTATTAAGGCAATATTTTACGAGATTATAGATTTGGATAATATTGAAGGAATCGATCTTGTGGTCGTTGTCGTAGTTGATCTCTATGATGATGTTTTATGTCCTCAATTTATAGCTCTCAAACTGGGTGTAGTTGTGATGGTGACTCTATTGAATGGATGGCTCCTCAACAGGGATAATTACCTCACTTGGCACTTGTAATTTCACCCAACAAGAAAAATAAAATAAGGTTGTTGGTTGGGATTCAAAACCCTGTTATTGGAAGTGATTGGGGGGAGTTAGAGTTATTACCTAGATGATCTTCTACCTCTACCACCCATGCTTATTGATGCTCCCACTCCTTAGTGGTTTATTGTTGT